>CM060705.1:173008949-174208949 GCA_030686995.1 Artemisia argyi
AACTAGGTTTCATTAGACATAAGCAAACACAAACAAACCTAGCCTAGCATGTTAAAAGAAAGGCAAACGTAAGATAAAATCAAACAACACATAGACATATTGAATGATTGATAGATTACTTATCTTCAATTAATCATGGAAGAAAAGAGGCTTTGAAACCTCAAAATAGCTGCAAAAGTCGACTAGGGTTCGTACCCTAAGTTCCTACCAAAAGTCCCCCTTCAATGAATGAAAATTAGAAAAGTATATATAGATTTTACAACTTGACGGCGTCACCTTTTGGGTTGTGACGCCGTCACCTCACCGTGTTTAGGGTTCCTTGATGGCCTAGATCCACTCTTGACGCCGTCTGGTTAAAAGATGTTCTGGGCCGTCTCTTTTTGTGATAACAAGTAACGCCCATGGTGAAATATAACTGATAAGTATCTAAATACTCATCATTTGATACCCATTTAAAATGCAAAAATAGCTAAAAACACTCAGATATGTCACATAATACTGCAAATATCATTGGATTGTGTTTTTATATGTTTCAAGTACAAAAGGATTGAAAACAGATGAAAAATGAGCAAAGTTTAAATAATTGGCAGAATCAGTCCCTAAACTTTTAAGAATTGTCAGAAATGATCCTTGGATGATTTATTTTGAAGAAAAGTCAACAACAGTCCCCCAGGAATCAAGGAATGAAAATTTCTACCCTTGAAGTTCAAGTTTGCTAAAATGGCAAAACAAGCCCCTCAAGTTTCATAAATGGCAGAAATGGTCCCTGGGTATTCAAAATTGGAAAATTTTCATTTATGGCCCTTGTACTATTCAACCTTGGCAAGAAGGACCCTCTTGACAACTTTGGAAAAGTTACACTTCAGCCCCTCAAAATTCAGAAAATACAACATTGGTCCTTTGGATTATTTACACTAAATAACCAAACGGGTCCTTGTTTCATGTATAACCCAAACAAACAAAACCCTGGCCCAAAAATAAGCCTAACCCACACACCCTTAGTACTAAAACTGGGTCAACACCTGGTCAAACCCACTCCACCTCCTTCTTTCCCTCCTCCCTCACTGCAACCAAACCACCCTGGTATTCCTTACCACCTTCCACCTCCTGCTACCACCTTCCACCTTGCACCTCACTACCCCTCCTAGCACACCCATAACCAAACCCAATCCCCTGGGTTTGAACCAGGGGATATCACGTATCACTACTACCTCCACCTCCATCTCTCCCACCTGCAACCTGACACCACCATCCCTAGCTCACCCCTACTCTCCTTTCTGTCCTCCCAACTCACCACAACCATCCAAGGTGCATTTAATGCCCTGAAAATGCTCCAAGTTACCTGTAAAACTTTTGGCGCCAAAAGTTAATTCAAAGGCTAAGATGTGTTTTAGTGATCCAACGAAAAAGAATATAAGTGGGAAATGATCAGAGAGGCAAGGAAACCCTAATGGTTCACCTATAAAAGGAAGAAGATGCAAGGAGAAATATATATAGTTTTTTTAGCTTAACTTTCATGTCGACCTAGTTAAATTACTAAATTCCAGTGTACTTTTTAGTTACAAAGTTGTATCCTTAATGTTTTTAGTGTAATAAAAACTCATTTCCATCATCAATTTAATCTTTCTCAGTTAAATTCAGTATGTACAAGTTTTTTCATGAAATTCTCATTGTAGTGTAATCTTATTTAAAAGGTTGTTTAAGTGTTTCATTAAGTTAATTTAAGCTCATTGGTAAGCTTTTATAAGCTTACAAACTAAATAAATAAGTTAAAAATAAAAAATCAGAGGAAATGAAGAAAGAAGCAAGGAGCATGGTTAATAATTGATTGCCCTTGGGTTAGTTGCTTCTTGGGAAGCTTATAGGATTGTTCTTGGTCTCTTGTTCATGGTTTGCAGCTTGGAAGCTAGTGTAAGCTCATTTCTTAAATATTTGCCTTTTACTGTAGAAATAAACTTTATGCTCTTCTCTCTGTGTTTTCATGTTTCTTTGGTATAGTTGATGAGGCGAAAAATGATCCGTTTTTAGGGGGTCATTTAAGCCCGAATTAGAATTTATTTGATCAAATATTGCCCTAAATCGTTCCTTTTGTGATTTTAGGTACTTTGGGAGAGAAATCTGGAAAATGAAGCAATTCGGACGTTTTTGGAGCATAAAAGTGAAGAAAATGCCAAAGTCTTAATTTTCCATGCTGGGAACAGTAGGTGACGGCGTCAAGAGTAACTCCATGACGGCGTCAAGAGCAAAATTCCATGACGATCCAGTAAAGATTTGACGGCGTCACGAAGGTAGGGCGTCAAGAGTAAAAGTCATGACGGCTTGGAAATGATTAAGTCTTGACGGCGTCAAATGTAGATCAAGGCAGTCCGAGAATAGTTTTGGCGGTGAGGTGACGGCGTCACAATGTTTGTCTTGACGCCGTCAGACCCCTTTTCCTATATATAGTTTTCTAATTTTCACATTAAAAAGAAGAGAAGTTTTGGAGAAACCCTAAGTACGAACTTGGTGCGAATTTTACAGGTTTTTCAAGGGTTCCAAGCCCTTGATACCTTACATGTGTAATTGAGATAAGTGTTCTTTCAATTCAATCAATATGTCTATGTGTTGGTTGTCTATATCTTGTTCTTGTCTTAATTCCATCATGCTAGGCTAGATCTATCTTGTGTTTGCTTGGATCTAATGAAACCTAGATGTTAATTATGTGTTGATTACTTGTTTATACTTGTCTTGGATGAATGATTTATATGTTAGGCTTAAGAAAACTGGCAGATCTCCAATTGGTAACATGCTTGAACGTCTTAAGAAACCTGAACCGACGCGCACTAGGTCTTTATTGGTTGTATTTAATGCATGAGCCACTGTTTACAATCCCTATAGTTGTGCTGGGCATGGTGTAGGAGGAGATAAGAGCTCATAGAATTGGGGAGTTAAGTGTGCCACCCCATGAATGGTATTAAGGAATACGATCCGTCATTCATGCAATTATAACAAGTAATTAACGTGTAAAAGATGTCTAGGGAGTAGTGAAATCAAAGTAAACACATTTTCTCCACTTATTGCTCACAACTTAGTATAAATTAGTTTATTTTCATTTCTAGTATTTTATTTTGATTGCATCTTTAGTATTGGGTTAGTTGATTAGCAACTAATTCCGCCCAAATCCTTCAAACCCGAGATTTTTACTTGCTTTCTATAAAATATAAAATACAAAAATAATCATCCCTCACCTTTAGAACTAGTATTTAGGTTTTCTAATCCTAGCGATACTATTCCTAAGCTGAACGATCAATCCCCCGGTACTTGTCACTATACTATACTACAACGATCAGGTACACTGCCTGGTGGGGGTTGTAAGCTTCTCAGGATCCCTTGAGAGGTAAAGCCTGTTGCGATTCCCACGCATCAATAGTTAAGTGAAATTATTGCTTAAATTAGACTGATTGTTCATTAGAATAATTTGTTGCTCAAAATCTCATTTTAACTGTGGAAATAGCATTATAATGATTCATGAGAATTTGTTGTTATTAATGGTGTTCATATGTTTAAATCAGTGTATCTTATCATTATATGTTCCTGGGAATCATTGTTAAGGGTTAAATCAGTAAAACCATTTGAAAATCACAAATCAGTGTTCCTAAAGGGTTGTTTGGATTTAATGATCTCACTGAGTTTCAGTGAGAATTTGTGGTTACCTGTGTTTGATACATGTTGCTCTAGGTTCATTTAGGTCACTTAACTCATGAAATCCAGTGCTTACTTGTAAGAAAGTCAAAATCACTCTTTGATCCAATTTACTTGTTCACTGTTAGATTTTAGGTTGCTTAATCTAATCATATCATTGTATAAGTTAGTAATAAAGCTTAAATTAGTCTCATATTAACATATAACATCGTAATCAGTAAGTAGGAATCAATCAAAGTTCATATAAGTCAACCTTAGTTCATATGCTCAAAAAGTCATGTGGAAAACTAGAAGGGGGGTTGAATAGTTTACCGTTTAAAAACTTTAAACTTGTTGTATCAAATGTCCATTTTTAGCTTGTTCTAATATAAAAGATGTTACTTGTAGTTTATGACTAACATCACTTAAAACATATTATCACACAAGTACAATCAACAAGTCATAACACAAACAATCACATAATGCAAACATTAAAGTAAGGCAATAAGTAAAAGGAAAGTGCAAACCGAACACGAGGATTTATAGTGGTTCGGTCACGGATCTCCTCTCCGCCCTACTCCACTCCTCGAGTACCCAACTCGAGAGTTACTTCACTAGATCAACAACCTCCCTTTTCGGCGGAGAAAACCTTACAATCGTCGCTTACACTTTTACCGACACTAAGCTAGATGTCGAGTTCTTTTACAAGGGTACAACCACTCCCGTTTGTCGCTTACACTTTTACTGACACTAAGCTAGATGTCGAGTTCTTTTACATGGGTACAACCACTCCCGTTCGTCGCTTACACTTTTACCGACACTAAGCTAGATGTCGAGTTCTTTACCAAGGGTACAACCACTCCCGCTATGTTTTGTGGCCCAACATAAAAACCTTGTGTTTTATGGCACAAGCACATAAACCATCTAATCTATATTGTTATGTTACAATGATGATCCAAGACATAAAAGTCTAATGGATATGCATGCCTAATCTACATGAACTTCTTGAATAAGAAATCTTCAACCATTGAGGATGTCAAGTGCCCTTGAATCTTCATATGTTGGAATGCTTTAATGAATGATGACTTCAAGATCTTGTAACCTTCTTGGTGGATCATGAAGTATGATATGCTTACAACAAAGATGAATGTTAGAAGCATTATGATCATTTTGGAAAGGGTGACTCATGTGTGTTTCTACATGGTTTCCTATATAACTATGTGTGTGTGGTTTTTCATCTTTTCATCACATTTCTAAGTAAAACATAAACTTCTATTTATAGGCAAAACAAGTAAAGAAGTTTTCCAAAACCATGTTCAATAAACCATGTTCCAAAACCATGGATTACTATTAGAGTCAACATTGACAAGACATATGCATATACTTGAAACTAAATGTTGACAAGACAAGACATATATGTTACTTGTCAACTTACAAGGACTATGACACATTCTTACAAGTTCTTTGACCAAGTAATTTTCCAAAGATGTTTCCAAGTCAACTACAATCTATGACACATCTTAAATGATATTTGACAAAGATAATTTCCAAATATAGTTTTCCATTTTATGAAAAATACATTTAGACAAATGTATATATTAACTTAAAAAGGTAAATTACTTGTATAAAAAATATATTAGCTAGCTATATAATATTTAGTAAGTTACTAAAAATGTTTTATGTACTTATGTTGTTATAAGACACATTTTTATATATTGTAAACTTACTAATATTATCTAGACACCTAATGTGGCACTTATTCTATTTAACACCTAAAGTGTACTTTGACACCTAAAATACTTAAAGACTCCTAAAGTATTTTAGTCATTCTAAATGGTTGGTCAAGGGGTTTGATCATAATGCTACATAACAAACATGTACGAACCTGTGTTGTAGCATACGATGACTCGAGACGTTGAGAGGTGTTGAATGTTTGTTGAGACAAAGTATGATTACAAGTAACTTGTCCATTTTACGTTATGTATCAAGTTATACGTTTGTCATCAATCAAAACAAACGAGACTGTATAGATTAAATATCGTAATATTTGCAGTAACAATCTCCCCCTTTTTGATGATGACAAAATATGTAAACGTGATAGAATGTAAAATGTAAAAAGTTACTTGTGTCCGTATTACTTACTTGTATCCGCAACACACCTTCTACATTTCCTTCTCCGTTTACACTCTTCTCCCCCTTTGTCGAAACAAAAAGGGGTGTGTCCTTGGAGTTAACTTAATTTCTCCCCCGAAATGGCGAGCTTGTATCATCCCTAGTGAAGTGAATTCTTCAACTCCAATTTCCTAAGGTTGTTAGCGGATCCATGGATCAAATTAAGTTCCTTGACCTACACCAAGGTTAGTGTTGTGCAACAAAAAAAGAAAAAATTATACGAAAAATGCATGATGAAAAAAAAATCATTTTGGACTATGTTGACTTATCTCCTTCTTTTTGTCGAAACACAAAGGTGCGTCGAAGAATGAGAATAAAGAAAAATGCATGCATGCTTCCCCTAGATTGTAGCTCCCCCTTGATCAATACTCCCCTTTGCTAGGGTCCCAACGTATATGACACAAGAAATAAGAAAGCTACAAAAAATAAAGGTTAGTGCATGATTAACTCCCCCTTGATCAATACTCCCCGTTGCTAGGGTACCAATGATGCGTGGGAATCGCAACAGGCTTTACCTCTCAAGGGATCTCGAGAATCTTACAACCCCCACCAGGCAGTGTACCTGATCGTTGTAGTATAGTATAGTGACAAGTACCGGGGGATTGATCGTTCAGCTTAGGAATAGTGTCGCTAGGATTCGAAAGCCTAAATACTAGTTCTAAAGGTGAGGGATGATTATTTTTGTGTTTTTATATTTTATGGAAAGCAATTTAAAATCTCGGGTTTGAAGGATTTCGGCGAAATTAGTTGCTAATCAACTAACCCAATACTAAGATGCAATCAAAATAAAATGCTAGAAATGAAAATAAACTAATTTATACTAAAGTTGTGAGCAGTAATTGGAGAAAATGTGTTTACTTAGATTTCACTACTCCCTAGACATCTTTTACACGTTAATTACTCGTTATAATTGCATGGATGATGGATCGTATTCCTTAATACCATTCATGGGGTGGCACACATAACTCCCCAATTCTATGAGCTCTTATCTCCTCCTACACCATGCCCAGCACAACTATAGGGATTGTAAACAGTGGCTCATGCATTAAATACAACCAATAAAGACCTAGTGTGCGTTGGTTCATGTTTCTTAAGACGTTCAAGCATGTTACCAATTGGAGATCTGCCAGTTTTCTTAAGCCTAACATATAAATCATTCATCCAAAACAAGAATAAACAAGTAATCAACACATAATCAATATCTAGGTTTCATTAGATCTAAGCAAACACAAGATAGATCTAGCCTAGCATGATGAAATTAAGACAAGAACAAGATATAGACAACCAACACATAGACATATTGATTGAATTAGAAGAACACTTATCTTGATTAAACATGCAAGGTATCAAGGGGTTGGAACCCTTGAAAAACCTGTAAAGTTACACCAAAATCGTACTTAGGGTTTCTCCCAAAACTTCTCTCTTTTAATGTGAAAAATTAGAGAACTATATATAGGAAAAGGGTTCTGACGGCGTCAAGACCAATTAGGTGACGCCGTCACCTCGCCGCCAAAACAATCCTCGGACTGCCTAGATCTACTTCTGACGCCGTCAAGACTTATACACTTCCAGGCCGTCAAGTACAAATCATTTACAGGCCGTCATGACTTTTACTCTTGACGCCCTACCTTCATGACGCCGTCAAATCTCTTCTGGATCGTCATGGAATTTTACTCTTGACGCCGTCAGGGAACTACTCTTGACGCCGTCACCTACTATTCCCAGCAAGGAAAATTAAGACTTTGGCGTTTTCTTCACTTTTATGCTCCAAAAACGTCCGAATTGCTTCCTTTTCCAGATTTCACTCCCAAAGTACCTAAAATCACAAAAGGAATGATTTAGGGCAATATTTGATCAAATAAATTCGAATTCGGGCTTAAATGACCCCCTAAAAACGGATCATTTTTCGCCTCATCAACCAACGTTTATGATACAAGGATAAGAAAGCTACAAAAGACACAAGGTTAGTGTATGATTGACTCCCCCTTGATCAATTCTCCCCATTGCTAGGGTACCAACATATATGATACAAGGATAAGAAAGCTACAAAATATACAAAGGTTAGTGTATGATTGACTCCCCCTTGATCAATACTCCCCGTTGCTAGGGTACCAACGTATGTGATTCAAGGATGAAGAACCCTACAAAATAAAGGTCAGTATAAGACAATAATTTTCCTATGCTTGACGGAAGCTCCCACTTGTTATAGGGCGTCAATATGAACCTAAAATAAAAGAAGAAAAATAATCGATGCAAAACTTCATCCTTAGATGAGTATGCTATATACGATTGATCGTATATAATGGTGAACCTACAATGAAAGAGTTAATGCAATATATTTCATCTCAAAGAAAAATAAGATGTATATATATATAAATGATATAGGCGACTCAAGGTAGAGACCCATGATATCAAAGATCTCATGAGGTGCATTCTTGTAGAAAGAAATACAATCATAAGAAAAATAAGTTGTATTCTTCTAATAAGAATTACAATAAAAACGCGAATATAATATGATAGAAACCTACAAAACAATGCCTAGAGAGAAGACATGAGGATGAGATGCTTCTAATGATGTTGTAAACTAACAAGGAATGAGTTACTCACCTAAAATATTGTTTTGAAGAAGTGTGGTAGTTGAAAATTTGAAAAATAGAAAATAAACATTTGCAGGTGGTCTGGCGGAACCCTGCGATGACACGGGCGGAACCCTTGTGAGGGTTCCGTCTGATCCGCTGGGCCATTTCTGGGTTTCCAGAAAATTGCACTGGCGGAACCCTCGTGAAGGTTCCGCCAGATCCGCCAGACCTGGAAAACAACACAGTCCCCTTTTTAAAGTGCCGAGACGATTTTCAAAATTTTCGAAAACTCTTAAAAACACAAATATAACTCATATCTGGTTGGGAAAAGATAACAGGGCAAGTAAAAACACACGTAACGTTAGAGTTTGAACGAGGGCTAACGATTTTCATTATACTTTAGAAAAAGTATAGAAAATTTGACAACATCACAAGATTAATAGGAATAGGTTTTACACTAATCCATGGTGGTGATGGTTAGTGAAAGAGTTGATGAAGGTGGTGGTTATAATGCATGAATTTTGAAACTCGTATGTATAGCAAATGCTATGACGAAAGAGCATATGAACTTATGCAATCTAAGATTCACAACTTAAAAGGATAAAAGAAAATGTGAATGGGCATTGATATTCAATGACGGCTATGGGTTATGATTTGATCGATTAGGATTGACGCTAATGAAAATGAAATACGTTTAGAAGTAGTGACCTATATCGAACGACAATGGATGAAAGAGTGCTAACATGGTTTAGTCCTACATGACCTTTAATGACATTATCATCTACCAAAGATGATGTATCATGCCACAATGTATGCTTTAATGGGTTCAAAAAGAAGTGAAGACAATAGGCACCTAGGAACAAGAATACCATATGAAAAAAGAAAAAAAAATGCCCAATACCTATATGAGGATGGGAATGACATCATATGATGCGAGAGTGTTGGTTAGACCAACGTGTTGAGAAAGTGTTGGGAATGATGGCTTTTATTAATATATCGTTTGCGCTGACAATGACGTGCATGATATGTGCCGAGGAAGAAGAGGATGAGATCCTAAGATGGTGTTCTTGAAAATGAGGTTTTGAAGTCCTAGTTTTGAGAGAAGAATCCTAGACTCCATTTGGTTTAGTTTTTGGTTGTGGAGGTGAAGAGCTTTGTCAAACACATGATGTGTTTTTCACTTGATGAGATATTGGGGGTGAAAGAGGCTTGAACTTATTAAAAAGAGAAACGGTCAACGGCTTAAAGCACTTGTGGTTTTGTGAACCGATGATGAGTGCTTATTCACTCACCTTTTCTAAGCCTAAATTGGACCAAATAAACCAAAAACTAACCAATAATGCCAAAGAATGTGCGTTCTTGTGTTTGTGAATGTGCAGGAACGGATATTTAAGAAAAGACGAAAAATCACGAGAAAATGACAAAACGGGCACGAGAATTGGAAAAGTGTGAATAAAGCCGGAGCCGGGGAAGCTAGTGGTCAAAATAAGGCACATATGGTCAAATGGAATCCTCAAAGTTTCAAGAATTACAAGAATGACCCTTGGTCATAAGTTTGAAGTAATGACATTTAGGGTCCCTCAACTTTCATGAATTGTCACTTTTGGTCCTCATGAAGAAACTTTGGAAGATTAACAACTCAAGACCCCTCATCATTCATAAAATGCTACAAAGAGCCCTTGGAGTTATATTTGTGAAGATTGGCAGCAAAGGTCCTCATAATTTTAGATTGTACATTTTTGGTCCCTTGGTTTGATTTAATACTACAAACCGGATCCCTTAATCCAAAATATACAAAACAAACACAAGCCCAAGATCCACAAACAAACACCAACCCACCACCATTTATATTTCCGGTCCAAGCCCAATCCAAACCCCCAAACCCGACCCAAAAAAAATCAAAATATAATAAAATAACACAAGGCGCGTTTTACTGTGCATCTCCCCCACAAACTTACCCTGCTCCCCCACTTAATTACCTAGTACCTATCCAAATCTATACCTCGTACTAGAATCTTTCTAAGAACCATCTGACACGTTGTCAGATGGTGACATAACCCTCCACCGTGGCTTAATAAAGCCCCCTGATTGGCTATTGAGGCGTGGATGCAAGATAAGGATTGAATCATTGGATAAGATGAGGTGGGATGTCGACATTCTGAGCTGGATTGATGATATGTGGCCTCAATTGGAGCTTCTAGCATCTTCCTAAACCCTAGCACCCATCACCTCCCCTGCTCCTATAACCCCCCCCCCCCCCCCATTCATACGTTTAGGGGGTGTAGAGTTTCTTGTATTGTTACTCTGCCAAAATCATTTTGTAACCTTTTTTTAATATTAATGAAAGTTCTTTTTATTGTCTTATTTCATTTCAGTCACAGCTTATTTACTTATGGCTTTTTACCTTATTGCTTATTTTAGCTTATTACTCTCTTATTTCTTTTAAAGCAAGTTCTTTTTCTTGTTACTTATTTAGTTTTGATCCTCTGTCTTCATTTCTTATTGTTGATATTATTGTTTGTTATCAAAAAAAAAAAAAAAAAAAAAAAAAAAAAAAAAAAAAAAAAAAAAAAAATTAAAAACTTACAAAAACCAAAAAATAGTATGATCTGTTTTCTTTGTTTGAATCTTTTCATTGTTTGTTTTGTTGTTTGTTCAAGCTCATTCAAGCTTATATAGCTTATTGTGAGCCTTGATACTTTTTCCTGTTCCAAAAAAATCTAAAAAAATAAAAAGTCAACAAAAGTCAAAGCCAGCTTATTTCAATAAGTTGAGCTTTGTGGTGGTAAAAGACAGCCATAAAGGTGACCAGTGGCCTGTCTTAAGACAAGCTAGCTTAGTGACACCCCTCTGTTCAAGCTGAGGGGTTTGGACTTGTGAGTTTCATTTCCATTTTCTTTAATCTTATAGCTTATTGATCATATAGTAGCATAGATCTGATCTAGTAGCTTATTTGTATTGATATTGCTTAAACTAGTTTATTAGTGCTATCTTGATTGCTGTTTCACCTTATTTGAATGCTTTGGTGTGATTTGCACTTATACTGTTTCATATAGTGTATATCTGTGGATCATTGCTCTTGTTGATAATGATGTTATTGATCTGTGTTTCTGGTTTACATCATGTTTATGGATCATATTAAGTGAGTTTGATTTGGTTTGATAGAGTTTGGAATGTTCTGAGGTGGTTTCTTATTGTTGATAGACCCTAAAGGGGTGTTTGGATTGTTATTGTTTGCTGTGATAAGAACTGATACAAAGGGTAACAATAGTTTAAACATATCACTTAGGTCACATTTAGAGTAATTAGAACATAAAAATAGTTAGTCATTTAGTTAAAAAGTCAAATCACCAAGTAATTTAGCACACAGTTAGCTTATTGATATTTTAGGTTAAGAAAACTTATAGATAGTTGCAATATAAGTAGTAGTAACTTAGTATAATCACAAAATAGCTTATTAACATCTTTATGATCATTTTAGAGTAATCAAAAACCATAGAAGTCAACATTCTGTTTTTTGGTAAAAAGTCAAAAGGTTTTCTTACTCAGTTTTTGGTATAAATTTTGGGAGCTTGTGTAGGCTTCAAAGTTGTCTGGAAATTGTTGAGGTTTGATATTTTGGAAAGCTTGGTACTAAGAGTTCATTTTTCAACAAGAAAATTTGGTTTTGAATATCTTTTGCTTATCAGAAAAAGCCATTGAAGTTGGCTTATCAGGACAAAACTTGCCCTGCACCACTAGTTCTGACCCAAGTTCTTGGGTTGTTTTAGCTAAGTAAATCTGTTCTAGGACCTGAATTTAAGGTGTATTTGTGTTACTGGGTTGGCAGTGTAAAGATTTCTTCCAAAAAGTTGCATCTTAGTGCTTATTTTCACAGCTTATTAGGCTCACCTTTGTGAGCAATTCTGCCATATATGTTTTGCTTATTAGGGCTGCATAAGCTTATTTGTGATCTAAAGTTGGAAATTTTGATTGATTAGAGCTTAATATAGTATATAGCATCTGTTTCAAGTGTTGTTTGGCTTCTGCTTATTCTCTTTAGCTTATTTCCCATATCTAGTGCTTATTTGAACTTATTTGATTACTACTTGTGCTTCTGAGTATCAAATTACTTATGGATTGTCTCTATAAGCTCATTTAAGTATTAAAAGCATTTGGTAAAAGTTTGGTCAAAGATTGGTCAACTGTGCTTATAAATAAGCACTTAATATAAGCTGTTTTCAAGCTAATAAGCACTTACAATGCTTATTTTTCATTTTTTCTATTTTTCCTAGATTCAAAATGATATTTTAGATTTTCCCTAAAATTTTCATAATTTTCTGAGTTTATTTGCTACTTTTCTTAATTAATTTTCATTTTTAATCATTATTTAATACTTTTTAATTATCAGAAAATCCAAAAAAATTAGAAAAACCCCAAAAAAATCCAAAAATATTTTAGAAAATAATTTTCAGTTATTTTAGAATTTTAGAAATTAAATTTGCATTTTTCTCACCTTATTTACATTTTCTTTTAATTATTAAATAGTTTAATTAGTTTTTAATTCATAAAAATTATTAAAAAGTCTAAAAAATATTTTTCTTTTTCTTAAAATTTTCTTTTATCATTTTTAACTTTTTAAAATTATTTTGAAGTCCGTAGGATTAGTGTAGCTTAAAACTCGCGTTTTATTTCGCGCGTTACGTTAATAATCGCGCGTGCATTCCCGTTTTTGCGTTTTAGATCTTGGTGCATTACTAGCTTGTACTCTTTGCATGTTTAATAATTGTTAGTTGATAATTGAATTATTTGATCACTATTTGCCTTTTTCACCACTTTTCAAATCACGATTACACGAATCAATATTCTTGATTCCATTCACACCTTCATTGGAAAACGACTCGGGTGATCCGTATTTCTTGCGGATCATTTCGATACTTTACTATTATATATAATTAGTTTTCACGACGAATCAATTTTTGGCGCCGCTGCCGGGGAAGGCTTGAAGTGAATTTTTGAATATTGTTTTGAAAAATCGTGTTTTGTTAAGCTTTCCTCTATTTTGTATATATATTTATATAAAAATTGAAAAATTCAAAACACTTTTACTAAAGTGTTTGCAAAATACCAAAAAAAATAATAAAAGTTACAGCCTCGACTCGATCGAAAGAAAGGGCGTTGTAAACCAAATAAGTCTCCCAATATAACGAAAACGTAGTTTAGTTGTTTATCGGACTATTTCAATTACTACAACCGAATAAGCGGGAAATACGGATAGCTAAGACATTAAATTGCTAGCTGAAGAGAGATCCATTCTTCTCTCCCGTCCCGTCGCGCGTGGTTTTGAAAGAAACGGTTTTCGATTAACGTTACGTTTTAAGAAAAGAAAAAAAAACAAAAAAAAAATAAAAAAGTTTTTGAGAAAAAATAAAAAAATTGAAAAATAAATAAAAACAAAAAGATTTTCTTTTCTATTTTCTTTTTCTTTTTAATTTTGATTTTGGTGTATGCACACCCGTTCTACTTCTGAGAATCTTACTTCTCCGCTCTCAAATCCCGAAAGGGTAATACGACACACACACCGTGTCCATTTCCTTAACGTTGAGGAGATGGATATGAATGATCAACACCCTCCGGTGGGTGGTGATGAAAACCAACACATGCCGGCTCCCGATCTCCGAATGATGGAGGAGCTGTGCCAACCCACGATGCATGGTAGAGGTGGCCCGATTGCCCCTTTAAATATTAAGGCTACGGATTTTGGACTTAAGCACCACATGATACAACAAGTCCAAAATTCGTGCCAATTTCACGGATTACCGGGTGACGATGCAAATAAGCATCTCGATAAGTTTTTAACCGTCACCCAAAATATAAAACAAAACGGGGTCTCCGATGACGCCCTCCGTCTCTCTCTCTTCCCCTATTCTCTTACGCATCATGCCACCGCGTGGTTTGATCGCCTTCCCAGGAACTCGATTCATACTTTCAATGAAATGGTTTCCAAGTTCCTGGCAAAGTATTTTCCACCATCGATGGTGACGAAATTGAGAAATGATATTAGCAATTTTCGACAACTCCCCGATGAGTCTTTGTTTGAGGCTTGGGAGCGTTACAAGCTTGCCATTGATCGTTGTCCGAATCATAATATGCTTCTCGTCACAATAATTGATACGTTTTATAATGGATTGACTTTACGACATAGGGACACGATCAATGCTGCAGCTGGTGGTACTTTTATGAAACGTCGTCCTGAGGATTGTTACGAGCTAATCGAGAATATGACGGCCCATTACAACTATTGGGATTCCTCAGCCGAGAGGAATGAGCCAATAAGATCAACTGCGACTCTTAACTCTTCTTCTAATCCCGAGCTAGCCGTCTTGAATAAGAAAATTGACGATTTGTCGACGGCTATGCTAAAGATGTACCAAATGATGCCAAATCAAACCAAAAACACACAAGTTAATGTGGTCAATGTCGTTTGTGAAACTTGTGGTGGTCCACACCCGTATTATGAATGTCCGACGACCGGCTCTTTTGCTCAAGAGAACGTGTATGCTACAAATATGGGTGGCAACGGTTACCCACCTCTTCAAGGAGACCGTAATCTCCTCAGCTACCGTTCGAGCCATTTTCAAGGACCACCCGGGTATAATCAACCTAATCAAGTGAATCAGAATAACAATGTGCAAAACCGTAATCATCAATTCAATAACAATCAAAATCACAACCGAGGAAATAATGGTTTTCAAGGACAAAATCAGAATTTTCAACAAAATCAAAACCGGGGAAATTACCACCAAGGCCCGCCTCAATGGAATAATTTTCAAAACAATGGGAATTTTCAGAATAATAATCATGGAAATCAGAACAATAACAATTTTCAAAACCGTGGGCAAAGTTTTAATAATCAAAATCAAGCTGCTGTTCCAAATCCGTCGCCCACGGAAGAGTTGATTAAACAATTGCTTCAAAGACAACAAGCTTTAATTGCTAAACAAGATGAAACAACGAAAATGTTTGCAACTCAAATCAATGATATCAACAAGCGTTTAAATGATCGACCCTCGGGCTCTGGAACGTTGCCGAGCAACACGATCGCTAACCCGAGGGGTGATGCTAAAGCGATCACGACAAGGAGTGGTGTTTCTTATGATGGACCAACGGCTCCGACTACCTCTTCTTCTCTACCTCCCAAGGTAGTCGCCCGTGAACCCGAGGCGACAACGGATACGGAAATTCCTATTAATAATGGAAGGACCGAAGACATCCAACCTCCGGTGGTCCCGACGTCTAAGGGAAAGGAAAAAGTTGTTTATGAAAAAGATATTCCCGTTAAAACAAAGTTGCCTTATCCGTCACGTTTAAACGAACAAAAGTACCGCGAGAAAGATAAAAACCAAATGGAGAAATTCTATCAAATTTTTCAAGAATTGCATTTTGATATAAGTCTCGCGGATGCTATACTTTTGATGCCTAAATTTGCTTCAATGCTAAAAGGTCTTTTAAATAACAAGGAAAAGCTTTTTGAAATGTCAAAAACCCAAATGAACGAGAATTGCTCAGCGGTTCTTCTTAAAAAGCTACCCGAAAAGCTTGAAGACCCTGGCAAGTTTCTTATACCGTGAAATTTTCCAGGTATGGTTCAATGCTTCGCCTTGGCCGATCTTGGTGCTAGCATTAACCTAATGCCATTGTCAATTTGGAGAAAGTTGTCTCTCCCTAACTTGACCCTCGAGCTTGTCGACCGATCTACGTCTCGACCAATTGGCATAGCCGAGGATATCTTTGTCAATGTTGGGAAATTCCATTTCCCTGCCGATTTTGTGGTTGTTGATTTCGATGCCGATCCATGGGTTCCTCTCATTCTCGGGAGAGGTTTCCTAAGGACCGGTCGTGCTTTAATTGATGTTTATGACGAGGAGATTACCTTACGTGTCGGAAATGAAGCCGTCACTTTTAACCTTGATCAAACCGCGAGATACTCCTCCGACTACGATGTTGCATCCGTCAACCGAATCGATGTTATTGACGAAGCTACGGAGGAGTATTCTCAAGAACTTCTTGGTTTTACCGATAATGCTTCGAGTGGCAATCCCACTCCTTCTTTTGAACCGATCGTCTCCGATTCTTCCCCTTCCCTCACTCCGTTTGAGGGAAGTGATCTCGCTTGGGAAGAAATTAATGCTTGTCTTTCAAATAAATCATTTTCACCGGAAATTGATAAAAATAACTTTGATCCGGAGGGGGACATTTCATTGATTGAAAAACTTTTAAATGAAAACCCGATTGTTTCTCCCCCTCCGATGGACTTAAAAATGGCAGACGTAAAAGAAGTAAAGCCGTCTATTGAGAATCCTCCGGAGCTTGAGCTCAAGGATTTGCCTCCTCATCTCGAATACGCATACTTGGAAAAAAATGATAAACTACCGGTCATAATATCTAAAGGCCTTAAAGATGAGGAGAAGACACGACTCTTAGATGTGCTTCGAAAGCATAAAAGTGCTATTGCTTGGCAAATATCCGACATTAAGGGAATCGACCCTCGATTTTGCACTCATAAGATTCTGCTTGACGATAATCACAAAGCTTCCGTCCAACAACAACGACGGGTTAACCCACAAATCCACGAAGTGATCAAAAAGGAAGTTATTAAACTCCTTGACGCTGGAATGATTTATCCAATCTCGGATAGTTCATGGGTTAGCCCGATTCATTGTGTTCCAAAGAAGGGCGGAATCACTGTTGTGAAAAACGAAGATAATGAGCTTATACCGACTAGACTTGTGACCGGATGGAGAGTTTGTATCGACTACCGCAAGTTGAATGATGCGACACGTAAAGACCATTTCCCGCTTCCTTTTATGGACCAAATGCTTGAACGGCTAGCGGGAAATGAGTTCTATTGTTTCTTGGATGGCTTTTCTGGGTACTTTCAAATTCCCATTGATCCCCCGGATCAAGAAAAGACCACTTTTACTTGCCCGTATGGAACGTTTGCCTATCGGAGAATGCCCTTTGGCCTATGTAATGCTCCGGGCACGTTTCAACGGTGCATGATGGCCATTTTCTCGGATATGATTGAAAAAACCATGGAAGTGTTCATGGACGACTTCTCCGTCTACGGAAATTCTTTCAACTCGTGCCTCTCCCATTTAGAGAATATGCTAATTCGGTGTGAAAACACCAATTTGGTTCTAAATTGGGAGAAGAGCCACTTCATGTTTAAAGAGGGTATAGTCCTCGGCCATAAGATATCCAAATCTGGGATTGAGGTAGATCGTGCAAAAGTCGATGTCATTGCTAAGCTACCTCATCCTACGACCGTCAAAGGAATCCGAAGTTTCCTTGGTCATGCCGGCTTTTATCGACGTTTTATACAAGACTTCTCAAAAATAGCCTGGCCTCTGACCCACCTTTTAGAAAAGGATACTCCGTTTAACTTCACAAATGAATGCGTCGATGCATTTAATGTTTTGAAGAGGAAGTTAACGGAGGCACCAATCTTAGTTGCCCCCGATTGCGACTTACCATTTGAGCTAATGTGTGATGCAAGTGATTATGCCATTGGTGCAGTTCTGGGGCAACGTAAGAACAAATACTTTCAACCGATACACTATGCAAGTAAGACCATGAATGACGCCCAACATCACTACACAACTACCGAAAAAGAGATGTTAGCGGTCGTCTATGCTTTTGAAAAATTTAGACCATACTTGCTTTTAAAGAAATGCATAGTGTATACGGATCATTCGGCTTTAAAGTACTTAATGGCAAAGTAAGATGCTAAGCCGCGTTTAATGCGGTGGGTTCTCTTACTCCAAGAATTTGATGTCGAAATTAAAGACAAAAAAGGAGTGGAGAACCTTGCTGCTGATCACCTTTCACGACTTAAGAACCCCCATCAAAGTGTTCTCGAGAATAAGGAAATTACGGAAACATTTCCTCTCGAGACACTTGGGAGTGTGTCTAATATTGACCAAAGTACCCCATGGTTCGCCGATTTTGCGAATTACCATGCGGGGACTTTTATAAGGAAAGGTTTGTCGTCCCAACAAAAGAAGAAATTCTTTAAAGATGTCCAACATTATTTTTGAGACGACCCCTATTTGTTCAAAGTCTGTGCGGATCAAGTGATCCGGTGGTGTGTTCACGGTACGGAAGCCGTTGAAATTCTTAAGGCATGCCATAGTGGACCCACGGGGGGACATCATGGTGCCAACTTCACCGCAAAGAAAGTGTTTGATTCCGACTTCTATTGGCCGATGATTTATCGGGATGCCCATGAATTGGTGAAATCATGCGATTCTTGCCAACGTCAAGGGAAAATTTCTCAAAAAGATGAAATGCCACAAAATGCTATTCAAGTTTGTGAAATTTTTGATGTTTGGGGCATCGATTTCATGGGTCCATTCCCGTCATCAAGAGGAAATAAGTATATTCTCGTGGCCGTCGATTATTTGTCAAAATGGGTTGAAGCGTAGGCGCTCCCCACTAATGACGCCCGAGTTGTTGTTAAGTTTTTGAAAAATCTCTTTGCCCGATTTGGTGCACCTCGAGCCATCATAAGTAGATCGTGGGACCCATTTTTGCAATGACCAATTCGCTAAAGTTATGCTTAAATATGGTGTCACACATCGTCTTTCCACGGCTTATCATCCACAAACGAGTGGTCAAGTGGAGGTGTCCAATCGTGGCCTCAAAAGGATATTAGAAAGGACCGTAGGTGAACACCGTGCCTTATGGGCCGATAAGCTAGATGATGCTTTATGGGCTTTCCGGACCGCTTACAAAACTCCCATTGGGTGTACTCCATATAAGTTGGTTTACGGGAAAGCTTGTCATTTGCCCATCGAACTTGAGCACAAGGCCTACTGGGCTTTAAAACATGCAAATTTTGACTTAAAAACCGCGGGTGATCACTGAAAAGTTCAATTGAACGAATTAGTCGAACTTCGTGATCAAGCTTACGAGAATTCTTTAATTTATAAAGAGAAAACAAAAAGACTTCATGATGCCAAGATCAAAGACCGCGTTTTTAACGTTGGTGATCAAGTGCTTCTTTTTAACTCTCGGTTAAAGATTTTCTCGGGTAAGCTTAAAACCCGTTGGTCTGGACCATTCACCATAACACAAGTATTCCCTTATGGAACTATTGAGTTGGCTCAACTTGATGGGCCCAACTTTAAGGTGAATGGTCACCGTTTGAAACACTATTTCGGAGGGGACGTACCAACCATGGTAGTCCTGGATCTCCAAACTTTCCCCAAGGACGAATGAATTCGGGGATCGAGTCAAGCTACGTGACTCGGTAATAAAAAACAAAGCGCTTCGTGGGAGGCAACCCATACTTATCCAATATCATTTTCTTATTTCTAATAAATAACGTGAAGAGGGGGTACCTCTTCCAATCTCGTGTTTCGTGGTTGTTTGTGATGATTGTCCAGGATTGTCCCCGATTTATGATGACTCTCGTGCTCGTGGTTTTGTCTTTCTCTCCACTCGAGTCTCATTCATCGATGCTTTTGGAAATCCTATATCCGAAAATCTTATCGACTAACGTTTTCTTTGGCATAATTAATAAACGGCCTAGATTTATGTTAGGATTACCTTTGCCCGTAAAACATTGAGGACAATGTTTCATTCTAGTCCGGGGGGGGGGGGGGGGGGTGAATCTTCGATTCGATTTTGACCTTGCAGTTTTCACCATGTCATGTACTCTCGTAACTCCGTTTTTTCACCAAAAATGAAAAAAATGAAAAAAATTGAAAAAATTTCAAAAATTTTCAAGAAAATGAATGAAAAAGCACAAAAAAATGAGAAAAAGTTGAAAAAGTTGTGCAAAAATATAAAAAAATATGAATAAGTGATTTGACACCTTGTTCCCTTAACCAATGATAATCATAAAAGTTTGTGCTAGTGTTGTACACTAGGAGCTACTCTTTTGTCGGCTCCCGTACTTGGCTTTATACATGCACGACTTGAAAAGCTTTCGCTAGTCTTTTACATAAGGAGCTAGAAAACGCGAATTCTTCTTCTATAATTTGCAAGTTTCCGTATTTGACTTTATATATGCGTGGCTGATTATTGGCTAAGCATCTGCTAATCTCATTATTTGAGGTCTTAAATTTGCAGAGAACGAGAAATGATAGAGTTTATTTACAAGTTTAATGCTAAACGTGGAGTAGTGGTTCTCTTTAGAGCTCATAGGAGGTACTCGTGGCTTTTTTACTCCCATCAGATACGTCACCAATATATAATAGATGTTCTAGGTTAATTAGTGGTGTTTCGGTTTGAATAATATTTAGTTATTTGTTTTCTTAAGAGAATTTTTGCTTTAGAAGTTGGGTACATATCAAGGAACATAAAAAATAAGAGCGAAAAGTGAAAAATCAAAAATCAAAAGTTGATTATCTATGTGGTTTTGGAGCTACCCTATAAGCTTCCATTGATGTTGAGGAAAAAGTCAAGAAAAGAAAAAAAAGTGAAAAAATATGAGAAAAGTGAAAAAAGTGAGAAATTACAAAAGTGAAAGTTGAAGTTGTATCGAATAAGAGCTTATGTATGTAAATAAGTTGTTGGCACGTGAGGTGCATGTGATAAGTGATTAGTAATCAGTCACATGAGGTGCACGTGATCGTACTCCGCAACTTATATCCTAGATATTGTATGTACCCCAAATTCCTTGATGTGGACCGAATTTATATTGTAGTGGTTCTTAAGAGAAAATGAATAACTATTTATCGTTTTAACTTAGGTATCACTATCGGACTAAAAAAGTATCAAAACGAGAAAATATGAAACGATTCATTTCTCAACAAAAATAAAATAATGAGATACAAAAACTTAGGACATGGGAGTAAGAAGTTTCCACGAGTAACTTTTATGAGTAGTGTTAGCATTAAATTTGTAGATAAGCTGTGATCTCGTTTTTACGCTTAGTTTGGGAGCTCGTGAAAAATCAAGGATGACGATTTTTATCCGTATGGTCACTTCTTAAATAGAAGTGTTTCTACTCGTAGACCCTAAAAATTATTGCAAAAATAATGAAAGTTCAACAAACCGTCACAAGTATGAAGTATGAAAAGTCCAAAAATAGAATAAAGTAGAATAAAGAAAATAAATTTTGGAAAACGAGGCGTTTGCGGGATTAAATGATTTTATGACTTCTTTCGAACCTCCTCGCTACTTTACAAAGTTAGTAGAAAAGAGTTATGAAATTATTTATCTCGTGAGCGTGAATTGATCACATTGCGTGAGGACACGACAATACTTTAGTCCGGGGGATTTTGGTGAGTGCTTATTCACTCACCTTTTCTAAGCCTAAATTGGACCAAATAAACCAAAAACTAACCAATAATGCCAAAGAATGTGTGTTTTTGTGTTTGTGAATGTGCAGGAACGGATATTTAAGAAAAGACGAAAAATCACGAGAAAATGACAAAACGGGCACGAGAATTGGAAAAGTGTGAATAAAGCCGGAGCCGGGGAAGCTAGTGGTCAAAGTAAGGCACATATGGTCAAATGGAATCCTCAAAGTTTCAAGAATTACAAGAATGACCCTTGGTCATAAGTTTGAAGAAATGACATTTATGGTCCCTCAACTTTCATGAATTGTCACTTTTGGTCCTCATGAAGAAACTTTGGAAGATTAACAACTCAAGACTCCTCATCATTCATAAAATGCCACAAAGAGCCCTTGGAGTTATATTTGTGAAGATTGGCAGCAAAGGTCCTCATAATTTCAGATTGTACATTTTTGGTCCCTTGGTTTGACTTAATACTACAAACCGGATCCCTTAATCCAAAATATACAAAACAAACACAAGCCCAAGATCCACAAACAAACACCAACCCACCACCATTTATATTTCCGGTCCAAGCCCAATCCAAACCCCCAAACCCGACCCAAAAAAAAATCAAAATATAATAAAATAACACAAGGCGCGTTTTACTGTGCATCTCCCCCACAAACTTACCCTGCTCCCCCACTTAATTACCTCATACCTATCCAAATCTATACCTCGTACTAGAATCTTTCTAAGAACCATCTGACACGTTGTCAGATGGTGTCATAACCCTCCACCTTGGCTTAATAAAGCCCCCTGATTGGCTATTGATGCGTGGATGCAAGATAAGGATTGAATCATTGGATAAGATGAGGTGGGATGTCGACATTCTGAGCTGGATTGATGATATGTGGCCTCAATTGGAGCTTCTAGCATCTTCCTAAACCCTAGCACCCATCACCTCCCCTGCTCCTATAACCTCCCCCCCCCCCCCCCCAATTCATACGTTTAGGGTGTGTAGAGTTTCTTGTATTGTTACTCTGCCAAAATCATTTTGTAACCTTTTTTTAATATTAATGAAAGTTCTTTTTATTGTCTTATTTCATTTCAGTCACAGCTTATTTACTTATGGCTTTTTACCTTATTGCTTATTTTAGCTTATTACTCTCTTATTTCTTTTAAAGCAAGTTCTTTTTCTTGTTACTTATTTAGTTTTGATCCTCTGTCTTCATTTCTTATTGTTGTTATTATTGTTTGTTATCAAAAGAAAAAAAAAAAAATAATAAAAACTTACAAAAACGAAAAAATAGTATGATCTGTTTTCTTTGTTTGAATCTTTTCATTGTTTGTTTTGTTGTTTGTTTGATTGGGTCTAAACCGTCAGATTATTATTGACCAAGGTCAATAAGTCAAAAACAGCTTAGAATCAATACTCCGGTGATAGTATAGTGTTTCCCCGGGTCGTTAAAGTCCCAGCGAGATTGAAATGGTGCTTTGAGAATCGTTTATGAGAAAGTGTGTAACACCCCCATTTTTAAAGTTTGTAGCAGCGGAAAATTTAGTTGGGTGTTACGGTGAGGATCGAAGTTTTAACCACATAAAATGGTTTAAAAGAACATTTTGAAAGTCATTTGTCATTTAAATAATAATTTTGATAAAAGATGAAACATTTGATTTAAAAATCTTATGAAAAGATATAAAGACTTGTAAAAATGACAAATTTGATTTTTACACCATTTTAATTTATCAGAGTAATAAATGCCCACTCCGTGTCTTGTCCTGCTCCGTTAAATTACCTGAGATACACATGCTTAAAAGTGTCAACACAAAGGTTGGTGAGTTCATAGAGTTTTAGGAAAAACCCTTTATTTGATTTGATTTCAGGAATATTTGGTATTAATAAAATACTAACAGAAATGAAACAATTATCGAATATATTCACAAATAAATCATATAATATTCAGCCACATTAGATAAAGAATCAATAATCCTGACATGAGCTGGAAACTCATGATACTAAATTAATCAGATAAACAATTCACATATGGGCGAACCTATACAGCTGTATCTAAATATATATGTTGAATACATATATATATACTATTCCTTTATAGATATTGCACCAAGCCTCATGACACGCAAGACGTTAACAGAAGGGGTGTTCTATCAAATCAATGACAGATTTTGCCCTCGATTCGTAGGTGATTGCCAATTCCTACTGAATCTCGAATATAGTGTATCACGACTAATGCGACTAACCACATGCATAATGGCATTCCGTCAAGCATTAATGGGATCGGAGGTCAATCCAAACAGGTTTCGAATCTGTCCACTATATTCGCGCTCACGTTACGGTGATTAATGGCTCATGATAGAGGGGCTTTATGGCGAACTGCTAACTTAGGCAATATCAAGGACCTATGGGCTCATTTAGCACACATCATGAAATTAAGTATCGTAACACAGAAATCCATTTGAAAACAGTATCATTTGAGTATCAGAAATTTAGTTTAAAAATAGAATCGCTTGAGTATCAGAAATTCAGTTTGAAAATATCATCATTGAGTATCAGAAATTCAGTTTGAAAATATCATCATTGAGTATCAGAAATTCAGTTTGAAAATAGTATCGCTTGAGAAATCAGAAATTCAGTTTGAAAATATCATCATTGAGTATCAGAAATTCAGTTTGAATATATCGCCATTTGAGTATCACATTTATATCACATATCACAATAATCGAATTGGAAACATTTTCATATGAATATCAATATTTCAGTCAAATAATTCATCAATAAATATATATTTCACATACCACAATAATCACATTGGAAACATTGATATATAAATCACAAATTATATTATTTTAATATCAATTAGGAAATTGATTTGAATCATGTATTTTATTTTATTTCATATACTTATCAAGTTATCAAAGTATATGTAACCATGTATCTCCCCCAATGAGTTAAAAACAATTATTTGAAATGGGGCTATGACTCACCTGGGTTTGATAAAGAGATGACGAAGAGTAAATTTGAATAAGATTATGGAAACGTCTTTGAATAGGAACCTGATAAATAAATTTATCTAAGAATTTGTCCAAATACAATTTGGCAAATACGAAATGAATAACGATTGATAAATAATCGTTATGATGAATGAATGATATGCAAATGATATGCTTATGTTTAAAATGATATGACCAGTTTTATTATTTACAAAGTTTTCCACTTTTTATTATGATAACGATTATACGTAATAAAAATTAGTTAATATACGTTATATATTAGTAACAAAAATTAAATAAATAAATATATATAAAATGAAACGAAAATGCATATGCCGTGAGGGTGACCGTAAAATAGAAAATAAAATAAGAATGTCAAATAGATTAAGTGTAGTCCTTGTCTTTTTTCCAATTTTACAACTTTTATACTAACGGCGTTAGCGTCACACCGTTAGTCCTTTTTATATATATTTACAATTATAGTCCACTACATGTTCAATATTACAATCTAAGCTTGTAACAATATTATATTATCAATTTTTATCCTTTCTTTCTGTTTCTACATTTTTAGTCCTTAGTTTTCACAGTTTTCACATTTAGTCCCTATACGTGTCGTCGCGTTACATTTTTAGTCCTATTTTGCAAAAGTGATTATAAAAATTTTAGAAAAATTTCCTTAGCTTATTTTATAAATTTCAAGCTTATTTTAACTGCTTATTTCATAAAAGCTTTATTTATTTTGCTTATGGGCTTCAATTCGAACCAACTAAAGCCCATTTAAAAATTTAGAGGCGAGGGCATGAAATTTCTTTTGGGCTTGAACTTGGGCTTACTTTGTGATTCTGAAAATATATTTTATAGGCCCAGTGGGCTGTTAAAACGTGATGTCTTGTTGGGCCTTAGTTAAGCCCACTCGACAACTACTTATTAATTTTTATATAAGTTTGGTTTTTAAAATCTGGTTTGTGTCGATTTGAATTGGTTCGAGTAGGGTGTCAAAACAAGAATATTTTTAGAAGTCGTGTATATGAAACTATTAGTTTTCTAGGTGGTCTATTAGTTCGAGCAAAAATATTGGGTACTTGTTACGTGAAATAAAAAGATATACGTCGATTTTGTATGGTGTTTAGCTCGTTTTATATATAAGAAAGTGACTTAGTAATATTTCTATGTATGCATGAATTTTATACGTATATATAAGATTTTAAAACAAGTAGATATGATGCATGAACAATAACTTTAAATGTATTTTAAGCGTGATACGTGACTCCTAGGCCTTCCAAGATAGAGGCTAGTCACGTAATACTTTCTATATGTATATACGTACGTAAATATATGTTTGAAAGAAAAAAATAATAAACATGATGCATGTAATGAAAGTAACAAGTATTATGAGATGAGAAGGATTGGAAACGACTTACTACACCTCTAGGGTGGTAGAGAGTCGAGAGAGATGAATGAAAAGAGTAGTATAGATACACGTTCGACTAGAATAGACAAGTATGGATCGTATAACAAGAGTTACAAACGTCTTGCTTCCAACTACACAAGTATAGTTTTCTTAAGAGGTTTAAGTTATGTAAGAATGGAGAAAAAGTAGAAACGAATTTGAGAAGTGATGGTGAGGAAAATGAGGGACGAACGGTTCATATATAAATATACACATGAAACGTTTTGGCTCAAATGATATGAGGGAACAAGGACTACTATTTGAAGCCAGGGAATAGAAACTCCAAGGTACTAGAGTAGTATTAAAAATGGATTGTGAAAGATAAACAAATATGAATCGTCCTTGTGAGTTCTACTTATGTCGACATCCACTTTTATTACCAAACGAAATGCTCATTTGAGTATCATGGAGTCTTAGTCGATCTTATCACATATTTATACATGAAATCATGATACAAATAATATTTGGAACTCATAGGCACGAACGGGGATTAAAATGGTTAAGAAATGAATTAACCACAAATCACTTGGGTCGATTTATTACTAAACGGAATGCCTCGTAAAAACGTATCAAACTTCAACGTAGGAACGTGAGATTCGACACACTAATAGTTGGCTAGGAGCTTAACGAGACGGTGCAAAAATACAGATGGGTCGTGTGTACGAATTTGAAATGAACGAGACGATTAGGAGCATGTTTAGTCGAGTAGTATTATTTTTATTATTGAATTTTGGGTTTTTGGGTGTGGGCCGGTTGGGCTAAAGGGATTAAAGGCCCGATTGGTTTTAGTTAATTTTTAGTAATTAGTTTTTATTAATTAGGTTTAGTTAAATAATTATTTTGTTAATTTTGTCGAGAACTTGTTTTGTCGTTTGACGAATTTGACAATATCGTAATCGTAACCATTTTAATATACAAAGAAAATTTTAAATTTCCCCGTAAAAATGGTAATTACAATAATGACAAAGGTTATTTATTAAATTAACCGAAGTTAATTATGTGAATTTTTGCGAGGTTTTACAGTACCCACATGTCATTCTGAATTTCGTCCCGAAATTCAAATTGAATGTGATTACTTGAGTAAAGAATTTTTGAACAGAGGTTGTCGGGAGATTCCTATTCCTAAAAATACGGAAACGGGATTCAGTTAGATTTACTTGTACCCAACAAGATAAGGTAACTGACGTATTTAAGGGTTGTGAGTATTTGAAATTAGTGGTCATGAATAGTAAAATAACGGCTAGTAATAGTGACCCAACGGTCGGGAATAGTGCCCAACGGTCACATTTTTAGCCTATATATACCACTTCAATTTTTCCACTCCTTCCATCAACCATTTTCCTCTCATTATCCACCAAAATGCCGCATCTCATAACCATCTTAGCGATCGTGTATGTCGTCCTTGCTGCTATCTACTTGGCGTACGTTCCGGATGAAGACTTTGGATTCTTGGTTGCGATCTTGATGTTTGTCGTACCCCTGACCATCCTTGCTATTACCGTCGACAAGATCTGGGCGTAAAATCTTAAGCTAGGATTGTTTTGGATTAAGTTCTTGTTATGTTTTTATGTATTTGTAATGAATAATGAATAAAACTCGTTTTATTTTTAAGAATTTGTCTCATTATTATTTTTAATATTTGGTTTATATTTATTTTTCAGCATAATTAAAGTGATTCATCCTGTGGTGGCTCTTGCTATTGTTTTGTTGGTGGGAGTTTTATTTGTCATTGCGGATCAACCTATTGAAGATTCTTTTGTTTGTATTGTAATAATTGTAACGATAGCACTTCCGATGCTAATTATTTGTTTATGTATTAACTTTTATGGATTTTAAATAAACATTTTCGTTATTGATGTCTTTTATTAGTTGTTGTGAATTATTGGTGTTTTTCTTAATTATGCTTTCGTTGATTCCTATCATAATGGGGATGACATATGATAGGTATTTATTATAAGTTGTTCAATGTATTATGAACAGTTTATTTTTATCTTGCTTTTGGATGAAGATTGTTATTAAATTATTTATAAATATCATTGTTCCTTTCATAACATAATTCTTCCTAAATTATACATAGTTGATCAGGTTATGTATAATTGAGGACCAAATAATGTGATGTTTGGTTCAATCATATATTTATATAAGTTGTTTTAGATGGTGTTCAACGTGTTATTTTTATGATATAACACGTAATTGCTTTTTGAAATAAAGTGGAAAATTTTAGGATTCATATTATAATTAAAAGATTTATGGAGTAATTATTGTATATTGTTATTTGATAGACGAGATAGAAATTGAAATTAACTTGGATTATTATTATTATGGAAATATTACAAGGGAGATTTTTCGATACAGTAGAAAGATTATCGTTTAAGTTACATCCATAGTAACTTGAAGTGAAATACAGGAAAGAAATACAACTTAGGAAATTTTAAACTAGATTTTATTTATCTTCAACAGGAATTTACTCATCTGTTCCAATCTAGTTGCCATTTTCCTTGATACTATCAAGGCCTTTAAAGATTCTTCATTTTCTTGTAAAGGTCTTGGCTTTCCAATTAACATTGTAGTTTGGACATCGTTTCACATGATGACCATGTCCACCACATCCGTGACATACAATGGTTGTTGGTTGTACCTTCACTTCCTTAGCCCTGCAGCTAATTGTCTGATGACCTAATTTCTGACATTTCATGCATCTAACCCTACATTTCCCGATGTGATGCAGGTTGCATTTCTTACACCAGGGTAGAGTTCCAAGATATCCACTTCCAGAAACAGGCGCGATAAGACAATTTCTATTAGCTATCTGATTGATTCCCAGCTGATGTTGATACTTCATACGGTTTTCTAGATGTTTGCGATAACGATCTTGAGCATTGAAGATGTTGCAGTAGACGGGATTGACGGTTCCTGGGTCGGGTAGCTTCCTCTTCTGATTATTTTCATTTGGTAATATTCCATGCCTAATTCCTTGATGATGGTTGACAAGTATACTCGTCTCTCTTCTCGGATAAACTACGGTAGTCCCTTCTAGTACCACCGACACTATGTCATTTACCAATTTCTGGATAGCTCCAGGAGTCATGGAAATTTCTGATGATGATTGATATGCATTGTTCATGTTGTCCATTTTCTGTAAACATAAATGAAACTCAACATTAGAATCCATATTATATCAGAAAAATTAAATAATGAAGTTAATTATTTCATTGATGATAGACTGAATTGACTCCCTACTGTAATCTAATTTCAAGATATCTTTGTTGTATCATTTTATTAATGATCAACTCTTGATATGGGATTACTAAGGAACAAACCGACTTGTCTATTTCAAATGAAGTTTAATTATCTTTTCTTCATTCTTTAATTCCACTTTCAAAAATTGATATTTAGACGATTCTTAAAGTTTTAGGTTAATTATGAAAATTTTTAAGAAATCTTAACAATTATTAAGAAATCTTTACGGTAGATTTGAATAATATTACAGAGGTAAACAGAATATTAATAACTTGATCGATTGTCTTTGCAAGATAAACGATACAAGATCCTTTATTAATACTTCATTGATCTGAATAGATTCATTTGGTTATTATAAAATAACAAATGATGAGATTTTTGCATGAAATATGGGGATTCATTTCATACATGATTTATACGGAAGAAAAGATTGAATCATAACATAAAGATATAACAGAAAGGATGTTATTATACAATATGTTTTGATTACACGTTCTGAAGTTTCAGAATTATTGAATATTACAAGAAATATTAACCAAGTCTATTTGGTTTATTTAGGAACAACAAGGAAACTTGTAAAATTTAAGATTAGTTACGCGTGTGACGTAAATATCTAATTTCTTTCTCAAGTTCGAGTTGTGCAGCTTCCAGGTTTGAGAAACGTTCTTGACACATGTTCATTTGGTTTGCCAACATACTCTCTAATGCGGCAATCTTTTGACCCTGGTTTCTGGCTGCATCTCTGGCCATCCATAGGGTTCTCTCAATATCTCCAATTCTTACATGTGTTTGACCGTGTTCTCTTCTTGCACAACGAACCCTGGAGTCCAAACTTCCAAGTTCCTGGTTGGTGTTGTTCTTTATTTCATTAATCTTCATCCCTATCTCACATATTGTTTGCCTTTCAGCATCAGCCCTCTTGAACAATGCGTCAAGGTTACGGTCATACCATTCAGATTGAGTTGGTCGTAACCCTTTCAGCTGTTCAGTGTGGGCATCCAATATGCCGGCATGTCGATAAATAAGGTTCCACATGGATTCAGGAGTACTTATACCGTAGTCGGGAGAGTTAGGTGAAGATAAATTATTTGGAGAATTAGGTATTGTAGAATCTGAAGTATAAGGTAACGGAGAAATTGATTCAACATTCGTCCATGATATCTCTTGGCTCGAACCTTGTCCAACTTCGAATGTTGCCTGGCCACCAATCAAATTTTCATATGATTCGGTAGCTCTCCGGATTCTTTGACGTAAAGGTGAACGAATAGGTGACGACGGAGGTGATCTAGGATTGAGTTCTATATTAGGTTGGGATTTTATTATTTGTACGTAAGGACCTTCATTATTTGGAGAATTATTATTGATTGACGAGGTATTAGTATTATGGAGAGTAGAATTGATATTCACGGGCGTTCCTGAAGACATGCTACAGTAGTAACCCAAGAATAATATTTTATGAGTATTTTGTATGTTAAAGATATAACAGTACAGATGAAATAACAATTGTATATGAGTAACTATTAAGCATGTAAGATAATCTCAACAAATAAAGTATGGAGCACGGCAGTCTGCAGACACGGAGGGCATAAAATATTATGGTGAAAAATCATTATTTTGAAAATGTAGTTATAGTTTTAATGTTTGAAAACATTTAATTCTCTATAACTGTGGGCTCTGATACCAATCTGTAACACCCCCATTTTTAAAGTTTGTAGCAGCGGAAAATTTAGTTGGGTGTTACGGTGAGGATCGAAGTTTTAACCACATAAAATGGTTTAAAAGAACATTTTGAAAGTCATTTGTCATTTAAATAATAATTTTGATAAAAGATGAAACATTTGATTTAAAAATCTTATGAAAAGATATAAAGACTTGTAAAAATGACAAATTTGATTTTTACACCATTTTAATTTATCAGAGTAATAAATGCCCACTCCGTGTCTTGTCCTGCTCCGTTAAATTACCTGAGATACACATGCTTAAAAGTGTCAACACAAAGGTTGGTGAGTTCATAGAGTTTTAGGAAAAACCCTTTATTTGATTTGATTTCAGGAATATTTGGTATTAATAAAATACTAACAGAAATGAAACAATTATCGAATATATTCACAAATAAATCATATAATATTCAGCCACATTAGATAAAGAATCAATAATCCTGACATGAGCTGGAAACTCATGATACTAAATTAATCAGATAAACAATTCACATATGGGCGAACCTATACAGCTGTATCTAAATATATATGTTGAATACATATATATATACTATTCCTTTATAGATATTGCACCAAGCCTCATGACACGCAAGACGTTAACAGAAGGGGTGTTCTATCAAATCAATGACAGATTTTGCCCTCGATTCGTAGGTGATTGCCAATTCCTACTGAATCTCGAATATAGTGTATCACGACTAATGCGACTAACCACATGCATAATGGCATTCCGTCAAGCATTAATGGGATCGGAGGTCAATCCAAACAGGTTTCGAATCTGTCCACTATATTCGCGCTCACGTTACGGTGATTAATGGCTCATGATAGAGGGGCTTTATGGCGAACTGCTAACTTAGGCAATATCAAGGACCTATGGGCTCATTTAGCACACATCATGAAATTAAGTATCGTAACACAGAAATCCATTTGAAAACAGTATCATTTGAGTATCAGAAATTTAGTTTAAAAATAGAATCGCTTGAGTATCAGAAATTCAGTTTGAAAATATCATCATTGAGTATCAGAAATTCAGTTTGAAAATATCATCATTGAGTATCAGAAATTCAGTTTGAAAATAGTATCGCTTGAGAAATCAGAAATTCAGTTTGAAAATATCATCATTGAGTATCAGAAATTCAGTTTGAATATATCGCCATTTGAGTATCACATTTATATCACATATCACAATAATCGAATTGGAAACATTTTCATATGAATATCAATATTTCAGTCAAATAATTCATCAATAAATATATATTTCACATACCACAATAATCACATTGGAAACATTGATATATAAATCACAAATTATATTATTTTAATATCAATTAGGAAATTGATTTGAATCATGTATTTTATTTTATTTCATATACTTATCAAGTTATCAAAGTATATGTAAGCATGTATCTCCCCCAATGAGTTAAAAACAATTATTTGAAATGGGGCTATGACTCACCTGGGTTTGATAAAGAGATGACGAAGAGTAAATTTGAATAAGATTATGGAAACGTCTTTGAATAGGAACCTGATAAATAAATTTATCTAAGAATTTGTCCAAATACAATTTGGCAAATACGAAATGAATAACGATTGATAAATAATCGTTATGATGAATGAATGATATGCAAATGATATGCTTATGTTTAAAATGATATGACCAGTTTTATTATTTACAAAGTTTTCCACTTTTTATTATGATAACGATTATACGTAATAAAAATTAGTTAATATACGTTATATATTAGTAACAAAAATTAAATAAATAAATATATATAAAATGAAACGAAAATGCATATGCCGTGAGGGTGACCGTAAAATAGAAAATAAAATAAGAATGTCAAATAGATTAAGTGTAGTCCTTGTCTTTTTTCCAATTTTACAACTTTTATACTAACGGCGTTAGCGTCACACCGTTAGTCCTTTTTATATATATTTACAATTATAGTCCACTACATGTTCAATATTACAATCTAAGCTTGTAACAATATTATATTATCAATTTTTATCCTTTCTTTCTGTTTCTACATTTTTAGTCCTTAGTTTTCACAGTTTTCACATTTAGTCCCTATACGTGTCGTCGCGTTACATTTTTAGTCCTATTTTGCAAAAGTGATTATAAAAATTTTAGAAAAATTTCCTTAGCTTATTTTATAAATTTCAAGCTTATTTTAACTGCTTATTTCATAAAAGCTTTATTTATTTTGCTTATGGGCTTCAATTCGAACCAACTTAGTCTTTACCAAAAGCCGTTTGCTTCTGGACTAGCCAGCATCTTGATGGACTAAGTCAACATCTTGGTGAGCTGATTACCAATTATGGATTTTCCACGGCCTTTACCACAAGCCATAATCTTGTGGGCTAGCCAACTCATTTGTTTTTGGGGAGCTGAGGAACCATACAATTTTTGGCAAATTGCAAGCTATCAACGGGTTTGAGATGTCTTTACCAAGAGCCGTTTGCTCCTGGACTAGCCAATCCCTTTGTCATTTAGACTTTGGCGGACTGATTACCACAAAAAATTTTGAACTTTAGTGAAAAAAATTTTGAAAAATTTTGGTAAAAAACGGGGGTGTAAGATAGTAAAATATGATAAAATTCGCTAGAATAGCGAAATACCCCCCACACTTAGCATGAATATTCTCCTCAATATTCAAAGTCCCGGCTATTATGCCGACTCTTGGAACGTAAAAGGGAAACATTACAAGCTAAATGTGGAAACACAATTCTGTTTTTCACTTTTGTAATCATAGCATGAGGGACTCCCCCACACTTAGGGTGAAAACCCTATAAGCATGCTACTGTTTTTGTTTACCGAGTCGCTAGCTTGACTCGACCCCGAATTCATTAGTCCTTGGGGAAGCATGATGTGGAAGAAACTTTCATTCAAGATGTTTGGATAAACATTTGAAGCACGTGAAAGTTCCACACCGATGAGACATAGTCCCGGCTCAAAATAATGGTAAATGAAAATGCCGGGATCAAAGATAGTGTCTTCATTCCCGAAGGAGTGAAGAACAAGAGAAGTCACCCTGTAGGTGAAGAAAAGGAAGAAAACCATGATGAAAATCATTATAGGATTTTCTTCCTCAAGAGCAGGCTCTGTAGCCAGAGTTTGGATTTCAAAGGGTAAGCTCGTAAATATCCCGAGAGGGTGGGTGGGAATTTGCAAATTCTCATGATTGAGAGCATCTCCCCCCGGGATATCAAACTCCGGAGGAGTCGTGACATGATGAGTGAGTTCACCGGAGAACTCCTCATGAAGAGAATTATTCACAAGATGTGAATCTGTGAATTCATGTTCTGGAATAGACTCATCACAATCCTCGTTCTGAATATCAAAGAGTGGATTATCAGAAATCAAAGTGAATTTAGATTCGAATTCAAATAGAGGATTGGTGAGAGTAGTATTGAAAGTTTCGGGAACAATGTTCTCTATTGGACTGTTGGGATCAGAATTGAGTGACAGATCATGATTTAAGAGATTTTCAATTTCGGCTTCGGAGTTAAGGAGACCATTATCACTTCCTGTTGGAAGTGAATTGATTTTGGTGATCTCCTCAAGAAGATGATCAGCATCAATATGTGGAATTGATGCCTCAACATACTCGATGTCTCCATAAGATGCACAATCTTCGCTACAATCGGAGAAAATCTCAAATTGAGCTTTTGGACACTCAAGAAGGGAAGGTAAATCACACATGTGATCAGAAGTTCCCTGTGACTCTCTTGGGATTGGGATAAGGTTCTCAGCACTAGACTTTATGAATTCGTCCGATTCCTTTTGAGGAACAGTGCTAAGATGCTCATCCCCCATATTTAGAGAGTGAGTGGAAACCTCGGGTGTGATAGCAGTTGTTTGAGATGGAATCTCAACTGCTGGGATATCAACTGATGAGCTTGATGAATCTTTTTGAATAATAACAATGTTATCTTCATCATCACTGTCATCATAGTCATCAAATAGAGCAGTATTGCGAATATTGGCATGTAATTTAGCTGCTCGTTGCTCAACCAATAATTCTTCCATGCTTTTTCCAGATTCTCGTTCTTCAGCAAGTAATTCTGCCATAGTTTTCCCACGAGAATTTGGAATGAGTGGAAATTGTGGGGATGTGGATGTGTCAAAACCGGAAGGTTGACATTGAAAATCATCATGAAGACCCCCACAATATGCACAAGAAGAACTTGGAGTATGGTGGAGTGAAATATTAGCTAACTCCTCCTTAAGTTCTTTAAGTTTCTCAAGAACTTCTAAAAAGTCTTGCTGGATTTGAGGAGTTGCTTGGATAGTTTGATACTGTGGAGGTTGGTCTTGATACGAAGAGTCATAATTGTTACAAGGAAATGGATTCCTCGTTTGACAATCAGAGCTAAAGTGTGGACCTCCACAGTAATCACAACAATGAAACTGATGTGGTTGTGGGTTGTATGTGCTTGAGTTATAATTGTTATCAGGAAACTGCTCATAGACAAACGTGTTTCCCGATTGACAATCAGAACTGTAATGTGAACCACCACAGTACTCACAACAGTAAAACTGCTGAGTCTCATGGTGTGGTAACTGATGGAATGAATCAGTTGTGTCATGGTAGGAATAGGGATTCGGGTTATAGACAGACCCGTTTCCTGATTTTACCATGCCACAACTGGGACAATCGCCACCATTACAAGGATTACCACACCACTGGCAAATCAGAAAGTGTGGATGAGACATAGAAAGAATCAAAAGGTTTTGGAGGGTAAGAATTGGAGAATCAAAGATGTGAGAGGGTAAAGGTGAATATTTTTGGTCTTTTTGAGAAACATGTTTAGTGCACATGCACCAAAAACAATTTTTCAAAACAAAATCGAGGCAAAACCACAGTGAACTTAAACCAGAAATCACAAGTGAATGGCTTCTTTGAAAAAGGTACACCACTCACAGGGATATAAAGGCAAGTTTTAATCTTAAGCTTGAGAACTTATTATGGGTTTATTTATTAATTTGAAAAACTGCTTTAGGCTTATGGGTGTGTGTGCAGAAAACTTGGGAAATATTTTTGGAACTGATTCGTTAACCGAAATCGTCCCTTTAAGATTACTCGCAGGCTGGCGGGAGGAAGTAAATAGGTTTCCTCTTCAGTTCGCAATTTAATGTCAGAACTTACCTTAAACCAACTGTTTCAGGTTGTAATCTTAAAGAAAACGAAGTAATTTAACTTCACAGTTTGTTTTTGATTGTTTTTAATTTTTTTTTTTTGTGTTTTCAACACTTCAAGAGAAGTGTTAATGAACGTTTTTGATATGATTATGGAAATTTGTACAGGGAGGGTTTTGAAAACCACTAAACTTAAAACGATTTTATAAAACACGCAACAACCTCCCCGGCAGCGGCGCCAAATTTTGATTGGGTCTAAACCGTCAGATTATTATTGACCAAGGTCAATAAGTCAAAAACAGCTTAGAATCAATACTCCGGTGATAGTATAGTGTTTCCCCGGGTCGTTAAAGTCCCAGCGAGATTGAAATGGTGCTTTGAGAATCGTTTATGAGAAAGTGGCACTGAGGACAGTAGCCCAGATGATGTGGAGTTGATATTGCTACTGTTATTTTGGTATTGGTAAACAGATATAATATTCACAAAAATCAGATATACAATTATATGCACGTATTCACAATTCAGATTTACGCAATCGGACTGAAAAAGTGGGATTTTGGTATTTATCAAACTACAGGGGGTGCTTTTGACACTTTTTAAAACTTAAAACTAAAAATGAAAATGAAATTGTGAAAATGATTAAATATTATTTATTTAATAAAACTATTTAAAAACTAAATTAAAATCTAATTTAAATTAACTAATAATTATAACTATTACAAATTAAACTAAAAATTTGCAAAACAATTTCTAAACTTAAATTAGAACTTGAAGAAAGTATAAAAAAAATAAAAATAAATATTTTTGTCTTTTTATGGGTTTTTTATAAATTGAAAACTATTTAACTTAATTAAACTAGTTAAACTACTTTTAATTAATATTAATACTAAATTAACTTGGAAAATTATGAGAAATTTTATAAAATTACTTAACCATCACTGGAATCCTACAAAATTATAAAAACTCTAAAAATTATGTTTTAAGATTAATCCACTAATTATTTACCTTTTAATTAACTTAAGTCTAATTTGAACAATTAAAATAAGAAAAATAGAAAATAAACAGTAGAAATTCTAAATATATTTTCTAAAAATCTAATATACTATATTAAAGCTAGGAAAAATATAAGAACTAAGTTTTACTTTATAAAAACTAAATATGAGATTTAATACTTAATATTAATTAATAATTAAGAAAACTAAAATTAAGTCTAATAAATACTAAATGGTAATATAAAAATCTGGAAATTTTACTAAAATTACTTTACTATATAAGGTAATTAATAAAAATATAAAATTGACAAGTACTTAATAAAAATTTAAAAATGCAAAATAAAATTTAAATTACATTAAATAGAAACTATCACTTAAAATTAAATTAACTTTTTTGGATTTTTCTTTTTGAAACTTGATTTATACCTAAAAACAAAAACTTTTTGTGAAAACAAAATTTTTATAACTTCAAAATAAGCTGAGTACAAGCTTAAAAGTAACACAGTTTGACTTTGGTTGACCAACAAGTAAAATAAGCTCAATTGAGCTTGTGTGGGTCCCACTATGGTAAAACTTGGTTCACTTAAGTTATTTTAACAATTTCAAGCAAGAAAAAACCAAGTAAGATCACAATATAAGCTAATAAGCACAAATAAGCATTTGGATTTCTTATTCTTGACTGAAAAATGGGACAGAATTCAAAGCTAAATCTAAGTGGGGTCCACAGGGTTCAAGGTCAAACAAATGGTCAATGGGGGGAGCCTGGTAGGAGGGGGTTGGGAGAACCAAATTATAGGGTGTGGGGCCCACTGTGGTGGCCACAAACCACCACCCAAGGTGGTGGTGTGGCTGGGTATCTGCTGAACAAGGTAGGGGGTTGCCCTACAGCCCTCTTTGGAGGGTTGTGGGGCCCACAGATAAAATCCTAAAAATATAAAAACTAGAGGAACTTGGAGATGAGGTGGTATACTACAAAACCTCAAAAGATCAAATGCTAAATCTTACTACAAAATTCTACAAAAATCTTGCCATAATTGGAAAAAACTGAAAACAAGCAATTTGACTTTTTGATAAAACTTCTTATGTTGACTTATTTGAACTTTGGCTGATTACAAATGATTGAAAAAGTTGTATTAAGCTACACTAAGGACAAATTATATTAAAACTTAAGATTATGCATTGAAGTGGTGGTTTTGGGATCTCAAATCCCCAACAGTGAACTGTTGGGGTGGGTTCTTTGGTTTGTTTGACTTTTGATCACAAATTGACTGAGTTAGAACCCTAATTCACCTATTATAACCTAGTGAAACATGTCTAAGTAGTAAACAACAACAAAATAAAACTCATCAGTGGTGTTAACCACTGATCCAAACACCCCCTTATAGCTAAGATTACACTACAATTATTAATTATGGACTATACCTATTGATTTTTAAGCTCTAAACAGTTTTAGTATACTAATTAGAAACTAAGTATGCAATAAAGGTCCCAAATAAACACTTAAAACAAGCAGATGCTATTTAAGCTGTTACTAAGACAGTGAAAGGGCAGTTTACTACTAATACTAAAACAAGTTAAACACAAGCTACTAGAGGACTGAAATAGATAGAACATATAAGATTAAAGTACAAACTTCCACTAATAAACTACTAGAAACAGAATTAAACTAATGAGCAATAGCCTAAACTAAGACTGCAATAGATTCAAAAGGAAACTCACTAAATGCATCCCAGCTGAAAACTCAGAACCAAGAACCATGACCTATGCTCCCATGAGCTCTAACCCAAATGCCATCCAAGTTACATTCTGCTTCCACTTCTTCTTCCACTTTTCTTGATTTCTCATTATTTATTTATATTTTTGTGATTTTTGCATTTCCTTTACTAAGAACTGAGTAGAAAGCTTAGGAAACTTTTAAAACTTATCAGTGACTTAATTAGAGCTTATAGAATAAGAAACAACAACATTAACAAGTTTAAAGTGAATTTGTCAAATTCACTTAGAAATCTGAAAATCTGAAATTAGTAATTAAAACTTGAAATTAACTTGAAATTAAGTTTGAATTACATGAAATTAACTGGTACAAGCTGCTTTTAAATTGAAATTACAACTGAAGAGTAAATTAAATTACCTACATTACACTACTCTAAAACTACAACTAATAAATCTTTTCCTCTGCTTCTCTTCCTCTTATAGATGATTTGCTGAGCTCAGTGGGTCCCACACATCATTTCCCATCAATAAAAATATCCATAGGACAAGTAGAAGCAATCTTGGCCGTCCTTTGCATTTGGCGGGAAAATTGGTATCTAACCAATTTGACTGTTAGCGTGTGTAGGGGGTGCATTAAATGGAGGTTGGGATGTGTGATGAAGGGATAAGGGAGTGGATTTGCAGAGTGCAAGTGGTGTTGCAGGGTGGTATTGGAGAAGTGGTATTGAAGCAGGGAAATGGTTTGGAGGGGAAAGGTAGTTTGGCGTGGGTTTGACTGGCGTTGACCTGGGGGTGGGCTGGTATTAATCTTGGGCCAGGGAAGGGATGTGTTGGGCTAGGGGTGTGTTTAATTGGAATTGGATTTTAACTTTGGGTGTATTTGATTATTCATGCTTAAAATCACAAGGACCAATATTGTACAAAGCTGAAACTTGAAGGACCTGTAATGTAATTTCACCAAAGTATTCCAAGGACTGATTTTTGACTTCTTGTGATTTCCCAAGGACTAAAATTCACTTTTTATCATGAATTATTTCCCAGGGACCAAATCTGTCAAAATTGAAACTTCAGGGACCAGACTTGTAATTTCACCAAACTTGCAATCAAGGATCAATCCTGCCATAAAAGATTAGGATAAGGACAAAATTTGTTTTTCTCAAAGTTTTCATATACCAGGGACTATTTTTTTCGATTTTCAAAGTAAAGGGACTAAACTTGTAATTTTATGAAACTTTTCACCAAAGGACTAATTATGTCACTTTTTGATTTAAAAGGACCTTTGGTGACTTTTTCAAGTTTTTAGAACAACCAGGGACTAGATTTGATAATTTTTGAAAGTTGAGGGACTGAAACTGCCAATTATGCAAACTTTGTGCGTTTTTCATCTGTTTTTGGTATTTTTGCATTTGAAACATGTAAAACACTTTCCTGGGATATTTTCTCTATTTTGATTCAATATTGAGTGTTTTTAGATGTTTTGGCAGCTCAGAAATGGTAAAAATGATGAGTATTGTTCAAGATCATTCAAGCTTATATAGCTTATTGTGAGCCTTGATACTTTTTCCTGTTCCAAAAAAATCCAAAAAAACAAAAAAAAGTCAAAGCCAGCTTATTTCAATAAGCTGAGCTTTGTGGTGGTAAAAGACAGCCATAAAGGTGACCAGTGGCCTGTCTAAAGACAGGCTAGCTTAGTGACACCCCTCTGTTCAAGCTGAGGGGTTTGGACTTGTGAGTTTCATTTCCATTTTCTTTAATCTTATAGCTTATTGATCATATAGTAGCATAGATCTGATCTAGTAGCTTATTTGTATTGATATTGCTTAAACTAGTTTATTAGTGCTATCTTGATTGCTGTTTCACCTTATTTGAATGCTTTGGTGTGATTTGCACTTATACTGTTTCATAAAGTGTATATCTGTGGATCATTGCTCTTGTTGATAATGATGTTATTGATCTGTGTTTCTGGTTTACATCATGTTTATGGATCATATTAAGTGAGTTTGATTTGGTTTGATAGAGTTTGGAAGGTTCTGAGGTGGTTTCTTATTGTTGACAGACCCTAAAGGGGTGTTTGGATTGTTATTGTTTGCTGTGATAAGAACTGATACAAAGGGTAACAATAGTTTAAACATATCACTTAGGTCACATTTAGAGTAATTAGAACATAAAAATAGTTAGTCATTTAGTTAAAAAGTCAAATCACCAAGTAATTTAGCACACAGTTAGCTTATTGATATTTTAGGTTAAGAAAACTTATAGATAGTTGCAATATAAGTAGTAGTAACTTAGTATAATCACAAAATAGCTTATTAACATCTTTATGATCATTTTAGAGTAATCAAAAACCATAGAAGTCAACATTCTGTTTTTGGTAAAAAGTCAAAAGGTTTTCTTACTCAGTTTTTGGTATAAATTTTGGGAGCTTGTGTAGGCTTCAAAGTTGTCTGGAAATTGTTGAGGTTTGATATTTTGGAAAGCTTGGTACTAAGAGTTCATTTTTCAACAAGAAAATTTGGTTTTGAATATCTTTTGCTTATCAGAAAAAGCCATTGAAGTTGGCTTATCAGGACAAAACTTGCCCTGCACCACTAGTTCTGACCCAAGTTCTTGGGTTGTTTTAGCTAAGTAAATCTGTTCTAGGACCTGAATTTAAGGTGTATTTGTGTTACTGGGTTGATAGTGTAAAGATTTCTTCCAAAAAGTTGCATCTTAGTGCTTATTTTCACAGCTTATTAGGCTCACCTTTGTGAGCAATTCTGCCATATCTGTTTTGCTTATTAGGGCTGCATAAGCTTATTTGTGATCTAAAGTTGGAAATTTTGATTGATCTGAGCTTAATATAGTATATAGCATCTGTTTCAAGTGTTGTTTGGCTTCTGCTTATTCTCTTTAGCTTATTTCCCATATCTAGTGCTTATTTGAACTTATTTGATTACTACTTGTGCTTCTGAGTATCAAATTACTTCTGGATTGTCTCTATAAGCTCATTTAAGTATTAAATGCATTTGGTAAAAGTTTGGTCAAAGATTGGTCAACTGTGCTTATAAATAAGCACTTAATATAAGCTGTTTTCAAGCTAATAAGCACTTACAGTGCTTATTTTTCTTTTTTCTATTTTTCCTAGATTCAAAATAATATTTTAGATTTTCCCTGAAATTTTCATAATTTTCTAAGTTTATTTGCTACTTTTCTTAATTAATTTTCATTTTTAATCATTATTTAATACTTTTTAATTATCAGAAAATCCAAAAAAATTAGAAAAACCCCAGAAAAATCCAAAAGTATTTTAGAAAATAATTTTCAGTTATTTTAGAATTTTAGAAATTAAATTTGTATTTTTCTCACCTTATTTACATTTTCTTTTAATTATTAAATAGTTTAATTAGTTTTTAATTCATAAAAAATTATTAAAAAGTCTAAAAAATATTTTTCTTTTTCTTAAAATTTTCTTTAATCATTTTTAACTTTTTAAAATTATTTTGAAGTCCGTATGATTAGTGTAGCTTAAAACTCGCGTTTTATTTCGCGCGTTACGTTAATAATCGCGCGTGCATTCCCATTTTTGCGTTTTAGACCTTGGTGCATTACTAGCTTGTACTCTTTGCATGTTTAATAATTTGTTAGTTGATAATTGAATTATTTGATCATTATTTGCCTTTTTCACCACTTTTCAAATCACGATTACACGAATCAATATTCTTGATTCCATTCACACCTTCACTGGAAAACGACTCGGGTGATCCGTATTTCTTGCGGATCATTTCGATACTTTACTATTATATATAATTGGTTTTCACGATGAATCAACCGACTTTAACTAAATGGAGTGTACCTATGTGTTGGTATTTTAGGGTGTAAGATACATGAGTAGATGTTCTTTGAATACAATTTGACAAAATACAAATATGTGAATGAATTTCTCTCCTCCTAAATAGGTGGACATCCAACATATTGTGTAATGCATCGTATAAGGAATTATGATGAAGTGTTTAGGAGGTTGTAGGTTAATGTAAGCGATGAGCTTAGTGAAAGCGATGAGCTTTGTGAAATTGAATGATTTTGAAGTGTTTAGGGATGTTGATTAGCATACAAAGAACTTTATCCTTGAAGTCATGTAGCTCTTTTCTATCAATGCGAGATGATCGCATGAAGAGGTATGTGGTTTTCTCAAAAGGATTAGAATATTGGTATGGAGGCGATGATGAGTAATCTTGAGGATTGACGTTAGGAGACTCTTTGTGAATGTGGATTATCATTAATGGATGATTGGGAATCATGGAGTTTTGAGGTGTTTTGTTGGTTGACGACTGAAGGTGAATGTGTGAAATGAGGTGATGATGATTTGACAATACTTGAAGCTTGGATATCTTCTTTGTGTTCTTCACTTGCTAGAAAGTGGAAAAGACGCATTTCATAATGAAATTCACTTGAATTTCGACTACATACACAAATATGACAATGAGTGTATGGATATGACAATTGCCCTTTGTTTCAAAGAGCGACACAATGGTGAATATAAGTTTATGTATCATGAGAGATGGCTTAACCTTAACGGGTTAGGTTGTAGTGGGGATGACACACTTGTTTGGTTACATGGTGGAATCTTCTTGTGAAGATAACTAGGTGTATGATATTGACTCTTGGTTTCTTTGAGGGCATGGAAGTGGTGGATGACTTGATATTGGTAGAACAAAGGATAACTCGGTTTTTCATTTCACATTGGTGGTTTAAGGTTTGAGTGATGAAAATTTATGAGGGTGATTTGATCATCAAAGACCAAGAGATGTGTTAGTGTGTGATGATGGAATATGTTAAGAACGTTCTCAATAGAGACTTTGGAACAAGTGTATAAAGTTACTAACTTTATAGGATCTTAATTGTGTATGCTCTAGAGATGTGTAGGATATGCATAAGGTTTGAATTGGGTTATGAGCAAGGTTTGGTTATGATGAACTCTTAAAAGGAAATAGACACATATGGTGTCTTTCAACAAGTAAGATTATTACGTGGAATAAAGTCATCATGCTTATGAAACATAAGAATGACGGGATGATGAGGAGGCTCTAGATCCTAGAACTTGCAGATGTTGATTTAAGATCATTAACCCAATGGGGTATAATGAAATCTCATGTAACACAACCGTTCATGTTCAATGAGAGAATGACGCATTGGATATACAATATCCTTTTAATCATGATGAAAACTTGACGCATGATTTCTTAGGCATAATGTCTTTCAAGACATCATGTTTTCCTAAATGAAGATATGAAGCCAAAGTGTTTGAATCGGATAGTCCTATCCTAAATATAATTGGTCTCAAGATTATAATCACTAGATGATGACTAGAGGAATTCACTCGAGTTTCTTATGTATACTCCTCAAGAGTCATTGTTGCTCAGGGTTTATGAGGTTGGCTTTGAGATTGCATTTTAACATATGTTGTTAAAATGTTGATTTGAAGTTTAATGAAACATGTGCAGAAGTTATAAGTATTACCAATACTTTGATAACTTGTGAAAGCGGAACTACTTAAACCTAGTGTAATTAAATGTGCGCTTCATGCTCATTTGATGGTGAAGGTTCTAATCATATAGGTGGTAAAGTATGGTTGAGTTTGTTAAACGAGTGTTTAGACAAAGGGCTTTTTGAGCAATGCACTCAATGGATTCAAATGAAGGTAAGGATGGTGGATTGGTTTATCTAGGTGGTAACTCCTTTAGTGTGTCCAAAGAAGGATGTGGTGATGTGGAGGTTTGTTGTGCTAAGGAAGTACTTAAGTTTCATAGATGTAGAAAGTGAAGAAAGATTAATCCTAATTTGTTCTCATCTATTGGTTGGTACAACTAGCGGGCGAGGTGCTTGAAGTTTTGCTCATGTTTGTGAAGCTTATGGGCTGAGATATATCACAAGGTGAATGTGATGAGATGATGGTGAAAGAACAAGTGAACTTAAGTGCTAAATGTTTAAGGATGAAAACCTATTGACATTTGTTTTTGTTCCTATTGATTGGGAGAGTACTATGATGAGTGTTTTAGTTGTGATGAGTGTTTTAACAAACATTGTTAAAATACTTGGGTGTTGATTTTTCGGATATGACATTTAATGACTACGGCAGTAAGTCAAGTTTACTTGAATATTTCGAACGAAATACTTAAGTTGTCAATCCTACTTAGTTGATATTGAATAGCATAAAAGGATAGCAAGACTCGATAATACATCTATAACTTAAGAGTAAGTTATGACTCGATGTAAATCCTTATCGTCTTGAAGGATGACACATTATTTTCATGTTAACCAAGTGAGGTAACATATGTAGATACAAGACAATATCTATAGTCATAAGTTGGACTTGTGATTTCGATATTGTATGTAATCTTTGCTAACAACGAGTCCGGATTGGTTAGGAAGTTGTCAATTTACAAATCAACCTAATGAATGAGTAAAGGACAAAAGAATGCAGTGAGTGTGTGTAGTGATCACAAATACTCAATGGTTCGAGGATTGAAAGGAACAAGTTTCCGGATTCCTTCCTCTAAGGAGAAAGGTATCTTGGATTATTCTTGTGAAGTTTGAAAGTATTATTATGGATGAATATCTTATAGGTGCAGGTGAGATGTCCTAATCCTAATATGAGTGAACATTAGTGAGAAGAATCCTAGTGATGAAGGTGAGTGATCTTGAGTGAGGGATTTAAATGAAAATTTAAAAAGGAGTATGCAGGACTGGCGGAACCCTGACAAATCAAGGGCGGAACCCTTTTGAGGGTTCCGTATGATCCGTTGGGCCAAATTCTGGAGTACCCAGAAATTACACTGGCGGAACCCATTCTAGGGTACCGCCAGATCCGCCAGACTTGAAAAATTAGACAGTCCGCGATTTTGACCCGCGAGACGATTTTCAAATTTTTCGAAAACTCCTAAAACATAAAATTTATACCATATCTGATTAGGAAATGCAAATATTGGATATAGAAACATTCTAACCGTTAGTCTTTGACCGGGGGCTAGCGAATTTCACTATACTTAGTGAAATATCCAAAACTTGAAAATTTGACAACATCCCAAATGTTGTCTACCTGCATATCCGTTAGTACAAGACAATGTACAGAGATAACAAAAGATCCTAGAAGTACATATATCCATGAAACACATTGTTTAAGTACCAAATAGTTCAAATTTCAAGCAGTGCCAAACACTCCTTAACAATGGACATTTATTGACTTCCGAAACTCGTTCAAGTATCCTAATAATACTTGGAACATATGCACCTAATTAGATGTGATAGATTAAAACCAAAAACACATATTCTAACACATGTTAGCATATAGATTAAGCCGAGGATTATGAGCTTACCATAAATAGAAATTAAGCCAAACATGGAAAATTGATTACAACAATGTGTTATCATCCAAACATGATACGGTTAGTTAGCATGATCAATCTAAGATGAGTTTCTATCTTTTAGCACAACACATTCATTACGCATCATTGTAGAAGCATGTATACCAAACACCATTTTACAAAATACTACATGTTTAAAAATGTAGTGACTCATTTAGATGTGTGACCATATTCCAAGATATTTAATTAGTATTACTTAATTCTCATTCCTAAGTTAATTATGCAAAATAATCACATAACATATGCAAGGAAGAGTAACTAAAACAATAAGCAATACAAACACAAATTTTCAACTTAGTACACACAATCTAGCAAATATCCTATTGTGTATAAACATGAAATCGACAAACAAGCAAAGGAATATCATGACAAGATTGACACTCATGAATCACAAATAAACAATATGCAATCACAACTTTCAATAAGCAAATATCACATATGCACACAACTAAAACAAGTAGTCATTTAGCATAACATAAAAAGAAATATACTTTTTTGTCACTTTGCGTTTAAATATGACGATGTATGCCAAGCTTGATTAGTTTCCTTTGTATATATGAATATCACAAAATTCTTTAGTTTCAAAGAAAATAATGTCAATGTTCAAAGGATACTAACTTATATTGCCTAACTCAAAAGTTTGAGTTTCTACGTCAAAACGAAACTTGATATTTTGGACACACTATAGTATTTGGTTTATTCTTTTGACTTCAGATTAGATTTAGGCCATGACATTATTTTTAAATGAAAGTAGACTCAATTACCTTTAAAATGATAGGTGGCGCGACTCCTACGGACTTACGGTTAATTTGTTATGAATTTTTAAAGTTTGACAAAAACTGTATACTGTGCAGCCCAAGGAACCTTCGTCCAAAGGGCAAGGAACCCTTCTGAGGGTTCCGCGGGGATCCGCGGGGTCTGCTGTAACAAAATTTCACAAAATGCTAAAAACGTGTATTTCGCATAGCGAAAATGTGTAGGACTTACTAGATTTGTTAGTAAACATATAATACACCTATTTAACAACATTTCTACTTATGTGACTTATCAAAACATTTACGGAGGTGATTTTTCAACTAAATTTGTAGTTAACCCAAACACTCTTTTTAAAACCGTATTTTACGTACATTAGCTCTAACCACATAATTTGACACTTACAACTTTTTAAGAAATGTTTTCTTTTATTTTTCAAGGACACCTTCAAGCTTGTATACAAAGTAATATTTAACCACAAAATTTCTAAGTATACTTAACGAAACATTTTTCATATTATATTCCGCTTCAATGGTAATTTGATACATGGATCGTGCTCCATTTTAAAAACCATTTATTTTGAAAATAAGAGCTACGAAGCTCTGATTCCAATTGTGGAAAACTAGAAGGGGGGTTGAATAGTTTACCGTTTAAAAACTTTAAACTTGTTGTATCAAATGTCAATTTTTAGCTTGTTCTAATATAAAAGATGTTACTTGTAGTTTATGACTAACATCACTTAAAACATATTATCACACAAGTACAATCAACAAGTCACAACACAAACAATCACATAATGCAAACATTAAAGTAAGGCAATAAGTAAAAGGAAAGTGCAAACCGAACACGAGGATTTATAGTGGTTCGGTCACGGATCTCCTCTCCGCCCTACTCCACTCCTCGAGTACCCAACTCGAGAGTTACTTCACTAGATCAACAACCTCCCTTTTCGGCGGAGAAAACCTTACAATCGTCGCTTACACTTTTACCGACACTAAGCTAGATGTCGAGTTCTTTTACAAGGGTACAACCACTCCCGTTCGTCGCTTACACTTTTACCGACACTAAGCTAGATGTCGAGTTCTTTTACATGGGTACAACCACTCCCGTTCGTCGCTTACACTTTTACCGACACTAAGCTAGATGTCGAGTTCTTTACCAAGGGTACAACCACTCCCGCTATGTTTTGTGGCCCAACATAAAAACCTTGTGTTTTATGGCACAAACACATAAACCATCTAATCTATATTGTTATGTTACAATGATGATCCAAGACATAAAAGTCTAATGGATATGCATGCCTAATCTACATAAACTTCTTGAATAAGAAATCTTCAACCATTGAGGATGTCAAGTGCCCTTGAATCTTCATATGTTGGAATGCTTTAATGAATGATGACTTCAAGATCTTGTAACCTTCTTGGTGGATCATGAAGTATGATATGCTTACAACAAAGATGAATGTTAGAAGCATTATGATCATTTTGGAAAGGGTGACTCATGTGTGTTTCTACATGGTTTCCTATATAACTATGTGTGTGTGGTTTTTCATCTTTTCATCACATTTCTAAGTAAAACATAAACTTCTATTTATAGGCAAAACAAGTAAAGAAGTTTTCCAAAACTATGTTCAATAAACCATGTTCCAAAACCATGGATTACTATTAGAGTCAACATTGACAAGACATATGCATATACTTGAAACTAAATGTTGACAAGACAAGACATATATGTTACTTGTCAACTTACAAGGACTATGACACATTCTTACAAGTTCTTTGACCAAGTAATTTTCCAAAGATGTTTCCAAGTCAACTACAATCTATGACACATCTTAAATGATATTTGACAAAGATAATTTCCAAATATAGTTTTCCATTTTATGAAAAATACATTTAGACAAATGTATATATTAACTTAAAAAGGTAAATTACTTGTATAAAAAATATATTAGCTAGCTTACTCCCTCCGTCCCATTATAAGTGTCCAGTTTGACTTTTCTTAGTCTTTCTTATTTAACTTTGACCTTAAATAATTTTATTTGTGTTATATAATACTTGATAAAAATGATATCAATGAAAATACGTTTAAAATCCAATCCATTCATATATTTTGCATCAAGTATTATATAACACACATAAAAGTATTCAAGGTCAAAGTTGAACAAGTTAGACCGTAAAAAGTCAAACTGGACACTTATAATGGGATGGAGGTAGTAATATTTAGTAAGTTACTAAAAATGTTTTATGTACTTATGTTGTTATAAGACACATTTTTATATATTGTAAACTTACTAATATTATCTAGACACCTAATGTGGCACTTATTCTATTTAACACCTAAAGTGTACTTTGACACCTAAAATACTTAAAGACTCCTAAAGTATTTTAGTCATTCTAAATGGTTGGTCAAGGGGTTTGATCATAATGCTACATAACAAACATGTACGAACCTGTGTTGTAGCATACGATGACTCGAGACGTTGAGAGGTGTTGAATGTTTGTTGAGACAAAGTATGATTACAAGTAACTTGTACATTTTACGTTATGTATCAAGTTATACGTTTGTCATCAATCAAAACAAACGAGACTGTATAGATTAAATATCGTAATATTTGCACTAACAAGTCAAATTGCATACTTTGACAGAAAATCCATTTATGCTTGTAATTTTCATGATCTCAATTTTCAGTTTTAGCTTTTGAGATTTTAGATTATTAATATTTAACAGCTTAGCTTATTAGTTCATATTTTTGCTTAATTTTTAGATTTTGTTTAACTGCTTATTTGGTAGCTTCTTTTAGCAAGTTTTTCACAAACCTACCTTGCACCAGGGGAGTTTGGTTTATAAGCTGATTTTCATAAGCTCCTTATAAGCTCATTATTGCATCTTATCCTAAGATATTTGTTATTTTGAGAAGCCCTTCTAGCCATCTTTCTATGCATATGCTTAAATTTTACTTATGTGCTTATTTGTGTGCTTAATTTGTACCATCAAATCATCACCATTTAACCTCTTACACTGAGTCATCAGTGTAAGTAGGCTAAATTCATAAGCTCTCTGTGAGCTTATTGGTGGGTCCCACTATGAGATCTTGGGCTTTGTGAGAAGCTCATACACCATGCTTGTTAGATCAAGGCTTATCTTTGGCTTCTGAGCTTTTGCCCCAAGCTCAAATTTGGCCTGCTACTTGGCTCATCAGGACTGTTTGGAATAGTTATTATTGGATTTTCTTATTCTATCTTATAGCTTATTTCAATGTGCTTTTTCCATTGGACTTGCTTTTTCCTTCACTCACCATTCACTCACTTCCTTTTTCTTTTTTCTTTTTTATTTTTAAATTCCATTAAAATTATAAAAAAAACTAAAAATCCATTAAAATTAAAATAAATAAAAAAAGCTGGTGAACTAATAAGAATGGTGAACTAATAAAAAAAGCCGAGTTCAAAACTCAAATTGGTGAACTAATAAGAATGTTTGGGCCAAACTAGATTTCTCATCTTAATGGGCTTAACTATTGGTGCTTTGTAATTTATTTACTAAACGATTTCTAGCTATCCAGTCTTCGTCTCCCACATCTAACATCCTTGTAAAACACAAAATCTAAATTTTTTAAAACCTGCAACTCTATTAAAATAACATGGCTACCAAGGAAAAAACCTTCCAGATCTAGTCATCATCCCCAATGGTCAAAAACTAAGTCTCCAACGTTCCAATTTTCTTCTTCTCCCATGCGTGACTTCTTCACTCACGGTAAGCTTGCCATGCGGTAATGGAGGGCCGACGGCGGTGTTCCCGTGCATGAGGGATCCCGCCCCGCACCTTACCGTACCCACTCCCACCGCTCTAAGCAAAAACCTCTAGGTGAACACACAAAAATAAAAATTGGCAACAATAAAGCATAAGCCAACAAAACTACACTAAAATACTAGTGAACAATTCATTTGTCCCACTCTTCTCGTATGGATAGAATTTGTAGAAAGATTAGAATGGCTTATTTAAGGACTGTCTTTTAATTCTTAAAAAACTTAAACAACCAACCCAATCGATGTATCAATTGAACAATTTACTTGAATTCTCTGCTCACCATTTAAGATTTGAAGTCAATAGTTGGTTTGTGTAACAGATTTGAAACAATTTACTTGGTACTTAGACCAACAAATCGATTTAATTTTGTGTTGGTCTATCATATACCCTAAAACGGACTCGTTACTAAAATTATACAAATGCTATCTTATCTTAAGATATGAATACATGTATCAGTCAAAAAAGTACAATTACAATTACATTTTTTGTACTTTTTTGGTCATCCTCGACTGCCCAACTCTATTAAATTTTTGACACGTGTCATTCTTTTATATTTTTTAAGGTACATATTTACCAGAAGTACCAAGGAATGACACGTGTTAAAAATTAGATGAAATCAAGCAGTTGAGCAGTCGAGCATAACCAAAATGGAAAAGGGATGTTAAAAGTGTTCATATAATGTATCAAGATTGGATTTTTGTACCTTTTTGGTAATTTTCTCTAAATATAATATTGTCGCATTGACCCAAACACCCCCTCAATCACATGTTACGTTTTAAACAAGTTTACCAAACACCCCCGAACCACCACAACCAACTACAGTATATAAACAAGAGTATGGTAGCAAACACACTCTAGGGTTAAGAAAAAGAATAACACTCAGACAAAAACCATAGAAATGAGGCAGCCAAAAGAGGAACATGAAAATGGTTTTCTTTAAGGTTGTTGCCGCCTCTTACTGCCAATGATTTTCCTTAACCCCCAACCAATCTCAACAACCTTAATCTTTGTTTTTATCTGATCCGGGTGGTTTTTGGTGTTTTGGGAAAGAATTACCATCAACAAACCACAAGGACCAAAAATGTAGTTAACTCTAATAATAATAATAATAATAATAATAATAAGAAGAAGAAACATCATCTGTTGTTATTACAGATGACCATCTTCATCATCATCATCATCATATTCAAAACTTAAATCCATCTTTTGTTTATGAGGCAGTGATGATATTAGTAAATTGATTTTTGCCTGAGTGGATTGAACAAAGTTTGAGATTGGCCGTATCTTGGCGTGGCAATTTATTTACTATTTTGCAGCCATGGCGGTTTTATCCTCTTTGTTTCATGCCTTTTTTTCTTACAGATCTGAGCCTCTTTAATCGTTTTCATCTTGTTACAGTTAAGTCTTACTACTTTTCTATTTCTTATAAAGATTTGGAATGGGCCTGATTAGTGTTTTATGTGGTTTGAAAACTAGATTCAGATGAGTTAAAATAAGTTTTTGTTAATAGTTAAAGTTTTGTTAAAAGGGTCTTTTGGCAGTTTTGCTAGGCTTATTTCAACCGAGCATTTTTTAAGATAAATGAGATCGGATGCTTTATCTTTTTTATATAATAAAACAAAGCCTTAGTTGTACTTTTATATTTTGGAAAAAAAAATATTTCTTTATTAGATAATATTTTAATTATTATTTTTTATTTTTTAATTTAAAATTTTAAAAATTTGTTTTATTGATATATTACACAAGTAGAAGATAAATACAAAAAAATATAGATAAGATGCAATACGTAGAAGATATATACAAAAAAAAATATGAACACAAATAGAAGATATATACAAAAAAATATAGATAAGATCCGACTAACAACAAGATTCAAATTTTTAAATGATTATCTATAATAATAAACAAATATAATTAAAAATCATAAATCAAACAAAAAAAAGATTAAACTATTTGTTTTTAAAGAAATAAAAATATATCATTAAAAAAAATTTTAAAAAACCCGGGCATGCGCAGGTATTATAACTTGTTAAAAGAGAATGACTATAACCGCATACAGTAATTTTTACAAAATTTCACACAATAAGTTATCATGTACTAATATGTTACTGAAAAATAAACTCAATGAGTTAAGCCAAACGAAGAGCTTATTTAGCTAATCCAAACGAAGCATCGTATTGATAATGTCAGTCAACCTAGAAAGTTCGTCTACAAGATATTTGTATAAGATGTTAGTATATTAAGATGCATTTTGAGATGAAACTAGTTCTTTCTGACTCGAACAAAGGCGGCATGTATCACAGCACCACATTTTTGCAACTTGTTTGGTTTTTTTTTTTTTTTTTTTTTTTTTTTTTTTTTTTTTTTTTTTTAATTGTGATCTATGTAATATTACTTTGAAAATTAAACTTAACTAAAACAATAAAAAGATTGGGCTTTAAATGTGGGCCGCAGACTAGATATGTTTATAGTGGATAGTGGATTATTTTTTTAAGGCTTTAAAAGATGTTGGGCCTTGTTGTGTTGCTCACCCTGCATAAGCCCAAATCCGACCTTGGTCCTGGTAGGGACTAGGGAGTGTATCATATTCATATCGATAAGAGGATTAACACCCAAAAGATTCAATAAAAATATTTACCGGACGTAACTTTTTGAAAGCTTGGAGATCGACATGACCATAGTCACTGATAAGTTGAATGTTACTTTTGGATAGGAATAGACATTCCAAGTTGGTTCAACTCCAACTTAGCTTGTGGCACGGGCATAAAGATTTAAGATTCACTTTTACTCGATACAATTTCTCTACACAATTTTTCCTCTTCCTCCATATGCGATCGTTAACTAAGAAAATATTTGATATATCTTAAAACTCTTAAGTCTGTGCATGGGACCCTCGTTCGAGAATTAAATGAATACACTGGAGTACATACGTCTCAGTTGAGACTTGAATGTACAACCTTAGTGTATGTGTCATGCTGTCGATCACTCGATGTCACTAGGCTAAAAGCCTAATTCATGAGTTGTCGTATGAAAAAGTAATGTGAACACAGATCTCTTTATTCTCTTAGCTACTGACCTTTGTTGGTAATTCATGAACAAATAACACAATCTTTATAAATGTATAAACTATCAACTTTGATATAGGATCATTTGATAACCAATTTTTTTTTTTTTTTTTTTTTTTTTTTTTTTTTTTTTTTTTTTATCTTCCTCTATCTTTATTTGATATAATAGATGATATTAATTCCAACAATTTAAAAAACTCACTTTCATCTTTTTTTTTTCAAATATTAATATTTTTCAAACCGTTAATCGTTAAGCAAAAAAAAAAAAAAAATACCGTTACGATCAGCATTTAATTATCTTTCTATAGATAGGCACTTTGATATATTTTCGACAAAAAATTTTATTTTTATTTTTTTCACGTTTTTTTTCGTGGCCGAAAAAATCATATATGATATTACATATCATATCATATATGATATTACATATCATATACGATATGATATATCATATATGATATGTAATTTCATATATGATTTTGTCGGCCACGAAAAAAAAAACGAGAAAAAAACGATTTTTTTTGTTGAAAGTATATCAAAGTGCCCGTCTATAGAAAGATAATTAAATGCTCGTCGCGATGGTGTAATTATTTTCACTTAACAATTAACGGTTTAAGAGATATTTAAATTATAAAAAATAGGTGAAATATTAAAATGTTTTTAATCTCAACTATTGATTTATTTTTAGATGGATGGTGGGGATGAGTCCCTTGGTATGTAAGAAAAGTTTAGTATTTAATATAACTCTCCTTATAAACTTTATTATGAAATTGCAAATATGAATACAACTCTGTTTCCTGATTTTGTCCTACTTATACTACATGAAAGGGTATTATGCCGCTTCATGAACCAACACAATGGTTCAACCATAACCGACTTTAACTACCTATAACTAACTATAACCGCCATTCGGTTATTAACTAACTAGTATACATGTTTAACCCTTAGGCTTTAGTTTATTACATATGCATCCTTAAATTTTCTAATATACTATATTTACTGTATATCTTCAACACTCCCCCTTAAACTAAATATAGTTTAAATGAGGTCTTCATCTTCATCTTTGCAACTGGTGTATAATAACGTTGGCTCGTCATCCTCGTACTGAATCAGATTTGCCTCATCTTTCTTATTTTCCCATTTTGGACATTCATTGCTATAATGCCCAAGTTCATTGCATTTGAAACACTTCACGTTGCTCTTGTCCCATTGTGCTCGACCATCGCCTTGACTTCTCCCGGACCCCCGACCTCGTCCTTGGCCACGTTCAAAGTCTTTCTGGCTTGCATTTACACAACCGCAATGTTCACACTTGTGTTCCTTGGTCTTCTCCTTTTCATCTACTTTGCTGAATAATAGGCTACTGGACCCGTCTTCTTCTTTGACTGCCTTTTTCGTCCGTTCTTCGAAAGCTTTTAATCTCCCCACGGCTTCTTGAAACGACATCTTATTCAAATCCGCAAATTGCTCAATCGCCACTACTATTTGAATAAACTTTTCTGGCACCGATCCTAGAAGTTTTCGAACCTGTCTCTTTTCATCCAAAGTATGTCCAAGATTGCTCGCTTGTGAAGCAATCTCACTAATCTTTCACGCATAGACATCTAGTGGTTCATTTGCACCCATTTTAACGATTCAAACTCTGACTCGAGTGTCTGAACGCGTGCTTCCTTAACCCTTTCAACTTCCACGTGTCGAACCTTTAATGCTTCCCAAATTTCTTCTGCCGAAGTAAGGCTTGCAATTTGCAAAACCATATTTTCTGGAATTGCTTGGTATAACATGGAAATTGCCATGTTGTTTTTCTTTTGATCAACTTCAGCATCCGTTGTTGGTTCAACTGCTTCCCAGATTCCATGGACATTGAATAACACTTTAATCTTTACTGCCCAAGTCGTGTAATTCGTTGAATTGAGAACCGGGTATTGGAACGTCATTGATGTTACACTATCCTTCGTAACTTCATTCTTATTTTTACTGGATTCGTCGCCTGCCATTGTCTTTTTCTTCCTTCCTTTTCCAATCTTGATAATCGGTTTCTTTGATTTCTGGGTATGTGATCAAACTCGCCTCGTTGTTGAAAGTCAAATCCGTCTAGCAAATAATTGTCACGTCCGCTTCCTGCTAATGACAACTATTGTCTACTTCACCACTATTGACAATCAATTCCGTTTCTCCGCTGTTGATCTTGATCAATCCCGCTGTTCCGCTGTTGATCTTAAACTACCCCGTTTCTACCACTGTTTCTGTATATGAATAAAAAACAGTGCCCTTCTGATCGATTTCTTTTTCTCCCTGAATCGAATGCACGCTCTGATGCCACTGTTGGTAATTCATGAACAAATAACACAATCTTTATAATGTATAAACTATAAACTTTATTATGAAATTGCAAATATGAATACAACTCTAATGTATAAACTATAAACTTTATTATGAAATTGCAAATATGAATACAACTCTGTTTCGTGGTTTTGTCCTACTTATACTACATGAAAGGGTATTATGCCGCTTCATGAACCAACACAATGGTTCAACCATAACCGACTTTAACTAACTATAACCGCCATTCGGTTATTAACTAACTAATATACATGTTTAACCCTTAGGCTTTAGTTTATTACATAAGCATCTTTAAATTTTCTAATATACTATATTTAGAGCATCCACTATATTAATACATCAATAAATTTTAGACCTTTTGATTTTATAAACCTATATTTACTATGGTATAAACCTTTGAAAGTTTCTAATATACTATATCTTCAACAACCTTAATTGACGTATGTCTCAAAATATATATCACCACACCATCACCACCACGATCATTGAGAAACTATGGATGTACATCACAAATGCATGTTGTATAATATAATTAAGGTAAACGGAAATTAATCAGGACACTAAGAAATTAATCAGGACACTAAACTAAGGTAAAATCTTCATGACAGTACATGTATCTTACATATATAAGAGTACAGTACGTGCGTATCACTATGATGCCAAGAACATCATTTATCAAGAAATACATTACACAACTTATTCTTCATAGGGTATTTTGCATGGCAGAACTCATATACAAGGAATGTCTTTTACTAGTCTTGCCCCTGGTTGGTTACCATGTGCAACGCTATCTCATTACTTTGGACAGTTCCGAATTTGGATGCATCTTTCTTGCGAAGTATCACTTTGTAGTAAAGAGAGTTGCATGCAAAAATTACTATCAAAAGTACAAGTATGAGTAAATAGCCAATCCAGTTAAACTTATGCGGTATCAGTAACATCAACACAAGCGAGAAGGGTGCAAGAATTCCAGAGAAGCAAAAAACACTCTTTAAGGTCTTGTAAATGTAGTAGATAGGGTAGGAGTGGTCCGTTGTTGAGCTTTCTAAGTGAGTTTCAATGGCAAACAAAATCACAGAAGTCGGTATGGCAATTGTAAAAGCAACCACAGCCATGTTGGCAAAGAAACTGTGAGTTTCAAAAGGAGATTGTTTGTTATTTTGAAACTTGAGTTGAGCGAGTTGTGTCAATGATGGATACATGACGACAAGAGCCCCCGCATATAAAAGATACAATATTCCTCCGAATTTATGATTCCTGAAAGAAAAAAAGTTAACGTACATAAGAAACAAAATACACTAAGAAGCGAATAAGTGGAGACTTCCTAAGATACAAATAAGTTTCTGAAAAGGGAATTGAACTTACTGCTCAGGAGTCTGATTGGCTGCATGAAATGGAACTTGTGGTGCGTCTTGGCTTGCATCTTCAATGGTAATGGCAGCCTGTCCACCTCTTCTGTTAGCATTACTTAAATCAGTGTCTGAACTCTCCATGCATGTGATTGTGGATTCGGGCGGTCCATGAACGTTGGACGCTGCACAACTTCAAAATTCAAGACAGAAAAAACAACGTACTGTGACATAAATTACACATTCCAAAAGAAGAAACCAAGATAGAAGAATACATGCTGGAACTTACTGCGCAGTAGACGGATTTACAGCGGGAGAGCACGTTGCTGATTGAGATATGGAAAGCTCTTCGGTGTAATTTATATTTTCCATGGTTATGGTGTTGGATACAGGTTCGTTTGGAGTGTAAATTATTTATGTAGTAGCTAGGTGTACTAGACTAGAAGTTCTAGTATTGCATGTAAATCTTCAATTCATGTGCTTAAATAGTTATTATCAAGTTGTAAATGGGGCAGAAAAACAATTATCTTGATAACGATTTTTGGTTAAAAATCACATGACGTCACCCAAATTACGAAAGTTCGCTATCAGTAATAATAAAGCAAAGTCGTGATTGTGGTGATGGCATCTACTTTTCGTTGGCTTTCCCAAATTCGTATATGTTATTTCATTATGTGATAATATAGTTTAGGGAAAGAAAAAAGTAGAGAGGCCTAAGAAAAATTGTTTATGACCAACCTATTACTCCGTAATTAGTTAATATAGTATATGACAACGTACCCACCAAACTGCTCGAAAGCTTCCCCTTCGAACATGTTCGAAAGCTACATCTCGGACCTCATGTTAACTTCTTAAAATCTTTTTCTGGCGTCAAACTACTTATTCACACTAGTTACTGTTATATATATTAAGTGTATTGCTACAAGCAGTGGCGAAGCTAGAAAATTTTCAGTAGGGGGTCGGGATCTAAATTTTTTTTTCTAACGCTATTTTTCGGGTAATATGTTTGGGTCGGTGATTCGCTTCGGGTAGGGTCAAAAATTAAATACTATTATTATAAAAAAAAGTTTCAATCACTAAAAAACTAAGCATTTGTCCAAGACAACTAAACATTAAAAATGAGACAAACGGTTGGTACCTGGTTCGATTCATTGAAGAAATTAGAGTTCAGTCTTTCGACCTTTAAGATCCTTGAATTATTCAATTATGGACTCCGCATCAAACTTGTTAGTAATTTCTTTTTCTATGTAAATCACTATATTGTTTGCTAGATTCTGAGGGTAGAAGGGGGAGGGTTTGGGATTTAGTTGATTGGTTTGTTAATTGTTAGGGATTGTTCCGTTTTGTTTTTTTTAATGGGTTAAGTAATGGATTTTAATTTGGGATTTGGTTTGTTAATAGATTTTTGTTTGGGGAGATGGCTTATGTAAATTATAATGGATCAATTTTATTGCTTAATGTATAAAAAAAAAAGTTTCACAATTAAAATGGGGGGTCGAAACCGAATATACCAAAATTTTTCTACACGAAAACTATATACCTCCTACATCGTAAAAAAAATTTGGGGGGTCGGGCGCCCCTCCCCGCCCCTAAATAGCTACGCCAATGGCTACAAGAGACAATCATGATAATCGAGATAAATATCAAGTGTAGAAAATAGACCCGAAGAACACAAACAATAAAAATGTTGAGGCCTGTTATGCTCACAGTTTCTTTAAGACAGATTCGTTTTCTCCACGGTGCTTAAGAAATCATATACGTCTCTCTCCCAGGATACAACAACAATGAATAACTTCGTTAGCACAAACGAATTATTAAGTTAAACCAATATGTGCCTTCCCTCTTTCAAAACTTTGACCACATATTTTAACAGTTACCACTTTAGAATTCGTCAATTCCACCAATCCCCTAGCCTACCACTTAATTAATGTGAAAGAAACTAGCAGCTTACTTAATAGAAAGAGGTCAAACAAAAAGAAAAAGAAGAGAGAGATAAAAAAAAAAAAAAAAACATTTGTATCTCCATTGATAGTGGTATTCATAAATGGATTTCTTTTTTCTTTTTAGGACATACGATGGTTGGCTCCATAACCCTTGGAGGCCTCAAGAGAGAGGACATTTCACTACAAAAATGGGATCGATTTGGGTCGACAATGTCGACCCAAAGGTTGAAGTGGGGTCGTACCAAACGGTTTGGGTCGACAATTTCGACCCTTTCGGGTTGTACCAATTTCCTCGTCCCAAAAACGTTTGGAACGACATTTTTAAAACCAATGGGACGACATCCATTTACCGGTCAACAATGAATATTTCCTTTGGAACGACATTGTCGTTCCAAATCTCTATTTATTTTTTGCAAATCATTTATGTAAATACACGAAAATATTTTGGAAAATACCCATTGGAACGACAATGTCGTTCCAAAATTTGATTTATTTTCCGTTTTTTAGTTATTTAAATACACGAAAATATTTTGGAAAATACCCATTGGAACGACAATGTCGTTCCAAAATTTGATTTATTTTCCGTTTTTTAGTTATTTAAATACTAAAAATATTTTGGAAAATACCCATTGGAACGACATTGTCGTCCCAAGGGTGCACGATTTTTTTTAATCCCTTTGGGTCGACATTGTCGTACCAAAGGGAGTAAGTTTTTTTCTTTTTTTTTTTGCTTTTTTAATTTTGGAACGACAATGTCGTTCCAAATATTGTGGCGGGATAAATTAATTCACGGCGCGGGTACATTCAATTTTGGTGAAAATTTTGGTGAAAAATTTTGGAACGACATTGTCGTTCCATATGTTGTTTTTCTTTTTTTTTTCATTTATCTTTTGCAAAAAAATTTGTTCAAAACCAAAGGAACGACATTGTCGTTCCTTATGGAATTTTTTAATTTTTTTCATTTATCTATTACATACTAAAAATGATTTTAATTATTTAATTAATACTAAATAAATTAAAAATGATTTTTATTATTTAATAATACTAAATAAATAAATAATGATTTAAATTAATTAAAAAAAATATTTAAATAAATTAAAATTATTTAAATAGATGTTGTAATCTTGTTTTGAATTATTTAATTAATACTAAATAAATAAAAATTAAATCGCGTCCAAAAACGAGCCTGTTTCGTTTAACAAATGAGCCAAGTGTTAACCACAATGTCTTACCATGCATAAAGCAATTTATTAACTTGCCTGTTTCGTTTAACAAATGAGCCGAGATGATATGGTTGTACACGAGATGTTAAACGAATGAGCCGAGCAATACTGGAACTCGCGCTCAACAACAAAGTTCCAGCTTATCTTGTTCTAGTTTGAAAGATGCAACTCCTAACTATGGGCCAAGTGTTAACCACAATGTCTCACCATGCGTAAATCAGTTTATTAACTCGCCTGTTTCGTTTAACGAATGAGCCGATATGATATGGTTGTACACAAGATGTTAAACGAATGAGCCGAGCAATTATGGAACTCGTGCTCAACAACAAAGTTCCAGCTTATCTTGTTCTAGTTTGAAAGATGCAACTTCTAACTATGGGCCAAGTGTTAACCACAATGTCTCACCATGCGTAAAGCAGTTTATTAACTCGCCTGTTTCGTTTAACGAATGAGCCGAGATGATATAGTTGTACACGAGATGTTAAACGAATGAGCCGAGCAATACTGGAACTCGCGCTCAACAACAAAGTTCCAGCTTATCTTGTTCTAGTTTGAAAGATGCAACTCCTAACTATGGGCCAAGTGTTAACCACAATGTCTCACCATGCGTAAATCAGTTTATTAACTCGCCTGTTTCGTTTAACGAATGAGCCGAGATGATATGGTTGTACACAAGATGTTAAACGAATGAGCCGAGATGATATGGAACTCGCGCTCAACAACAAAGTTCCAGCTTATCTTGTTCTAGTTTGAAAGATGCAACTCCTAACTATGGGCCAAGTGTTAACTACAATGTCTCACCATGCGTAAATCAGTTTATTAACTCGCCTGTTTCGTTTAACGAATGAGCCGAGATGATATGGTTGTACACAAGATGTTAAACGAATGAGCCGAGCAATTATGAAACTCGTGCTCAACAACAAAGTTCCAGCTTATCTTGTTCTAGTTTGAAAGATGCAACTCCTAACTATGGGCCAAGTGTTAACCACAATGTCTCACCATGCGTAAAGCAGTTTATTAACTCGCCTGTTTCGTTTAACGAATGAGCCGAGATGATATGGTTGTACACGAGATGTTAAATGAATGAGCCGAGCAATTATGGAACTCGTGCTCAACAACAAAGTTCCAGCTTATCTTGTTCTAGTTTGAAAGATGCAACTCCTAACTATGGGCCAAGTGTTAACCACAATGTCTCACCATGCGTAAAGCAGTTTATTAACTCGCCTGTTTCGTTTAACGAATGAGCCGAGATGATATGGTTGTACACGAGATGTTAAACGAATGAGCCGAGCAATTATGGAACTTGTGCTCAACAACAAAGTTCCAGCTTATCTTGTTCTAGTTTGAAAGATGCAACTCCTAACTATGGGCCAAGTGTTAACCACAATGTCTCACCATGCGTAAAGCAGTTTATTAACTCGCCTGTTTCGTTTAACGAATGAGCCGAGATGATATGGTTGTACACGAGATGTTAAACGAATGAGCCGAGCAATACTGGAACTCGCGCTCAACAACAAAGTTCCAGCTTATCTTGTTCTAGTTTAAAAGATGCAACTCCTAACTATGGGCCAAGTGTTAACCACAATGTCTTACCATGCGTAAAGCAGTTTATTAACTCGCCTGTTTCGTTTAACGAATGAGCCGAGATGATATGGTTGTACACAAGATGTTAAACGAATGAGCTGAGCAATTATGGAACTCGTGCTCAACAACAAAGTTCCAGCATATCTTGTTCTAGTTTGAAAGATGCAACTCCTAACTATGGGCCAAGTGTTAACCACAATGTCTCACCATGCGTAAAGCAGTTTATTAACTCGCCTGTTTCGTTTAACGAATGAGCCGAGATGATATGGTTGTACACGAGATGTTAAACGAATGAGCCGAGCAATTATGGAACTCGCGCTCAACAACAAAGTTCCAGCTTATCTTGTTCTAGTTTGAAAGATGCAACTCCTAACTATGGGCCAAGTGTTAACCACAATGTCTCACCATGCGTAAAGCAGTTTATTAACTCGCCTGTTTCGTTTAACGAATGAGCCGAGATGATATGGTTGTACACAAGATGTTAAACGAATGAGCTGAGCAATTATGGAACTCGTGCTCAACAACAAAGTTCCAGCTTATCTTGTTCTAGTTTGAAAGATGCAACTCCTAACTATGGGCCAAGTGTTAACCACAATGTCTCACCATGCGTAAAGCAGTTTATTAACTCGCCTGTTTCGTTTAACGAATGAGCCGAGATGATATGGTTGTACACAAGATGTTAAACGAATGAGCCGAGCAATTATGGAACTCGTGCTCAACAACAAAGTTCCAGCTTATCTTGTTCTAGTTTGAAAGATGCAACTTCTAACTATGGGCCAAGTGTTAACCACAATGTCTCACCATGCGTAAATCAGTTTATTAACTCGCCTGTTTCGTTTAACGAATGAGCCGATATGATATGGTTGTACACAAGATGTTAAACGAATGAGCCGAGCAATTATGGAACTCGTGCTCAATAACAAAGTTTCAGCTTATCTTGTTCTAGTTTGAAAGATGCAACTTCTAACTATGGGCCAAGTGTTAACCACAATGTCTCACCATGCGTAAAGCAGTTTATTAACTCGCCTGTTTCGTTTAACGAATGAGCCGAGATGATATGGTTGTACACAAGATGTTAAACGAATGAGCCAAGCAATTATGGAACTCGTGCTCAACAACAAAGTTCCAGCTTATCTTGTTCTAGTTTAACATCAAAAATATTTTTGATTTTGAAAAATAGTAAAGTATTGATTTTGTAAATTTTTTAATTTATGTAATTTTTAAAATTAATTTTTACTCTAACATATAATTTTAATATTGATTTTAAATTAAAAACTGATTTAAAAAGCTTTTCAATTAAAAAAAAACAAATACACGCAGAATGGGTCGACATTGTCGTCCCATTCGGCTTTTAAAAAAGTTTTAATATTGATTTTAAATTAAAAACTGATTTAAAAAGCTTTTCAATTAAAAAAAAACAAATACACGCCGTATGGGTCGACATTGTCGTCCCATTCGGCTTTTAAAAAAGTTTTAATATTAATTTTAAATTAAAAACTGATTTAAAAAGTTTTTAAATTAAAAAAAACAAATACACGCCGAATGGGTCGACATTATCGTCCCATTCGGCTTTTAAAAAAGTTTTAGTATTAATTTTAAATTAAAAACTGATTTAAAAAGTTTTTAAATTAAAAAAAACAAATACACGCCGAATGGGTCGACATTGTCGTCCCATTCGGCTTTTAAAAAAGTTTTAATATTAATTTTAAATTAAAAACTGATTTAAAAAGTTTTTAAATTAAAAAAAACAAATACACGCCGAATGGGTCGACATTGTCGTCCCATTCGGCTTTTAAAAAAGTTTTAATATTAATTTTAAATTAAAAACTGATTTAAAAAGTTTTTAAATTAAAAAAAACAAATACACGCCGAATGGGTCGACATTGTCGTCCCATTCGGCTTTTAAAAAAGTTTTAATATTAATTTTAAATTAAAAACTGATTTAAAAAGTTTTTAAATTAAAAAAAACAAATACACGCCGAATGGGTCGACATTGTCGTCCCATTCTGCACAAATATTCAATTTGCTTTGACTGTCTTTTTGGTAGAAAAAATAGTGGGCCATGGGCAACATTTGGGACGACAATGTCGACCCAAACATTTGGCTTGTCCCAAACCTTTGATATTGGTGTAGTGTTTGTATCTCCATTGATAGTGGTATTCATAAATAGATTTCTTTTTTCTTATTAGGACATATTTTGGTTGGCTCCATAACCCTTGGAGGCCTCGCTCCATAACCCTTGGTTGGCTCCTCCCACTGAACTCATTAAATCTGGAAAAGTGGCTAATAGTTTAGTAAGCGACAATTGATAAAAAAAGTTTAGTAAGCGAAAAAGAAAATATGATTATATAATATAATTAGTGTATGCTTAAATCATTGGATGAGACTTGATTTGGTGGGACAGCCAATAAGGATCTTCGTTGTGGTTCTTCATGAACCGCTCATAGAAACACAATCGGTCGAGTTGTGACCCTTAGACGTTTTGAACAGCAATAACTCTTTATCGTCACTTAGCTCATTTCGTTGTTTTCCTTTGTTTGATCATTTAGGTAGCTAATTTAAAGCAACGATTTCATATGACTAGTTTTTAACATACCTTGAAATGGTCATATTTCATAGCATGTATTCTTCTTAAGAGCTTAACTTAGTAATTTAGGAACTCTAACGACTCTCCAATATACTTTTATTGTAGTTTCCCTCATCACTCTAACGACTCTCCAATTAACTTAGTTTAGGTTCTTCATATTATATACCTTTACAAGTTCCGTACACTTTACCCATTTGTATCTCATCAATATACATTTGGATACCTAATTTTTATAAGAATGTCCAGAACCTTGCCCGCCAAAACTAAATCATAGAATATGACTTCTTCTATATCAGCGCTGGAGTTATACAGAAATTCCGGATAATAGTGTTCTGGTCATGGAGATATTATATTGTCACAAAACTGTTAACCAAGAAAATAATAGATTATATATTTGTGTGCTTGAGATTTCATGTTCTTAATGAACCGCTCATAGAAACACAATCGGTCGAGTTGTGACCCTTAGATGTTTTGAATAGCAATAACTCTTTATCATCACTTAGCTCATTTCGTTGTTTTCCTTTGTTTGATCATTTAGGTAGCGAATTTAAAACAACGATTTCAAATGACTAGTTTTTAACATACCTTGAAATTGTCATATTTCATAGCATGTATTCTTCTTAAGAGCTTAACTTAGTTTACGAACTCTAACGACTCTCCAATATACTTTTATTGTAGTTTCTCTCATCACTTATACTCCTTCTGAATTTAAGACTAATATAGTTTAATTCCCGAATGCTTCTTGCCTTGTGTCTCTCCTCCATAATTTTGCTCCCATTCTTTCATTATCAATATATTATGTTACATGAAACTAACCATTGATGTAGGTTAAGCCTTTGTAAGAATTTGATCCATGGATTCGCTAACAACGGAGTGCAATAAACTAGGGGAAGCAATAATCATGAGGGGAGTAATGAGCTAGGGGGAGCAGATAGCTCGGAGTTTTTTAAACGGGGATGATGGAAGTATACTCAAAATGGGGATGATGGAGAACCACAATAACGAGTTTTTGCATTGAAAACATAATTAGTCATTTTAGGGTATTGTGTGTCTAACAATTCTAAGTAATCATTTTGCTTTCTTCGATCTTGCCTATTTTAAGCAACCATTTTGCATACACTTTGGTTTATCCCTTGCAAACATTTGTCTGAAGCTTTTGCAATTTAATTACACACATTCTCAAGTCTTAAAACCACTCTCTAACCCTTGATCATAATGCTTCTATTGTTGAAATCATATTATCACTTGATGATCCATCAAATCAAGCTCAGAGTTCTTGTCATCCTCATCCACCAAAAACACACTTGCATATGAAGATCCACCACAACTCATTTTCATCAATTGAAGGCTTCTCATCAATAAAACTTCAACCATATCAAGGTTAGAGTTCTTGATATTTAGATTAGGCATTGATATCAACTAGACAAACATGTCTTTAATCATCATTACACAACATCATGTATCACCATTATACAACACCTTGTATCACCCATTATATTTTAAACTAGAGGTTAGGTGGTTTATGAGTTTAAGCCTTGAAACACAAGGGTAATAGGTTTAGTGTGTTTAGGCTTTAAAACACAAAGGTTTTAGGTTTGTTATCTTTAGACCAAAAAACTTAACAGGTTTAGTTGTACCCCAAGAAGAACTCGATATCAAGCTTAGTATCAGTAAACATTGTAAGCGGCGTTGTAAGGTTTTCTCTACCGATAAGTGAGCTTGCTGACTTAGTGAAGTAACTCTCGAGTCGGGAACTCGGGGAGTGGAGTAGGGGGAAGAGGAGCTTCATGACCGAACCACTATAAATCATCGTGTTCCGTATGCTCTTTCTTTTACTTATCGCTTTGTGTTTATATTTGTATTGTGTTGTGGTGAAATGTTTTCATATGCTTTCTACTATCTTTATAGTTGTAGAATTATTATTGTCACTTATCATATTGCATTACATTGATCGGTCATTTGATACGAAAAACTTAAGTTTTTAACGGAACGTATTCATCCCTCTACGTTTCCACATGCGTTACCCATCAAAATACAACAATCAACTTGTTTTTACCCTTCAGTCAAAATACTTATTTTCACACAAACAAAATATTATATTGACAAAAGATGACACTTAATAAGTTTCACTTTTGTAGCCAAAGAATTGAGGATCCATCGGTTGTAAAGGTTCGAGGTCACTAAATGATTTGTGTCCATAAACACGATCGAACTAGGTGGTAATAATATCAACAAATTCTATTGATAATGTCTTAGTCGACCTAAATAGTTCGTCTAAAACAGATTTACATGAGATGTTTGTATGTTAAGATGCATTTTGGGATGAAAGTAGTTCTTTCTGACTTGAGACAAAGGCAGCATGTATCAACACCACATTTGCAACTTGTATTTTATTTATTTATTTATTTTTATTTTTTTAAATTGTGATATGTGTAATATTACATTGAATAATTAAACTTAACTAAAACAGTAAACAGCTTGGGCTTTAAATGTGGGCTGCAGGCCATATATGTTTATACTGGGCAGTGGATTATCATTTGAGGCTTTAAAAGATGTTGGGCCTTGTAGTGTTGCCCACCCTGCATAAGCCCAAATCCGACTTAGCTTCTAGCATTCCAAGTTGGTTCAACTCCAACTTAGCTTGAGGCACGGGCATAAAGATTCAAGATTCACTTTTATTCGGTACAATTTCTCTACAGAATTTTTCCTCTTTCTCCATATTATACGATCTTTAACTTAGAAATATATGATATATCTTAAGTTTGTACTATTGTAATTAAGCAATGTGACCCCCGCGTTCGAGAAATGAATACACTGGAGTATAGTACATATATACTTCTCAGTTGAGAATTGAATGTACCACCTCAGTTTATGTGTCACGTTGTCGCTCGATGTCACTAGGCCAAAAGCCTAATTCATTTGTTATCGTATGAAAAGTAATGTAAGCACACAGATCTCTTTTTTCTCTTAGCTACTACTGCACCATGCATGCACCTTGACGTACTACTCAAAATATATACCACCACATGCACCATCGCCACCATGATCCTCGAGAAACTATACATGTACATCAGAAATGTATGTAGTATAATATACATAGTAATTAAGTTAAACGGAAATCATGACACTAAACTAATGCAAAATCTTCATGATATTAATTACATGCATCTTACATATAAGATTACAGTGAGTTTAGTTTGACATAGAAAATATCTTCTAACTGTGCCGACTTTTTGGTCTTTAACAGGTATTTGTGATCACCATTATGGTCTCTAAAATGTAGGAAATAGTGTGGAAAAAATTGTCACTAACGGTCTTGTAGTTGCTTGTACTTCAAGGTAGTTCAACCCATTGAGTGACCACTTATTTGGACATTAATCAAATTCAGTAGTGACAATTATCTCGTCACTAAAAATGAAAAATAGTGACCAAAATATTCATCACTCATGGTTTTAAAGCAGTTGTCACTCTAACCCTTAAGTGACGACATTTTTGGTCACTAACTGTGACGATTCTATTTTTGTCACTAACTGAATGAGTGAAGGAGCTATAGTGACGACTTGTGACGACTCTAGTTTTGGTCACTAACAGATTTAGTGACGATATTTGATACTGTAGTTACGAAAGCTGTTTTATTTTTCTTGTAGTGTTCCCACTTTTCGTATATAGTATTATTTCACTGTGTGATAATACACTTTAGGGTAAGAATAAAAATAGAGAGGCCTAAGAAAAATTGTTTAAGCCTAACCTATTATTATTATAAAACATCACTTCATTAGAAAATCATAGGATTTACAAAAAATTAGTGAATTACTATTATTATTACTCCCTCTGTCCCAAATTTATTGTCCAGTTTGAATTTTCAAAGTCAAACTAGTTCAACTTTGACCATAAATATATATTTTTTGTTATATAATACTTGATGAAAAATTATACCATTAAAAAGTTTACTTAAAACCTAATCCATTTATATATTTTGCATCAAATATTATATAACACACACAAAAATATTTAAGGTCAAAGTTGTAGAAGAAAGACTAAAAAAATCAATAGTGGACAATAAATTTGGGACGGAAGGAGTATTATTATTATTATTATTATTATTATTATTATTGGTGCAGTCCTATTACAGTAATTACTATGCAACTGTATACGGAGTATATATATGTTCTCAATCACTGTCTAGAGTTTTTTTTGAAAGGTTAACTTCATTCAACACCACTTGCGAGTCGTCAAAACGAGGACCGCAAGGAAAACCACTGTCTAGAGTCTAAACCTACCCTTTTGATTTTATTGATCTTGACATATTTTGTATGGATACAAATTAATCATAAATATCGTTTTCCATATAATAGTTAGTGATCTTGAATAGTTATGGCAGATGAATTGTTGTGAACAAGTAGGTCTGTCGGCTCTTCTTAAGACAAAAATACTTTGATTTCCTCTTATGCAATTAAGACAAAAATAATGTATCAAGTTTTTAAAGACTTGATATGTTTAATGCATAAGTTTTTTTTATCAACTTTTTTATTTCACAATTAATGTTTAACCCATTTAATAAAAATAGCTTATTGAATTTTTTTTTGTTAAACACTTGTTGGTTTACAAGTCTTCTTAAAAATGTCATATATAAAGTCTTTGTTTTGATGCTTAAAAGTTAAAACTATACTAATAGCTTTTTCAAATAGTGAAAAGTTATTTGAAAACCATTCAATTGCGGATGCTCTTAAGACTTCTACTGATCTGGTACGGTACAAGTGACAGTTGCTAGTTTTACAGTTCTGCTACAAAAGTGTTTTGCAATATCTTAAAGGTTCTATAAGAGGAGAAGGTGCAGTGGCGAGGTAAAATTACTCATTTGGGGCTCACGGGTGCCATATCACCTTAACATCTCTTCACAACTAACATCCTCCTTACTAACAACTAACATCAACTTACTCATTTGGGGCCCACCACTTACAACTTTATTTTTTTTTTCACATATCCAAATAAAATAAAATTCATTCTTAAACTAAAATTCATTTATAAAAATAAAATTACAATACCAAAAACACCATTTTACTAAATTTTAAAACATCATTTTATGTTAATAACAAAAGCAGACTATGAACTAATGAAAGTCAATTAGGCAAGCCCAATAGGTTTTTTCTTTTAAGGCACTACATTATACATGTATTCTTTTTTATTCGTTGCTATATTTCCTCTTCTTCAACAATGGCTTTCTCTTTGTACTAGAGATAAATAAGCAGTTTGGTATGTTTGCTGCAAAAAAGGTAATAACTCAATTTTATAAAACGTTTACCTCTTTCTTGGCCCCAGTCCAACTGATAATTTGTCAAAAAAACTCCTTCGTTGTGCAGACGAGTAGCACCCAAACGGCGAAGGACGGCGAGAGGGGGCGGTGCAGCGGCAAAGCTCGGCAAGACAAAATTCTGGCCACGTAAAAATAGCGAAAGGTGTTCGGCGTGCTACACCTTCCACTCTAATGATTTTATATTTTTATTTCATGGTCAATGTGAGTAAATGTGAGTAGTGACATAACAGTGGAGGGCCACGTTTCATGGGAGTATTTTCTCTTTGTGGGCCTGTGTTGCTTCACTTTAGGATTGTCTTAGTTTCGGTCTATGTTTTTTTTCCATGTCCGTTGTTTTCATTTGGTTTGTGCGTCACCGTGGATTCTATGTGATTGTTTTATTTTTGCTTTATGGGTCATCGCACTTAATTGTCTTGTTTAGCTGTGGGGATGACATGCAAATATTGTATTTTTACTCCATTCGTTTAAGTATTGATTTTTCAAAATCTTTTTCTCCCTTAACTTTGATATAAGATCATTTAAGTATCAAATATTATTTACATACCAATGACTAATCTCCACCCTGCATCTTCCCTCCATCTTTATTTGATTTAATAGATGAAATTAATCCCAACAATTTAAAAAACCCACTTTCATCATTTTTTTTTCAAATATTAATATGTTTCAAACCGTTAATCGTTAAGCGAAAAAAAATATATCGTTACGACGAACATTTAATTATCTTTCTATAGATATGCTATTTGATATATTTTCGACAATTTTTTTTTCTCGTTTTTTTCACGTTTTTTTCGTGGCCGAAAAAATTATGTATGATATTAGAAAAAACGTGAAAAAAACGGAAAAAAAATCAAAAATATATCAAATAGCCTATCTATAGAAAGATAATTAAATGCTCGTCGCGATGGTGTAATTATTTTCGCTTAACGATTAACGGTTTAAGAGATATTTAAATTATAAAAAATGCGTGAAATATTAAAATGTTTTGAATCTCAACCATTGATTCCTTTTTAGATAGATGGTGGGGATGAGTTCCTTGGTATTTAAGAAAAGTTTGGTATTTAATATAACTTCCTTAACTTTAACCTTAACTTTTTTTTTCTTTTATATATATACACATATATATAGGTATGAGTTAAAATAAAAAGTCCATTATAATAAAAAGTGTAGGAATGATTGTGAGGACGACATGTGTCACTCCCATGCCACATCATATGACACATGTCACCCCCACCCCCCCCCCCTCCCGCAAAATTTTTTTTTTCCTGCCAAAAAATTTTTTTTTTTGGGGTAAATTTTTTTTTCCGGCCAAATTTTTTAGTGCGTCACAGTTATAAAGTTACTGCATCACAATTATAAAAGTTACTGCATCACAGTTTTAAATTTTAGTGCATTAAGGTTATAAGTTACTGCAGCATAGTTGATGTACTAAACTATTAACTATGATGCAGTAACTTATAATAAAGATGCACCAACACTTAAAAAAGAATCGTATTTTAATTATGATGCAGTTACACACATATATGATGCAGAAAACTTATGAAAATGTAATTTCTTATAACTATAATGCAGTAACTTTATAACTATGATGCAGTAACATTAAAACCATGAATGCAGTAACCGTGATGCAGTAAAATCATAATTGTGATGCAGTAAACGTGATGCATTAACTTTATAACCGTGATGCAGTAACTTTATAACAGTGATGCAGTAAAATTTTTTGGCGGGATTTTTTTTTTTGGGCGGGAAAAATTTTTTTTTTTTTTGGGGGGGGGGGGGGGGGGTAACACGTGTTATATGATGTGGCATGGGGGTGACACATGTCACTCCCACAATCCTTCCTACACTTTTTATTATAAGGGTCTTTTTAGAATAACCCCACCCCATATATATATATATATATATATATATATATATATATATATATATATATATATATATATATATATATATATATATATATATATATATATATATATATATATATATATATATATATATATATATATATATATGGGGGGCTTTATTTTCAGAACCCTGTTAAGTGCGGGAACTGCGAGAACTCCAATTTTACATTAGAAAACATGCATGTTCATATAAAACATGTATGTTTTCTTACATACACCTTAATACATATACCTGCATAACATACATGTTCATATAAAACCTGGTTTTATATGAACATGTATGTTATGCAAGTATGTGTATTAAGGTATATGTAAGAAAACATATATGTTTTATATGAACATTCATGTTTTCTAATGTAAAATTGGAGTTCTCGCAGTTTCCGCATTTAACAGGGTTCTGAAAATAAAGATACACACACACACACACACACACACACACACACACACACACATATATATATATATATATATATATATATATATATATATATATATATATATATATATATATATATATATATATATATATATATAGGGTAAGATTCTAGAGAAAAATCCACTTTGGTAGAAAAGTGAGAAAAAAAGGTTATAAGGTTTAATTTGAAACATCTCAAACTTCAGGGGTATGTCTTGAAACATGCCCCCCCCCCCCCGAATTTTTTTTTTCCCGCCAAAAAAAAAATTTTTTTGGGGCAAAATTTTTTTTTTTTTTTGGGCAAAAAAATTTCCCGCCAAAAATTTATAACCCAGATGCACCTTTTTTTTTAGTGCATCTGGGTTATAAAAATTGGTGCATCATAGTTATAACTGAGATGCACCAATTTTTATAACTGAGATGCACTAAAAAAAAAGGTGCATCTGAGATGCACCAATTTTTATAACCTAGATGCACTAAAAAAAAAGGTGCATCTGGGTTATAAATTTTTGGCGGGAAAATTTTTGGCAAAAAAAAAAAAAAAAAAATTGGCCCCAAAAAAAATTTTTTTTTTGCGGGAAAAAATTTTTTTTTCGGCGGGGGTGGGGGGGGGGGGTGGGGTGGGGTGGGGGTGGGGGGTAGGGTGCAAATTTACAAAAACTCCTTAAAAAATGAAGGAAAATACAATTAGATCCCTGTAGTTTGGTGTGAAAAAAAAGAGGGGTTGATTTGTACACTTTTCTCACTTTTTTACCAAAGCGGACTTTTTTCATGAACCCACCTCTATATATATATATATATATATATATATATATATATATATATATATATATATATGGGATATCTTGGCTACAATTTTTGTAGCCAATTGGCTACAATCCTTAACAAAAAATACACTCGAAATAAATCAGGGATTCACAGAAAAAAATCAGGACCACAAAAAGAATCAGTGACCCACATTTAAAATATAAAATTGTAGCTAAATGTGAACATGAAGAATTAAGTGACGAGCTTCAAAAGTGCGAAAGGTTGCTTGACATTTTTCTCCACAGGTTATTGTGAAGGAAGATTCTGCTATAGTTCAACTTGTTATATTTGATGATCAATTGAGTTGAACATATTATGATGTTGACTGATAGGTATATTCAATTATTCATGAATTTGTTATAAGTATTATCGTAATAAAATTGGTACGGAGATTATTCGTGAACTAGTTCTTAGTATTATCATAATGATATTAGTAGTGAGATATTATGGTTGTTGACTAGTTATAATGCTTGTGCACGCACGGGTTTTTCTAATATTTTTAATAATATATTCTTATTTATTAAAAAATAAATATTTTAATTTTGTTTTTTTAATTATGGTTTTTATTTTGAATTTTAATTATTTTTTTATGGACATAGTAAGCGGTCATATTTATATTTGTAAAAAGTTTAATCACAAAACTCTATAAACCAAGTTAACTTTGTTACGTTTTTTCAATGATAACTTTGTTATTTTAGGTAAGTATATTAAGTTATTAATTGTCGTTTGTTTATTAATAAGTTAATCATGATTATTTGTTTTAATATTTTTTACATTTATTTGCTTCCTAGTTTTGTTTTGTTTGTTGGCTATTGTATTCGAGTTATGTGCAAACACTTTAGAGGTTTGCTTTTGTAATGGCTCTTTCAACTCCCCCCTCCACAAAAATAAAATAAAATAAAAATAAAAAAAGATTTGTTCTTGCGGATTACCAACGATATTTTGTACTTCACGCGTTGAACATAATTAGAATTGTGGTAGCTCGGAGAAGCAAAATGACAAAAACACATGGGATTTGCTTTATAGATAATGGGAAAAAAAATATTCACCAAATATCCTACACATAAGATAGGTTTGTCGTGCATATATTGTGATATGGTTACTCATCCTTAATTTAGGAACTTCAACCTAACGCCATCAGGCAAATCAAGAAACAATACATTTACCTCTTTCAAAGTGGTGACAATGAATAAATGATATCTTCAAAAATCAGTCTCATACTAAATTTACATATAGCAAAGTCCAACATGGATGGTCCTAGTAAAAGAAAATTTTAGTAAGAAACAACCTATAATCACCACAAAACTATCTACGTAAACTCGCAAACATTATAATACATATTGAATGCAAAATATTATTTGTATAAATGACAGCATCATATTTCATTGGAACCCAGAATTAAGAGGGTGTTTGGCCTTTTTCTGGTAACTCTTTATTTCTGGCTTGGTAGTAGGTCTAAAACAACTTATATAGTTGGATTAACCAAATAGGAATTTAGAATAAGAAATCCCCAAACATCCTTGTATTTTTCATCCAATGTATAAAAACACAACATAGATTTTGGTAGAACTTAAGCTATTTCAAAGAGCTCCAAAAATATTATTACATAAATAAGACCTTAGATAAGTTTTCTTTTTATGAGCTTTGTGTTTAGCAACCGCAATAAGCCATTATGGCCCCAAAATAAGCTACAGGGGTGTGTCTATCTAGTTATTACGTTTGAGAATGCTTATCTAAACTACAAATCTAATTATTGTGAGCAGACATAAGCTACTCTGAAACAATTAATAAAAAAAATAGGAAATTATAACTAGTCTAAAATAGCATCACCACTCGAGCAACCCTCAACATAACATAACAGTGTAGCAAACTTCATTTTTACCAGGTACTTTGATATAAAATACCTTGATATGTAGAAACATAATAACTTAAGAGTGAAGTCGTCAAATCATTATCAAATAATAAGTCAATGAAGTTTCAGTTAATTGCACACCTTAGAGTCTTGTTCCAGCTTCCTGATACCAAAGGGTTAATCTCTGGAATCCAAGCAACTTCCTTCACTGGAGCATCATGCATAGCCACAGTTATTGGTGGGCCACCAAGCAGTGCCGGCTACATTTTCACTTGTTTGTCACAGCATCCAGAAAAGAATATTGTCCCATCATCCTTCCAAGCTAAACATAAAACTTGCTAGTAAGAAGCCAATAAGGAGTGGGAAAGAAGCAATTATCAAACTGTATGTAAAACAACCATTAGAAAACTATAACCCAAATATTAGATACAGGCTGTCTTATCGATTGGTCATGTGCTATTGAAGCTTACCCCACAGACCCAACAGAAGCTCCACTTTTTGTTATCTCCCAACATCTAATCGGCAATTGTTCCGTAGTATAATGAAAATCCAAACACAAAAAATATTGACTGTAGATCCAAACTGAGGTTAACTGACTCGTATATGCTATAATGTATACCAATAAACAATCACTTTGGGTCTATAAGCATGCAAAACAATAAAAAAAAGTTAAGATGGGTCACAAATTTACACAGTGATTACCTATCTTTTTCTTCTTCTTCATAAAATGGGACAATTATTGACACCGTACATGATCCTCCAAATTTCTTTTTCTTTCAAAGTCTTCAATAGTTAGCAACTATTGATGCTTGTCAATAGTTGAAGGCTTGAACATGCAAAATAATAATAATAATAATAAAACCTCTTTTATAATATAGAAAATATTTGTTTTCCTCTATACCTGTTGGGGTAAAATTTAAGCTAAAAAATGTATCAATGACCTAATATTGTAACACCCCGCCGAAGGTGGAAACGCGAGGTGCAACATATCAATAATCATTACAAAAGAGATTTAGAACAATATCATAATTTATATTAAAGGAAAAGTATATCATTACAACATTGTTATAGCCGACATTGGCAATTTAAGATACAAAGTTTATTTCCCAAAAGATAGCTTTGTAATACATAATGATCAGTAGTGACATGTGAAAACTTCATTATGCATAGACCTTGAAGAAAAACTTACTGACGATCACCTGAAATTTATGAGAGAAAACAGGTCAACTATGAAAATAGTTGGTGAGTACACACGGTTTATATAATATGAAAAACCTTTTTAGAAAGTTCACAAGGCAAAGGCATTGTAAATCCACTCAGTTGCAAATCCCGCCCATACAAAATTTGCAACCTGTGTGTTCACAACCCATTGCATATAAAGTAATATGTCTGGTAGTCAAGCACACGCGGTCATAATAGTTCACAATATAAGCACCACATATATAATAATGTATGCCAGGCAAAGCCCCTAAAATAAATAATATGCATCCCGTAACATAGTGAACGAGAGGTTGGCCGACCTCTAATAGCGCTATCCATACTATTTAGTAATAGGTGTCGAACAATGCGAATGTATGAACAGTACATCATACAACTATTATATACAATTAAGAACGCGAGACTTTAGGTCAAGAACGCTGCACCAATAAGGTGAGACTTTAGGTCATAGCACATACGGTTCATTAAGTTCAAAACAAGTCATAAGTTCGCAATAAAATTAAAGAGTTTGATTTAAGTTCGAAAGTTTAGGTCAAAAGAATTCAATAAATAAAAATCAATTTAGTTCAAGTATAATTCATGCATCCACCCCAAAACGATTAAAATAGTTAGAAAAAGGGGTTCGTGAATACTCACCTGTTACAAGCGATATGATAACAAAATGTATGAACTGAAATAAGGCGGGAACTCTATCCGCAACCTAAAATAAATGATTTGATCTAAGGTAAGCAATGATACAATGCTATATATGCAAGTACGTATGTTATCGATAGCACTCTTTAGTTTTGAAAATAATGTTTATCGTCAAAAATACATTTTTGACGTCTCGTTAAGTTAATAAACACTTTTCATGTATTTATGTTGAAACGATACTCCACGATCCTCGTTTGGTGGTCTATCAGTGAATATTGTGTTTTTGGTCGCATAAATAATATTTTCATTACTTGAAAATATGCCTTAAATGGCCTCGCAAAACTAGTCGCGAAATAATATACGTTAAGTGTTAAAACATGAGCTTGACGTTTATGGAAACCTTGCAACAATGTCTAGAAGTCGTGTCATTTAACTTTTGTCCGTACGGGTCTCGATCAATGAGAAAAATGGCTCTCAACATGACGTATTACAAAAACTGTTTTTGACTTGGCATTATTTTTCTTATTAAAAGCTGATGGAATATATAGTGTTTCGTCGGGTTTCAAACGCGTTTAACTTTGTCGTTATAAGCCCGTTTTCTACGTTCTTTATACCCTCGGTCTCGTGTTACAGTAAACTAATGGAATTTTGATAAGTCGGTGCATTTTATTTACGATTGGTGTCCTGTTTTGGCCGTAGAAAATCATGCATCAGCACCAAAATTTTCAGAAAATTAGTTATAGTTGTAAAACTTGTTTTTGGCATATCTTTTTCGTCGTAAGTCCGTTTTAACTCGTTCAAGTGGACATGGTTTCGTTTTTGAGTGTATTTTCTGAATATCTAGCCCAAAATTTCCTGCGACCCACTGAAATTTCCAGGTTTTACAAAATAGGACAGCCCTTATATATATAGTGTCGAAAACGAGTTTTCTAGTTTATAACTTGTACCAATCCCTTCCAATCACCAACAAAACTAGTCTCAACCTACAATACACCTTCCAAGGGTGTCATGGGTTCATAAACTTCACCAATAATGAGAGTTTGAAATAAAACACTAGTTATTAACTTTTATGTCTTTAAAAATTAACAAAACATGTATAAAATGGTATGAATACATAAGAATACTTGCATATTTAGTACTAGAAAATGAAATAGATCATGTATGAATATTGTAAGAGTATGAAAAATTATTTTAGCAACTTACTTGTGATGATGAAGGGGTTTAGTGATATAAAATTAACTTAAAGGTTTTTATTTCAAAACCTATACTAGAACACTAAAGAGATCTTGATAATACTTGAACTTGTAAAAATTGAGGATTCTTCTTCTTCTTCTTAGTTTGGCCGAACTACAAGGACCATGGAGAGTGTTTGCTTTGGCTAGTTTCTTGTTCAGGATATTATGTAAGTATAATATGAGATATACATGAAGTATTTAGCAATTATCTAATAGCAATGGTCTAATTGTAATTAAGTGGTCAAATAAAAGTAGTCAAAGGTGACTAGGGGGTACATGAGGCGGCAATGGGTGAAGGGTAGAAGAGTTTGGATGATTTTTAGTATAAAACATGCGAAAATGTTAGATATTTAGTTAATTAGGTTAGGATATTTTGTTATCCGGTACCGAGTTAGTTAGAATCAATTTTAACAGAAAAAAAATAAAGTATATTGAAGTCATAAAAATTATAAAATTACATTTCTCGCAAGTATCGGGTGAATAAATAATTATCGTATTGAAATTACGGAAACAGTCGTAATTATAAGCTTTTAACGATACATGTGCCAATTAAATTTAAAATACCAGGTAAACTAATAATATAATTTTTAAATCACTGTAATGAGTGTAAAAATATATCAGGATCATAGTCGGGAGTGTCGGATCAATTGTTCAAAATAATTGCTCGTGCGATAGCGTTTATTAAATAAATAAATATACATGAATTTAAATGATGCAAACTCGCGAATGAACTTATATGCAGATGATGTAGTAATGATATGTAGACTACTCTAGTCTATATGTGTAGGACCGTAGAACAACCTTATCACATATGAATCTTGGCTAGATCTAGAGAGAGAAAGTAAGTAGAGAGAGAGAGTGAGTGGGAACTCCTAGTGTGTGAAATTAAGACAATGTTATTACTAAGAGAACCAACCTCTAAATGAGGCCTTACATGGGTATTTATACTTGTAGTCTAGGGCTTCACATATCTTTGACCATATTACATAACTAGCCCTTAGACTTTATACAAGCATGAATAATACACATAAACTTAATAAACTAGCATTTACTAACTATTACATTGATATATTTAACTAACTATTTGACTCAATAATGATCGTCACTTTTAATCCTAACAATCTCCCCCTAAGGGACGATCATTGAGATCTCACTTTGATTTCATAAATGATCAACACTTCTAATTCTAACAATCTCCCCCTAAGGGTGATCATTGAGATCTCTCTTTAGTGACCTTGATCTTTAATCTTTGAAGCTTGTTCTCTTGAACTTTGAGTCCTTGTGTAATAGTTTTGCTAGTTTCTTTGTTCCAATCATGCTTTGTGATCTTTCTTGCCTTTGATCAATATCTTTACTCTGTTGTCTTTATGTCTTTTCCAACATGCTCATACTTTGTTTGACTTTGAATCTTTATGAAGATCTCTTCTCTTTGACTTTAATCTTTGTTTCTTTAGTTTGAAGATTCTTTGACTTTGACTTAGAAACATTCTGAACTTTGCTTTGCTTAGATCTTTGAAGAGAGCTTTGCAGGGTATGAGCATGTGGATCTTTGAGTGATGGTAACGGTCTTTCTCCAAGGAACATTTATGAGTACCTGCATAAAACAGTTAGCAATAAATCAACCGGTACTTACAGGTTCGGAATTAGAGATCGTCAACAGCATAGTGTGAAGACTCCTTCTAACCCTTACCAAGGCCGTTCCTGAACCAGATACCCTTGAAAGAGCTTACTAGATCCACCGAAGTACATCAATGATTCAGGTGAGTTGCTGGAGATCACCCCACAACTGTAGACCGTTTGAGACATAGTAACCATCATGATAGATAAGGCAAGATCCGTAGATCTCATAAAGACTCTTACAGCTTGTGTCCTTTTTGGCGAACACAAGTGTATTCATAGGAAGTGTATCCTAAGAGATATTTTTAATGAATCTCATGGCTCTAGACTCGATAAGTGCGTAATTTGGTTTTCCTATGCGGAGACTAGAGAGGGGTCTCCTGCTTCAATATCAACCATCTCTAAGAGATAAGTCGATAGATTACACTGGTTCCCCGTGAGAATGAAACAAGCTCTTTTAAGAGAACTTGAGTGGCTAGAAGGTTTAGTGTAGTGCGTCACTGGGTCCATGACGTCTTGTCTTCAATACCGGTGTCACCTTAGTAACAACCAGTAGCAAATGAGTTGAACCCGGTGTCTGCCCTAAGGTTGAACATTTGGAGGGCTATTTCTTTTCACCCTTTTCATTTGCTTTTCTTTTTAATTCTTCAACCCCTTCTTTCTCCTCTCATTCTTTTCTCCTTTTTTCAAATCATACCTAAGGACTTCTAATTCTAATCTATTGGAATTGTCCTTGGGTAGATCCCTCCGGCTCTGGCGGATCATAGGATGGTTTTTCCTAACCTTAGTCACCTTATAACTTCATGACTATCCTATTGTTGCCATCAAACCATTTGTGAAAATCTCTCAAAGTGTTTATGATAATAAAACATACTTTGTTAACACTTCGAGAGTTTTGCATTTCATTTGAAGGACTCCCCCTTCACATGTGCTCATGGATTTTTAAGAAATTAGCACATGCGTGAGGAGTTTGCACTTTTGAATTGATTCACTTTCAATGAACACAACCGATTCGAGACACGCTTACATCACTAGTTAGACTAGCTTGAAGTTATTACCCGGCCTGGTCATATCCACAGAAAGTTTCTCGAAACGGTACATTTCTACTAAGACAAATCCTTTTCGAGACACGCTTACGTGGCTAGTTAAAGAGTTCCATTATCAGCTTTTAGGTGACAACTAGCTCTAGTAATTAACTTGATGTTATTACCCGCCAAGGATAAGTCTTTTCGATTACTAATTTTTGTTGTTTCGTCAATTCTTGAGTCATTTCTGAGTCGAGCTCTTTTGAGATTCAAGACGATCACATTTTAAACACGTCTTCTCCCCCTCAAAAATAGCATATCCATGGTATTTTTTATACCAATTGATTAAAACCTTTGTTTTTGGATAGCTTATGGGAGAAACGGATGTTTGTAGATTCCGTATTTATTTCCTTTAAGCATGATCTTTTTGGAACAACTTTATATTACCCCCCCTCAAAATTAGAACATTTTGAGTAAATATCTGCTTTGAAGGATTTGAGGGAGTAATATCTTGAAAAGTTTTGAAAACCTTTAGAAACATTTTTCAAAATTTTGCTCAAAAAATTAAGAAGACTTTGATAAGCTTTTTGGAGAGAAGTCTTCTTATCATTTAGGATTGTCGCACATAAATGTACAACAGGGTCCTTTCTTTGAAAATCACGGGTTATACACTGTTATGTGTGCATAAGCCATAATGTTTTTAGGATAAGTGCTCAAAAAATATTTAAAACCTTTGTTTAAACTTGAGCACTTTCCTTTCTTTGAAGAACGAGTCCGTAGCTGAAATACTAAGAAGTCATCGTTTAAGCACGGGTTTCGTACTGAAGTATACGAAAGCCATTTTTGAAGCCCGGGTTGTAAGCTGAAGTACTTACAAGCCATTATGTTTTTAGATTAGACAACAACTTTTGGAACCCATTTAAGCACGGCGCTAACTGGGTTACCATATTTTGAAATCCATTTGTAAGTTGTGTCAATCCGAGACAAAGAAGTTGAATTCCAACGAGGACTGAAAACCGGTGTTTCATTTTGAAATAAAGCTCGTGGAATCAACGGTGATTTAAAACTCTTTTGCTTTTGAAATTTGTTTGAGAAACTCGGTGTCTCTCTTGGAGTTTTAAAACTTGAAGAAGAAGTTCTCCATCCATTGTTGAAACTCGGCGTTTCATTTCGAAAATTCGTTTTTGAGATGAATGGAAACCTTCCAGAATTGGGATTTTTCAAAGCATAGCCATTCCTTTGTTGTAGCGGAAGCATTTCAGAGTATGAATAATTCAAATGTTTTGAACGGCTTTGCTTTGGTTTCCACACTGGCTTTACCGGAGTAAAACGAGAGTATGGAGTTTGAAAACCTTGATTCTTTTCTTTATGAGCACTTGCATTTGAAACCTTTTGTGGAGTAAATGTTTCAGAAAAATTAGGTCTCTTTGAAAATTTCCTTCCTTTTTGCAAAGAATAGGTTGTAAACTGAGAAACCTTTTTCGAAAACGGTTTGGAAGATTCACCCGTGTAAACGTTCTCTGAAACACTTACATGTGGTTTAGACTCGTTTGAAACTTGAGATTTTCCTTTTGACCGGTTAAGAACATCAAACTTTGCTTTTAAGGCATTGTATGACGTTCTCAAATCATTGTATTCTTTTTGAAGAGAAAGATTATCTGATGATGCCAGTTTTTCTTGCAAAGAAGCATTTTGATTTTCAAGATGTGCAAAATATTTTTCATATTTGTCTGTTTCGATTGAAAAATCATTTTTGGCATCACCAAAATCCTTGGTTTGTTGTGCAACCGTGTTTTCCAATTCAACAATTTTCTTTTGAAGCACAGATTTTTCTTTTTCAAAAAGATGATTTGGGACGATCTGAGAGTCAGATTTGTTTGAAGTTTGATTATGAACTCTTGACCGCTTGATTGAATCAAACAAGTTTTTGTAAGTCTGTTTCAAATGCTCATTTTCTTTTTGTAATGATGCCACAGCATGTTCCAATTCAAGATTTTTTGTTTCAAATTCGTCAAAATCAAACTTGATATTGGTATCATCACATTTTTCTTCAATAATCTTTTCTTTTTCTTTAAGCACTGATGTCAAAGAGTTTTCAGAAGACATTTTCTCATTCTTCTCTTGCAGTTTAAGTTGGAAAGAGATACTTTGTTATTCGAGTATTGCAAGATGTTTCTCAAAGTGAGCAGTTCTTTTTGACAATTCTGCTTTGACATCAGTTGCTTCTTGTGAAAGCTCGGTGATTTTCTTTTTGAGACAAAGATTTTCAGATTTCAAAGAAGATGTTTGTTCAAAATTCTCATTCACTTTCTCATGGCAAACAGATTTTGATTTGAAAGACTCTATTTGATTTGTGAAAAATTCCTTTTGAATGTCAAGTATTAAGCATTTTTCATCAAATTCGTCTTCAAGAGAATGAACGTACTTTAAATCTTCTCTCATTTCAGTGACAAGATGTTTTTCAAAGTACTCAAAACTTAAGTTGAGATTTTTCACATGAGGTTCAATCTCATCTTTCAATATCTTTTTGACTTCAATCTTAAGGCGTACATCTGATGAAAGAGGATTAGACCAAACGCTGTTATCGATGTTTACTTGCTTAATCCAAATGGCTTTTAACGTATGCTCAATGTGATGTTTAAGATTACAAAATTGTTTCCTTGCTTTATTTTGCCATAACGTAGCATCATAAGTAGCAAGTTGAGCTTCTTTGAAAAATCTTTTCACATTTGTGTCTTTTCTTTTGAAAGGTGCTTTTGGAAAATCTGTCAATTGTGTACAACCATACACAAAGCCGTGATACGAGAGTGGGTTTTTTGTTTGTTTTACTTTCAAACGTTTTTCCTCTTCAGATTTTAAAATATCTTGAGACTCAAACAAAAGATCATCTGACAATTCTTTTCCCATATCTTCAGCTTTGTACAAAATAGGTGTCAGCTTTTTCACTTTGTTTAAAAAACACGGTTTTCCATTTTCCAACTGAGCACTATTTTCAAAACCAATTCCAGATGTTTATTCTCAACCTCCTCATCTTTAGTAGGCAGCATGTTGAATGTCTGAGAAGTCTGTCCCAATTTTCGAAGTTTGTTTTCAAGATCGTTTGTTCGTTTAAAAAATTATTGATTTTCATTCTCAAGTTTTGTATTAACAATCTCAAAGTTTGAAGTGGTTTGCTTAAGCTTTGAATTTTCACATTTTAAATCACTGTTCTCTTTTACAAGCGCTTGAACCTTTCTGTTGTTAAGAACCATTTGAGTATCCAGATTTTGAATGGAACGTTTTTCACGAAGAACAGCTTCTCTATAACCAACTTCAAGTTCTTCATTTCTTTTAAAAAGTGGTTTGACAGACTCTCCATACATTTCAAACTTTTGAGCTTGAGATTTAAGGTTTGAGTTTTCAAATTCAAGTTCAGCTTTTCTTTTTGTTATATTTTGAAAACCTTTTTCCATTTCTTTAAATCTCTCAAGCTCTTTTGTCAATAAGACATTCGTTTGCTTAGCTTTACGATTGTCCTCTTTGCACTTTTCAAGTTCATGTTTGAAATTATTGATTAATGAAGCAAATAAGGCACGATCTTGTTCATAAGAAGATCCATCCTGGGCAGGCTCACCTCTATTAGGATCCATATCTGGAGTAGCAAAAGTGATATTACTATCATTTTGTTCCACCACATATGTATCACTAATAGAGTCAGAATGCTCAGGATGTGTCTGATTATGAGCAAACACATTATCAAACACAACATCATTATTGTTTGAATGTTGTACCTTAGTGAATATCTCTGTGTTTGATGAAGGTCTGATATGATCATCTTCTGTGTCCCAAACAGCTTCATTCCTTTGAGTAACATCAGCATCCGAATCATAGCTAGGACTGCTGCTTTCAACCTGCTGTTCTGAAGATGAATCACTTCCCGTGAAAACCAAACTATCATATGATGCATCACCCTCATTGACCGTTTCATCTTCTTTTTGAAAATCTTTCACTGTCTCTTTTTTAATCACCTCAGTTTCCTTTAACAGCATCTCTCTTTCCTTCTGCTCTTTTTCCCGTTTTAGCTTCTCAATCTCATTCCTTGAAGTGCTTCTTTATTTTTCATTTGAATCCCTCTTCTTTTTCTGCATCTCCATCAGATGAACTGATCTTGCATTAAGCACTGTTTCCAGTATGTACATATGATTAAGCAATTGATTTCTAAAGACTTCAACTTCTATGCTAGTGAAGTATTTTTTCCATAAACTGCTTGCTGATTCATAATCCCAAGAATTCTTAAATGCTCTCAAATCCATGGTCATGAACCCTTTTAACTGTGTCTTGAGCTCTCTAAATCCTACCATGCAATCACTTCCCTGTTCAATTTGCATTTCGAGTTGAACTATGTTGTTTTGAAGATTCCTTTTGAAGGTTGATTGAGGGAAAAGCAGTCAACTAAATTCAACCACGGATGTGGTCAAACAAGTCAAACTCCTAAGGCTCAATGCTCCGTGGAAGTATAGGGTTTCCCCGGGTCGTTATGTCCCGACGAGGTGTGGATGGTATTAAAACGGGTTTGTGATCGGGTGAATTTGGACAGGAAAGGGTTTAAAGTGAGTTGTGATGATTACACTACTGGAATATGAAAGATTATAGCTTAAATACACTATATTAACAATACTGGAAAGTCAGGAAAACCAGAAACGTTTAAAACTTAAAACGCGTACGTTCACGTTTTAAATAAAACGTAAGCGTACGAAATAAAAAGTGAAAACGGAAATCTGAAAACACCCAGGGGGTGAAAATGACTTTTTTACAAACTAAAAGGTAAAAGCAAATTTTTAGAAAATTAAAATAAATTTTAACCCTAATTAATTATTTAATATTAATTAAATACTAATTATTACTAATTATTAATAATTAAAACACTTAAATATAATTTAATACTAATTAAATACTAGAAAAATGAAAATAAAATTTCTAAAATTATAAAATAACTAAAAATAAGTTTTTAAAATAAAAATAAGTGTTTTTGTCTTTTTGTGGATTTTCTATTAATTAATTACTAATTAATTACTAATTATCTAATTAAACTATTTTAAATTAAGAAAACTACTAAATGAACAGTAAAAATTCTAAGAAGATTTCTAAAATTATTTTACAACATATAAAAGCTATAAAAAATATAAAAAACAAGGTTTTTCTTAATAAAAACTAATTATGCTATTTAATACTAATTATTAATTAATAATTAATAAAACTAAAATTAATTCTAATAAATACTAAATGGTAAAATAAAAATCTGAAAAATTTATTATAAATACTTTAACTTAAGAGAAATTTAAGGAAAATATAAAAGTGACAAGTACTTAATTAAAATCTAAAAATGAAAAATAAAATTTAAATAAAATTAAATAGAAACTATCACTTAGAAATTAAGTTGGATTTTCTGGATTTTTATTTTAGAAACCTACTTTACATATAAAAACAGCAAACTTTTGTAAAAACAAAATTTTTAGAACTTAAAATTAAGCTGAGAATAAGCTCAAAAGTGTGACAGTTGACTTTGTTTGACCAACATGAGAAATAAGCTTGAATGACCAAGAGTGGGGCCCACTATGGTAAAACTAGGTTCGAATAAGCAAAATACACTCAAATAAGCTAAAAACAACAAGTGATGATCACTGATAAGCAAATAAGATTGAAATAAGCACTTTCATATATTAACTTTAACAAAGAACTGGGACAAACTTTGTGGCTCAAACTAGGTGGGGTCCACAGACCTAGGGGTCAAACACATGGTCAATAACATAACCCTGGTAGGAGGGGGGATGAAAGATGCAAGGGTCATGGCCTGGGGCCCACTAGATTGACCAGGAAACCACCACCAAGTGGTGGTGGTGGTGGTGGTGGTGCTGAGACAGAGCAGACCTCAGCCCTGCAAGTCACTTTGTGGCTTTGTGGGGCCCACAAGAAAAATAGCAAAAATAAAATGGAGCTGAGACCTTGAAGCTGAGGTGGTAGAGAATCTATGGAAACAAGTTTCAGGGTCCCAATCCAAACCCTAAATTCTAAATAAATCTTTGAAGATTGGGAAAAAATCTGAGAGATTGAAATTTGACTTTTAATAAAACTAACCTAGGTTGACTAATTTGAATTTCTAACACTCACTACTAACTTTATATGTTATATTAAGTTATTATTAACCTAAATTAAGATAAAAATACAACTTATAAGCTAAATTGAAGATTTGTGGATCACAAGTCCTTCACAGTTAACTGTGAAGGGACTTAAGATGTGATTTTGACTTTTGGGTATAAAGGTGACTAATCTAATGACCTAAGTAACTTAAATGAACCTAGAGGAATCTATTTATGAGGAGAGTTCACCAAACAAAACACAAGAGTGTACTGACTTGGCTTAAACCAAACACTCCCTTATGTAAACTAACTTATTTTCTAATGAAGAAAGTACTGAGTTTAAGCTCACAAACTAAACCACAGATTTATAATAGCTTATATTAGAACTAATTAATAATATAAAACATAGGAAAGCACATGGTAAACTGAAATAAATATATTGCATAAAAAAGATAGATTAACTTACAAGATTTCCAAACTGAGAAAACAAAGAACCACAACCAAGAACTTTCTTAACAGTCTTCCACAAGACTTCTAAACCAGAAATAATCCAAAACACTCCTTGCTCAATCTTGATTCATCATTCACTCAGAATTCTTATTTTATTTCTATTTTTCTTTTATTTTTCTTGTTTTTGCTTTTTTAACTTAAACTGAAATTAAATGCTTCTAAAAGCTTAAATAACACCACTTGGATCACTTTTGCTCCTTACACAATTTTGGCGGGAAAGACTTATTTAAGCAATTGGGACTGAGGATTAGCCATAGGGGGGGGGGTGATGTGATTGGTGTTGGGAAGTGGAAGGGATAAGGTTGTGGGGCAAGTGGAGATGGTGCAAGGGGGGGGGGGAATACCACCTGGTATGGTGGTTTTGGTGGAGTAGCAGGGGTGGTGGTTTTGGAGGTAAGGGGTGGTTTGGTGGGTTTGACCGAAGTCAAACCAGGGGATGGACTGGGCTTGGGTAAAGTGGGCTTGGGGGTGTTTGTTGGACCAGATCAAGAGGTGGGCGGGTTGTGTTTGGGTTGGGGTGATGGTTGTGTTGGTATTTATTTTTGGTCCGGTTTGGTTTTTTAGAAATTACAAGGACTACATTTGTAAATTGGTGAAAGTTTAGGGTATGATGTGGCATTTTCCCAAAGATACTACAAGGACTGAACTTGCCACATGTGATAAACCAAAGAAACTTAAAATGAAATTTTCCATTTTAATATCCCAAGGACCAAAATTGACAATTCACCAAACTTCAGGGACTGATTATGTAATTTCACCAAAGTACTTAAAATGGACCATATTTGTCATGTGTAAATAGTACAAGGGGTATTTTGGATATTTTTCATTTTTTAAACACCCGGGGACTATTTCTGTAAATTTCCAAAACTCCAAGGACCTTTTATGCCAATTTTGGATTTTGAGGGACCAAATGTGTAATTTTCTCAAACTTTTTACCCAAGGATCGTTTTTTATCATATTTCACTTTTAAATGCCTTGGGTTGACTTTTCTTTCGTTTTAAAACTTCAGGGACTAGTTTTGTCAATTTTTGAAACTTGAGGGACTGAAACTGCCAATTATGCAAACTTTGTTCGTTTTTCATTTGTTTTTAAACATTTTGCATATAAAACGTATAAAACACAATTTTGGAATATTTTTAGTATTTTGATGCATTACTGAGTGTTTTTGGACGTTTTGGCAGTTCATATAAGACAAAAATGATGAGTATTTACACACTTATCAATCCCCCACACTAAACTATTGCTAGTCCCTAGCAATCTTTTGAGAAAAACTTAATGGATTTTAAACTATTTACCAAAAGCCATCACTTCTGGAGTAGCCAGGTGTAAGAACTGTGGCACACCTGATAACCGTGTGATTTTGAGCAAACCCCCAGCTGTCAACGGATTTGATTAGTCTTTACCAAAAGCCGTTTGCTTCTGGACTAGCCAACTCTTGATGGAATAGTCAACATCTTGGTGAGCTGATTACCAATTATGGATTTTCCACTGCCTTTACCACAAGCCATAATCTTGCGGGCTAGCCAGCTCATTTGCTTATGAGGATGCGGGGGAGCTGAGAAACCATACAATTTTTGGCAAATTGCCAGCCATCAACGGATTTGAGATGTCTTTACCAAGAGCCGTTTGCTCCTGGACTAGCCAATCCCTTTTGTCGTTTAGACAAGGCGGACTGATTACCACAAAAAATTTTGAGCTCCAGTGAAAAATTTTTGAAAAATTTTTGGTCAAAAACGGGGGTATTAGATAGTAAAATGTGATAAAATTCGCTAGAATAGCGAATACCCCCCCACACTAATCATGAATATTGTCCTCAATATTCAAAGTCCCGGCTATTATGCCGACTCTTTGAACGTAAAAGGGCAACATTACAAGCTAAATGTGGAAACACAATTTTGTTTTTCAGTTTTGTAATCATAGCATGGGGGACTCCCCCACACTTAGGGTGAAAACCCTATAAGCATGCTACTGTTTTTGTTTACCGAGTCGCTAGCTTGACTCGACCCCGAATTCATTTGTCCTTGGGGAAGCATGATGTGGAAGAACTTTCATTCAAGATGTTTGGATAAACATTTGAAGCACGTGAAAGTTCCACACCGATGAGACATAGTCCCGGCTCAAGATAATGATACATGAAATTTCCGGGATCAAATATAGTGTCCTCACTCCCGAAGGAGTGAAGAACAGGAGAAGTCACCCTGTAGGTGAAGAAAAGGAAGAAAACCATGATGAAAATCATGATAAGATCTTCTTCCTCGAAGGCAGGCTCATTAGCCTGATTTTGGATTTCAAAGGTTAAGCTCGTAAACATCCCGGGAGGGTGGGTGGGAATTTGCAAATTCTCATGATTGAGAGCATCTCCCCCCGGGATATCAAACTCCGGAGGAGTCATGATATGAGTGAGTTCACAGGAGAACTCATCAAATGTGAATGAATCATATTCTGGATTGATGTTCGTGAGTTCACAGGAGAACTCATCGAAGGTAAATGATTCATAATCGGGGAGAGAATTATGAGACTGAGAAGTGGTACTGCCACTAATCTTCTCTCCCATAGGATCAAAAGTAAAGGCTTCAAATTCCGGTATAGAGTCATCGGAGAGAATGTCACTATCCTTTATGGGGATAGGAGATGAAATAGGTTTCTCTTTGAAAGCCTCGATTTTAGAAATGAGGAGATTGACTTTCAATAATGTTGCACGAAGTGCTTCATCTTTGATTTCATTGTCAATCTCATCATTCTCTTCTTCTAAGCTAACTAGCTCAGAAGGCAATCCTTCCACATGACTGATGTCTCCAAAAGATAAGGAATTTTCATCAGCATGTGAAGTACTAAGCTCGATGTTGGGATTAGAGTTTAAAAGATTTTCAGTTTCTCCCATATCGGCTTCGAGATCAAGGAGACCATCATCATTTCCCAATGGAATTGGATTGATGTGAGTAAGTTCGTTTGTGAACTCCTCAATAAGAGGGTCAACATCCGAATGAGGCAATGGTGCCTCCTCATACTCAACTTCTCCATAAGATGTACAATCATCATTAAAATCGGAGAAAGTCTCAAAATGATCTTTTGGATTTTCAGGGTGAGTAGGTAGATCACACACATGATCCAAAGTTCCCTGTGACTCTCTTGGGATTGGGACAAGGATCTCAGCACTAGACTTTATTAATTCGTCCGATTCCTTATTAGGAACAGTGCTAAGATGCTCATCCCCCATGATTAGAGAGTGAGTGTGAACTTCGGGTGTGATAACAGTTGTTTGAGATGTAATCTCAACTGCTGGGATATCAACTGATGAACTTTATGAATCTTTTTGAATAATAACAATGTTATCTTCATCATCACTGTCATCATAGTCATCAAATAGAGCAGTATTGCGAATATTAGCACGTAATTTAGCTGCTCGTTGCTCAGCCAATAATTCTTCCATGCTTTTTCCAGATTCTCGTTCTTCAGCAAGTAATTCTGCCATAGTTTTCCCACGAGAATTTGGAATGAAAGGAAATTGTGGGGATGCGGATGTGTCAAAACCGGAAGGTTGACATTGAAAATCATCGTGAGGACCCCTACAATATGCACAAGAAGAACTTGGAGTATGGCGGAGTGAAATATTGGCTAACTCCTCCTTAAGTTCTTTAAATTTCTCAAGAACCTCTAAAAAGTCTTGCTGGATTTGAGGAGTTGCTTGGATAGTTTGATACTGTGGAGGTTGGTCTTGGTACGAAGAGTCATAATTGTTACAAGGAAATGGATTCCTCGTTTGACAATCAGAGCTAAAGTGTGGACCTCCACAGTAATCACAACAGTGAAACTGATGTGGTTGTGGGCTATATGTGCTTGAGTTATAATTGTTGTCAGGAAACTGCTCATAGACAAGCGTGTTTCCCGATTGACAATCAGAACTGTAATGTGAACCACCACAGTACTCACAACAGTAAAACTGCTGAGTCTCATGGTGTGGTAACTGATGGAATGAATCAGTTGTGTCATGGTAGGAATAGGGATTCTGGTTATAGACAGACCCGTTTCCCGACTCTACCATGCCACAACTGGGGCAATTGCCACCATTATAAGGATTACCACACCATTGGCAAATCAGAAAGTGTGGATGAGACATGGAAAGAATCAAAAGGTTTTAGAGGGTAAGAAATGGAGAATAAAAAAGGTAGGAGGGTAAAGATGGATATTTTTTGTGTTTTTGGAAAACATTTTATCAGAAAGAAAATCTTTTTGTGTTTTTTGTGTTTGTTGAAAACTAATTTTACAAAGTTTTCAGGAACAGTTTTTATGAAAATATACACAAGGATGGTAAATATACAATGAATGTATATCCAGATTCACTAATCTGTAAAACCGTGTAGAATACGCACACAACCTCCCCGGCAGCGGCGCCAAATTTTGATTGAGGGAAAAGCAGTCAACTAAATTCAACCACGGATGTGGTCAAACAAGTCAAACTCCTAAGGCTCAATGCTCCGTGGAAGTATAGGGTTTCCCCGGGTCGTTATGTCCCGACGAGGTGTGGATGGTATTAAAACGGGTTTGTGATCGGGTGAATTTGGACAGGAAAGGGTTTAAAGTGAGTTGTGATGATTACACTACTGGAATATGAAAGATTATAGCTTAAATACACTATATTAACAATACTGGAAAGTCAGGAAAACCAGAAACGTTTAAAACTTAAAACGCGTACGTTCACGTTTTAAATAAAACGTAAGCGTACGAAATAAAAAGTGAAAATGGAAATCTGAAAACACCCAGGGGGTGAAAATGACTTTTTTACAAACTAAAAGGTAAAAGAAAATTTTTAGAAAATTAAAATAAATTTTAACCCTAATTAATTATTTAATATTAATTAAATACTAATTATTACTAATTATTAATAATTAAAACACTTAAATATAATTTAATACTAATTAAATACTAGAAAAATGAAAATAAAATTTCTAAAATTATAAAATAACTAAAAATAAGTTTTAAAAATAAAAATAAGTGTTTTTGTCTTTTTGTGGATTTTCTATTAATTAATTACTAATTAATTACTAATTATCTAATTAAACTATTTTAAATTAAGAAAACTACTAAATGAACAGTAAAAATTCTAAGAAGATTTCTAAAATTATTTTACAACATATAAAAGCTATAAAAAATATAAAAAACAAGGTTTTTCTTAATAAAAACTAATTATGCTATTTAATACTAATTATTAATTAATAATTAATAAAACTAAAATTAATTCTAATAAATACTAAATGGTAAAATAAAAATCTGAAAAATTTATTATAAATACTTTAACTTAAGAGAAATTTAAGGAAAATATAAAAGTGACAAGTACTTAATTAAAATCTAAAAATGAAAAATAAAATTTAAATAAAATTAAATAGAAACTATCACTTAGAAATTAAGTTGGATTTTCTGGATTTTTATTTTAGAAACCTACTTTACATATAAAAACAGCAAACTTTTGTAAAAACAAAATTTTTAGAACTTAAAATTAAGCTGTGAATAAGCTCAAAAGTGTGACAGTTGACTTTGTTTGACCAATATGAGAAATAAGCTTGAATGACCAAGAGTGGGGCCCACTATGGTAAAACTAGGTTCCAATAAGCAAAATACACTCAAATAAGCTAAAAACAACAAGTGATGATCACTGATAAGCAAATAAGATTGAAATAAGCACTTTCATATATTAACTTTAACAAAGAACTGGGACAGACTTTGTGGCTCAAACTAGGTGGGGTCCACAGACCTAGGGGTCAAACACATGGTCAATAACATAACCCTGGTAGGAGGGGGGATGAAAGATGCAAGGGTCATGGCCTGGGGCCCACTAGATTGACCAGAAAACCACCACCAAGTGGTGGTGGTGGTGGTGGTGGTGCTGAGACAGAGCAGACCTCAGCCCTGCAAGTCACTTTGTGGCTTTGTGGGGCCCACAAGAAAAATAGCAAAAATAAAATGGAGCTGAGACCTTGAAGCTAAGGTGGTAGAGAATCTATGGAAACAAGTTTCAGGGTCCCAATCCAAACCCTAAATTCTAAATAAATCTTTGAAGATTGGGAAAAAATCTGAGAGATTGAAATTTGACTTTTAATAAAACTAACCTAGGTTGACTAATTTGAATTTCTAACACTCACTACTAACTTTATATGTTATATTAAGTTATTATTAACCTAAATTAAGATAAAAATACAACTTATAAGCTAAATTGAAGATTTGTGGATCACAAGTCCTTCACAGTTAACTGTGAAGGGACTTAAGATGTGATTTTGACTTTTGGGTATAAAGGTGACTAATCTAATGACCTAAGTAGCTTAAATGAACCTAGAGGAATCTATTTATGAGGAGAGTTCACCAAACAAAACACAAGAGTGTACTGACTTGGCTTAAACCAAACACTCCCTTATGTAAACTAACTTATTTTCTAATGAAGAAAGTACTGAGTTTAAGCTCACAAACTAAACCACAGATTTATAATAGCTTATATTAGAACTAATTAATAATATAAAACATAGGAAAGCACATGGTAAACTGAAATAAATATATTGCATAAAAAAGATAGATTAACTTACAAGATTTCCAAACTGAGAAAACAAAGAACCACAACCAAGAACTTTCTTAACAGTCTTCCACAAGACTTCTAAACCAGAAATAATCCAAAACACTCCTTGCTCAATCTTGATTCATCATTCACTCAGAATTCTTATTTTATTTCTATTTTTCTTTTATTTTTCTTGTTTTTGCTTTTTTAACTTAAACTGAAATTAAATGCTTCTAAAAGCTTAAATAAGCTTTGTCAGGGCTTAATTGAGCTCAAAAGATCATACAACAACAACAACTTAACAACATACAAGCTTGAGAGATTTGAAATTTTAAGAAATTTATTAACTGAGAACTGAGCTGAAACTTAAAATTAACTTGATTTGAAGATAGAAATACATTAATTTAACTGGTACAAACTTGTTTTAATTGAAATTACAACTAGAATTAAAGATTACACTACCTACGATTAAGCTATTCTAAAACTAAACTAATTTTCTTCCAATTCTGCATCACTTTCTCTTTATAGCATCCCCTTGTGTTGTGTGGGTCCCAACAGTCAAATCCCATCAATAAAAACACCACTTGGATCACTTTTGCTCCTTACACAATTTTGGCGGGAAAGACTTATTTAAGCAATTGGGACTGAGGATTAGCCATAGGGGGGGGGGGGGTGATGTGATTGGTGTTGGGAAGTGGAAGGGATAAGGTTGTGGGGCAAGTGGAGATGGTGCAAGGGGGAGGGAATACCACCTGGTATGGTGGTTTTGGTGGAGTAGCAGGGGTGGTGGTTTTGGAGGTAAGGGGTGGTTTGGTGGGTTTGACCGAAGTCAAACCAGGGGATGGACTGGGCTTGGGTAAAGTGGGCTTGGGGGTGTTTGTTGGACCAGATCAAAAGGTGGGCGGGTTGTGTTTGGGTTGGGGTGATGGTTGTGTTGGTATTTATTTTTGGTCCGGTTTGGTTTTTTAGAAATTACAAGGACTACATTTGTAAATTGGTGAAAGTTTAGGGTATGATGTGGCATTTTCCCAAAGATACTACAAGGACTGAACTTGCCACATGTGATAAACCAAAGAAACTTAAAATGAAATTTTCCATTTTAATATCCCGAGGACCAAAATTGACAATTCACCAAACTTCAGGGACTGATTATGTAATTTCACCAAAGTACTTAAAATGGACCATATTTGTCATGTGTAAATAGTACAAGGGGTATTTTGGATATTTTTCATTTTTTAAACACCCGGGGACTATTTCTGTAAATTTCCAAAACTCCAAGGACCTTTTTTGCCAATTTTGGATTTTGAGGGACCAAATGTGTAATTTTCTCAAACTTTTTACCCAAGGATCGTTTTTGATCATATTTCACTTTTAAATGCCTTGGGTTGACTTTTCTTTCGTTTTAAAACTTCAGGGACTAGTTTTGTCAATTTTTGAAACTTGAGGGACTGAAACTGCCAATTATGCAAACTTTGTTCGTTTTTCATTTGTTTTTAAACATTTTGCATATAAAACGTATAAAACAAAATTTTGGAATATTTTTAGTATTTTGATGCATTACTGAGTGTTTTTGGACGTTTTGGCAGTTCATATAAGACAAAAATGATGAGTATTTACACACTCATCAAAGGTAACAAAGTCCATTTCAGATCCGAAGAGTGTCTCAAAAGTTCTAAGAAATGATAAACCAAATAATGGTTGACGTGCTTCTGAGAGAGCCACACATTGATGCTTAACTGATTCAAAATTTATTAAACAATTTTCTTTGGAGTGCATTGCGAGCTTAATCCTTACTTGCGTCTCTCTTTCATTTTGCTCTTTTTCCATTGTTTAACGATATGTGATAAAGTTGATCTTAGGATCTTTTAAGATAACAAATGTTGTTGTTGAAGATTAGATGTTTTTGGCGAATTTTGAAAAACGTTCTCGGTTGAATTTTTTTGATTTCAAATTTTCCCTCCAAAAAATGAATACGAAAATTTTATTTCTCAAAATTTGAAAAACACAAAGAAATACAATTCTAAGGTTACCAGAAAAATTTGAGTTTTGAAAAATTTTCCACCAAATTTTACCGAAATTTTTTGAATTTTGGCCTAAAAATTTGAATTTCGGGCCAAAATTTTCAACGTTATACCAAAATTTAAATCTCGCGTAAAAATTGAACGTTAAGTCTCGTGTGAAAAATAAATTTTACTCAAATTTTCCCGCCAACTCGATAGGATTGTAACGTGGGCAAACTCGGTAACCAAGAAAGTTTCAAACTCGATAAGCTCTTAAAAAGTTTCAAACTCGGTAAGTGTTGTTCTCAAACTCGATAAGTTCACAAAATTTGGGCAGAGTTTCCCCTAACTCGATAAACGATAAACCTAACTCGATAAACGATTAGGTAATATAGGCTAACTCGCCAAACTTAACTCGATAAGCAAATCCAAAATCCTAACTCGATAACAAAAGCTCTAACTCGATAGAACAGAAGCTCTAACTCGATAGACACCAAACTCCAAACTCGATAAAAGTGTTTCCTAACTCGATAAACACCAACTCCAAACTCGATAAAAGTGTCTCCTAACTCGATAAACACCAACTCCAAACTCGATAAAAAGTGTCTCCTAACTCGATAAACACCAAAAACCTAACTCGAAATTTTTTTTGTCAAACTCGATAACACTTTTTCCAAACTCGATAAGATGTTTCAAACTCGAAAAAAAAAATGTTTCAAACTCGAAAAATGTTTCTCAAACTCGAAAAAAAGTGTTTCAAACTCGAATTTTTTTTTCAAACTCGAAATTTTTTTGATGAACAGTAACGAGATCCGAAAAATCACCTAAAAACACGATTTATTCACCACAAAACAATCTAAAACAACCTAAAATTATCCCTAGGCTCTTGATACCACTTGTAGGACCGTAGAACAACCTTATCACATATGAATCTTGGCTAGATCTAGAGAGAGAAAGTAAGTAGAGAGAGAGAGTGAGTGGGAACTCCTAGTGTGTGAAATTAAGACAATGTAATTACTAAGAGAACCAACCTCTAAATGAGGCCTTACATGGGTATTTATACTTGTAGTCTAGGGCTTCACATATCTTTGACCATATTACATAACTAGCCCTTAGACTTTATACAAGCATGAATAATACACATAAACTTAATAAACTAGCATTTACTAACTATTACATTGATATATTTAACTAACTATTTGACTCAATAATGATCGTCACTTTTAATCCTAACAATCTCCCCCTAAGGGACGATCATTGAGATCTCACTTTGATTTCATAAATGATCAACACTTCTAATTCTAACAATATGATATGCCCTTACTGATAATGCATGAATAGTGATTGGTGAATAGTAAATGATGAATAGTAACTTGTGAATAGTAAATTGTCGAGGTTTGAAAATAAATGTAGACGTAGAAAATTACGGCTTGTTACAAATATGTACTAAGTAAAGACCAATTATTAAATCCATTCCATGCAAGTAAATAACATAACTAATAACAATAATCATTCCTTATCTGTACTAAACACTGCAATAAACTAAGTTTCTTCATTCTTCAGAAAAACACATCAAAATAGAAATGACTTTCGTTTTTAAGAAACATGCTTTAGTTACTATAAAAACCATAGGTGACCGTCGTAGTTTTAAGTTAATATTAACTATTGCCAAGGTGAGAGCACATAAAAAATTCGCTCATTAGAACACAATTTATCAATTTGTTCCTTTACCATTTGCAAAGGTGTAACCCATAAATTATGATTCTGTAAAATAGCAATAAACATAGAGAATCCATACGGTTAGGGTATCCATGGGAAAAGACCAACTTTGTAGCATTTCATAATTTGATATATATACCTAACAATATTTTTTTTACGGGAAATCTGGACTCAATTGATATTTAGAGCTATTATTTAATTTAAAAGATCACCTGGAAACAAATTAGTTGCTCTATTTCTATTATGAAAATGCACTCTATTGTTGGCTGCTCATTAAGCAGAGGTTCGTTGTATCGTCACGTAGTAGAAATTGAAATTTTTTGTCCTATGCAGCCCTACATGTCAACACATATCAGCAATCATAAGTTCACAATATGCTATCATAATGTGCAGTAGGTTGGTTCATAATTGTTGAATCCATTGCTAAGATTGCAAAACCAACAATAGCATCTTACTACATCAGATGAGGTACATGTCACTTATTTACAGTGGAAAAGTTATGACAATAGAAAGCTTAAATATAACATAACAGAAAAGGAGTATCAAGACACTCCAAACCGACCTATTTCAACTCATAATAAATTTCTGCCAATAACTTATACCCAATTCCCACCTCCGCATACATATATTGGTTGCCCAAGTTGCATCAAACTATTGTCAGCTAATGAGACATCAAAAGTAAGCATAACTCGTTTGGCTTTAACCAAACATCCAAAAGGGTTTAATACTTTTATTAATATACAATAAGCAAATAAGCCCCCAAAATAAGCTTACCCAAACGCCCTTTTAATTAAACAAATAAGCCTCCTGATTCGTGTGAAAACCAATTATAATATTTATAGTATAGTATCGAAGTGATCCGAGTAAAATACGGATCACCCGAGTCGTTTCCCAACGAAGGCGAATGGAATCGAGAATATCGATTCGTGAAATCGTGAATTGTAAAGTGAGAAAATGAAAATATCAATCAAATAGTTCACGTAATCACAACCAAGTATGAAATATGCAGAGAGTACAAGCTAATTATGCACCGAAATGAAAAACGTAAAAACGGAAACGTAACCGCAAAATTTAAAACGTAACGTATGACGAAAAATGATCCTAAAAACTTGGAAATATTTTCTAAAAATCTTAAACTAATAAAAAGAATTTTAAGAAAAAGGAAAATATTTTTTTTGAATTTTTATTTATTTTCTATGAATTAAAAATGATTTTTGAATTAAAAAAAATGAATTAAAAATAAGGAAAACAGAAAAATTAATAGGAAAAAGGAAAATTAAATTCTAAAAATTCTAAAATATTATAAAAGAATTTCTAAAAATATTTTTTTGTATTTTTCACAGCTTTTTCTGATTTTTTATGATTTTTGGTATTTAAAACTATTTAAAAATTGAATAAAATCAAAATAAAATAAGAAAAATAGTAAAAAGGATTGGAAAATTCTGGAAAAATTCCAGAAATTCTAAAATAATAAAAGAAACTCAGAATAAAAATTTGAAGTGAAAATCAGCTTATTTGGAGCTTTTTCTGACTAAACTGCTTATCACAAGTGCTTATAAATAAGCACTTGTGATCCAAACTTTATGAAACTTTGAACTCAGACTAAAAATGATGTATACTACACAAATATGACAGAATATGGCCAATTATAAGCTAAGAATTACACAGATGCCCAAATTCCAATGCAACAAGCTCAAAATAAGCTCAAACAGCAAGCTGATCAAGTACAAGCTGAACCAGAAGCAAATGTAATGGAACCAAATGGTATTACAACTAAAATTACACTCTGAAACAAACTTCAATCTCAGTTAATGAATTAGGAGTACAAATGCAGGCCTTTACCACAATCAGTCATTCTAAATCAACTAAGCTGTTAAGCAAGTGCAAATAGCTCTTAATGAAGGCACAAATGAAACGGCTTATGGGGCTAATGGTCAATGGCAACAATGAAATACTAAATCAAGAAACTCAGCAATCTCAGCTTATCCTAAACTATCTCACAGTCAGTCAAATTCAACAAAGCTACAACTAAAACATCAAAGTGACAGATGACTACTGTTTCATTATAAACTAGAACCAATTCAGCTTTAGCAACTCAAACTATCCTCAAATTAACTTTGTAAAACTACTTTGACTCTACTATAAGCTAACTGAATTTAAATTGAACTTTTTAAACTCAATTATACTAACAATTTACTTCAAATTCTAACTGTTTATGTGTTATTCTAACTATCACAAATCTATCAACTGATTTTAATGAGATTTATATTAACTCTACACTAGACTAATCTATTTCTGCTCAAATAATGATTCTCAACCAACAATCAACAGCCTATATAAGACATATCCAATCACCAAATTTGTTACAGATAAGGTACTAATAGTGAAACAGAATTCAATCAAACACAGATGTATCTCTATCAAACTCTACTTGCTTCTCAAAATTTCTCATCCATTTAATTCCATAAGCCAAACAGAAATGATACCATTTAGATCCATACCTCTTCTCAATCAAATCACACTTTAATTCAAAATGACAATACACTTCTCTATGTCCAAACTCACAATTTCAAAATCAATCTTCCAATAACAGTCTATTAAAAGCTAAAGATTACCAGATATAACAGCTAGTAACAATACACTTTCAAATAACACAATTGCTCAAAACTATAAAACTGAAACAAATCCACAATCGGTATCAAAACTACTATGCTACTCAAATCTCACTAGCAACTAAATAAGCACAAACAGATGCAATAAACTCAACTCCAACAAACAATGATCAAGCTCAGCTAAGCTAACAACTAAATTAAACTAGGAAGTATCAAATCAAATCTACTGATGCAATAAACTACACTACAAATCAAATAACAATAAAATCAGATCTATACTAAAGGAATTAAAATGAAAATTACCAAGGTATTTCCCCTCAGCTAGAACAGAGGGGATTCACAGAGGTCTATCTTTAAGATAGGCTGAGTTCTTATCTGTCTGTCTCAGCTATCAACCACCTCAGCATCAATTAAAACAACTCTGATTTGAATGAAATAGTATCTCTTGAACCACAAGCTTTCTAAGCTTTAATACACTATGCTTAAACTGAATGTAATTTATTTGAGATCTGTAACATTGAATTTGAAATTATTTTTTATATTTTTTATATTTTTCTAATTTTTTATTATTTTCTTTACTTGAAATATTATTGACTGAGTTGAAAAGGAAAATTTATTAAGCTAATTGGAAAGCAGTTAAAAGTACTTAATGAAGAATAAGCTGAAACTAAGTGAATATAAACTAGCATTAAGCTAAATTGAAAACAGATTAAGCAATAATAAGATGAGATATAAGCTGAAGTTTATGGAAAGTAAAACTTTTATTAAATTCAGAAATTACAAATACAAAAACTAAGCTAGATTACATTCAATATAAAATTTGGCAGAGTAACTTTATCTAAAAACTACTCATTCTCTAAACTAATAGACACCTCTATTTATAGGATGTGAGGAGGTGAGCTCACGGATTGCCATGTTGGCAATCCGTGTGAGGTTGTGTTTGTTGAAAGCCAATCCGAGCCCCTTGATCAACTTCAATCATTGCTCACTTGATAATAGCCCTTGGATCTTCTTTGGTGACGCGTTCCAACAAATCAAAGCCTGCCACGTTATCCCCCTCGTGTGCTTGTTTGTTCTGACAAGCTCTGACACTCCTGACAAGTATCTAGAAGCACTGGAATGTACTAATTTACCCTTAATTGCTGTAATTAAAAGGATTGGTAATTAGGGTTCATGGAGGGGAACAGTAACTTCTAGGTTTGTGGGGTGAATTGGGGAAAATGAGACGCGGGGTGGTTTTTATTTATTTATTTTGACTTAGTTGACTGTTTGACCGAAGGGATGACTGGGCTTGGGTTTTTATTTTTGGTGATTGGGCTTTTGAAGTATAGTGGGTTATGGATTGGACTTGTGGAAAATAAACTTGGATCAGGCTAATATACTTTGTAATTAGTAAATTTAAATCCAAGGACCATTTGTGTTAACTTTCAAAATCTAAGGGCTGAATAGTAATTTCCTCAAAATAAATTTCATGGACTAATCTTGCCAAGTCTGAATAGATGAAGGACTGAAATTGACTCTTGGATCCCTGGCTTTGACTTTTTGACCAACTTCAACTCTCGTGCCCGTTTTCGTTGTTTTCTCGTGATTTTCCGTCATTTTGTGTTAAATCCGTTCCTGCACATCACAAACACAAAAACACGTGTTTTCTTGGCATTTGTTAGCTCAAATAGTCGTTTTGGATCGATAATTAGCCATAAAATAGTGAGTGAATAAGCACTCACCACCTCCAAATTAAGCTTACCCAAACGTCCTTTTAATTACTTGTAACTGGTATCCATGATAGTGTACCCAGCCGACCAAACATTAGTATTTGAAAAGTTTCTAATATCTATGAAAAAATATTTTTTGGGCTGCATGAAACCTGATTTTCATCGTAAGGTCAATTAAAAAAGCTTAGTTCGAATTCATAATCCCAAATTTAACAAACATGTATTCACAAATCAATGCATTCAAAACAAAATTTATACAATGTCTTGATGGATCTATGATCTTTACCACCACCTGCAAAGAAGAAAATTCATTATTTTCAAATGAGACAGAAAAATAGGTAGTTTGGTAACGGTTTGAAAAGGATATACAAAGCAGAAATTAAAAATAATGGTCTAAATATATGATTTTCTATGATGGATCATGGAGATGTAAGTTTACCTGCCCACCACGGCATATGCAGATAGAAAAACAACTCCTTTGTGAAGCCAACTGTGAATCATTGTACTCTCCTTTAACATATTCAACAATCTTGTAATCTGCATCCGGCAATTTCCCCTGCCAAGTTCGTCCCTCATTGGCCAATTTAGAATACCACATGTTTAGCTAACAAAAAAAATAGCAAACTGTCAACACTTACTTTAAGAAATCAATTTCCACCATTTGTCGCAAAAAAATGCAACAATTCATGTGGATGCTCAACACGCAAACCAACCTATTCATTACAAATATCCCAAGAAATTCACATGGAAAAAGTAAATAATTTACAAATACACAACAAAATCTTCAGGAACCAACTACATATTATGAGAAAGATGCGTTTGATATACATCATGTGCAAAATGCCCGACTGCAAGATTTTTCCATTCAAAAAACACACTCTTAAATCTTAATAGTCACTGCAAAACAGTCTGTAAATGGATTTTGACATTGTATTTCCTTATAAATTTTTTGTCTAGCAGACTGCATCCCACGTGGACCCATTCTCGCTATAAATGGGCTATACACCCCACTAAAATAGTTCAAAAACATAAATTTGATAAGGAATCAAGTAAAGAATAAAAATTCATCCAAGAATGGGCGAAGATTATGACCTAACTATCGATCACTAGTGAAATTATACTCTTCCAATTAATTGTATATATAAATACTAACATAAGATCTAGTACAAATATAAACTTTATTAAATTATTCTAATGAAAGTGAGTAAAATTTGTGGGTTTACACAATATATCTGGTACGAATCGCCTGACCCGAATTGAGAAACTGCATGTTTTGACCCATAACTTAAAGACTACGTAGCAAGACCACATCAACCTAAAACCAAATAATATAAATCACTAATTTTGCACCACTAATTCTTCGAATAGGCATGGTGAGCTGACTGCACTCTGTAACTCTGGAAATTTTTCAATCTACTGATAGTTACAAAACAATTATAAAAAAATATTCAACGATAACCATACATATAATAGATTTTTCAATTTTAATTTCCTTTTGCCTCGGTTTTTGAAATTTTTACAAGTACTCTACCAGTAATCAAACCCTAATTTTTTCTCAAAACTGAAAAAAAAAATAAAAAATAACAGGAAAATTACAAACCTTTTTGGAATATGAATAAAAGCCCTATATCAATTTTAAATAATTCAAGAAATTAGGTATTAAAATTCATACATTTAGACCATTGAAAGAGTTTATGTTCTTCAATATAGATTGTCTTCGAAATCACTGAGACATATTGAAAAGTCTTTGCTTCAATTTGTATTAATCTTTGATTTATGGTTAGAGTGGGTGGGTTGAGAGAAAAATGGCGTTGAAACAACGGGTTGAGTTTTGGGAGGTTTTGTTGTTTTAAATTTTAGTTTTGGACCCTTAAGGTTTTGTTAATTAACTACGCCTTTTTAAAGTTTTTTTCTTTACAATTTTGACACGTATACTTTTATACTCAATTTTTCTAAAAAACGGATTTGTAAACATTATTGTCAAAATAAGGAAATATTTATGTTTTTCTAATTAAACATGTTTAATAGAATCAATAATAATAATAAAATTATTACTAAATAAGGAATGAATTGATTTTTTTGAAATGGAAAATTCTCATTAGGGGTTTTGTTTTATTAGGAAAAAGATTTAGGTGACAACTGATGACTTGCGAGTTAAGCTTAACTTAAGAATAATTGAATTGACAAGCGATAAACTGATAATGACCAAGGATATTACTTACAAGTGAAAGAAGATCGAGGGTGTAAGTTTTGTGTGAATGATCATCTGCAGTTAATTTGAACTTCAAATTATATGATGCTAATTGCTTGATAATGGTTGAATTAAGACTGAAAAGAGATGATGTAAAGTATTACTGTCTGATTAAATCGGCTTCAGTTCAAGGTTATAATGTCTAATAGTAATCTGTCAGTCTGTCACAATCTAAAACTAAGCTAGCGAAGATGTAAAACTTTAGGTACCTGTAAAATGGGCGTGACAATGCTTCTAGCGAACTTTTGTATAACTTCCTGGATTTTCTATTTGTTTAACTTTTGTCAGTTGTAGAAGGGATGTCACAGTGTTTCTAGTGAAATTAGCACTTCATGGTTTTTCTGTCTGAATAAACGAATTCATGCTTGACCCCGATGTGTGAATCTGTTACTAAAATGGCTCTGTTTTGACACTCATTTTCCAGGGTTTTTTCCGTGGGCTAGCTGTGTGGTTATTGGTATGTTTATTGTTGAAGACTTTAAATATATACAGCGAACCTGATCAATTATTCTTATTTTGTTTTGCAGTGATGATTTCAATTTACGAACACTATGATTTCAAGACATTGAGTTGAACATAACCTAGAAATACTTTCAAGACCTGGAGTTGAGCATAACCTGCTGCAATATACTTTCTTTTATAAAGATATATATACTTTGTTTACATTACATACTTCATACGTGTAATTGAGCTTTCATTTGTAGGATTTATGACGTATACATGTAATCGAGCTTGTATGATGCGACATGACGTTAAACTTGTTTACATTGCAAACTACATAATGTTGTTTGATAAATACAATTATGTTTGCGTGTAAAATCTCCATTGATGGTCAAATAGTTATTAGCTTTGACTTATTATTCATAATAGTGACGATTAGATTATGATTGTAGTGACGCCTCTTTTGTCACCAAATTGTACATCTGTGACAACCTTTTAGGGTCAATCGGACCAAAATTAGTGACGACTTACAGCCATCAATGACAACTTTTGTGACGAAAGATGTTGTCAAAAATTTTAGTGACAACTCTGATTTTGTCACACATTAATGACGACCTTTTGCATTTTCGTCTCTAAAAAAAATTAGTGACGGACCTATTGTGACGACAAATGACGACCTCAGTTTTCGTGACCAACTAGGATTTGTGACGACTTTTTGCTGTTAGTGACGAAATTCCACTTGTCACTAAACCTAGTTTTTCTTGTAGTGAACAGTAAACAACTTAGGGTTTAAATGTTTATTTTGGATAGAGGATAAGCCAAAAATCCGAATGATCTAATAAAGGATCAACACCCAAATGATTTAATAAAAAAAAAATACTGGACGTAACTTTTTTTAAAGCTTGGAGATCGAGGGGCTCCTGGTGAACGTAGTTATATAAGTTGAATGTTAGTTTTGGATAGGAATAGACACTCCAAGTTGGTCCAACTTAGCTCGTGGCACGGAAATATATAGAGCATAAAGATTCAAGATCCACTATTACTCGGTACAATTTCTCTGCAGAACCGTTCCTCTTTCTCCATATAGGATCTTTCTCTTAGAAAATATATGATATATCTTAAGTTTGTGCTATAGTAATGTGACCCTCGTTCGAGAAATTAATACACCGGCGTGTGTGTATATATATATATATATATATATATATATATATATATATATATATATATATATATATATATATATATATAATGCATTTGGGACTATTCTATAATTAGAAAGGCTTAAAATTCAGACTTTTAATTGCTTATTATGGAAGGATTTCAAAATTAATTGGTTAGGAAGCAACTTGATTATGAAGTTTGTTAGGAAGTAGGTTGGCTGTTCAAACTAAAATTATTTGACTTAACCATTTCTAATATTTCTACTTATAAAGTATGAACACAACTAAACGTGTAACAAATTAACGCAAAATAAAATTACACGGTACCCGCCGCCGCATTGCGCGGGTACCGTTCTAGTATATATATATATATATATATATATATATATATATATATATATATATATATATATATATGTATATATATATATATATATATACACACACGCTTAGCTGAGACTTGAATGTACAATCTTAGTTTATGTGTCAAGCCGTCGCTCGATGTCACTAGACTAAAAGCCTAATTCATGAGTTATCATATGAAAAAGTAACGTAAATTATAATACACAGACCTCTTTATTCTCTTAGCTACTGATCAACCACCTTGACTTACGTCTCAAAATATATACCACCACACCATCGCCACCACAATCGAGAAATTATACATGTACATCAGAAATGTATGTAGTATAATATAATTAAGTTAAACGGAAATCATGACACTAAACTAATGCAAAATCTTCATGATATTAATTACATGCATCTTACATATAAGAGTACAGTGCGTATAGTAATGATGCCAAAAGAACATCATTTATCAAGAAATACATTACACAGCTTATTACATAGGGTATTTTGCATAGCAGAACTAATATACAAGCTAATGTCCATTACTAGTCGACGCTATCTCATTACTTTGTACAGTTCCGAATTTGGATGCATCTTTCTTCCGAAGTATCACTTTGTAGTAAAGAAAGTTACATGCGAAAATTACTATGAAAAGTACAAGTATGAGTAAATAGCCAATCCAGTTAAACTCATGTGGGATCAGTAACATCAACACAAGCGAGAATGGTGCAAGAATTCCAGAGAAGCAAAAAACACTCCTTAAGGTCTTGTAAATGTAGTAGATAGGGTAGGAGCGGTTCCTTGTTGAGCTTTCTAAGTGAGTTTTCATGGCAAACAAAATCACAGAAGTCGGTATAGCAATTGTATAAGCAACCACAGCCATGTTGGCAAAGAAACTGTGAGTTTCAAAAGGAGATCGTTTGTAATTCTGAAACTTGAGTTGAGCGAGTTGTGTCAATGATGGATACATGACGACAAGAGCCCCCGCATACAAAAGATACGATATTCCTCCGTATTTATGAATAATTCTGAAAGAAAAAAACTTAACATAAGAAACAAATTACACAAAGAAGTGAATAAGTGAAAACCTCCTAAGATACACAAATAAGTTTCCGAAAAGGATATTGAACTTACTGCTCAGGAGTTGGATTGGTTGCATGAAATGGAACTTGTGGTGCGTCTTGGCCTGCATCTTTATTAATGGTAATGGCAACCTGTCCACCTCTTGATCTGTTAGCATTACTTAAATCGGTGTCTGAACTCTCCATGCATATGATTGTGGATTCGGGCGGTCCATGAACATTGGAAGTTACACACCTTCAAAATTCAAAACAGAAAAATCAACTGTAACGTAAATTACACATTCCAAAAGAAAAAACCAAGATATATAGAAGAATACATGCTGGAACTTACTGCGCAGTAGGCGGATTTACAGCGGGAGAGCACGTTGCTGATTGAGATATGGGAAGCCCTTCGGTGTAATTTAGATTTTCCATGGTTATGGTATTTCGATACAGGTTCGTTGGGAGTGTAAATTATGTATATTGGGTGGCTACTTCGAGTGGTGAAATCTTCAATTGATCACGTGCTTAAATAGTTATTTGTATATGCATGGGGCGGCAGAAAAAACTTAGTAGTACTAAACAATTATCATGATAACGACTTTACTTTGGTTGAAATTCACATGTCGCGCGTCGCCTAAATTACGAGAGTTCCTTATCAGTATTACTCGTAATTAATAAGGGATAAAGCAAAGTTCTGATTGTGTTGATGTCATATACTCTTGTCATTAACGAGGGTTGTTTTGGTCGCACCTCGTTGATATCCATGTATACTCTAAATTCTCTAAAAACGGGGGTGTACGTTTGGTTTTCTTTAAAAAAAAAAGTCTTAACAGCATGTTAATACACCAAAGCACTTAGTCAGTTTTTTTTTTATTTTTTTTTTTATTTTTTTTATTTTTATTTTTTTTATTTAATGTCTTAACTGCATCTTAATGCCTCTTAACGAGCCAAATTAATCGGTAAGAAGTTTTGAGCTTTAAGACTTTTTTTTTTTTTTCTTCATTTAGATGCGGTCAGAGGCAGTTATATCTTAATGGTCTAGACTTGAGAGGGGTGTCGTAATGCCTCTTATTGCCACAAAAAAAAATAATAATAATAATAAAATAAAAATACGAGCAAGCAAATTAATGACACATCACCTTGCTTTAACAAAATTTTCGATTCAGATTCAGACATTTACGCCTCAGATTCAGATTCAAATGTGCGATTCAGATTCAGAGCCTCTGAATAAACAAACAGCACCTCAGTTAGATCTTTTAGGTGTTAAGTGTGTTTGTTTTTTTATTTTTCGTTCAGATGTAAAAACATCTAAATGAACCTTCTTAATGTCTCTAGTTGAATTCAGATATTTTCTTTAACAGAAACAAACAATATTATTTGATTCAGATTCAGACATTTCCACCTCATATTCAGATTCAGATGTGCGAGTCAGATTCATATTCAGATCCTCTTAATAAACAAACAGCACTTCAATAAACAAAATCTTGGCCATTCAAAATAAAAAACACACTTTCATCATTTTTTTTAAAGTTAAATATCTCACAAACCGTTAATCATTACGCGAAAATAATCATTCCATTACGATGAGAGTTAACTCATCTTTTTATAAAGGGTTACTTCTATGTACTTTCGACGAAATTCTTTTCAACATTTTTTATGAGTGTTGAAATTGAAAAATCACATGTGATTTGTTATTTCACTACTACAAACTGGGTCTTTTAGACCTCCCCATATAGATATTCTATGATAACCACAAGTGTTTAAGTGATTTTTCACCCACTCAAACTCATTTAGACGTGTACAAATAATTAACCCCGGTCTAAATATGAAGTTTTATATAGACCGTTCATTTCATCTTCACAGGTCTAAAAGTAACTCAATTGGGCCGGTTAGTCATTTAAACACAGGTCTATAACCTAAAAATTTTGAGATTTTTGATAAGGAAATATTTGTTACGCTTTTAGGGGGTCATTTAAGCCCTAAATTGTGTTTTTATGATCAAATACTATCTCAAATCGTTCATTTTATCATTTTAGGTACTTTGAACGAGAATTCTGGAAAATGGTGCTTTTTGGACGTTTTTGGAGTCAAAAGTGAAGAAAACGACAAAGTCAAGAAACCATGCTGGAAATAGTACCTGACGGTGTCAAGAGTCACAAGGTAACACCATCACTCAATGAATCAAGAGGTGGATAACATGTTTACACTTGACGCGCCAAAAAAAAAGTTGAAGAATACAACGTGACGCCGTCACGTTATACCAAGAGTAGGTCGTCACGTATCATTACAAAGAGTGACGGCCCAGAAGACTGCAAAGGGGGATGGCGTCAAGTAGCTGGAGTGGACGACAAGAAACCCTAATAGCGGCGGGATGACGGCGTCAGATCTTAAAAGCTGACGCCGTCACCTATGTAAATCTATATATAGTTTTGGATTTTTCATTCATTAGGTGTGCAACTTTTGAGAGAAAAAACCATAGACAAAATTTACTGTAAATTTAGGGTTTTCAAGCCCTCTTTTTTCCATGTTTAATTGAAGATAAGTTTTCTTTTTAATCATTCAATATGTCTATGTGTTATTTGATTAATTCTTTATCTTGTCTTTCTTTTAACATGTTAGCGTAATTCTCTTTGTGTTTACTTAGATTTAATGAAACCTAGTTGTTGATTATTGGTTGTTGGTTTGTTATTAGTTGATTTGGTTGATTGATTTTTGCGTTAGGCTTGAGAAAATTGGCCATACTCCTATATGGTAATAGGCTTGAACATCTTAAGAAAAGTAGTCAGATGTGTACTATGACATTATTGGTTGTATTTAATGCATAAGTAACTGTTTACGAGGCCTAGATAGGAAGAGATAGAAGCTTATAGATTGGGGAAGGACGTACACAGCCCCATGACTGGTATTAAGGAATACAACCCTTCATCCAAACAACTATAACAAATCAATTAATCAGTAGGAGATAACTATGGAGTAGTGAAATCTAAGTAAATACAGTTTTTCCCATTATAAGAAGTCCACCAATTTACTTTCTTTGTTATTTTTATTTTATTTGCATTCGTAGTAATTTTGGGTTAGTTGACTAGCAACTAATTCCGCCTACTCTTCTAAAAACCGAGATTTTTACTTGCTTTCATAAAAACTTAAAAATACAAAAAGAATCATTCCTCACCTCTCGACCTAGTTTAAGTATTTTTAATCCTAACGGCACTATTCCCCTAGAGAATGATCAATCCCCTGGTACTTGTCACTCACTATACTACATCGGTCAGGTACACTGCCTGGTGGGGATTGCAAGCTTCTTAAGATCCCTTGAGAAGTAAAACCTTTTTGGCGCCACTGCCCGTTGAATAGTTATTGTTTAGGTTGAATTTTATTTTTATTAGGTATACTCATTAGATTCCTATCAAGTGAGATTTTTATTTTCTTTTTCTTAGCTTTCTTGTAGTCTATCTTTTTCTTTGTGTCTTTGTTCGTTAAAAGTTTTTCATCTATTCCGTTAACCATTATGGAGAGCGCGAATCCACCGTACTATACACCACAAAATCCATGCATTCCACTCCAAAATTATATCTTGATGTTCCAACAACATCATGATGAATCTCTCTACGATGCGTGGAATCGTTTCAAAAACTTATTCCAAAAATTCTCTCATCATGGTTTCAATTTATGGTGTCACAAATCACAATTTCAGGTCATTTTCCAAACCTCGACAATTTACTATTCACAAGTTACTATTCATCAATTACTATTCACCGATCACTATTTATCGTTTTCGGAGTCGGTTTAAGATTCTGAGAATTGTTCAAAAATTTTACTATTCACGTGACACTATTCATTCCCGGAAGGAAAACGCTATTCATGATCATCATTAATCTTGTCGTAAACTTAGTTTACGGGTATTCAAATGGGCGTAACCAGTGAGGTTTAGTTGCGTATTCATGCATCATCAGTAAGGACTCATCATATAGACTAGAGTAGTCTACATATCATCAGTAACATCATCAGCATATTAGGCTATGCACAGATATGCATTATTTCAATTTACGTATGTTTATTTATTTAATAAACGTTACCACTCAGCTTTTACAACTAACATATATACCTGACACTCCCGACTATGATCCTAACATATTTTCATACTCATTATAATGATATAAAAATTATATTATCAATTTACCCAGTGTTTTCAAATTAACTACTACATTTTCCGTTAGGAGCTTGTAACTCCGCCAGTTTGCGATATTTCAACCCGATAATTATTCTAACACCCAATTCTTGCAAGGATTATGATTTTTCAACTTTTACAACTTCTACAACTTCTTCATATTTTATTTCATCTCGTCACGATTTATTTCTAGTTAACTCAGTACCCGGTAACACTTAATACCCACCAATACCTCACTAAATCTTACATAAAAGGGACAAAGGCCTTAATTAGCCACCACCCTCCCACCTTTCCCCTATTTCATGCCTCATTGCCCCCCCCCCCCCCGCCCCCCCCCCCCCCAGGTCCTTATTTCACTTGAGTACTAAGAACTAAATATCTATTTCCTAATTCATACTTGTAATACTTCTCATTTCATAGAAAACAACTAGCAAAACTTTCTCTCTTTCTCTCTTGCTCCATCCCACGGCCAAAGGAAGAACACCAAGATGAAACCATAAATTTTTGAAGTTCAAGTCATAATCAAGTCTCATTTGTATTCCTAGTTAGGGTTTTGAAATAAAAACCCCAAGGATACTTAAGTATTTTTCTCCACAACTCATCAAATCTTCAAGTAAGCTTCAAGTAAACATTTTTCTAATCTTCATACTTTCATTTAATATATTTTGATATTTTAGTAACTAGCTATGCAAATAAATATGTTATACATACCACTTGTTAGACATTTTCTTTATAATAATAGATTTAAAGATTTTTACTTACAATCTCATGAAATCCACCAAGATTGGTGATGTTTAGGACCCCATGACACCCTAAGAAGGTGTATTGTAGGATTGAGTACTTGTGGAGTTGATTGAAAGTGGTTTGGTTAAGATATTAACAAGTCTTGAACCCTATAAATGAGTTTTAACACTATATAAAACCTACTGTCCTAAAACATGAAACGTGGGAAACTCAGTAACTTTTGGAATATTTTGGCCTTCATATTCAGAAAATACTTTCAAAAACGAAACCGTGGCCGCTTGAACGGGTAAAAACCGACTTACGACGAGAAAATTATGATTTTTCTAAGTTTAACGACGAAAAACTATTTTCAGAAAATGAGTGTGCTGTTGGCCGAGATTCGACGGACGAAACGAGGCGTTAGACATGATCTAGGAGAGCCGACCTAGTGAAAATATGTTAGTACATGTTAATACGAAACCGTGGATATAAAGAACGTAGAAAACGGGCTTATAACGACCGAGATACACGCGTTTGAAAACCGACGATTTACAAAACATTTTATCAGCTTTTAATAGAAATATTTTCTAAGTATAGAAAAACAATTTTTGCACTACATTACTTTAAGAGCCGATTTTCTCATTGATCGAGACGCGTATGGACTAAACGTCAATATTATGAATTCTAGACATTGTTACAAGATTTTCAAAAATAGAAACGTCGAGCTTGTTTACTAACACGTAATGTACACTATTTCGCGACTAGTTTTGCGAGGCCAGTTAGCCATATTTTCAAGTTATGAAAAATGCCGTTTTGCGACAAAACATTATATTTGCCGATAGACCACCAAATGACGATCGTGGAGTATCGTTGCAACGTATTTACACGGAAAGTATTTATTAACTTAACGAGGCATCAAAAATGTATTTTTTGACGATAAACGTTATTTTCAAAATAAACGAATGGTATCGATAACATACGTATTTGCATGTGTAGCATCATTTCATTGCTTACATTAGAACCTATCATTCATATTAGGTTGCGGTTATAGATCGTGCCTCATTTCGTGTATCCACTTTTGTCTTCCTAGCTATCGCACCAGGTGAGTCATAGCCCCACTTTTACTCGTTTAATTACTTTATAAACTCTTTTGGGGGAGATACATGCTCGTTTTACTTAAACTCATTACTCGCCTTATTTGAACACATGGTTGATTATTCAATACATTTATGCTTTGCCTTAATACTGATTTGATTTCTAAAATGCAATACTATTTGTACCTTATACTACTTGAGTACGTAACCACCTACATAACAAGCGACATTGTCAGAATTGATCATATCGCGACATTGTTAGATTTATCTATAAGACGACATTGCCAAGGCTACATTGTCACACTTACCGTTATATAGCCACATTGTTACACAAATCTTTGAATCGTGGTCCAATTATTACTTTTGTGTACATAACCAGATCATATTTGGCAGTGGGTTATAAACACATAGGTTGCAAGTCTTGTATGAGCGGGGCTTGGAACTGACTGGATTTACAATGCCTTTACTGGGAAATCCTCATTCAAATGTTTTACATTACATTCTTTTTCACTAAACTCTATGAACTCACCAACCTCATGTTGACACTTTAGCATGTATTTTCAGGTACTAAGTAATGGACGCTACTGGAGGCTTTTGGCAGGGTATGGCATGGTCATAGAAGACTCTCATATTCATTTGGGGACCGTTTTAACTATTTTAAGGGCATAATTCCGCACTACTTTTAACAATGTATATTCAACACTTTTGTTAAGCGATTTTATTCTAAATGATTGAAGTGAAAACAATTTTTTTGCACTTGTGTTGTGATACCAATTGAGTTGCACCCAGCAACATGTAAGCTTCCGCTGAACCCGATTTTGGGGGTGTGACATATGGTCCCTAACTCAAATCTTTTACTATCGTTTTGACCAATATGTCCAAAGGTACATTGACGATTTTGCCGACGGGGACCTTAAGAAATTAAATGTTGATGAAGCATGGGAAGCCATAGAGGATTGTGCCCAATATTATTATAGAGTGGACAACCCAACAAACAACATTACGGATCAATTAATAACAAGTTTGAAGGAGCAAACAGGAAGTTTGTCTGGGGATGAATATTTTGGGATACCTAAGTGGATGTCATGTAACACCGTAGTACAAAACAAACACATAGGTAATCTAGATATAATGGAGGATAAGGTTGATAATCCAAGCCCACAAAGTACCCCAGAAGTCCTACCATCATTTGAGGCACACACACCACCTGTGACTTACCCGGAAGAAGTAGAAGAAACTTTAGGAATTCCGATGGAGGAAGAACCTTTGTACCAAGCACCACTAGAGGATATATGTTTGAATACTTGTAGTGATAACCTTACTCCTAGTTCTAGGGAATTTCCTAGTGTTGATGAACCGGAACCTCAATCTTTACAAAATCTTTCAACCTTAGATATACATCTAGGAGACAAAAGAGGAACCGACCCACCCATCAACCCATATTATTTAGGTAGTTTTAGGATGAAGTAAGCCATTCACTCACCCCCTTGACCTCACGTGACATATTTTCTCCCTAAGGGTGTGTATCGCTACTTTCACCCGCACTTAATCCTAAGTGTAGGGAAAACCTCCCCTATTTCCGTTAAATAAGGGTAGAGTCAGGCTCATGACTAAAAAAAACAAGCGCTTCTTGGGAGGCAACCCATGTTTTTAATTGTTTGATGTTTTTATTTTATTTGTATGTTTGTGTCATATATGCTTAATCATAATTGTTAAATTTTCATGTTTCGAATAATTTGTGAAAATGCTTTATTTTGTTTTTAACCTCGGCTTAATTGCATATAAAGGTATTTTACAAAAAGATAAATGTAGGTAGTTTATATTTTGTTAAAAAGAACGAAATTCGAATATGGAGAATTCACAATTCATGATTAGCATATATTCTATCATGTTTATGTGTCAATACTTGTGGATATGTTTTATGAGTTCCTATTTGTAATTCATTCCACAAGTATCCTATCCTTTAATTGTGCTGTTTTTATTTCTAAGTCTGGAATCACATCTAGTTGCGATTTTTCTTTGTTCGGTTTGATGCTTTGGTTTTTGTGTTTGTTTTCATAGTTGATTGCAGGTTATATTGGACAAGAAGATGATTTATATTTCAGGAGTGAAGCTTATCATGTTCATTCTCTTGGAGGAAGATTTAACCATGTTACCACTATCGTCCATACCGAGCGAATCAGGGGAGTATTAGTTTCTTTCAATATGATTTATCTCTACTTTATTACTTTTTGTTGAACATTGGGGACAATGTTCGATTTAAGTGTAGGGAGGGTAAATTGGGATACCATAGAAACTATAACTTCACTTGATTTTTATTTTGTTTAATAGTATATGTGTAATAAAACTAAGAGAAATACTTGTTAGGGTAATTTTGGCACCAAATTTAAAATTTTGCAACATTTAGGAGTGAAACTTTAATCTTAATAAGTATCTCATGGATAGGAGTTATATGACTAGCACAAAAACGGTACCACTAAAAATTTTCACCCAAAAAATGTGAGGTTCGCCTTTAGCTATCTTTAGGGAAAAGCATTTATCTTTAATGCTTGTGAGTGTACTGGTAGTATTTAGATTCTAGAACTTGCGTTAGTGATGCATCCCGAGGCCACTAGTGAGACTACATTCGTGTAGTTAGGATTTACTATATGATAAGAGGTATTAGGATAACCCATGTTTCAAACCCAAAAATACTTACGCTCACACATTCCCATTTTTTTATACCATTACCAAATCCTAATGATTCTAAACTTATATACAAACCAAACGAGGCCTAAGTGATGAAATAGAGTCAACTATATGTTTGTTCAAAGAAAAAACAAGACTTAATATGGTAAAATTACAAATCAATCTCACATGTTCTAAAAAAGAGTTGAACCACAACTATTTGATTAGGTAACTTCTCACACAAATGAGGTACCATGAAGACACAAGCCTTTATAACAAGAATAGATGACATGACAACAATTGAGCCATAACAATGACATCACAATATTGCACCATAATTATTTGTATTTCATTATGTGATAGAGTGATATAGTTTACTGACAATATAGTTTAGGGAAAGAATAAAAATAGAGAGGCCTAAGAATTTTTTTTTAGGACTAACCTACTTAATATAGTACTAACTATATGGAGTATACTTTCTTACTCTAAAATCTAAACCTACACTTTTGATTTTTTTTTTTGGTAACTATGTTTTCTGACTTTTTGCCGACTAATCTATAGGGTTTGAACCCACTGCCACACAGACTCAAATCAGATAAATCTCTCCCTTTTCAGGAGATTAGCGTGGCTACTTCAAGGTTGTTTGCACCTAACACGAATTGAACTTGAAATCTCACACATTTTAGAGTGATAGTAACAAACTTTTTTGCAACTAGGCTACCCTTGAGTGGTTACACTTTTGATTATGATCTTATAGTTTTGCATATTTGTAGGAATACGACGTAAGCACAAATATCGTTTTTCATATGAGTAAATGATAATTATACTAAAGGACTCGTGTCTGAATGCTACCCATTGTATGAGAATAGACTTGATAATGATTAATCACATAATTATGAAAGAGAATAATCATATCTATACTACTTATAATACACAAAAGACTCTCTCTCCAAAAATTTCAAATGTACAAAATATTATGCAATGTTTACAACACATTAAAGCAAAGAATTTTCATAATTACAACAATTAAAGCATTGTGTACAAGCAAAAGAAGCATAAGACGAAATTCAGATCAAAAGAGAGAATTATACATTAATTAGCCTTAAAAACACCCCCTACACCAAAATTACAAGTATTTAAGCACAATATACAATTAAATTTTGCAAAACTACATATATAAATTGACCGGTCAACAAATAACATTAATGTAGCTTTTAAAACACCCTTTAACTAAAAAGTACAAATTAATAAGCCTATTGTACAAACATTGTATTTGTTTCGGTTTACCACTCGAATACATTGTATCACAAAAACATCTCAGTTTTTGTGACTCCGGATTTTGGTTTCCGAACTTCATCATAAACCAAAAACCTTCGAACCATAAAATAAATATGAGTCAAAAACCCGAGGCCACGTGTTACCATAAGTAAACATAACCATGGGTCAAGGAGAGAACAAAAACCAAAAGAAAAAGAAAAGAAACGAGTAGGAAAACAAACAACCCACGTCCCATCAAATAACTCATTCGAACAACAAACCAACAACATCAACTAACCTATATCCCATCGTCAACAACAAGACTCGAGATTCAATACATTACATCATCACTCAATGCGTAACTACAAGTTACAAGGAAAGTAAATTAATCATCCTCTTCTCTAAAAAACCCGCTTCTCTCTGGTGACAAATGGCGATCTCCAAAAACCCTAACTTATCCCAAATCGTTGCTTAATTCCTGCTCTTGATCATTACCCTAATAACGATTGTGTTCTTGATTAATCTTTATTGATCGTTAACACTATTTTTATTGGGGTTAAGACGTGAGTCGGTTAGGGTTTCGATTTTCTTAGGGTTTTTTAATCGCTGTTTTTGATTTTAGGGTTCCGATCTCTAACTACTTTCCTATTCGTCTGGTCATTCATGATGGAAGTCGATTAGAGTGTTACAAGTGCGTATATATTCATGTCTTAACTCGTTTAAGGCAATAGATTAGAAGTGTGACGTTGTGCTTCTTGTTTTATTTGTTGCGAATCTATTTTCCTGTTTAGGGTTTCGTTTGGTTGTTGTTCTTTGATATGGAGAAGGTGGGTGTTGGTAATGCGGATGAACTTAATGCTTCTGAACTTTTAAGATCGGTTGAAGCGACGAACTCGGTGTCGTATGTGACTATGAGGAAGCATAAGAAATCTAATAGGAATGTTATTGATGAGCAACCTGTGGAGCCGATTCCACATGGTTCTGGTTGTTCACATGATTCAGATGTGGAGTCCTCTCCTAAGAGTAAGCATGATTTTATTGAAACTTTGTTTGGCGTATCTCTTAAAACTCTAGAGGATATCGATGCTTTTGTTAAAGCTGTGGAAGCTGGTAACTATACGGTGTGGGATACTTTGGATGAGGATGTTGTTCAAAGGGTTCAGGTTGCGGTCGATGGTTTGTGGAAGGCTTTTAAAGCCTCTCCGTCTGGTCCTTTGGTTGATGAGGATGTTTGTGAAGGAGTTAACGTGTCTATTCCACGTAGAGTAGTAGAAAAGGTTAGTGCACGCCTTGAGCACACTTTATATGGCTACTTTATTGGGAAGGGAATGGCGTTTCCGGTGGTTGAGTACTTTGTTAGAAACAATTGGGCTAAGTATGGTTTGAAAAAGATAATGATGAATGCTAAAGGTTTTTTCTTTTTTAAATTTGATACTCAAGCTGGTTTAGAATCTGTTCTGAAAGATGGTCCTTGGATGATTCGTAACTCTCCAATCATCCTTAAGAAATGGTCTATTGGTACTAGCGTATGTAAGGAAGAGCTGACTCGCATTCCGATATGGGTTAAACTGCATGATGTGCCTATCCAAGTTTTTGAAGATGAGGGTATTAACTTGATTGCTTCATTTATTGGCAAACCTATTATGATGGATTCGTACACAAGCTCTATGTGTAAGGATTCTTGGGGTAGAAGCAGTTTTGCTCGGTGTTTGATTGAAGTGGGTTCAGCTGTTGAGCTCGTGGATGTTATCACTATTGGTGTCCCCTCTCTTACAGGGGATGGGTTTTCTAATGAATCTATCCGAGTTGAATATGAATGGAGGCCTCCTAGGTGTATTTCATGTAAGATTTTTGGGCACATCCATGAGAATTGTCCTAAAAAAGAAATTACTCCTCCGGTTGTTATTACTCATAATGTGGTTCCTCCTGCTGCTATGCTTGCTAATGATGGTTTCCAAAAGGTGAGTCGTAAGAAGAAAAAAGGTAAAGGCCATTCTGGTTTAGGGAGTCAGGTTGGTACGTCTGTTAAGCAGACTGTCAGGTATGAGCCTAAGAAGGCTCCTAGTGAACCCAAGAAGGGAGCTACTTATAATGTGCCTACTTCGTCATCTAAGTTGAAGTCTAAAGGTCCCTCCTCTAAGGGAGGTGAAGTGTCTACATCCAATCTTTATGATGCTCTTGCTACTGAAGAAGATGGTGATGATGATTGTGTGGATAACGTGTATGATGAATCAGCTAATTTACTCCCTAACTTTGCAAAAGGTGGAAGTTCATCTTTCACGGATGCTGCTGGTTAGCTTTGATTAGTTTCTGTTTCTTGTTCTAGGTTCTTCTTGATTCTAGAGTTGTCTAGAGCTTTTGGCATGTCATAAGCTCTAGGTAGTTTGTTTATCAAGCTGTTTTAGCTTGAGGTTAACGTGGTACTTCAGCCACATTCCATTTGTACTTTAACGTTTTGGTTTTAATACATTTACCAGGGTGCAAGATTACTCCCCTTTACCCAAAAAAAAAACAAGACTCGAACATAAAATAGGAAAAAAAAACGAAACCAAGATCTGAGCTTCTCTTTCAAATATGCTCACACAATTGTTCTTTAAACAAACGAAAGAGATTGATCACAATTCTTTTAGAAGATACACTTCTTTTGACTATCCGAAATCAAAAGGCAAGAACAAAACACAATGGTTTCATTCCAACTCACTTTCGTTCAAAAAAAAAAAAAAGAAAAAAAAAAGTACCTACCTGAGACCCTTCGGTATAAGATCTAGAAGCCAAAAAAGAAATGACATTAGGAGCTTTTCATTCGTCTGTGTTTAAGTTCGTGGGTAAGAAACGAAGGTGATTTTTGGTTTCTTCTGTTGCGATTCGTATATCACCATAAAGAAAACAAAAAACAAAAGATTTGCTATTTGTGGTTTGATTAAGATAAAGAGAAAGAGTTAGTCTTTGTGGTTGGTGCGTGTGGTTGTAAAGTAGAAAGAGTGTGCAGTGTGGCTGCAATAGGATTTGGTATAAAAAAATTATGGTGGTTAGCTAGGGCAAGTAAGGGTGTGTATTGGATTGGTGTTGGGCCCTTTTTATTTGTAAGTGGATTTTGGTCTAGACAAATTGTTAGCCGAAAAATTTTGGGCTACATTAATATTGTCCGAATTTTGTGAAGTTTAGTTGTTAATTTGGGTTGAAATCGATACATAAAAGTATTTATCATTCATCGCCATTAAATCCCAAGCCAACCACAATAATATTAACGAGTACTAACTCTATACTTTTGCAACATCGCGCATACACCTTGCTATTTTATATGGAATAGCTTGATATCTCATAAAGTTATTTCAAACCAAAATTCTCATCATCCATAAAGTTATAATCACGGAAAACGTATAATCCAAAATAACCGCTCACCAAAAAATTTAGTTACAGGGTACCCGCCGCCGCAACACGCGGGTACCCTGCTAGTTGTTTAATTATATATACATTACATTTAGCGTGGGTGTACTATTCCCCACTTAAAATAATAATTTCTGCTAAAGTAAGTAACGGTCGTTAATTACTTAACGATTGTTAACTAATGACAGTTATCTTTAACATTTAAAAAAAAATCCGTACAAAATTGGTCCTTCATCTCAGAGGTTCGTTGCAAATTTACTCCTCTCATAATTTAAATAATTGGTCCTTCATGTTATATATCTATTGCAAAGTCAATCCTTGATCACTAACTTGACGTTAAGTAGCTAACGACCGTTATTCAACAATTTAAAAAAAAAATCCATACGAACTTCGTCCTTCATCTTAGAGGTTCGTTGCAAATTTAGTCCTCACAATGTAATATTGTATAATGCCTGCGGCAACGCGCGGCTTACATCCTCGTTATTCTCGTTATTCACATTAGACGTGGCAATGATTTTCACGAAATATTATACGTATGCATGCATGGTGATTATTGGAGTAACAAAAGAAAAGAAATAAATAAATAAATAAATAAGAAAAAAGAAAATGCAATGAAACATCATAACAAGGCCAGGAACAAAACCTATAAAACGTCACTATCATTTCCTCTATCCTAAAACGGCTTCAAAATCAAAACCATAGAAAAGTGATCCTCCATGGAGGATGTTGTTGATGACGATGACGAAAAGGCAATAGAAATGCTACCAGTACGATCACCATTCTTGCTATATTATTAACACTTAAGCTTCCATCTTTCTCGAATACCATATATCGTTCATAAATTATTTTGAACAAGAGGGACATAAAACCCGACATAAATAAGTTACTCAACCCCAATACGACTATCAGAAGTGGCAAAACACCTATCGACTCATTAAACCGAATCTTCATATTTATCATCATGTACATTGATACAATGACTACGCTCAACATGATAATAACCATGACAAGATATATATAGATCTCTAGATTTTAACTTGATTTCACCTTCTTGATTCTTTTGTACATGAATAATGAAGAATGATGTTATTATATCTCTTATATAATGGTCACACACTCACACAGATAATGACAATAAACTAACTCATATATTATATTATATTATATTATATTATATTATATTGTAACGAGTAATAAGTCCTTGGTGAATACTCCTAAAACATGTGTTCAACAAGGCAATATCCGTTGACTTATTTTTTTAATAAGCAAATCCTAGATTAATTCAAATTTTGATATAAGAAAAATACCGCGATGAGATATACTTCTCAAGTGCACACAAGTAAGTTTACATTTTGTTGAACAAAAACTTGATTAATAATTAATATGTTCTGCTTTCAGTGGACTTTAATAACACTAAATCAAAATGGAACAAAAAAGGTAAAATAACATGAACACTTTACCATAATGTATGAATTAATAAATAAATAATCATGCGGTACGAGGTAACAAGAACTTGGTGGCCAAATATTTGACTTGGAGATAGGGAACATTTGTTGAGCAATACTAATAGACCACGTATAACCTTTTATATATAACGAAAATGAATTGTATGCCTAAAGATTTGATTGGCTCATTTGAAAAATTGATTGGTGAAAAACTCTCAACCAATCTAAACCAAGTTTGAGGGTGTATTTGTTATATAACATTTTAGAATAAGTTTTGATGCGAAATTAATCAAACGAAACCAAAAACCCCAGCTAACACAAAAAATAAACGTACTACTGATAAAATAAAACATTCAAAGCCAAATATCAACAAACCTTGTATGACCAGTGATACTACAACCTTCTATATATGACCACTGACGCAGGCACAACATATACCTATGAAGATGCAGTCGGTAAGAACCTCGGCAGTTTCATAAGAGTCAGACAGAGAAGATAAGTATGAAGATAAAATGCGTACGAAGAAGATAACTATGCAGACTCGGGTTGGGCTAAACAATTTGGGCCTGGACAATACCGATGGGTTGGGCTAAACACATACAAAATCGAAACGACATTGTGTACGTCGTTTCATGACGCTGCATTATATATATAGTAATATTTGGTATGTAGGATGTAGGATATGGGCCTATAGGGTTCAAGAGGTGAGATCAATATAAATCTAATATTTGTCATAGAAACAATAAATCAATTATAGCCATTTATATTTTTTTTATCTAAATTAATAAAAAATCATTTTTCACATTTTTTTAGAAACAACATATTTTGCAAACGGTAAATCTTTAAGCTATAAAAAATACATCATCGCGACGAGAATTAAATTATCTTTCTATAAATATGCATTGTTATATACTTTCAACGATTTTTTTTTTGACGAACTTTTTTTTTTTTTTTTTTTTAAATTTTCGCCCAGAAAAATCATATATAATTTGTAAAAATCACATATGATTTAATTTTTAGAAATCACATATGATTCTTACGAATCATATTGATTTTTACAAATCACACATGATTCGTAAAAGTCACATATGATTTGATTTTAACGAATCACATGTGAGTTTTACAAATCACATGTGATTTTTGTAGGCGGATTTTTTTTTTTTTTTTTTTTTTTTTTTTTTTTTTTTTTTTTTTTTTTAAGTTCGTCGAAAAAAAATTCGTCGAAAGTGTATAACAATGCATATCTATAAAATGATAATTTAATTATCGTCGCGATGCTATAATTTTTTTCGCGTAACGATTTAATAGTTTGCGAGATATTTAATTTTTAAAAAAAGAGTGAAACTTGTACAAAAGATATATATGCAATTATTCATTTTGGGAGGGATATATATGCAATTCTGCCTTATTTTTTTGATAAAAAAAATGAATAAAATTGGTTCATTAGTTTTATGGCAAATATGAGTTGTATATTGATCTTTTGGCTATGGTTCAACAATACCAAGTTTAGCGGTTTTTGACATACATAGAATATGGGCCATTACTTGTCCGTCAACAGTTTTTTTTTTTTTTCTTTTTTTCTTTTTATAATTATAATACATTAAATTTAAAATCTATTTATAATCATATTTTAAAACAAACAATACTTTATAATATCATTTATTTTTTAGTTTTTATTTTTTATTTTTTTTATTATTATTTTTTTCAAACTAATATCAGATCTAAATCTAACTCTAAACCTTTTTACAAACCAAATGCACCCTAAGTATATAAAAGAAATTGTAGACTATATGCGCATAAATTTAGTAGGGAAATTTCATTTATAACATATAGATGACACTTATTTACAAATTGATTCAAACTTTGTTATATATTACTAAAATTAGGACTTTTTTCATATGCCAAAATTACCTCTAGCATTGTGTAAATTAATACAATAAATACCCATTATTTGTTTTTGGCCTAACTGCAGCTACGTTTGCAGCTTACCAACTAACAATAAGTTACAAAATCTAACTTTTTCGATCTATTGGATTATTTCGAAAGACAACCACGAATGTAATCAATTACGACCGTATTGTGAACCCCCCGCCAATTTAATATGTAGGACGTACACATATAGCAGTATTTACGATCGAGTTGCGTGGTATTACGGTTTCATTTTCTCTCTTATAGTAACCGGAAAATTTGTGTTTTGTATTAACCCAACTCAAATTTACTAAAACATTCATTTCAAATGTTAAACCGTCAGTTTTTTAAAAAAGTATTCAAAGAAAAGCCTTGGGGTAATTTATGAATTGGGGTTAATAATTGTATGTGTTTATATAGGAGTCAATTTGTTTATTTGTTTCCTTTTTTCCCATTTATAAAAATATGATTAATTAATGATATTATATCACTATTTAATGTAGCGTCGATTTCCAAAAGTTTGTTTATCTATAATACATACTAGACGAGTACCCGTGCATAGCAACGAAATTTTATAGCGACAGATCGTTTAGTGATAAAAAAAAGTTTATGGGTTATAAACAAAAAATAATAAAAGTTTGAAGATTTAAAGATTAAACATAATGTTTTGAAACCCGGTTCGACTCGTTCTGGACGAAAAATGGGTCGATTTAAATCGAGTGAACCCGATGGGTTGGGTCGAAAACGAGTCAAATTAAACCGGGTCAACCCGCCAGGTTTGAAGCGTCCCAGGTCAACCCGGTTTTCGATGTGTATTAATAGTTTCATTTTGAAATATATGTTTTCGTATGGCTTTTATTAGTTAGACGAACCAGTGGCGACACCGGTTCCCGGTTGAACCCGTTGGTCCGGTCCAGTTTTCAAAAGTATATGTACCATCAACTTGTTAGATTGTATGAAGCTTTGTGTGTTTTATTAATTTGTATAATGTGTAAAATAACATTAGTTAGTGTGTTAATTATTTTATATTTAGATTACTTTGTAGCTTGTTTAAATTGTACTATATGTACCATAAACTATTTGTCGAATAAACTATTTGTCGCTATAAAGAATGTATGGTTAAATCTTGAAAAAGTTTATTCGACAAATAGTTTATTTGTCGAATAAACCATACATTCTTTATAGCGACAAATAGTTTATTCGACAAATAGTTTATTCATCAAAAAAAGTTTAAGGTGATAAATGAAAAATAATAAAAGTTTGAATATTTAGGAATTAAACATAATGTCTTGAAACCCTATTCGACCCGAGTGGTTCAACCGGGTGAACCGTTCCGGTCGAAAAATTGGTTGATTTAAACCGGGTCAACTTGATAGGTTGGGTAGAAAACGGGTCAAATTAAACCGGTTCAACCCGTCTGGTTTGAAGCGTCCCGGGTCAACCCGGTTTTTGATTTGTATTAATTGGTTGTATTTAATTTGGTAGATATGTTTTTAATTGGTTGTACAATGTGAATAAATTATTGTACTTTGAAGTAATAGGGTGTTTTAATAAGAGTATTAATTATATTTCATAATTTCCTTTAATAAGATTTTTCAAGATTTCCACTTTTCAAGATTGACCCTTTTTTCAAGATTGACCATTTTTCCTTTATATGTAGTATAGATAATGCATGAAGCACTCTCTCTTCAAAATTTCCAGATTTACAAGAAATAATGCATGATTTACAATATTTTAATGCACCCAATTTTCAGAATTACAACAAAGTAAGCATATTGTACAACACAAAACAGCGTGGTGTCATTTTAAGACCAAAATTCTACCAAACAGCATTAATGCTATTAAAAACACCCCTTCACAAAAAATTACAACCATTTAAGCACAATGTACAATAGTTTTTAAGTAAATACAAATAATAAAACACAAAGCACAAGTATTTAAAGCACAATGATTTTAAGATCAACAATCTATTCAACACATATAATTAATACACTAATTAATTCCCCCTTCACCAAAATATACAATTATTTAACCATAATGTACAAGCTAATCAAGCTACTAAGCCAAGTACTTAAAAATATTAGGCTGGGCACAGTGGTCGATTGACCGGACCGGTCGCCCCTGCGCTGACCGAGTCGCCGCCACTACAACCACAAGATCGATGAAGGTCGGACGGCTCCAAAATTCACAAACCAGTCACCCCCTCGACCAATTAATGCATTCCACAAAAGAAGAAAAAAATGTAATGTTACATATCGAAACAAAATGAAGATGAAACGAAAGAAGAAAAGAACAATCATCAATCAAGCCAAAACAAACATCAAACTTATTTCATCTATGGTCCCTGAACAGAGAGTATACAATAAAACCTAATATCTACATCTACCTCAGTTCTAACTCATCTTAAAACCACCATCATGGTCAACACAACATAAAACCTTAGAGAGAGTTTTCGTTTGATATTCAAGAAAAGGGTATGATTTTCTTGCAAACATAGATTGTTTGTTATGTTCGGTTATCAAGATAAGAAAGAAAGGAAGAGTATGTCATGTTTGTATGGCTGCAAATCATGGTTGCGTATTTTTGTGAGGGAAATTAGGGCAGGAATGAGGTAATTTAGGTTTTGTAAACATATTTATAAGTCCTAACATTTGAGTTATATAATGATTTGGTTGTTAATTGGGCTGGCCAAATGATATCACAAATTGTTTGGTAGTTTAATCATGGGTCTTAATAGATATTGATGATTAAAGTTTGTTTAGCCTGAAAATGGTTTTAGACTAATTACTAATTGAGCCGTATATTATTTGTATGGTATAGTTGATTTTGGGCTAATTTTGATATTTGGTTCATGTAAATAGTGTATATTAAAAATGTAAATGTATGGGATATATATAGTGTAAAAAAGACAGATTTTTTTGAAATAAAAATAAATGTCGGCCGCCTTACTATGTCTACCTCTACCTAAGGTAGAGAGGCTGCTTCCAGTTCTATCTAAGATAGGAAAGGACCTCCGGCCTTTTGTAGGGAGTGAGGATCGAACCATTGACCTCTAGGTTAAGATGCAAGGGGTTTTCTAACTGATCCAACCCTAAAATTATTGTTATTTGTAAATTAATTGTTAAAAAAATATGACCGTATAACATCACATTACCAGAAAATATAGTCACAGGGTACCCGCCGCCGCATCGCGCGGGTACCCTGCTAGTGTTATGTAACGCCTTTTACCCCTTGAATGACCTGCCCCTATGCCTTAAGGGCTCATTGATTATAATGTTAGAGATTTATCTAAAATTTCTCCTAAATTATAATAATTTAAGGTTTAATAGCATCTATTATAATAAACTTTTTACAAAGGTTTATACAATAACCTTTAATAAATTTTAGACATTTTGATTTTATAAACTTACATTCAGTATAGTATAAACTTTTGCAACTTCATGTCTTTTTTAATAAATGCATTAAATTCATAAAAAGGTCCAAGAATTAGGACCTCTTCATGTCACATAAATATAAAATGATTGTCTACTGTGGTTGAAATAAATATAAACTTTTTCATTTTTCTTAGATTTTTTCATAAACCAACTATAGTGGATGCTCTAGACAGCAATCTATTTGTTGATAGAAAAATCAATCAATCTGATTCGTCAATAATTTTTCATTATTGATGTTCTTTATATAGGATGAAACTAGTTTATTCTTATATTCGACAAAAGCAGCATGTATGAGTTTTCATAACATATAAATGTTATAAGCACCACATTTGCAACTTATAATGCTTTTTCTCGAATTGTGATTTATGTGATATTACATGAATAATTGAACTTAACTAAAAACACTAAAGCAAGGAACAAAGCTACTTAATCACAAGTAGGGCTGAGCAAACGGACCGTTCCGACCGGACCGAAATTGACCAGACTGAAGGACTAACAGTCCGGTCTCGGTCTCGGTCAGGTGCGGTCCGGTCTAAAAACCGTCTATTTTGCCTTCTTAGACCGACCGGACCGGACCGAACACATTCGGTCTCAGTCTTCGTTTTTGGGCAATTTGAGTCTCGGTCTTGTTCGTCCGGTTCCATCCAGTCTGGTCGATGACCGATGATCAGCCCTAATCACAAGTGTGTGAAAAAGTCGTATGCCTTGTTTGCCGCTGTTACTTAGTGTTTGACTAAAGTCATTCCCTATGGCTCAACAAATTGCATCGTGTGAAAGTTTTGACAACATATCAATGTCAAAGGGCACCATATTTGCAACTTATTTTGGTATTTCTTAAATGGTCTTGTTCGTCCGGTTCCATCCAGTCTGGTCGATGACCGATGATCAGCCCTAATCACAAGTGTGTGAAAAAGTCGTATGCCTTGTTTGCCGCTGTTACTTAGTGTTTGACTAAAGTCATTCCCTATGGCTCAACAAATTGCATCGTGTGAAAGTTTTGACAACATATCAATGTCAAAGGGCACCATATTTGCAACTTATTTTGGTATTTCTTAAATGGCCATCTATGTTATTGCTCCTAGCTCCTAACATAACGCAATATTCGTTTATCTAGTAGCTATTTTTTTTTTTTTTGAACGGCGGAGATTTATAAAAAACTAGCAAGAAGCTAGAAATTACAAGATTTGGGTTTTTTAAGCCAATCAATCCAACTAAACGAAGCCTTACATCTATATCTACACCAATTAAAGGAACGAGCCACTACTTCATCAAAAATAGACGCCTTCGAAGGAGGAGTCTGGTCGAAAATGATTTTGTTGCGAAAATTCCAAATAAGCCACCACATGATATAGCAAACTCCTTCAAGCAATTGTTTGTTTTTAGAATGAAGACGAAGATTCACTAACCAATCTAACCATTCCTCATAAGTCGACACCTCCATGAAAGAGACATCCCACCAACAAGATACCAACCGAAGAACCTCTCTTACAATGTGGCAAGCAAAAAAACTGTGACTAGATGATTCCACCGCCTTACCACAAATCGGACATGAAAGAGAATCAAGAAGCATACCTCGTCTAGAAATATTTAACTTGGTAGGTAAGCAATCTAACTTAACTTTCCAAGCGTGAATATTAACTTTAATGGGAACCTTATTTACCCAACGCGTTTTAGTCGAGACCTCCGGCAAATATCTCTCGTCAATGTATCTTCTTACTGAAGCAATGGTAAAATATCCTGATCCTTCCAACGACCATACCCATCTATCTCTTGACTCACAAAGAGAAATGCCCTCTATATTATCCAATAGCTCTTGCAATTGAAATTGCTCCAGCCCACCCCTTGGAACTGGACGAAAAGAATGACTAATATTGCCATGAGATAATTTCTCTGCCACAGTAATGTTCTTGCAAGATTCCAAAGCGTATAATCTGGGATATAAAACCTTAAGCGCGGCATCCCCCTTCCATGTGTCCTCCCAGAAATAAGTATCAGCCCCATCATACATTTTTTTCCGGATGAAGTCATACAAGTCTATATCTTGCTGTTTTAATGTCTTCAACTCGCGAACAATATCTGACCAAATGGACGTTTGATGATGCTTAGCGTTAAGACCTAGACCACCATCTACACCATGGATCCCTTGAATAACCCTCGCCCACAATGACGAGTTTTTAGTACGAAAACGCCAAACCCACTTGAACATAAGTGCTCTATTCAATGCATAGAAACTCGATACCCCTAAACCTCCTTTCTCTTTAGGAGCCAACACTTTATTCCATTTTATCCATATCGGCTTTTTACCATTAAGATCAACACCATTAAAAAAATTGCAACGAATGGATTCTAACTTTTGAAGCACTTTCATGGGAACTTTATATAGGGACATATAGTAAATAGGTAACGAAGCTAAAACCGATTTGAGAAGCGTGAGTCTGCCGCCTATGGATAAAGTTTTCATCTTCCACTTAGATAAACGAATACTAAGTTTGTCGACCACCTCGTTCCAAGACTGAATACGAGACATAATACCTCCAACCTTCAAACCTAAATAAGAAAAAAGGAGCATGAAGAGAAGCACAACCAATTTTAGCAGCTGCTTGATCCACTTTAAGATTATCCACAGAGATACCAATAAGTTTACTTTTATTCATGTTGATACGAAGGCCTGAAGCACGATAAAAGCAATCTAGCATATGAACAATAGTCTTGATATTTGTATCACTCCAATGACCCATGAAAACCGCATCGTCCACATAAAATAAGTGAGAAAGTTGGAGAGATTGTCCCACTGAGATACCTGTGAACATACCTGCATCTACCACCCTTTGGACCGAAATGTGAAGACTTTCCATGATCAATATGAATAAGAACGGAGATAATGGATCACCCTGTTTCAGGCCTTTGTAGAACTGAAATTCATTAGTTGGGCTTCCGTTAACAATGACCGATCCTCTAGCTGATTGAAGACAATTTTGGATCCATTCACGCCATCTATCACCAAAGCCGAATTTTCTCATGACGTCGTCTAAAAAATCCCAACGAACGGAATCATAAGCCTTCTCGAAATCTACCTTGAAAAGCATAGATTGTTTCTTCTTATTCTTACACCAATGTAAAAGTTCATTTAAAATGAACGGACCATCTAGGATTTGTCTATTTGCAACGAACGCTGATTGAACTTCATTCACAATATCTCCCAGGACCATAACGAGACGATTAGCCAATATCTTAGCAATTATCTTGTACAAACTTCCAATTAAAGTAATTAGCCTAAAGTCTTTCACCATATTTGCATCATTTTTTTTTTCGGAATTAAAGCAATAAAAGAAGAGTTACTACCTTTAGGAAACATACCATGTCTAAAGAAATAGAAAACAGCCTTTGTCACATCATTTTCTATAAGATTCCAATACCTTCTGCAAAAAACCAAACGTGAACCTGTCTGGGCCTGGGGATTTATCGATCCCACAATCCCAAACCGCCTTTTTTATTTCTTCGCGTGTGACATTGGATTCCAATTCATCCCGTTGTTCAAGGTTCAATTTTGTTGGAAAATCCAAGTCAATTTGAATCCGAGAGTTCTGAGGTTTATCAAAACGGTTTTTAAAATGAGAATAAAACTCATTTTTCACCAAGTTAGGAGTTACAGTCCATATCCCATCAACCAAAATGCCACGTATAGTTGATTGATTTCTTTTTGTGTTAAGAATGCCGTGATAGTATTTAGAATTTTCGACTCCTTCAATTGCCCATCTAATCTTAGCTTTTTGGGCCGCCTCCATCGAATCAAGCTTATCTAAATCATGTAACGAGTTAAGGATATTCGATCGTTTACAAAGATCATCGGTATTACCCTCGCCTTTATCAATTAACCCGTCAATCTCAGCTAACTCTTTTTTTAAATTCGTTTGATGGGTATTAGAGTTAGCCTTCTTCATTTTTATCCACTCTCGAATCTTCTCTTTAAGATACTTTAATTTTTTCATAAGTTTCCCCATAGCATTAGTGTCAACCACCGGAGCTTCTTTCCATGTAGTTTTCACTAAATTATCAAAGCCCTCTAACTTAAACCAATAGTGAAAAAATCGAAAAGGGATGGGGCCATAATCAAAATGAGACTCGCACATTAAAATAGGCTGATGGTCTGAAAGATATCGATAAAGAGAAACCGCTGAAATATTAGGACAAGATCCCATTAAGCCTTCAGAGATGAGAAACCTATCGAGCTTACTCATCTTAGTAGCCATTTGATCACACCATGTAAATGAGCAACCACCTAAAGGAACCTCCTCCAAACCCGCGGGCGAAATAAATAAGTTGAAAGCATCAACACCATATACATTAAACAAAGAACCATACATCTCCTCCTTTTTTTCGAACTTCGTTAAAATCACCCATGATAACCACTTTACCCTGCCAATTAGAAATCACAAGAAGCAAGTAATCCCATAACATCTTCTTTTCAGTCAACTCTTGAGGAGCATAGATAGATATAATGAGGATAATTTTACCATTAGGAATCCATTCACCTCTAATCATAACAAAATAATCAGAGATCGTGTGCGGAACATACTTGGATCCCACACACACAAAATGCCCCCCGAGTTACCAACAGAAGGATCTCTTCTATGTCAATTTGGTCTTCCACATTATTGAACTTGTCCATCTCTACATCTTCATCATGAAAATCTTCATCCTGTTTTTCATCGTCAGTGTCATCTACACTTTCATTATCTTCCATAAAATTGGAAGCCCAACCTGATACTTCTTTAGCACTAATCCAGAATACCTTACCTTGAATAATAATCTTGAATGATTCAAAGATATTATCTACTAGCTTCGTTTTAAAACATATTCTTTTTGTATGAAAGCCATCTTCTTCCTGATCTTCAACATGCAATAACTCTCCCCATTTAGAAACAATACGATTAAAGGTATTAAACGTCCATGCCTTTAAAGGTATGCCTTCAATATCCACCCATGTGACTCTCTCATCTACGTGAAACAAGTTCGAAGCTTGTTGAAGATGGGAGAACCAGGAGTTAACCCCCATATTAGCCTTAAAATTTTCTTTTGATACCTCAGAAAGAAATTCAATCATCACCCATGTATTTTAGCTTGATGTTATCAAAGCCCTCGTTAGCTAAAACCATTTTTAAGTTCGATAACGACCCAAATTCCTTGACTTTACCCATCAAAGCTGAAGAGACATCACACTGATTCAAACATGTATCATCAAGAACAAGTTCCTTGACATTTGATTGAACCTGATTAAGAGTACTCGAAGGAATATTACCCGTCTTAGCACCCAAACCCCCATTATTAACCGAACCTTTAGCAACATTCGCATAGGAATTAAATTTGCAAGAAAAAGAATCTTTGCGAACATAAGAGCTGGCACCTGGAATGTTAGGTTTAGAGACCCTAACATATTTTTTAGGCGAAGAAGTCGCATCCTTCCTTGAGAACCTGGCCACATTGGCATGTAAACGAAGCTTCCCTATCCAAACTTTGCACAGCGAATCAACTATATTTTCAGTGTTCAACACTTTGATGTAACGACAAAATGCGTACATTTGGCCTAATTTATTCTTCCGATTAACGATAAAGACATCAACAAGGGTCCCCACTTTGCCACAAATGTTCCGTAACTCTCGCACTGTTAAGTGAGATGGAAAATTGGAAACATACACAGATAACGAAATCTTGGCTATGTCATCTGCATTAGATGTCTTACCATGAGGGTAATGTAGTCTATCAAAAACCGAACAACGTTTCTTACGATTAACCTTCACCCATTCAGAATCACCCATAATGAACGAGGAGAAAATAATAGAAAATTAAGGATTGACGAGGGTTTGGGGGCAGGGGAAATTTATGTGGTTAAATTTAGTGAAATTGGTTAAAGGGGTTTTGTAATTGAAGGTGAATGTAAAGTGGGTTTTGAATTAATTTGAAAAATATTGAGTAGAGGACTTACATTGAGTGATGAGATAGTTCATGGCTGGGGGAAGACGAGGTTTCTATGAAGATGTATATAAATCTCAGTAGCTATGTTTGGGGCAGAGCTTTTGAAGCTTTTTGGAGCGATGGGCGGTGAGCAATTAGCTTTTTGAATTTTAGTGTTCGTTTGACAAAAAAAGGTGAGTTTTGCTATTTTTTAAGAAAGCTTATTTTTTCAATGCTTCTTTAAGAACCTGTGAGCGGTGAGCAGTGAGCTGTGGCTACAGCTACTGCCCACAACTACTTTTGTCAAACATAACAAAAATCTGCTTAGAAAGTTAGAAGCTTTTTATTTTTGTTTTTTATTATTTTTTATATGTCCACTTTAATATTTTAGAGTGAAAATCATCATATATTAACCATATTTAAGATATATTTCAACCTAGACATTCTAAGTTTATTTTGATTATGAAAACACTCAAAATTATAATAGTGTTTCATTTTTCTGAAATTTTCAAGTTAGAATACTTGAACATGACACTTCGCAAACTTGATTATTAATTCCTAGTTATTTATTTATTTATTTATTTAATTTTATGTTCAGTTGTTTATTAATTGGTTGTATATAAATTTGGTTGAAAGTAGTTATATTCAGTGAGCGAGTGTTTAAAATTATGGTACAACAACTTAATGCATATATGGATACTCTAACCACACAAATTTTAAACAATTTCGCAAGAATTGAACAATTTTGAAACTTTGATAAATTTTTTGGTTGATATAAAATTTGAGTGACGAAATTAAAACACTCATGAAACATGATTACTATCAAGTTATTTCATATATTAAAACCTAGAGGTCAAGGGTTGATATAAAATTTGAGTGACGAAATTAAAACCTAGAGGTCAAGGGTTCGATCCTCACTCCCTACAAAAGGCCGGAGGTCCTTTTCTACTTTAAGTAGAACCGGAAGCAACCTCTCTACCTTAGGTAGGGGTATGGTTGTCTACGTCTCAACCTCCCCCATACACCGTGGAAGACGGTATTGGGACTCATAACCCGTGGAAGACGGTATTGGGAGTTACTTTTAAACAATCAGGATGCGTTTGGTTCTTAGGTTTTGAGGTGGGTCCAAGGGATCATGGTAAAAGTTAAGTGTTTGGTTTATGTTAGTGGCCCCCAAATTTAGTACTCAGTCCTCCCTGATATATGCCGTATGCAATTCCCCACCAAAATGGCAGGATTACAAAATTTATTATCCATGTTTTTGTCTTTTTCTCTTATATGTGGGCCTTATTTTAATATCAACCATTTGATATATGATGATGCTTCTTTTTTTTTTTATTCCTAAACTATAATTTCAAATCTTATATTAATTTTTACAATAGAAAATAATTTCATTTATTTTTTTTAAAACCTAAAGTTAAATCCAAATCTTAATCCGAATCCAAATCCGAATCCAAATCCATCCTTAAACCAAACGCACCCTCAAATTAAACTCTAGTCAATATAAATGATATTTTATTGTGAAGAGTGTAATTATCTCAATTTCTTAAATCATGTGCTACTTGAACGTAGGGTTGAGCATCACAGACCGAGGAATAAACCAAATTGAGAAACCAGACTGAACTAGACTGTACTGACCATATTTCGATCCGGTCCTCGATCCACCCTATTCCTTATATTCGGTCATCAACTTGATCTGGTCCGGTCTGATTTGGTCTTACACACAGCTAACCATTATTCTGTGTTGGATCGACTTGGACATGGACCGAACATTTCGATTCAATTCTAGATTTAATGTTTTGGGCCAAATAAAGTTTTGGACCGGTCTGATTTTAAACGGTCCGATCCGGCTTTGGATCATGATCAACCCTATTTTCACATTTTTCTAAGAAGAAATTAGGGGTGAGCAGAAAAACCGAAATATCCGAATAAACTGAAAACCAAAACCGAACCGAACCGAAAATAACCGAACCGAACTAATAACCGAACCGAATTTGCCAAAACCGAACCAAACCGAACTTTTAATTCGGTTCTCGGTTTGGATATGGTTTTGGTAATCAAAACCGAAAACCGAATTCATATATTTTTTTATATATTTATATGTATAAAAGATCAATAAAACATTATATATATATATATATATATATATATATATATATATATATATATATATATATATATATATATATATATATATATACTAGCTTCATAACCCGCCCGATGGGCGGGTTAGCTTCATAATATTATTTGATGAATTCTAAATGGACGTACACAAATAAAGAATAATGGCATACATGTATTCTATGAAGATAATAATAATAAATGAATAAAAAGTTATTATGTTCTAACACATTTAGTTATTCCATACAAAATCAATACTTCATGAGTCTTAGTTAAGTTGGATCACGATCTAAATTTTAAGCATATCATAAGTTAATATAAAAAAGACATTTTAGCCAAAGACAAAGCAAATTTTAATCCAATCATTCCTATAAACATCATAGAAAACTATTTTTCTACAATTGTTGAAATCAACTCCACTTCTGCACTCACATAGTTGCTGCTTCGGTTTGTCTTGGAAATTTCCTTACCCTGCAAATTATAGCAGTGGTTATAGTATTTCATACAACGGTTATAATAAAACATACAACCGTACTTACTTCTAAATCAAACAATCCATAGAAGCATTGTATTTTGCTTGGCCCGATGTCTTTAACACTTGTTTCGTAGTAAGATTATTGATAGTGAAAAATGCATGGGAAGGTCTTAAAGTAAGGGTAAATAAGTAATCTTAATTTTTTCTTAAAGACTCATTTTTGTTGAAACCGTTAGTCATAATAACGAATTTATGTTGCAATAACCAACAATTTGACAAAAAAAAAAAAAAAAAAAAAAAAATAATAATAAAAAATAAAAATCCAAAACACCCCATAAGCTAACGCTTAAATTTGTAGCACTTTAAACACCCTTTTATATTGTGGTTACAATAAAATCTGGAAGTCTTTATAATCCGGAGCCTTATGCAGGTGCTGATAAACATCATGCATGCAAATATCAACTTAGAAATGATTCATAATGCGACAATGATTTTAAAAAATATAATGCGTAGTGCTTACTCCCAAGGGACATCCCTCATAAGCATCTAGTTACCATCTTTGTCCTCATAAGTAACAACGTATTCTGAACCGTGCAATAAGTCCTTCACTTTCATCTCTGCTCGATTTTGACCTGAAACATAGCAACACCAGGCATACTTATTTGATAACTTCGAGGAACAAATATAGATTAGATATAAAAACTGACATTATGGATTAAATTTTCAAAAAGGTATTAAGTTTGCCTTTTCCAAAATGAAGATCAAAATTTCATATTAGTAAATAAGTAAAAAAAGAACAACATATGCATATAAAATTCGATAACCTATTGTGAAACAGTTGAACATCTTCTCAAGTGCACAAGTCAATTCCTAATATCCACAATACATGCTCATCTATTTGTGACAGTTCAGGTATTACAATGGACTTCAATTCCAACCTGTCACACACAATAATGTTTTCACAAGCTGCCACGATATAATGAAACAACATATTTTATAAATCATCATTTTACCCGTATACCCATTTTTACCGGTATACCCATTTTTACCCATATGCCCATTTTTCTTTAAGAATAAATAATACAACTAAATCCTGCCATGTTCCTTAACTATTATGTATGTACTCTGTTGGAGCAAAGAAAATACCTTTTTCGGTTTCACGCTGTAGAGTGAGTAATTGAAGAGAAGTCGAAATCTGCAGCCAACTACCAAAAAACTTCATAATCATGGATTCATGATCAAGCATAAATAAAAGCTTCAAATCTTCAAATCTGAATAGAAACAACAAAATATGCCTACTTTAACCTCATCGATGGTGGGAATTAAGGATGAAAAGTGAATACTTGATATCTAATAACATACCACAGCCAGTCACTTCAGTTGTCTTGAGATCCTCTACAACGGCTAAAAAAATATTAGAGTCAACGATGTGCTAAAACACAAAACTACATTTTTTTTTTTTTTTTTTTTTTTTTTTTTTATGTCACATGGAATGTTAAGAAACCACTTGAAATTAGCACATGGATTCATGGTCTGCACCAAATAGCAAACGCGTGAAGGCTCCATTGCAGATGACCAAAAAATATAAATTAGTTGAAAGAATTAAAAGATTTTGTACCGAGATATATACCAAAATAAAATGTAACGTGTCATGTGTAATCAAACAATCTTATGAGCTATGAATCACGCACTCCTTTGTAGAAAGCAATTTAACAACAAAATTAATAAAATCTCTAACAACAAACACACAAAACATTTTATGATGTTTACACATTTAATAAAACTTTGATAACAACAAACCTTTTTAAATTAACACTCATAAAATATAGGATATAACTTTCTAAAATTATGGACGGTCAAATGTATAAAATAAGTGAAGTCTTATTTTTTTACATCACATTTAATATACCATATTTTGTTGGCAATGTTAATAAAAAAATGAAGTGTTACGTAGCCGTGCTTGTAATCATTTTTCTTTACAACTTGGTTTCTTAATGTCAAAATCCTTTATTCTCTCTAATCAAGCGGCCAATCGTCTTAAGAAAAATTTGTATTAATTTTTTTCTTGTATATTATCTTCTTTATTGTGAAATTGTTTTAAGCACAAACCTTAAGTTTTGAATGTTATTTTTTAGAGTATTAGTGAGGTTAAAAGGTTATTTTTCTGTTGTAAAACAAAAAAAAAAGGCAGGTATTTGGTGATCGTTTGATTAAGTGTTTTATTTATTTATTTATTTATTTTATGCACAGTTGCACAAGTAATAGTGTGTAGATTTTTAACCTTTTTACACTTTAAGTATGCGGATTTGTTTTTTCAAGTTTGTTTGGATTAATGAATTTGTTGATGTGTTTATTAGGTAGGTTTTGATTAACCCTAAGATTTTTTTTAATCTTTCGTTGGTTATTATAGTTACACTTTGTAGCTGTGTTTATCCCTTCTTCAAGAACATATCATGTCCAATGATTTTTGTAAATGTACTTGGAGTACATGACTTTGTTCTATTGCCTTTCTATAAACTTGATACCGTATACGCTAAAAGCATGTGTAGTTGAACAGGGAATGCATCCAGTAAGAAGAAAAATAAAAATAAGAACAATGAAAAATGTTTTCAGCCACACATTTCAAATAAAGGAGAATTTCATGAGAGATTCATCTTTTTTTGTAGATGCATCTGAAATGTGAGACTGTGTTTATTTCTCATCATTCTTATTTTAGTTTTATTTATTATTTGATCCTTACTCTAGTTGAATAACCTTTGCCTCTTGGTCATTTATTTTTATCCATAATCATTTCTATCAGAACATGTCATAATAGTTATGTTATTAAAAATGACCATGTTGTATATAAAAATGTCACCAAAATCAACAAAATTATCACCAAACATCGTTCTTTAGCAACCCCTTATCACATGTTAAATAAAAATGGAGTTAATAAACCCGAGTAAGTAGTTCATACTTTGTCTTCATTGTTTTTAACTATCTTATCATCAGCAAAAAAAATAATAAACAACCGTTAATTACTTATAAGAAACCGAATATACTTTTAAATGCATCATTTCAAGTATTCCTTTAGCCATCTTATTACTAAAGTACTAAGTTAAATAGTATACAACTGAATAGATTATAATTGGATCAAAGTTGCCACCACCACAATCAAGAAATGATACTGTAGAAGTTTAGAAGCTCAAATTTCATATTATATGATACAGTTACGTTCGCACATACAATACTGGAGCAATATGCATTAGAGTTCCCGATATAGATATAAAGTCCAGAAATACAGTATTGTAATTACGATCACAAGATATTGCAGATGTGCTCTTTCAAAAAAAAAATAAAAAAAAATAAAGGAACTCAAATTAGAGGTATCAAGTGCCTTTCTTCTTGTTGTCCTTTGCTTGCTTGACATATTTTGTGAGCATTCTAGTCGTAATTTCCGTGGACATGAGCTCTTGGAACAGCAGTTTACATGCGTATGAAATATGCACCTGCACATAAATAGCAATTAGATATATTTTCCACTCAAGTTGGGTGGGGGTCAGGCATGGTAAGTAACGGGGACCTTTTGGTACAGGGAGATCTAGTGGACTTAAGGGTAAAATAAAACATTTTTTGTCCCAATATATATATCTTCATAGATAATTTGAAAAGATATTAAACTGATTCAAAAAAATTTACTTAAAAAAAATGAATTACTCATTTGACCATCAGAGACAAATGAAAGAGAAATGACGTCACCTGAACAATGTTGGCTTTGTTCTTGCACTCCTGCACTCAAAAAAGTTCTTTTTGAGATTAGCAATAGCAATCAAGCCACAACACTCACAGCCATGAACTCTATAGGCATCACTATGGTCAAAGAGTCACTCTTTAAGAAAATGAGTTGCACAATGAGGAATAATGCAATCTCGTTTCATCTCCCCAAACTAAAGCCCATAGTCACGTGACTGTCCCTCAGCTGGTTGTCAGGTCAGAATCTGAGCCGCACCATGTACACGTGAACGAATCTTATCGTCCACCATATGCTTCTGCCTTTGGTAGTAAGTGGGCCCCAAGAGCTAGCAGCAAACAACATTCAAATATTTAAAAACCATAAAATTAATTTTTGATAAACTTTCAACATGTTTAATGCAGACTTGACCCATCTTTCGAGTTCAAACCAAGCTCATAACTGTTTACCGGAAATTGGAAACATAGTGAGTGGAGTCATATGATCATCCGTTGAAAATTTATCCTTGTCAAAAAGGTTATACTTGTGAGTTAGTTAATTATAGTTATTTTTTTTTTAATGTAAATGTAGCTTAAAGCAAACTGTTCTAGGATCACTAATTATTGCAGCCATGCGTAAGCAATACTTGACACACTAATTACGAATTTTGACCTATTAACCATCCCACCCGGCCAATCATTTTGCCACCTCTAATTGAAAGCCTCTTGTTTTAGTCTTAATCAATAAGATAGGAATAATCAAACCTGGTTTATCAACTCACAATTTCCAAACACATAGAGCCTGTATCCATCTTCACTGCTTGGCATACATAGTCCATCCTTGTACAACTGAATCAAAATAAACATCTCTTCTTATATGGAAAAAATAAAATCATTTTGATTAAAAAGTAGACTAATTACATAACAAAATTAATAGTCAAAGAAAGAGATCCGTTAGATTTCAATAGTCCATCAATCTTACTCATTTAATAACTATTGGTCAACATTTTGAATGCTTATTTGTATCAGATTACCTTCTGAACTGATGGAGATATTAATATCGCACTTAAATTTTAGTATTTCTAAACAATGGACAAATAATGTTTTGCGTCAACCCCAACCCACCACACCCGCACCATTTAGAGCTATACCAAAAATCACCCATTTTGACCACAACCAGCTCATTTTTCGAAGTGAAAAAGAAAATGCATTAACACCCAGAACATAAGCTTTATAACCTGAAAGGGTTCCTTATAAACCATCCATGAGAATGTTTAGGGATAGAAGAGGTGCCATCCTCGTTACATAATCAACAAATTCCTTCTCATTGGTGAAAAAATGTACCCGAAAAAGCGCCTGCTGGCAAAAACACTTGTACTGACTATACTTGTCTCAACAATGGCAACGATTAGGACAACATAGACAGCCACACACGCACCTTGTGGGTTTCTGGCTCCTAGTTCATTCGAAACTTTAGCACTCAAAAAACCAAGTCATAGTACAAACTATCAGTCAATAACATTAGATGCATACAGTATATTGGCATTGTTGAAATGTAGCCAACACACAAGTTTATACTAACCTTATGCCAGCTCCCAATCCGTATGCTATGTAGAGTGTAGCAATGGTGTTGAGACTGTTCAAGAGATGCACATGAAATAAGAAAGTTATAACCATGTGAAACCCTTTCAATTGATGTATGCCCCTAAATGTTGCCATCCAATGCCCCTGGCAACACCTATAACTTCCTCATATAAGATTAAATCTTCATATTTTTAATACGTCGTTCAAGTTGTAGGAATAACTATTTAATATTTTCTTATGCAATCAGAAGACATAATACTTGGCTAAATTGTATGATAAAGCTTTAAATCTATCCACTGTCAGCGATGAACTACTGTATGTAATTGTTTCAACATGAACTGAGCAATAGAATACATAAAAAGCATGTATCACCAGTAATAATATAAAATATATCATGCATGATTTATCAACAGTAATAATATAAAATGTATTATAAAACAATTCCAAGGGTAAGAATGTAGTCTCCGTTACTAAGAAAAAGACATTAATTCCATATCACCTTGTTTAGTAAGCTTAAAAAATTGTTTTTTCTTATGCATATGAAGCTGGTCATAGTTACAAATGGTATATATACATGTACTCATGCCACAAACTTTTTCAATGACAGGGTATGTGTTAAACTGTTAATATACCAATAAAAGTCAGTGTTTGTATGATCCATATTCACCACAGTACCAACAAACATATAAATATAAATAAAAGGGGCATTATAAGAAACATGAAACACATTTAAATGCTTATTGAATTAGATTACCTCGCTCAATAAATTGAGATTAACTGGTTCATAGGGCTAAGATTTTTAATGTGCCGAATCTCGACCCTTGCTCATAAACCTTTCATCAAACACATAGTGTGCAACTGCACATAATATACGATCATTAGATTCGTTCCAAAATCAAAATAAAATTCCCCAAAAAAACGACATATGTTCAAATGGGTCACATAAATTTTCGACAACACATTGATAATCATTAGAATAAGCTACATTTGTTTACCTTCAATGCGATTGTTCGTCTGCGTCTTGAGATGTAACACAGTAACACCATGTTAACATCAATCTACACAATATAGAACATCGATTAAAAAAAATTGAATTGCTGAAATCAATTGAAACAATAAAATCACTGAATTCATACACAATTAATCGATAAAGACATTTCAATTCAGTTAAAGATCAAGCATACCTTCAAGCAGCAATAGCAACAGAAACACATCAAACGAAGAATTATCCCATGTTACCATTTTTTTTACCTGCAAATCTATTCATGATTAATGTTAAGTAATTGAAATAATAGGGCAAATGATGAATGTGATTATGCATAAAACTACCTTCGGTATTTATATATTTCAATTAGGGTTTAGAAATTTGAATTGATTTGAAAAGTAAAATTTGAATCAATTCAAAATTAAAGAGTGAAATCAGGAACCGAAATTATTGTGATGTAATTTGAAAATGTATAACTGATTTTAGTGATTAATTGTGAGAGGATTAAAGAAAGTGAATATTAGGTTTTAAGAGAATGCAGAAAAATCAGGGGAGGGGGGGGGGGGGAGGGGGGGGAAGGGAATAGCTGGAAACATAAATAACGGGAGTTTTCATTGCCTTTATTGTTATGTTTTTTCAAACATAATCACAAAAAAAACTTTGGTCTAGTGGTTTGGGTGATGCTTGTTTACATGGGAGACCGGGGTTCGAATCTTGTAAGTGTCAAATTTTTTAACACATTTCCGAAAATTTTCTGAAATTGGAGTGCTGACTGAGCATTCCACCTAGGCAATAGAAATATTAAAATGCTGCTGACTGGACAATAGACATGATGAGTCAGCATTATCTGTTTTATGTATAACCTTCAAAGCTTCAAGTGCAACTCATAGTTAGCCTCTTATATATATAAAGATTTATATATATATATATATATATATGAATAACAATACAATTTTATCCTAATATTAAAAAATACTTTTTATGTTTGAAATAAATTTTTTGGCTAAATATATTTGTATATTTTTCTTTTTTTTAAATAAAGTGTGTAATTCGGTTAAACCGAAAACCGAACCGAACCAAACCGTACTAGAATTCAACCAAACCGAACCGAAAACCGAATTTGAATTCGGTTTGGTTTGGTTCACGGTTTGACCCTAAAAAAACTTTTAACCGAATTAACCGAATAACTGAATCGATAAACACCCCTAGACGAAATAACCCAAAAATCTAATATTGTCGGGTTGACCCAAACACCCACTCAATCACATTGATTCATCAACGTTTTAAACAATCTTACCAAACACCCACGAACATCCACAACCAACTATATAAACAACAGTATGGCAACAAACACACTCTAGGGTTAAGAACAAAAAAAAGCAGCACTCAGACAAAAACCATAAGAAATGAGGCAGCCAAAAGAGGAACATAAAAAATGGTTTTTGTTTAAGGTTGTTGCCGCCTCTTACTGCCAATGATTTTCCTTAACCCCCAACAAATCTCAACAACCTTAATCTGTTTGTGTTTTTATGTTTTTGTTTGTGTTTGGATTTGGATTTGGTTTTGGGGTTTATGATATCAACATCAACATCTACACCAACACTCACCACATACAACAACAACAACAACAATAATAATAATAATAATAGTAGAGAGAAAAAGAAATATCATCTGTTGGGTTGTTATTACAGATGACCCATCTTCATCATCATCTTGAATACATAAACACATCTTTTGTTATGAGGCAGTGATGATAATATTGAATGGATTTTTGTCTGAGTGAATTGAGCGAAGTTTGAGATTGGCCGTATCTTGGCGTGGCAATTTATTTCTTTTGCAGCCATGGCGGTTTTATCCTCTTTGTTTCATGCTTTTTTTTCTTACAGATCTGAGCCTCTTTTGAACATTTTCAAAATTAATTTTGTTTTGTAACTTTTGAGGTGTTTGTTTATGAATTTATTTAATTTTGAATTATGTTTCATAGGCCTAAATTTTTTGACTTGTTTAAGCTTATATGTGGGCTTATGAGCTTATTTGATTTCAGCTTATATATAATAAGCCCTAATTTTCTGGTTTATTTTAAGATTTTTGGGCTTATATAAGTTTATCATATTATAATAAACTTATATAAACACACAAAGTCTCAAAATAAGCTGAAAATTTGAGGTTTATGAAGTATAAGCCAAAACACAAATAAGCTCATAAGCCACATATAAGCTTAAACAAACACCCCCTTGTGAGTTTATATAAGTTTATTATGATATGATAAGCTTATATAAGCCTATAAATCAAAAAATAAGCTAGAAAATCTGAGTTTATGAAATATAAACCATAATCATATAAGCCGAAAGAAACATCCCGGAAAATAATAAGCCAAGTTAAATAAGCTAGTAAGCTTAAAAAGAAGCAAAAACAAACATCCCTTAAGTTATGTAAAATAGTGTATTTGTCAATGGCTTGATTAATAAAAACATTGTTTAAGCTGTTAAAATGTGATTTATCTTTTTATTTACCATATGTTGTAATGTTCTACTGAGTTTTTCCAAACCTGATATTGAATTATTGAGTGGGTGTTTGGTTTAAGCTTATTTACAAGTGCTTATGCTTTTCAGCTTATTAGTCACCCCTTAAATAAGCCCTTTTTAAGAAACTAGCCCATATTCTCTTCTGATAGCTTAATTAGGCCAAAAAATGGCATAATGTATTCACAGATAAGCGGAAGCTGCACATTTAAGCTTCACTCAAACACCCCCTAAGTATCAGTTGGACCAATATGAAGTCTTTTTAACAACAGACTCAATGACGTAAAGTTTTTAAGTCGATAAATGGTTTGTATAGAAATTTGAAACAATACATGGTAATCGGATTATTAGAGTATTAATAGTTTGCTAGTATGTGTAGACAGATCGTCCAAAACAGATTTCGATGAAGATGCAGTCGATTAAGAACCTCCGCCTTCTAGCATATATTGGGACGAGACTAGGTCTCCATGGCTCGATAAAGGCCTCATGTAAAAGTTTCTAACAACATATCAATGTTCCAATAATAGGATTAGCAACTCATTATGGTCTTTCTTGCAGTCTGATTTATTGAACTGCCACTACTCTCAGCTTTCAACTTTTCGATCATAAAGTGATATAGCATCTTGACCATCTATTTCAGCATATTCAAGCTTGTTTAAAACTTTTTTTTTTTTTAATCCAATTATCAGCCAATCTCATTACATATCTACATGGTTGCTTGTACAATTTGCCTTCTTGTTGCGCAATCTTCAAAACAGAATTTCGAACTAATGCTCTAGGTGAATTACAGTAAAAAAAATCTCTATGCAATGCAAAGGTTAAACTCAAAAATAGCGTACATGAAAATGATGTTGCTCGATGTATTAGTCCTTTTGTTAGCAAGCGACTTTCAAAAGATTTGCTACTAGATGAAATCTGCCAACAAAATCCATATCTGATGCAGAATGATAGAGTACTATTTTTAGGAGACCTTAGCTTTAATCTCCGAATATTAATGTCATATTTAGCTACCTATAAATAAGTTTAATTTGTGGGCACAATTAGCTGACCATGATCTATTGATCTTCCTCTATATTTTGCAAATCTCCATTTTCTTCCAAAATTTTCTTCACCTTCCCTTTGAGAGTTTCTTATTTTCTGAAACTCAACAGGGGAAATCATGCTAAAAATCTAATATAATCTGTTTATGAACGCGATTAGCTCATAAACGAGATTTTTTTAACAAACATGTTATGACCTTTTTTCAATGAGTTGGTCTTTGGTTTCCTGATAAACCACACATCTGTTGCGAAACAAGGTCATCTGGGCAATACCAAACCTACAAGATATGATCAAGGAATTACTCTTTTGTTTCCTGTTGATATATTCATCTCTCGCAAAACAAGGTTATCCCGTTAACAACAAACCTCCAAGACGGGCCCGGTTGCAAGCCATCCCTGGTCCCGGTCAGCCCGCTCCTGGTCCTGGCCCGGGTCCAAGCAAAAAATGGCTAACTTTGAGCGGTAATGTCTTAAACTTCTTACATTCAAGAATATCATCATATAAACTTTATTCTATAATTGTTATTTATTTATTTTTTTTGCGTATGTTTAGGTATGGAACCATTGGTGATAGCCCAAGGCGGGTTCCCAGGTCTATTTCCAGACTCATCAGGCGCGGGGTACTCTGCGGCTATGGCAATGGGGGTGCCCGGGACCCTCAAATATTGTAACTTACAACTAACTAAAGATAATTTAGGAGTTTGCCTTCCGGACATAAAGCTAGACAACTGCACAAATGCAGCTACAAAATTCCCACAGCAAAAACGAAAGTACAACATCAATGGAAAAGACGTTGATGGCTGGTTCCCTCTTGATTTGACTATAGATGATTTCATGAAGGAAATAAGTTGTAAGTATTTATAACTGTCTATTTGTTTTCATAATCTCATTATAATATTGTCATTGTGTATTGGTTAATTCTGAGATTAAAATGCGTTGCTTAAGATAAAACTGGTCTAAAGTACTTTCTATTTTGCTGATGTTTTGTCCAGTGTTGCAGAATATATACTCAAGAGCAAGTGTTTTCGACTTCGTATACCCTCCCCTACAACCCGATAGTGTTTTTGGCATTGAACCAAAAGGCAAACTATGGTTAAACGTTCAGGTACATTGCATGACTTTTATTGAAGTAAAACATAAGTGGTCTGTTTTCATCAACTTATTGTCTTGCAGAACGATCTATTTTGGAGCGCACATCAATTAAACGTAATAAAATACATCGATGAATCCAAAGAATTTTTTGTAGCTGATTACATCTCATCACCCGAGATCGGTTTCTTGAAAGCTGTAGGAGGGAGTAGAACCTTTGACAGGGCAAAAACTAAGCTCGTTTTCAAATTCTTGACACCAGTTGAGGTGGAGCCCACATACAAGGAAAAGTATGGCGATCTTGTAAAGAAGCTTGCGATGATTAAAACATTTGCCTCAGGAATTCTTGTCCCGAAAGATTATGTATGGCCCGTTGGGAAAGATGGATACTTGCAGCCTGCTACTACACTTGTAGCTGATGCTCATAAAGAAGGGCTGGCAGTGTATGCTGCAGGCTTTGCTTCTGATATATTCTCGAGTTATAATTATAGTTATGATCCCGCAGCTGAGTACTTGCAGTTTGTTGATAATTCACAATTTGCTGTGGATGGGGTCGTTTCTGAATTCCCGGGATCTGCCTCAAACGCCATTGGTATGTAGGGTGGAAAATGGGTCGCAATGGGTACGGGTCAAAATGGGTAACTTTTTGTACGGGTCGGTTTAGGTTGACCCAAGATACTACTTATCCAAAATGGGTAACTTTTTAAGCTGATTTCTTCGGGCGACTTTTGACATTCATCTTTAAAGCTAATTTCTTTTACGGGTCAAAAATTGTCACCAATAGTAAGAAGTTTTTGTTTTGGTTTGGGTAAACCCAAACTCATAAAACCTTGTGATTGCAGCGTGCTTAGCTCAAAGTCCAAATCCAAGCCCGAAGATCGCAACTACTTTGGTCATATCTCACAATGGAGCGAGTATTGATTACCCCGGGTGCACGGATCTTGCATACAAGAAGGCCATCACTGATGGAGCTGACATAATTGATTGCAATGTCCAAATGTCCAAAGATGGTGTTGCCTTTTGTCTCGACTCAGCTGATCTACTAGGCAAAACTAATGCAGCAATGGCGTTTATGGATCGATCCACATCAATTCCGGAAATACAACCAAAAAGCGGTGTTTTCACATTCGATGTCACTTGGAATGAGATTAAATCCGTTAAACGTAAGTATTTTTATTCTCTTTGGCTATGACCGACTTGAATGCATACTCCATAATGCGTCCCCTTTCTCTTCAACTTATTTTCACTTGGTTGTAGCCTTGATTCAAAACCCGTTTCAGTCTGGCGGATTGCTACGAAATCCTAAAGCAAAGCATGCTGGAAAGTTTCTAACATTACCAGAATTCTTAGAGCTAGCAAAGAAGAATGCATCAACTGTCGGTATTCTCATCGGAATCCAAGTAAGTTTCCAACATTCCCTGAATATCATCATTATAAAAGCCCCCGAAACTAAAAGCTACATTTCCTCCCCGAAAATAAAAATGTTCAAGTTTTGCTGGGAAGTGTCTAATATCATTATTGATAATATCTTAGAATGCAGCATACCTAGCATCGAAGAAAGGCCTTGACATCATCGGCACAATCAATAATGCACTAAAGAAGGCGAATTTTGACCCAAAACAGCAAGTTTTGATCCAATCAGACGACACATCTTTGTTAGCAAAGTTTAAGTCCTCAGCATACCAAAGAGTTTTGTTGTTTACCAAACCGATTGCTGATGCACCAAAACCAGTTATTGATGACATCAAAAAGTATGCTGATGCGGTTAATGTGGTTAAGGAATCGATCGTTCAAGAGAGCAAGATCTATTTTTCAACAGGATTGACGAAAGTTATTGATGAAATGCATGCTGCGAATATCTCAGTGTATGTATCGGGATTCTCGACAGAGACATTAAGTATGATGCTTGATTTCTATAGCGATCCGTATACAGAACTTATTTCATTCATTGCAGCCGGTATTGATGGTGTGATCACGGATAATCCAAAAACTGCAAGTGCATTTATGAGTAAGTACAACGTCAAACGCTTAGAATAGCAAAGGCATTTTACTTGTTTAAATGAAAATCTCGAATACTTGGGTGTACTAGTTCAGATGCATTATCCCATTATACTTGTTGTTTTTGTGCAGGGAATCCATGTATCGATCCGAATAGCACGGCCCCATTTGTATTCATGCCTATTAAACCTGGTGATTATCTAGCTCAAGTTGAACCTGCGGCTTTGCCACCAGCATCAGCACCTATTCCTCCGCTTCAGGTGACAGATGTTGTAGATCCGCCGCTACCTCCAGTGAATGCAGGAGCACGCAAAGACTCTGACAAGGGTGGTGGTGGTGGTGATTCATCGGGGTCTGCACAGCAGAGAACCAACGTTGATGTGGTGGCAACAACGTTATTGTTGATTGGGTCGGTCTGTGTCATATTGTGGTAAATGTTTGGTTTGGGTTGAAACGGGACTTGTAGTACCATGTATTAGTTGTATGAACTTGATAGTGTTCTAAAGTTTTGGTAGATAAATATAGTTTGTGTTGTATTTTATGAATTATTTCTGAGGCTTTAGTAGTTGTGACTGATTATTTAAGGATCGAGTAATCAATTTTGGCTGCAACAAAACTACTTTTAAAGTAGTGTCTTGGATTGCTTATTATACAGTACATAAGGAGTTTTGCGAGTGTTTAGTATTTCTTACTCGAGCTCCTTATCCGATTATTTAAGAGTGAAATAAGAAGTTTCAAATAAGCAACTTAAATCTGCTCATTTCTGATGCACTAAAGCATTGTTATTCTCAACATCTTTTTTTAATCAAGTCCATATCACATAATCCCTTTCAAAACACAATGCCAGACACCCCTTCACGACATTCATATTCATTTTAAATCATTGACACTGGATTAAAAAAAATAATAATAAATAAATAAATAAATAAAAAAAAAAAAAAAAAAAAAAAAAAAAAAAAACAGAATTAGTATCCATTAACCTTCATTCGTTAAAATTTTATATTGTGTTTATATTTCATTAAACAATTATGCAATTATTCACTTTGGAGAGATATATATGCAAATTTGCCTACATAAACTGAAAAGATCAAGAAACTTGAATTTACACTATAATTTTTTGTACAGTCGAAGTTCAGGATCTATTTTACCAATCCCACAAAGGACTTATAAATGTCTCATAACTTTCAATTTTAATCTATGTGGGACAGCTTTTTGATATATAAGCATCAAATCTTGTAATACAATAATCAGAAACGTAGAATCACGAGTAGAGATATAACTTGTTTGACAACATAGAACACCTTAAATTGTTCCTCACCCTTGGTGGTGGTCCACTGGTTCTTTAACTCGATCACTTGCTATCAACTCTTATGATTTTTCTCGTCGATGCGGTAACTTTAGATGAAGACCCACTGTCTTTTGATCTATCAAATTACTTGTGAATGATTCATTATCTTGTGTCAATCCAACTATGAGAACATTTAAATTTGATGAAAAATATATACACTCACATTTAATAGCAATGATTTAGCTTGTTGGAAATGTGAAAATAAAATAAATTTTGGACCCGTTACATAGCAAGCAGCATACTAGCAACGAACAAAGGCCTTGTCATCATCTACACGGTCAAAAGTGCAGTAAAGAAAGTGAATTAATTTGGACCCGAAACAACAAGTTTTGATCCAATCCGACCTTAGAAAAGTTTTAAGTCCTGAGCACCAAATTACCGGAGAGTTCTGTTGTTTGCTAGACCGATTGGTGATGTTCCAAAACTGGTTACGGAAATACTGATGACATCAAGCTAGTACACAGATGCGGTTAATGTTGTTAAGATTTGCAAGTGTTTTTTATTTCTTATTCGAGCTTCGATCACATCTTAACTTTTTAAGAGTGAAATACGCATTTTCAAATGAGCAATTTCAATCTACTCATTATGACGGTGTCTAAAATATCAAGCCAAAGATGAATTAAAAACATCCAAACAAGTTCATGCTCAGTTAAAAAATGTCTAAAATATCAAAACAAACATGTTAAAAGTATCCAAATATGTCATTTTCTACAAATAAGTTTTTGTAAGACAACTTACAGATACAATTAGAAGGTCAAGCTTTGGAGTTAATTATAAACGTGTGACAAATTTTACTTATTATCTATGTGGGACAAGTTATTTGTAGTATAAGTATGAATCTTGTTTGATAACATAGAACACTTGTCCTTTCACTCACTTTCTATCAACTCATTTGATATTTCTCCTGGCTATGCTAACTTTAGACGTGAAGGCACACGATGTCTCTTTATCCATCAATCAATCTGAATATGAATTATGATCTTGTGTTAATATGATTGTTTGATGAAGTACATTTACATGTGACGAAAAATATACACTAAAGTGTACACAACAAAGATCAATAAACACAATGGAGCAAATTTAAATTATACTCAGCTCTCTTTTAATCAAAAAAGCAAGTCTCCAAAGAGGAGTGATCCAAGTTGAGTGGACAATGAGTATTATACTATTGGAAATCCAGAGCATCGTGAACTTGCAATCATTGATTTGGCTTGTTGGACACGTGAAAATAATAATTTTGGACCTGTTACTACTTTATTTCCATATATAAACACTAAAGCAATATCATTATTCAATCATATCTCGGTATGCAGCGTACCTAGCATCAAAGAAAGGCCTTGACATCATCTGCACGATCAATAGTGCACTAATGAAGGCAAATTTGGAGCCGGAACAACAAGTATTGATCCAATCTGACGACACTTCAGTGTTAGCAGAGTTTAAGTCCCCAGCACCAAGTTTCTAAAGAGTTTTGTTGTTTACCAAACCGATTGCTGATGCGCCAAAACCAGTAACTGATGACACCAAAAAGTATGCTGATGTGGTTAATGTGGTTAAGAAATCGATCGTTCAAGAGAGCAAGATCTACTTTTCAACATGATTGACGAAAGTTATTGATGAAATGCACGCTGCAATATCTCAGTGTATGTTTCGGGATTTACGACAGAACGTTAAGTATGATGCTCAATTTCTATTGTGATCCCTACACAGAGCTTATTTCACTCATTGCAGCCGGTATCGATGGTGTGATCACAGATAATACAAAAACTGCAAGTGCATTTATAAGTAAGTACAATGTTAATCGCTTAGAATATCAAGACATTTTACTTGTTTATATGAAAATCTCGAATACTTGGGTGTACTAGTTCAGATGCATTATTCCATTATACTTGTTTTTTCTGTTCAGGGAATCCATGTGTCGATCCAAATAGCAACGCGCCATTTGTATTCATGCCTATTAAACCAGGTGATTATCTGGCTCAAGTTGAACCTGCCGTTTTGCCACCAACATCAACAGCTATTCCTCCGCTTCAGGTGACAGATGTTGTAAATCCGCCGCTCATATTCCTCTGCTTCATGTGATAGATGTTGTAGATCAGCCGCTACCTCCAATTAATGCAGGAGCACGCAAAGACTCTGACAAGGCTGGTGGTGGTGGTTCACCAGAATCCTGCCAAAGGAGAAACAACGTTGATGCAGTGGCAACAACGTTATTGTTGATTGGGTCAGTCTGTGTCGTATTGTGGTAAATATTTGGTTTGGGTTGAAATGGGACTTGTAGTACCATGTATTAGTTGTATGAACTTGATTGTGTTCTAAAATTTTGGTAGATAATGTTACTAGATACACTGTATCTAAAAGATTCTTTCACAACTTGGACAATGATAGGTTGCAACTTGGAAGACAATTTGGCCAACTTGCTTTATCATTCTATGTACGAGATGCTGTTGCTACTACTATAAATAGGAGGCTCCCAACCTCCTTGAGATGTATCCCATTTCCAAAGCAACAATAACACATGGTGTTCTTTGGATCTCATTCTTTCTCCTAGTGAGTAATATAGAGAGTTTGGTATATTTCTTAGTACAAGAGATATAAAGTTGTATTATCCTTGTAACTAGAGAAAATGTGTAACTCCTAGTTTACATAGTGAAACGTATCTTTCCTTGCCCGTGGTTTTTACCCTATTGGGGTTTTCCACGTTATATCCGTGTGTCATCTTTTATTACATTTCATATTTTAGCAGTGGGTTTGCTTCAGTCCGGTGTCACTTTTCTCAACAAGTGGTATCAAGAGCTAAGGTTGGGTGTGTGTATAATTATTTATCGTATGCTCTGTGGTTGCCACTAATTAGTGGACCCTCCACATCAAAAGATAAATAAGATTATACTCACTCAAAAGGTGTTCGTTACTATTATTAACAAATAATAGTTTTATCAAAAAGTAGATTGTGATTGTAGCAATGGCGGCGAAATTTGAAATTGAAAAATTCAATGGGAATAATTTCTCGTTGTGGAAATTAAAGATGAAGGCTATACGTAGAAAGGATAAATGTTTAGCGGCCATTGACGAAAGGCCAGCTGAGGTCACGGATGACAGTAAATGGGACGAGATGGATGGAAATGCTATTGCAAATCTTCATCTGGGATTAGCATATGGAGTTTTGTCAAGCATAGAGGAGAAGAAAAGTGCAAAGGAGATTTGGGATCATCTTGCTCGATTGTATGAGGCAAGATCGCTCCACAATAAAATATTTCTCAAGAGGAAACTTTATGCTCTTCGCATGACGGAATCTACTTCAGTGACTGAGCACGTTAATAACCTGAATATTCTATTTTCTCAGCTTACGTCTTTGAGTTGTAAAATAGAGCCACAAGAACGTGCTGAAATTCTACTTCAAAGTTTACCTGACTCATATGACCAACTCATAATCAACTTAACCAGTAATGTTCTTTCGGACTATCTAGTCTTCGATGATGTTGCAACCGCTATTCTGGAAGAAGAAAATAGGCGTAACAATAGGGAGGACAGACAGGCCAATTCAAGACATGTGGAGGCGTTGGTGGTAACGAGAGGGAGGTCAATGGAACCTGGCTCCAGTGGGAGTCACAATCATGGTAAATCTAAAACAGGAAAGAAGAAGAATTTTAAATGCTTCAACTGTGGGAAGCAGGGTCACATGAAGAAAGATTGTAGGAGTTTAAGAAACTCTAATCCTCAAGGAAATGTCGCCAGCACTTCAGAAGATGGTAACGCTCTATGTTGTGAAGCAGCGGTTGCAAATGAAGGCAGGACGAGATTTGCAGATGTATGGCTGTTCGATACAGGAGCAACTTTTCATATGACCGCAAGAAGAGAATGGTTTCATCAATATAAACCTATCTCTGGAGGCGGATCTGTGTACAGTTGCAAGGATGAAAAACTTAAGATCATTGGAATTGGAAGTGTCATGGTGAAGGTGCAAGATGGTACAGTTCGTACTATTCGGGATGTGCGACATGTGGAGGGCCTGAAAAAGAATTTATTGTCTCTAGGACAATTTGATAATCTTGGTTGTAAGGTTGAAATACAAAACAAGATTTTGAAAATTATAAAAGACGCGCTTGTTCTTATGAAAAGTGAAATGGTGGCTGCGAACTTATACCAACTGAAGGCAGAGATAGTAGAGGAGGCGGAAGCATCTGTTGCTTCACATAGTCCAAGTCATAGAGTTGCAGTAACATGGCATCAGAAGCTTGGACATATGTCAGAACAAGGAATGAAGATTCTTGTTGAAAGGAAGTTAATTCCTGGCCTCACAAAGGTTTCTTTACCTTTCTGTGAGTATTGTGTTATCAGCAAGCAGCATCGCCTAAAATTCAAGACATCAAATTCTAGAAGTGTCTCTGTTCTAGAATTGGTTCATTCTGATGTGTGGCAAGCACCGGTTCTATCCCTGGGAGGAGCAAAGTATTTTGTATCCTTCATTGATGACTATTCCAGGAGATGTTGGGTGTACCCAATCAAGAAGAAGTCTGATGTGTTTGAAGTTTTCAAAGTTTACAAAGCGCGGGTTGAACTTGATTCTGGGAAGAAAATCAAGTGTTTAAGGACTGATAATGGAGGTGAATATACAGGTGATGGATTTGATTCCTTTTGCAAGCAAGAAGGAATCAAAAGGCAGTTCACGACGGCATACACTCCTCAACAGAATGGAGTGGCAGAGCGGATGAACAGAACCTTGTTAGAAAGAGCAAGAGCAATGTTGGCAACTGCAGGCTTGGAAAAATCGTTCTGGGCAGAAGCAGTCAATACCGCCTGTTATGTGATAAACCGGTCACCTTCAACTGCACTTGAGTTGAAGACACCGATGGAGATGTGGACGGGAAAGCCGGTCAACTACTCAGACCTTCATATATTTGGAAGTCCTGTGTACGTGATGTACAATTCTCAAGAAACTACAAAGCTGGATCCGAAATCCAGAAAATGTTTGTTCTTGGGGTATACTGACGGAGTAAAGGGGTATCGCTTGTGGGACCCCACTGCCCACAAAGTAGTCGTCAGCAGAGATGTTGTCTTTATGGAAGACAAAGTTCAAGAGAATGAAGAAGGTGATAGCACTACAAGTGAAACTACATCAATACAGGTGGAAAAACAGTTTCAGTCGAATGATTCTTCTGAAGCCGTACCACAGCACGAGGTGAATGAGACAACTGAGTCTCAAGCTCCAACGACTCGTACTCTTAATCGTGAAAGAAAACGTCTGGTGTGGCACACAGATTATGTTATGGAGGGCAATGTTGCATACTGTCTTCTTACAGAGGAAAGAGAGCCATCAACTCTTCAAGAAGCACTGAATAATTCAGATGCTTCATTCTGGAGGGAAGCAATGCAAGAAGAAATTGAAGCTCTTCATAAGAATAAAACGTGGGAACTGATGCCACTACCAGTAGGTAGAAAACGTATTGGAAACAAATGGGTGTACAAGATAAAGAGGAACGGTGATGACCAAGTGGAGAGGTATCGTGCAAGATTGGTAGTCAAAGGATATGCTCAGAAAGAGGGAGTCGACTTCAAGGAAATATTTTCCCCTGTGGTTCGAATGACAACTGTTCGAGTAGTTCTGGCAATGTGTGCTACAGATGATTTACATCTAGATGTGAAAACTGCATTTCTTCATGGAAATCTTGAGGAAGAAATTTACATGCTCCAACCAGAAGGTTTTAAACAAAAAGGAAAAGAGAACTTGGTTTGCAGGTTAAACAAATCTCTGTACGGTTTAAAGCAGGCGCCGCGGTGTTGGCACAAGAGATTTGATTCTTTCATCATTGGCCTTGGATATAACAGACTACACGCAGACCCTTGTGCATATTACAAGAGGTTTGGAGACAATGATTTTTTCATCTTGCTGTTATATGTTGACGACATGTTGGTTGCAGGCCCCAACAAAGATCGTATCAGTCAATTGAAGGCACAGCTCGCTAGGGAATTCGAGATTAAAGACCTTGGACCCGCAAACAAGATTCTAGGGATGCAAATTCACCGAGATAGAGTTAGTAGGAAAGTTTGGCTTTCACAGAAAAGTTATGTGAAGAAAATCTTGCAAAGGTTCAATATGCAAGTTTGTAAGCCAATATCAACCCCGTTTCCTACTAATGTCAAGTTATCCTCCAAGATGAGCCCTAGCAGTGAAGAAGAGAGGATGGAGATGTCTCGAGTACCGTATGCATCAGCAGTGGGAAGTTTAATGTTCGCGATGATTTGTACAAGACCAGACATTGCACATGCAGTGGGAGTAGTGAGTCGGTACATGGCGGAACCTGGTAGAGAGCATTGGGAAGCTGTGAAGAGGATCTTTAGATATCTTAAAGGAACCTCGGATGTTGCATTATGTTATGGGGAATCGGGTTTAACTGTCAAGGGATATGTTGATTCTGATTACGCAGGTGATCTTGACGGAAGTAAATCAACCACCGGGTATGCATTTACACTTTCTGGCGGAACAGTAAGCTGGGTTTCAAAACTGCAGTCAGTTGTCGCTATGTCAACGACATAAGCAGAATATGTTGCAGCTGCTCAAGCCAGCAAAGAAGCAGTATGGTTGAAGATGTTGTTGGAAGAGCTCGGGTACGAACAAGAGAAAATTACTCTGTTCTGTGAAAACCAGAGCGCCTTGTATCTAGCAAGGAATCCAACATTTCATTCAAAGACAAAGCATATACGAGTTCAGTATCACTTCGTTCGTGAGAAAGTGGAAGAAGGAACCGTGGATATGCAGAAAATTCATACTGATGATAACGTGGCAGATTATCTGACGAAAGCAATCAACTGTGACAAGTTTATATGGTGCCGATCCTCATGCGGCCTAGCGGAAACGTAAGCAACATGAAAGTGCAAGGAAGGATAACGGTGTGAAGATCGATTTAGCTTCAATCGGATCTTCAAGTGGGAGATTGTTACTAGATACACTGTATCTAAAAGATTCTTTCACAACTTGGACAATGATAGGTTGCAACTTGGAAGACAATTTGGCCAACTTGCTTTATCATTCTATGTACGAGATGCTGTTGCTACTACTATAAATAGGAGGCTCCCAACCTCCTTGAGATGTATCCCATTTCCAAAGCAACAATAACGCATAGTGTTCTTTGGATCTCATTCTTTCTCCTAGTGAGTAATATAGAGAGTTTGGTATATTTCCTAGTACAAGAGATATAAAGTTGTATTATCCTTGTAACTAGAGAAAAGGTGTAACTCCTAGTTTACATAGTGAAACGTATCTTTCCTTGCCCGTGGTTTTTACTCTATTGGGGTTTTTCACGTTATATCCGTGTGTCATCTTTTATTACATTTCATATTTTAGCAGTGGGTTTGCTTCAGTCCGGTGTCACTTTTCTCAACAGATAAATATAGTTTGTGTTGCATTTCATGAATTATTTCTGAGGCTTCAATTTGTGACTGATTATTTAAGGGTCAAGCAATCAATTTTAGCTACTTAGTTTATCGGTAGCTGCAACAAAACTACTTTTAAAGTACTGTCTGGAATTGCTTATTATACGGTACATAAGGAGTTTTGCGAGTGTTTAGGATTTCTTACTCGAGCTCCGTATTATTTAGTGAAATAAGCAACTTAAATCTAACAGATTGCTAAATGGCGCTTCAATCATTGACACATGATACATAAGAAAAGAAAAACATAAAATCAGAATTAATATCCTTTTGGTTAAAATTTTACATTCTCTTTAAATTTCATTAAACAATAATGCATAAACAAACAAACATATACAAATAATTTTTTGTATATCCAAAGTTTTATGTTTCATGACTTTCACTTTTTATGTATGTGGGATAGGTTTTTTTTGAAATATAATCATCAAATCTTGTAATACAACAAGGGTTTTGCTAACATCTGCCCACTGGGCAGAGATTAATCTATTTATAAAAGGAATATTTTAATTTATTTAAGTGAAAATCATGTTCAAATATAGTAATTTAAAAGTTCATTTAATGTATAATTAATGAATTTTTTGATTAATTAAGAAAGTTTATGTTTATTAACTAAACATTAACCTCTACCCAGTGGGCATTGGTTAGAAAAAACCATACAATAATCAGAAACTTAGAATCACAAGTAGAGAGATAACTTGTTTGATAACATAAAACACCTTAAATTGTTTCTCATCCTTGGTGGTCCACTGGTTCTTTCACTCGATCACTTCACTCTTTTGATTTTTCTCGTTGCCGTTACTTTAGACTTGAAGACCCAATGTCTTTTTATCCCTTCAAACTATTTATATATGATTTATCATCTTTTTTTAATCTAACTGTGAGATACAATTCAAATAATTTGAAGAAATTTATATAAACACTAATGTGTAATAGCAATGATTTAACTTATTGGAAATGTGAAAACAAAATAAAAATTGGACCCGTTACTTCTATAAACACTAAACATTCTGATATCAAATTTTTATCATATCTAAGCGAGCAGCGTACTTAGCATCGAAGAAAGGCCATGTCATCATCTACGCAATCAAAAGTGCACTAAAGAAAGTGAATTAATTTGGACCCGAAATGACAAGTTTTGATCCAATCTGGCCTTAGAAAAATTTAAGTCCTAATAGTACGAAATCCATTATTGATCAAAGCAACCCATTAAAATCACCATCCAATAAAAATAATTCTCTAGGGGGCGTTTGGTTGGAGTAAATTGAAGGAAATTGGTAGGATTTGAATTTGAAATTGCTCCAATTTACTTGTTTGGTTCACATTAAAGATGTGGGCCCAAGGGAATTTAATGTATGATTAAAGCTAAAAGTGAGGTAAAAGTTGGGCATTTTAAATTCTTTCCACTAGAGAAGCATTTTAATTTGCTTAAAATTTTAATTTGCCTCATTTGTATATCTTGAACCAAACGCACCCTTATTATCCAATCGAACTACGTACAAACCAAAATCAAACCTAAGAATTCAAACTAGTTCATAACCATTAATACCAACACTATGCACTATGTATTAAAATAATGGGGTACCTTTTAACTTCCAATACTGGCCTACTAAATAAATTTATCCAAATAAGCAAACTCAATCGTCAAATAGTGAGCGACAATGATCATGCCAACAAGCGGTTATTTTATTTATTTATTTTTTATTATTTTTTTATTTTTTATCATCTTTGACCTAGCTCTCTGATTCGCCTTAAACAGTCAGATAATTATTAGTTAACCACTTGTGAATGGTCAAGTATAATAGTCAAACAGCTGAGGCAAATGCTTCCGTGAAATACAGTGTTTTCCCGGGTCGTAATGTCCCAACGAGGTTGTGATGGTATTAAAAACGAATTTGTGATCGAGTGAATGTGAACAGGGATATGAATAAGTGTGTGTGTGTGATTAAACTAGGGTTTTATAACTTAAAATAACTTAAATAAACTATTTTAACGATTATGTGAAACCTAGGTATCTAAAATGTATAAACGTACACCAATTTAAAATCAGACGCGACTGCGTACTGAGAAAAAGGTGAGTTTTAAGAAAAATAAACTACAATGGTTAAAATTGAAAATTCTATAAACTTAAACTTAAAATAAAATAAAATTAAAAAGAAAACTATATTTTTGATTATTTTATTATTTATTATTAATTATTTAATTAAAAACTATTTAACTATTTAATTAAAACTAATTTAAATTTAAACTAAAAATTATAAATTATAAATACTACAAATTAAACTAAAAATTTGTAAAAATAATTTCTAAAACTTAAAATGAACTTGAAGAAAGTATAAAAAATGAAAATAAATATTTTTGTCTTTTTATGAGCATTTTATTAATTAAAAACTATTTATATTAATTATACTAATTAAACTATTTTAAATTACAAATAATACTAAATTGACTTAGAAAATTATGAAAAAATTTATAAATCTAATTAACCATCACAGGAATCCTAAAAAAATATAAAAACTTTATTTTATATATTTTTAAACTAGTTTACTAATTATTATTCTATTTATTAATTAATTACTATTTAAACTATTTAAATTATGAAAACTAGTAAATGAACAGTATAAATCACAAGAAAATTTCTAAAATTATTTTATGACTTATAGAAGCTAGGAAAAATATAAAATATAGGTGTTACTATATAAAAACTAATTATGCTAATTAAAACTTATTTATTGATTAATTACTAATAAAATTATTTTTAATTCTAATTAATACTAAAAGACAAAATTAAAATCTGAGAAAATTATTATAATTACTTTAACCTAAAATAAAATTAATAAAAATATAAAAACACAACTTACTTAATAAAAATGTAAAAATGAAAATTAAAATTGAATTATATTAAATAGAAACTATCACTTATTTTTATATTGTTTTTTTTTTTATTTTTATTTTACAAAACTAATTTATATGTAAAAAAAAACTAACTTTAATAAAAACAAATATTTTATACCTTAATAATAAGCACTGTGGAAGCTTATTGCTACCACAGTTGACTTTTGTTGACTGAAAAGGTAAATAAGCTCAAGTGAGCTTATGTGGGACCCACTTTGGATAATTCTGGTTCTAATAAGGTAGTTGGACTTGTCAAAGCTCAATTTGGTTAAATAAGCTCAGTAGATAAGCTGGTAAGCCACAATAAGCTAATCCAAAACCTAAATTCAACACAGAATGGGGACAGAGTTCAAGGGTAAAACTAAGTGGGGTCCACAGTGATTCAGGTCAAACAAATGGTCAATCCTAAAAGTATACTAGGAGGGGGGTTGGATGGAACAAAAATTGAGGTCTGGGGCCCACTGTGGTGATCACAAATCACCACCAAAGTGGTGGTGGTGAGTGACTGGTCTGCTGCACAGGGTAAGGGTTCTTCCCTGCAAGTTACTTGAGAGGTCTGGTGGGGCCCACACAAAAATCACAAAATTATAAAAACTATGAGATACTAAAGTTGAGCTGTTGGACTTGAACTAGGAACAGATTTCAGCTCCTAAAACCTTCTCCTAAATTCTAAACAAATCCTTGAAGATTTGATAAAATCTGAGAAGATGAAAATTTTGACTTTTGATAGAACTTGCTAGTTTGACTTATTTGAGTTTCTAGCTTAATTTAGTGACTGAATATGAAGTAATAAGATGAAATGAAACTAAATTAAGCTTAAGCTACTACTTATTAGCTAATGGGTGGGTTTATGAGTCTAATATCCTTGACAGTTAACTGTCAAGGGAAATGGAGTTGGATTTTGACTTTTAGACCTAAACTTCCAAAGTTAAAGTTGAATTACACTTATTTGAGCACAAGCATGATACCGAGACAGAAATGGTGCAGATACAACAACAATTAAACACCTACTCAGCTTGAACCAAACACCCCTATAACAGATTCAATTCTTGATTTTCAAAAGGATTTGAAGAATCAAGCCACAACTTAGTTACAGAAGTTAATTTATGCTAAGTTAAGCTGATTTAAGTACAGAAAGACTAGATTTAACAACAATAACCAATGATTACTAAATAAGCTAATTTAACTGTGAGACTTTGATTTTTAAAGCAACTACAAATTTAAATGAACAAGCTTGTAATTTTAAGTTATCATATGACTAGGTAACATCAAATAAGCACAATGAAACCAATAAGCAGATATATAAGCTATGCTACAGTGAAATTCCAAAATAAGGTGAAATACTTACAAATTAAGTTTGATTGAGAAACATGAAACCAGGAACTATGAACCACCCTAATAGCTTTCCACAAAGCTTCTAAACAAGGGCAATCCAGAATCTACCCTGCTCCAATGCTTCTTTCTTTATTGAAACTGATTTTTGTATTTTTCCTTGATTTTCTTAATTTCTTTTTGTATTTTCTTTTTTTAATGACTATTGCTGGTTAAGTAGATTAAAAAGCTTGCATAAGCTTGCTATGAGTTATTTAGTGTTTTTGTAATCCACTAATCAACAAAGATCAAAGATAATGGAAATGACATGAAATTAAACCAAACTTGAAATTATAAAGATAGATTGTGATTGAAACTTAAACTGAGTTTATTACACACTTGACAGTGAGTAACAAAATACAAGAAATTTAAATGACAAGGTAATTTAAAGAAAGCAGTAAAAACTTGTAAGTAAATTTGATCAATAATTATGAAATTAGTGATATCTTCATTCCTGGCTCTTCCTTGGTATTTATTGACTTGTTTTACTCTCCTCAGCTTCCTGGAACTTTCCCAACTCATTTCATAGCCATTGGATGGGTCAAACTGATCCAACCCGTTTAAACAGATTTTGGCGGGAAACGTGGGAACGGTTGCTTGCAGCCTAGATTGTGCAATTAAAGAAATTTGGGAAGTAGTGTGAGGTGGAGGGACAGGTTTGGACAAATTAGAGCCAAGTTGGGATGGTTTTTAACAATACCGTGGGTATTGGGGTGGTTTTGAGATGGTGGAGGTGAGAAATGCATTTAATGTGGTATGGGTTAGGTGTTGGGATGAGCTGGGGAGACAGGTGGTGAAGGTGAGGTGGTGAAAGGTGGCAAGAAAAACCACCTGGTATTGGTTTGGAGGCTGGGAGTGAGGACGATGAACAGTAATAGTGGTATATGGGCGGGGGTTGACTTGTTTTGACCGGTTTTAAATATTTAAAGGGTGTGTGGGCCGGGTATGGTAACTGGGCTGGGTGTTGGATTTGTGTTTTGGGTGGGCTAATATTTAAAGGGATTGGTTTGTTTGTTTATTTTAAAACCCAAGGACTAATTATGTAATTTGCAGAATTTTGAGGGGCTGTTTTTGTAAATTTACCAAAGTTGTCACAAGGGTTTAACATGCCAAGTTTCAATACCCCAAGGTCCGTTAATGATAATTTTTCCATTTTTTATATCCGGGGACCTTTTCTGCCAATCTTTCAAACTCCAGGGACCTTATTGTAATTTTCTGATAATTGAAGGGCCAAACCTGTAAATATCCAAATGTTAACACAAAGGACCAAATATGTCATTAAGGAATAGTACAAGGGTTATTTTGATAAATTTTCCATTTTAGATAACCCAGGGACTGATTTTGACACTTTTCCAAACTTGAGGGACCAAAGTTGTAAATTTATGATTTTTAACTTCAAAGGACTTTTCCTAACAACTTATGAATCCCAAGGACCTTTTATGACATTTGTACAAGTTTTGATTAACCAGGGACTAGTTTTGCCAATTTGTCAAAGTTCAGGGACTGAAACTGTAAATTATGAATATTTTATATGTTTTTCATCAGTTTTCATCCCTTTTGCACTTGTAACACCTAAAAACACAGTTTCATGATATTTCCAGTATTTTGAAGCCTATTTGTATGATTTCAGATGTTTTAGTAGCCTAAATGTGAACGAAATGATGAGTATTTTAGACACTCATCACTCTCTCATACCATATAAAAATCAAAAAGGGAATACTGAAAATATTGTATTGATTAGATACATTTAATAACTGAGATTACCCGATATATAAAATGAAAAGAAGAGAAATGAAGGGGTTTAAAACGAGAGAAAAGAAAAGGAGAGGAAAATTATTGATTTTTTGTTTGTGTTCCCAAGTTAAAAAAAAAAAAGAAGAGATATTTAATAAAATTATGCACAAAAAATATGTTCTCTTCAAATCATTCCAATTTGGGAAGAAGATTAGGAGGAGAAATTTAGTATAATTTACTTTCCTTTTATCTTCTCTTCTCTTCTCTCCAGAAAATACTCGTGAACATAAATATTTTGTCATTTCTTCTCCCATTCTCTTTTCTCTCCAATTAAAAACTCGGGAACAGAATATAAATGCTATTAAACGGGTCTAAACAAGTGGATCGGGCCTACAGTCCTTATTATTCTAACACTACTCAGCTCTCTTTTAATCAATAAAATATACCTTTAGTTAAATAATTACACCGAACCAAACAAAATATAAAAACGTTTATATTTCGTTGAACAATTAACAAATAAATATTGAAATAGGTGTTATACTTTTAGTTAAATAATCAAAATATAAAAACGATCAACCACACTACCTTTACAAATATTGATTTGTAAAGGTAAGTATTTGTAAAGGTAATGCTTAATCGTTGCATAGAAATCATACATGGGACTTATAAGCGTCTAATAACTTTTACTTTTTATCTATGCGGGACAAGTTATTGACACCATAGCACGATCAATAGTGCACTAAAGAAGGCGAATTTGAACCTGAAATAACAAGTTTTGATCCAATCCGATCCCACATCAGTGTCAACAATGGTTAAGTCCTCTAACTGAGCCATGTACATGAGAGTTTTGTTGTTTACCAAATTGATAAGTGATGCGGAAAACTGAGTTACCGGTGACATCAAGAAGTATATTGATGTCATTAATTTAGTTAAGGAATTCATTATTGTTAAGAGAGTAAGATCTATTTTTCCACATGATTGATGAAAGTTATTGACGAGATGCATGCTCAAGTTGACCCGAGCAGTAAAGAAATTCATTAATGTTTGTTTATGTCCAAGGAATTCATGTGTTGACCCGAGTAGTAAAACCCTGTTCGTATTCCTACCAATCAAACCGGGTGATGACCATGCTCAAGTTGACCCTGCGGTTTTGCCACCTGCATCAGCACCTATAATTTAAGGGTCGAGTAATCAATCTTGGCTTATCAGTTTAGCAGTAGCTGCATCAAAATTAATTGTCAGCTTATTGCTTTTTTATACGGTACATAAGGATTAGGGAGTTTTGTGAGTGTCTAGGATTTCTTATTCGAGCTCCCTATGTGATTATGTAAGAGTGAAATAAGCAACTTAAATCTAGAATATCAAAACAAACATAAATTAAAAAGATCGAAACAAGTTCATGCGCTACAAATAAGTTTTTGCAACACATCCAATTTCCGACTAAATATAAATATCACACTTAGACTTATAAAGGTGTTATAACTTTTATTTTTATCTATTTGCGACAAGTAATTGAAATATATAAGTATTAAATCTTGTTTGATAACATGGAACACATTAAATTGTTTTTTATGGTACTTTCACTCATTTGCTATCAACTCTTTAGATATTACTCCTGCATATCGTAACTTTAGATGTGTAGGCCCAATATCTCTCTATCCATCAAACAACTTGTACAAGAATATTGAATTTGATCTTGTGTTAATTTGATTGTGACTTTGTGAGATACAGTACATTTATATTTGACGAAATTTATACTCCTAAATCCTAATCTTTACTAAATAAAAATAAAAAATAAAAATAGTCAAACTTGAATTCTTCACTTTGTTGAATTGTTGAATTGTTGAAAAATGGGTAAGGAAAGTATTAAATGTTTAATGTAATATATGAAATGTTGAATTTTTCCAAAATATTGAATGAGTACTATAAAAAACCAATTTTTGGAAAAAATGTATTTTATTAATTTTCGGGAAAAATATACAAAACCAATTTTCGGGTCTAACAGGGTTTCAAAAAATATAAAAATAGGTTTTTTTGATCGGAATCGGTTCAACCGGTGGAATCGGTCAGGTCGAACCGGGTTTCAAAACATTATGTTTAATCACAAAATCCTCAAACTTTATTATTTTTCGTTTATAATCCATAAACTTTTTTTTATCGCTACAACTATCTGCCGCTATAAAATCCTGTTGCTATGCACGGATACTCGTCTAGTAATACTAAAATGTACACTAAGGGTTGAGTAATCAATTTTGGCTAATTAGTTTAGCAATAGCCGCAACAAAACTAGTTTTGAAGTAGTGTGGGATTGCTTATTAAAGCCATTTATCTGCTTATTGCTTTTTATATGGTAAGTTTTGCGAGTGTTTGTGATTTCTCGAGCTCTAAATCTGATTATTTTAGAGATGAATAAGCAGTTATAAACGCAGTTATAGGCTATGTTTGGCGACACGTAGCAGTAGCAGTAGCAACAAGCAGTAGCAGTAAGCAATAAGCAGTAAGTAGTAGCAGTAAGCAGTAGCAGTAAAAACGTGTTTGGTAACGTAGCTGTAACTGTAATTATAAAGTGTTAAACAAGTAAATGTTTACCGCTTGTCGCTTGTCGCTTGCTGCTTCTCCAGGAAGCATTTAAGATTGGAGCGGTTAATTATGTTTCAGACGCTTGTTGAGGTGTTGCCAAACAAGCAAGATAATGCTTACCGCTTGTCGCTTATCGCTTATCGCTCTTAAACGCTTCAAAAAAGTTGTTGCCAAACATAACCATAAACAAGCAACTATTTAAATATGCTCATTCCAAATCTAGTAAGGCATTGTTATTCGAGCTCTATATCTATTGTAATCATGCCATATAACATTAAGGCTACTAGGCAAGGCTTCTATTTTTTCACCATACATATCAGCGTCACGTCAGCTTTCTCTCTCCTCTCACTTCTCTTCACCACTCTTCACCAATTAGTGGGCAAGGGATATGTTTTTTCACCTTAACTCCCATTTTTTTTTTTTTTTTTTTTTTTTTTTTTTTTTTTTTTTTTTTACTTACACAATTAAAATCATAAAGTAGTGTTTACAAGCCATTAGAAGTTTTGTTCTCAGTTTCTTTTTTGATAAATCGTTGCAGTTGTTCGATGGTATGTGGGAGTTTACAAGCCATTAGAAGTATTGTTGATTTCTTAAAGTAGAGTTTTGGTGAAGTTGTGGTTTAAAGTATGAATTTTTGTGGGTATTTATAATAGGGTGGTATGATATATATATATATATATATATATATATATATATATATATATATATATATATATATATATATATATATATATATATATATATATATATATATATATATAAACCCAAACGGTAACTAAAATAAATTGCAACGTTTTTTTACTCAAACTAACGTACATAAAATCTGGTGATTAAATGCGAGTGGGGCCCTTTTTTTTTGCTTTATCAATAATCGGTGAAGCGATCACCAAATTTTGTTTCGTTTTTCGTTTATGGCGCGTGAACCAAGTAACTGGGCATGGCCCTTAGCGCGTGACCTGGGCCCAATTGGTGATCCCACATCCTTTTACCTTCATTATTGGTTAAAATGCGAGTGGGGCCCTTTTTTTTTGCTTTATCAATAATCGGTGAAGCAATCACCAAATTTTGTTTCGTTTTTCATGTATGGCGCTTGAACCAAGTAACTGGGCAAGGCCCTTAGCGCGTGACGTGGGCCTAATTGGTGATCCCATATCATTTTACCTTCATTATTGGTTAATGTAATTGGTTAAAATTTTACATTGTGTATTTCTTTAAACAATCATGCATAAACAAACAAACATAACAAATATGTTTTAAATAAAATGAAAACATGAAACTACAATTTACAAATAATTTTTCATAAATTATTGTTTGATGATGTATCGAAACAATCGCACTTGGGACTTATAAATGTCTCACAACTTTATATGTTTATCTATGTGAGACAAACTATTAGATTATAAGCATCAAATCTTGTCATACAATATCAAAAACGTAGAATCACAAGTAGAGAGATAACTTGTTTGGTAACATAGAACACCTTAAATTGTTTCTCGTCCTCAGTGCTCAGTCGCGGTGGTGGTTCCCTTGTTCTTTCACTCGATCACTTGCTATCGAAGAAAGGCCTTGACATCATCGGCACAATCAATAATGCACTAAAGAAGGCGGATTTAAATGGACCCGAAGCAACAAGTTTAGATCCAATCCGATGACACATTAGTGTTCAAAAAGTTTAAGACCTCGGCACCAAGTTACCGAAGAGTTTCGTTGTTTACCAAACGGATTGCTGATGAGCCAAAACCAGTTACTGATGACATTAAGAAGTATGCTGATTCAGTTACTGTAGTTAAGGAATTGATCGTTCAAGAGAGTAAGATCTATTTTTCAACAGGATTGACAGAAGTTATTGACGAAATGCATGCTACGAATATTTCAGTGTATATATGTTTGGGAGTTTCGGCAGAGACTTTATTTATTTTTATTTTTTTTGATAACCATGGTTTCCGACTTTTTGGCCGACTAATCCACGGGGTTTGAACCCACCGCCACACAGACTCAAACCAGGTGAAGCCCTCCCTTTTCAGGAGGTTGGCGTGGCCACTTAAGGTTGTTTGCACCTAGCAGGAATTGAACTTGAGACCTCACACATTTTAGAGTGATAGTCACAAGCCCTTTTACCACTAGGCCACCCTTAAGTGGTTCGGCATGATGCTCGGTTTTATAGTGATCTGTACACCGAGCTTTATAGTGATCTGTACATCGAGCTTTATAGAGACTTTATGCATGATGCTCGGTTTTATAGTGATCTGTACACCGAGCTTGTTACACTCGTTGGGCCGGTATTGATGGTGTGATCACAGATAATCCAAAAACTGAAAGTGCATTTATGAGTAAGTAAACGTTAATCGCTTATAATAGCAAGATATTTTACTTCTTTCAATGAAAAGTTTGTATACTTGTGTGTACTAATCCGGCTGCATTATCCCATCATATAAATATGTGGTTCGTAACAAAATGCATGTACATGATTAGCTCAAGTTGAAACTGCGGTTTTGCCACCAGCATTAGCACCTATTCCTCTACTCCAGGTGACAGATGTTGTAGATCCACCTTACCTTCTAAAAATGCTGGAGCACACAAAGACTCGGACAAGGGTGGTGGTGGTGGTTCATCGGACTTTGGTCAGCGGAGAATCAGCATTAATGTGGTGGCAACAATGTTTGTTGATTGTATCGGTCTGTGTCATATTAAGGCAAATATTTGGTTTGGGTTGAAATGAGACTTGTAGTACCATGCATTAGTGGTATTAACTTGATAGTGTTGATTATCTTTCTAAAGTTTTGGTAGATAAATATTGTTTTATCATACATTTTATGAATTATTTTTGTAGCTTTAATAGTTATGACGGATTATTTAAGGGTTGAGTAATCAACTTTGGTAAATCAGAAGCCGCAACAAAACTACTTTTAAAGTAGTGTCAGCGATTGCTCATTATACGTAAGGAGTTTTGCGAGTGTTTAGGATTTCTTATACAAGCTCCTTATCCGATTATTTAAGAGTTAAATAAGCAATTTCCATTTGCTTATTTTCAAAATGTCGAAACAAAAGTAAATTAAAAGGATCAAACAAGTTCTTGCGCTACAAATAATTTTTTTAGCAACATAACATTTTTGACCTTAATAAAAAATCACACATTGGACCTATACAGGTGTGATAACTTTCACTTTTTATCTATGTGGGAAAAGTTGTGAATAGAAGTTTCAAATCTCGTTTGATAACCATAGAACACCTTAAATCACCTCTCATCCTCGTTGGTCCAATGTCTTCTAACTAACTTGTTTGATAACTTGGCCTTTCACTCACTTTCTATCAACTCATTTGATATTTCTCCTGGATGTGCTAACTTTAGACGTGATGGCACACAATGTCTCTTTATCCGTCAATCTATCTAAATATGAGTTATAATCTTGTGTTAATATGATTATGAGATGCGGTACATTTATATTTGACGAAAAATATACACCAAAATTTTGGTAGATAAATATAGTTTGTGTTGCATTTCTTGAATTGTTTATGAGGCTTTAATAGTTGTGATTGATTATTTTTAAGTGTCGAGTAATCAATTTTGGCTACTCAGTTTAGCACTAGCTGCAACAAAACTACTTTTAAAGTAATGTCTTGGATTGCTTATTATAGCAACATAAGGAATTTTGCGAGTGTTTAGGATTTCTTATTCGAGCTCTTTATTATATTTCATTAAACAATTATGCATAAACAAACAAACATAACAAATATGTTCTATTTTTATTTTTTAGTTAAATTACATTGAAATTTTAGTTAAATAATTACGAAACAAACATAAAATGAAAAACACAAGAAACCTCACATAAATTTTTGTATATGCAAGCTTAAGGCGTATAATAGCAATCCCATAAGGGACTTATAAATATCTCATAACTTTCACTTTTTATCTATGTGGGACAGGTTTTTGAAATATAAGCATCAAATCATACAATAATCAGAAACATAGAATCACAAATAAAGAGATAACTTGTTTGAATAAATAAAACACCTTAAATTGTTTCTCATCCTTGGTGGTCGGTTGGTCGCAGTGGTGGTCCACTTGTTCTTTCACTCGATCACTTGCTATCAACTCTTTTGATTTTTCTCGTCGATGCGGTAACTTTAGACATGAAGACCCATTGTCTTTTTATCCATCAATTTTCGATCGTATAGAAGCGAGCAGCATACTTAGCATCGAAGAAAGGCCTTGTCATCATCTACACGATCAAAAGTGCACTAAATAAAGTGAATTAATTTGAACCCGAAACAACAAGTTTTGATCCAATCCGGCCTTAGAAAAATTTAAGTCCTAAACAACAAATTACTAGAGAGTTCTGTTGTTTACTAGACCGATTTGTGATGCTCCAAAACTGGTTATGGAAATACTGATAACATCAAGCTAGTACGCAGATGCGGTAAATGTTGTTAAGATTTGCGAGTGTTTTTTATTTCTTATTCAAGCTTCGATCATATCTTGAAATAGAGTGAAATACGCATTTTCAAATGAGCAATTTCAATCTACTCATTATGACGGTGTCTAAAATATCAAAACAAATATATGTTAGAAATATTGAAATAACTTACACATACTATTAGAAGGTCACGCTTTGGAATTATAAACGTGTGATAACATCTACCTTTTATCCATGTGGGACAAGTTATTTGAAGTATAAGTACGAATCTTGTTTGTAACATATACAACACTTGTCCTTTCTATCAACTCATTTGATATTTCTCCTGGATGTGCTAACTTTAGACGTGAAGGCATGATGTCTCTTTATCCATCAATCTATCTGAATATGAATTATGATCTTGTGTTAATATGATTGTTTGATGAAGTACATTTATATGTGACGAAAAATATAGGGCTAATACCAAATTAAAGCATCATACTTGTAAAAAAAAAAACTCTTTTGAGTAGCGAACTTTTTTTTTCCTCATTGGCGTACTAAACTTACATTTTATTGACAAAAATACGTACTTTGTACTTTTTTCTAACCTTTTTATGACATTTTGCCCTTGACTTATTAATAACTTGAGGTGCAAAAACATTCAAAGTATGTATTTTTGGCAATAAAATGCAGGTTTAGTAGACCAATGAAGAAAAAAAAAAATCGCTACTAAAAAAAGCTTTTTTTGACAAGTATGATGCTTTAATTTGGTATTACCCTAAATATACACTAAATTGTACACAACAAATATCAATAAACACAAACACAATAGAGCAAAAAAATTTCTTTTGGGTACATAAGGATTAAGGAGTTTTGTGAGTGTTTGGGATTTCTTATTAGAGTTCCTTATCTATTCTTCTAAGAGTGAAATACGCAGTTTAAATAAGTAATTTAAGTCTGCTCTTTTTCAAAATGTCTAAAATATCGAAACAAACGTAAATTAAATTAAGAGTGAAATACGCAGTTTAAATAAGTAATTTAAGTCTGCTCTTTTTCAAAATGTCTAAAATATCGAAACAAACGTAAATTAAATTAAAAAGGTCTAACACAAACGTAAATTAAATTAAAAAGGTCTAACAAGTTCTTGCGCTACAAATAACTTTTTGTAGCACAAACAATATAAACCTTATATGAAAAAACGCACTTAGGACTTATAAAGGTGTGATGACTTTAACTTTTTATCTATGTGGGAAAAAAATGTGAAATATAAGTTTCAAATCTCGTTTGATAACATAGAACACCTTAAATGGCCTCTCATCCTCGTTGGTCAAATGTCTTCTAACTTGTCCTTTCACTCACTTTCTATCAACTCACTTATAAGATTTTTGACATAGGAGCTTTGCTAGTGTTTAGAATTTCTGCTTATTTCTTTGCGAGCGTTTGAGATTTCTTATTTGATATGTAGTTTCAAATAAGCAACTTAAATCTGTTCATTTCAAATGCGGGTAAAAAATTGTTATTCGAGCTCCATGTCAGTCTCTAATGATTCCATATCAAATAATCCCTTTCAAAACACATCAATTGACGTAAGTTTACAAACAAGTTTTTGTAAAACACACTATCTATGTTACTAGGAAGTCGCACTTGGGACTAATAAATATCTTATAACTTTATCTTTTTAACTATGTGGGACAAACAATTAGATTATAAGCATCAAATCTTGTCATGCAATATCAGAAACGTAAAATCACAAGTAGAGATATAACTTGTTTGATAACATAGAACACTTCAATTGTTTCTCTTCACTCAGTCGGTTGCTTGTGGTGGTTCAATGGTCCTTCCACTCACTGGCTATTAACACTTTTAATTTTTCTGGTGAATGTGGTAACTTTTGTTAATCTAACTATGAGATACAATACACTTAAGTTTGACGAAAAGTACATAAACACCAAAGTGTAAATTAGCAATGATTTGGCTTATTGGAAATGTGAAAATACCATAAAATTTGGACCCGTTACTTCTATATTTCCATAATTATAAACACTTAGGGTGCGTTTAGTTGGAGAGAAATTTTCCATTTTTCCAAGAAATTTTTCATTTTTCCAAGAAATTTTTCATAAGAAAATGAAAAAACTGAAAACGCGTTTAGTCGCACTTTTTTCCACCAATTTAAAAAAAAATGAAATTTTTATTTTCTAAATTTTAACTATGAAATTGAAAATCCCATTCTACCATTCTCACTTTTTTCTTTCTCATTTTTTTCTCAACTCCAAAAAAAACACATACACCATTCTACCACTAATCTCTCGGGTCATCCTCCACCGCCGACCGTCGCCGCCACCGCCGCAATTTGAGGTAATTTTCTTATCATTTAAAAAAAAGAAAAATATAACTCGAATGAAACGCGTTTTCAAAATTCTCAACTCTTTTCTAGAGAAGAAAAATCATCCCCTTCTCAAGGAATCTAGAGATGGAAAAATTGAGAAATTTTTCACCAACTAAACGGCCCCTAAACTTTCTAATATCAATATTTGATCATATCTCAGCAAGCAGCATACCTAGCATCGAACAAAGGCCATGTCTCACCAGCTACAGATCAAAAGTGCACTAAAGAAAGCGAATTAATTTGGACCTGAAACATCAAGTTTTGATCCAATCCGGCCTTAGAAAAGTTAAGTCATGTGAAGCAATTTACCGGAGAGTTCTATTGTTTACTAGACCGACTGATGATGCACCAAAACTAGTTATGGAAATACAGATGACATCAAGCTAGTACGCAGACGCGGTTAATGTTGTTAAGATAACGTATTATGGTTGATTGAATGATAAGGAGGGTTTGATACAATATTAATACAACAGTAACTAACATATGGGCTTGGCCCAATACAAATAATACAACTCATAATAATAGTCCACTAACAAAGAAATCGATTGTTCAGGAGAGTAAAATTTATTTACCACAGGATTGCTTCGGGATTTTTGGCAGAGACGTTGAGTATGATCCTTGGTTTTTATAGTGATCCGCACACCGAGCTTGTTTCATTCAATGCAGTCGGTTTGATGATCACGGATAATCCAAAAACCAAAAGTGCATTAATCGGTAAGTAAAACTTGCTTAAAATAGCAAGATATATTATGTGCTTTTCATATCGCTAAGATAAAAAATATGAATAATAGTAACATAAACGTAACTTAAAAAAATGACACTCTTGGTTTAAATTTTTGGTTTGGGTTGAAATGAGACTTGACAATGTTGATCATTGTTTTTTAGAAAGGCAACCGTGTTGATCATTTCTCTAAAGTTTGGTAGATAAATATAGTTCTATGTCACATTTTATGAATTAATTCTTAGGTTTCAAGATAATCAACTTTAATAGTTATGACTGATTACACTTCATTAATTAGTTCTATGTTACAAAAACTACTTTTTAAAGTGGTGTCCATTTATGTGCTTAATGCATAATGTATACCGTACAATGTACATTAGGAGTTTTGCGAGTGTTTAGGATTTCTTATTCGAGCTACATATCTTAATATTCAAAGAGTGAAATACGCATATTCAAATAAGCAATTTCAATCTGTTCATTCTAAAAATGTCTAAAATAGCAAAACAACGATAAACTAAAAACATCCAAAATTCATGCTTTACAAGTTAGTTTGTGTAAAACAAAAACATCAGATATACTACCATAGTCACACTTTGGACTTATATAGATGTTATAAGTTTTAATTTTTACCTATGTGGGTCAAGTTATTTGAGGTATAAGTATGAAATTTTGTTTGATAACATAAAACACCTTTAGTTATTGCTTCTCATAATCGTCAGTCCAATGTCTCCTAACTTGTTTGATAACATAAAACACCTTATGTTATTGCTTCTCATCATCGTTGGTCCAGTATCTCCCAACACTCACTTTCTATCAACTCATTTGATATTTCTCATGGATGTGGTAATTTAGACGTGAAGGCTCGATGTCTCTTTATCTATCATATTATTTATATATGAATTATGATCTTGTGTTAATAAGATTTTGAGATACATTACATGTATATTGACGATAAATATCTATATTAACGCTAAATTGTACACATCAAAGATCGATAAACACAATGAAGCAAATCTAAATTCTCGAAAGCTCTCTTTTAAAAGTAAGCCTCTTAAGTGAAGAGACCACCCACTATAACGTAACCCTGGCACCTAAACAAAACACCACAACTGCCTCAATCAGCGGACCACGAAAGTGGATTAGTGATCCAAGTCGGGTGACGATAAGTATTATACTATTGGAAATCCAAAGCATCGTGAGCTTATGATCATTACTTGCATGTAACAACATGTTTCAATGTTTCCATATTTATAAACACTAATATAAATACTAAAGTTTCTACTTTCTAATATCAATATTCAGTCGTATCTCATCATGCAGTGAACCTAGCATCAAATAGCCTTGACATCATCGGCACGATTAAGTCCCCCAATGAACAAGTTTTGATCCAGTCCAACATCACATCAATGTTAGCAAAGTTTTAGTCCTCAGCACAAAATTACCAAAGAGTTTGTTGTTTACCAAACCGATTGGTGATGCACTGATGCTCCAAAACGGGTTGCTGAATATTGATGACATCAAGAAGTACACAGATGCGATTTGTGTGGTTAGGAAATTGATTGTAGGTAGAGTAAGATTTATTTTTCAACAGGAATGACGAAACGTATGCTGTGAATATCTCATTGTATGTTTCAGGATCTTTGGCAGAGACTTTAAGTATCATGCATAATGCGTCCCCTTTCTCTTTGTTCTAAAGTTTTGGTAGATAAATATAGTTTTTGTTGCATTTCATGAATTATTTCTTAGGCTTCAATAGTTGTGACTGATTATTTAAGGGCCGAATAATCAATTTTGGCTACTCAGTTTAGCAGTATCTGCAACAAAACTACTTTTAAAGTAGTGTCTGGGATTGCTTATTATACCGTAAATAAGGAGGTTTCCTATTGCTTATTATGCCGTAAATAAGCAGGTTTCCGAGTGTTTAGAAAAGTTTAAGTCCTGAGCACCAAATTACCGGAGAGTTATGTTGTTTACTAGACCGATTGGTGATGCACCGAAATTGGTTACGTAAATACTGATGACATTAAGCTAGTACGCAGATGTGGTTAATGTTGTTACGATTTGCGAGTGTACGTTTTTTATTTCTTATTCGAGCTTTGATCATATCTTAATATTTTAAGAGTGAAAAACGCATTTGTTAAACTAGTATGATAGCCGCGCACAGCTGCGGCGAAAAAAATAGTAATATGATTAGTAAATGAATTGCTAGCCCAGCTTTTCCCGCAATTCCCTACCCGCTTAGTGAATTCGTTTCACAACACTCCGAACGTATATGTGTTTGTTTGGGTTTTCCGTAGCTTTCTCGTGACATCATTATTACCGTATATAGAAAGATCCTCGCAATCTCTTTCCCGTCAAACACTCACCCAAAAATATGGGACAGAGGTAGTATGATTTTAACGAATCAAGATTGTATTTATTGAAATAAAGGTTAAAGTTGTAAAATTTTGAATAAAAAACCCACTAAAAATCTACAAAACTAAAAACTTATAAAAATATATCAAAATGGATGTTGAATTAAAGAGCACAAAATTTTAGAAAATATGGTGAAATTAAATAACAAAAAAAATTAATAGATAAAAAGATATTTCAATTTGAAAATAAATGTGACTTTTAAGTTGTGAAGTGACACATGTCACCTTATTATTAGAGCTCTTTATCTTAATTTTTTGTTAGGAGTTAGGCTTGGAGTTAGTTGAGAAGTGACACATGTCACCTCATGATTGGAGCTCCTTATCTTAATTTTTGGTTAGGAGTTAGGCTTGGTTTATCCATGCATTATATAGTAGTATAGATAAGCAATTTCAATCTACTCATTTTGAAAATGTCTAAATTATCAAAATAATAATAATAATAATAAAATAAAAAAAAAATAAATTAAAAGCATCTAAACAAGTTCATGCACCGTTTAAAAATGTCTAAAATACCAAAACAATCATATGTTAAAACTTTAAAAGATGCAAATAAGTTTATACTCTACAAATAAGATTCTTTAGGGTACCAACCTATTGAATCTAATATGATGATATAAAGCTGTGATAACTTTTACTTTGTATCTATGTGGGACAAGTTATTTGAAGTATAAGTATGAAACATTATTTGATAACATAGAACACCTTAAGTTATTGCTTCTCATCATCGCTGGTCCAATACCTCCTAACTAGTTTGATAACTTGTCCTTTCACTCACATGCTATCAACTCTTTTGATATTTCTCTTGGAAGCATTACTTTAGACGCAAAGGCCCGGTGTCTCTTTATCTATCAAACTATTTATATATGAATTATGATCTTGTGTTAATAAGATTGTGAGATGCATTACATTTATATTTGACGAAAAATATACACTAAAGTGTACATTTATTTACCAAACCAATTGGTGGCGCACCAAAAAGGGTTACCAATGACATCAAAAAGTGTGCAAGTGCGATTAATGTGGTTAATAAATCGATTGTTCAGGAGAGTAAGATGTATTTTTCCACAGGATTGACAAAAGTTAACGAGAAAATGCATGCCGTGAGTATTTCTGTTATGTTTCGGGATTTTTGACAGAGGAGTTTCACGAGTGTTTGAGTTTCTGCTTATTTCTTTACGAGTGTTTGGTATTTCTTATTTGAGCTTCGTGTCTGATTATTAAGAGTGAAATATGTAGTTTTAAATAAGCAACTTAACTCTGCTCATTTCAGATGCCACAAAGCATTGCTATTCTCCACATATGACAGTAATCATACCATATCACATAATCCCTTTCAAAACACAATGCGAGACACTTCCTTAACAGCATTCATATTCATTTCAAATCCCCTCCAACCCGATAGTGTTTTTGGGATCGAACCAAAAGGCAAACTATGGTTAAATGTTCATGTACATTGCATGACTTTTATTAAAGTAAAACAAAAGTAGTCAGTTTTCATCAACTTATTGTCTTGCAGAACGATCTATTTGGAGCAAAAATCAATAAAACGTAATAAAATACATCGATGAGTCCAAAGAATTCTTTGTAGCTGATTGCATTTCATCACCCGAGATCGGTTTCTTGAAAGCTGTAGGAGGGAGTAGAACCTTTGACAGAACAAAAACTAAGCTCGTTTTCAAATTCTTGACACCAGTTGAGGTGGAGCCCACATATAAGGAAAAGTATGGCGATCTTGTAAAGAAGCTTGTAGCTGATGCTCATAAAGAAGGGCTGGCAGTGTATGTTGTAGGCTTTGCTTCTGATATATTCTCGAGTTATAGTTATCGTTATAAATCATAATTTGCTGTGGATGGAGTCATTTCTGAATTCCTGGTATCTGCCTCAAACGCCATTGGTAAGTAGGGTGGAAAATGGGTCGCAATGGGTATGGGTCAAAATGGTTAACTTTTTGCACAGGTCTGTTTAGGTTGACCCAAAATGCTATTTATCCAAAATGGGTAACTTTTTAAGCTGATTTCTTCAAGCGACTTTTGACCCATTTGACATTCATCTTTAAAGCTAATTTGGTTTCCTTTTACGGGTCCAAAATTGTTACCAATAGTAAGAAGTTTTCGTTTTGGTCATTGGGTAACCCAAACTCATAAAACCTTGTGATTGCAGCGTGCTTAGCTCAAAGTCCAAATCCGAGCCCAAAGATCGCAACTACTTTGGTCATATCTCACAATGCAGCGAGTATTGATTACCTGGGGTGCACGGATCTTGCATACAAGAACGCCGTTACCGATGGAGCTGACGTAATTGATTGCAATGTCCAAATGTCCAAAGACGGTGTCGCCTTTTGTCTCGACTCAGCTGATCTACTTGGGAAAACTAATGCAGCAATGGCATTTAGGGATCGATCCACCTCAATCCCGGAAATTCAACCAAAAAGTGGTGTTTTCACATTCGATGTTACATGGACTGAGATCAAATCCGTCAAACGTAAGTAGTTTTATTCTCTTTTGCTATGATCGACTCGAGTGCATAATCCATAATGCGTCCCCTTTCTCTTCAACTTATTTTCACTTGGTTGTAGCCTTGATTCAAAACCCGTTTCAGTCTGACGGATTGCTAAGAAATCCTAAAGCAAAGCATGTTGGAAAGTTTCTAACATTACCGGAATTCTTAGAGCTAGCAAAGAAGAATGCATCAACTGTCGGTATTCTCATCGGAATCCAAGTAAGTTTCAAACATTCCCAAAATTTCTATCATCATTATAAAAGCCCCTGAAACTAAAAGCTACATTTCGGCCCCAAAAATAAAAATATAGTTTTGGTAGATAAATATAGTTTGTGTTGCATTTCATGAATTATTTCTGAGGCGTCAATAGTTGTGACTGATTATTTAAGGGTCGAGTAATCAATTTTGGCTACTTAGTTTAGCGGTAGCTGCAACAAAACTACTTTTAAAGTACTGTCTGGAATTGCTTATTGCACGGTACATATGCAGTTTCAAATAAGCAACTTAAATCTGCTCATTTCAGATGCATTAAAGCATTGTTAATCTCAACATCTTTTTTTTATTTTTTTATTTTTTACTCATTTCAAATCATTGATGCTTGATAAATAAGGGGAAAAAAAATACAAACAGAATTAATATCCTTTTACCTTCATTGGTTAAAACTTTACATTGTGTTTATATTTCATTAAATAATTATGCATAAACAAACAAACATAACAAAAATAATTACATTGAAACAAACATAAAATGAAAACATCATGAAACTTGAATATACAAATAAATATTTGCATACCTAATTAACTGATGTATCATAGCAATCCCATAAGGGAGTTATAAATGTCTCATAACTTTCACTTTTTACCTATGTGGGACAGGTTTTTAAAATATAAGCATCAAATTATACAATAATAAGAAAGGTAGAACACCTTAAATTTTTTCTCGTCCTCAGTGGTCGGTCGCGGTGGTGGTCCACTGGTTCTTTCACTCGATCACTTGCTATCAACTCTTATGATTTTTCTCGTCGAAGGGGTAACTTTAGACATGATGTGGTGGAAACAGCGTTATTGTTGATCGGGTCGGTCTGTGTACTATTGTGATAAATATTTGGTTTGGGTTGACATGGGACTTGTAGAATGAACTTGACAGTGTTGATCATTTCTCTAAAGTTTGGTAGATAAATATAGTTCTATGTTTCATGAATCAATTATGACGTTTTAAGATAATCAGCTTTAATAATTATGACTTACTCCGTATTATTTAAGGGTCGAGTAATCAATTTTGGCTAATCAGTTCAGCAATAGTTGTAACAAAAACTATTTTTTAAAGTGGCGTCCGGGATTATTGCTTATTAAATCCATTTATCTGCTTAATGCATATTTTCTACGTACATTAGGAGTTTTGCGAGTGTTTGTGATTTCTTATTCGAGCTTCATATCTTAATATTTCAAGAGTGAAATATGCATTTTCAAAAAAGCAATTTGAATTTGCTCATTCTGAAAATGTCTAAAATATCAAAACAAAGATCATTAAAGACATCCGAGAGTTTTAAAATGTCTTAAAAACCATAACAAACATATGTTAAAACTTAAAAATATCCAAACAAGTTCACGCTCATGAAAATCTTGGTGACTAAGAGATAAGAATGAGTAGTTGGTGATTATATTTGTTCAATTATGATGTTTCTGTTTGAAATATCTACTAATATGGTCGATGTACTACTGCATTTGCTTCGATATTGCCTTCTATATAATTTTTGTTTATATTTATTTAGTGTTCGGGTGTTATTATGTCATATGTTTTTAGTTGTTTCGTCTTGGTTCTTGTGTTTTGTTGTTCATGCCTGTTATATAATGTGAATGGTACTTTGTTTATTGTTTCTTCATTTATATTTATACATATCATGTTGTGCCTTCATGTGCTTTTATGTGTTTCAATAGTTATTTAATTGAATACATAACAAACACAATAATTTTGTACAATTTATGATGATGAGCATTATATTTGTTGTTCGTTGTTTTGTATTCGATATATTCATGTGTATGTCATATTTTATTGTGTTAATTTTCAAATTGAGTAAATATTAACTTGCATATATTTGATGATATAGCTAGTCATGTCGAATCTTGCGAAACTTGAATTTTTGGCTTTGGACATAAGTGGACAAAACTATTTGTCTTGGGTTTTGGATGCCGAGATGAACCTTGCTGCAAATGGCCTTGGTGATACCATCCAAGCGGGAAAAACAACAACTGTTGAACAAAAGGCTAAGGCAATGATATTCTTGCGCCATCACCTCCATGAGAATTTAAAATATGAATATCTCACTGTTAAGGACCCACTTGTCCTATGGAATCATTTGAAAGACAGATATGAACATCAAAAAACAGTGATTTTACCAAGGGCCCGCTATGACTGGGTTCATTTAAGGTTCCAGGATTTTAAAACAGTGAGTGAATATAATTCTGCTATGTTTAAAATTACCTCACAATTAACTTTGTGTGGAGAAAAAATCACTGATGAAGAAATGCTTGAAAAAACATTATCTACCTTTCATGCCTCTAATTTACTATTGCAACAACAATACCGCGAAAGAGGTTTTAAAAAGTATTGTGATTTGATCTCATGTTTACTTGTTGCGGAACAAAACAATGAATTATTAATGAAAAACCATGAATCACGTCCAACTGGATCCGCTCCACTTTTGGAAGCAAATATGGTAAATGGAGGTCGCGGTCGTGGATCTGACCGTGGACGAGGACGTGGCCGTGGACGTGGCCGTGGTCGTGGACATGGCCAACGGCGTGGTATTGGTCGAGGTAATTATCATGGTTTTCAGTTCGGAAATACAAGTGGTCACAAAAAGTGGCAAGATAAAGGTAAGATGATCAAAAATGATGGAGGTGAAAAAACAAAAGGTGCCATTGAAAATGTATGTTATCGTTGTGGCGGTACTAATCATTGGGCCCGTGCATGTCGCACACCCAGACATTTGGTGGAACTCTACCAACGATCGCAAAAGACCAAAGGAAAAGGGGTCGAAGTTAACTTTGCATATGATGAAGGGAAAATTGATAGCCTTGATATCGATAGCCTCGGTATTGACAACCTTGGTGTTCCAGAAGACCCAAATGATAACACTCATTTGGATGTCAGTGATTTCCTCATAAATGAGTGATCCATAAGCAAAGTGTCAATAAAGCCAAGAATAAAACATCTTCATATCGATGATGATCTTGTTTGTTTTGTTTATTTTCTTTCAAGTTTACCTATGTTGTCCTATGAGACGTACTTTATTTATAATTATTCACTTGGCTTAATAAAACATGTTATTTCCTTTTTTAATTAATCCGTTAAACATTCTACTTATAATATGTGTTTTTTTTATTTTGAAGAATATGGATCGTGTAGCACAACTTATTATTGATGATGAAGACATATGTCTAGTGGATAGTGCAACCACACACACGATACTTAAAAAGGAGAAATATTTCTCACATTTAAACATACAAGAATCAAATGTGAGTACTATCTCAGGTAGTGCAAAGCTAATAAAAGGTTATGGAAAAGCACATATATTATTACCCGAAGGTACAATGTTTAAAATTGACAATGCACTATTTTCCCCCAAGTCTCAAAGGAATTTATTAAGTTTTAAAGATATTCGTCAAAATGGATATCATATTGAGACTACAAATGAAGGACATGATGAGTACCTTCATATTACAAATGTGATTTTGGGTAAAAAGAAAGTGTTAGAAAAGTTACCCGCATTTTCATCCGGGTTGTATTACACTAAGATTAATATTGTTGAAACAAATGTGGTCATAAATAAAAAACTTATTGATCGAGAAAAATTTATCGTTTGGCATGATTGGCTAGGCCATCCTAGATCATTAATGATGCGAAAGATAATAGAGAATTCAAAAGGACACCCATTAAAGGACCATAAGGTTCTTGAAACAAAAGATATTACATGTGTTGCTTGCTCAAAAGGAAAATTAATCACACGCCCATCACCAACTAAGATAGGGAATGAATCCCTTAATTTTCTGGAAAGAATCCAAGGGGATATATGTGGGCCTATACATCCACCTTGTGGACCATTTAGGTATTTTATGGTTTTAATCGATGCATCAACTCGATGGTCACATGTGTGCCTATTGTCAAGTCGCAATATGGCGTTTGCGAGATTACTTGCTCAATTAATAAGGTTGAGAGCACATTTTCCAGATTATCCTATAAAGACAATACGTTTGGACAATGCTGGTGAATTTACATCCCAAACATTTAATGATTATTGTATGTCTATTGGGATAAGTGTAGAACATTCAGTACCTCATGTTCATACACAAAATGGCCTCGCTGAGTCTTTTATCAAGCGGATTCAGATGATTGCAAGGCCCATTATTATGAAAGCGAAACTACCAGTTTCAGCTTGGGGCCACGCTATTCTACATGCAGCAACACTAATTCGTATCAGGCCAACGAGTCACCATACTTACTCCCCATTACAGTTGGTTTTTGGTCAGGAACCAAATATTTCCCATCTAAGAATTTTCGGTTGTGCAGTATATGTCCCAATTGCTCCACCACAGCGCACAAAGATGGGACCTCAAAGGAGAATGGGAATATATGTTGGGTATGATTCACCATCTATAATTAAATATTTAGAGCCATCAACGGGGGATTTATTTACGGCTCGATTTGCTGATTGTCATTTTGATGAGACAGTATTCCCAACATTAGGGGGAGAAAAGAAACAGCTGGGAAGTGAAATAAGTTGGAAAGAATTATCATTATCTCATCTTGATCCTCGAACAAAAGAATGTGAACAAGAAGTTCAAAAGATAATTCATTTACAAGGGTTAGCAAATCAATTACCAGACGCGTTTACTGACCTTAAAAGAGTGACCAAGTCACATATACCAGCTGTTAATGCTCCTGTTAAAATTGATGTTCCTAAAGAACATTCAGAAATTGCTAATGAGTCTAAGGCACGCCTAAAGCGTGGTAGACCAGTCGGTTCCAAAGATAAAAATCCTCGAAAGAAAAAGGGAGCATATAATCAAGATGGTCAAGTTGAAGTTAAAGAAACACCAGAAGGGTCCTCTATAAGGACGTTAGACATGACGGTTCAAGATGAACCTCGGGTACCCGAAAATGAAGAGATCTCAATAAATTATATCATGTCTAGAAAGGTATGGAACCGAAATGAAATCGACGTCGATGATGCTTTTGCATATAATGTAGCGCTAGAAGTTATGGAAAATGATGAGGATCAAGAACCAAAGTCAATTCCGGAATGCAAAAATAGAAGTGATTGGCCAAAATGGAAAGACGCAATTGAGACAGAATTAAAATCTCTTGAAAAACGAAAAATTTTCGGACCGGTAGTCCGTACACCTGAAGGTGTAAAACCGGTTGGGTATAAATGGGTCTTTGTGTGAAAACGAAATGAAAGAAATGAAATTACGCGTTACAAAGCACGCTTGGTGGCACAAGGATTTTCACAAAGACCGGGTATAGATTACGAAGAAACATATTCTCCTGTGGTGGATGCAACTACTTTTCGTTATCTAATTAGTCTGGTAATACAAGAAGGACTCGATCTGCGTCTAATGGATGTTGTGACAGCCTATTTATATGGCTTACTTGATACAGAAATCTTCATGAAGCTTCCAGATGGTTTTAAGCTACCTGAATCAGGTAAAACAAGTTCTCGAGAACAATATGCAGGTAAACTGAATAAATCTTTGTATGGGTTGAAGCAGTCTGGGCGAATGTGGTACAATCGCCTTAGTGAATATTTATTAAAGGAAGGATATAGAAATGATTCTATTTGCCCATGTATTTTTATAAAGAGGTCTGCATCTGAATATGTCATAATTGCTGTATATGTTGATGATCTGAATATCATTGGAACTCCAGGGGAGCTTCCAACGGCAGTGGAATGCCTCAAGAAAGAATTTGAAATGAAGGATCTCGGAAAAACAAAGTTTTGTCTTGGATTACAAATTGAACATCTAAAGAATGGAATCCTTGTCCACCAAAATGCATACACAGAGAAGTTGCTAAAAAGATTTTATATGGAAAAATCCCATCCATTGAGCACCTCAATGGTTGTAAGGACCTTAGATGTTGAAAAGGACCCTTTTCGACCTCCAAGTGACGACGAGGAAATTCTTGGTCCTGAAGTACCTTATTTAAGTGCCATTGGGGCATTGTTATTTCTTACGAGTCATACACGACCCGATATATCATTTTCACTAAACCTATTGGCAAGATATAGTTCGTGTCCAACAAGGAGACATTGGAATGGGGTGAAACAAATATTTCGCTACCTTCAAGGTACGAAAGATATGGGATTATATTATACCAACTCATCCGAAAGAAATCTAGTTGGTTTTGCAGATGCAGGTTATTTGTCTGATCCCCATACCGGCCGGTCCCAAACTGGATATGTTTTCACAAGTTCCAGTACTGCCATTTCATGGCGTTCCGTGAAGCAAACAATGAGTGCCACTTCATCAAATCATGCAGAGATCTTGGCCATCCATGAAGCGAGTCGGGAATGCGTATGGTTAAGAAATGTGGTACAACATATTCGTGAATCATGTGGTATTTCTTTTGACAAGGAAGCTCCAACAATCATGCATGAAGATAATGCAGCATGCATTGCTCAGCTTAAGGATGGATACATCAAAGGTGACAGGACCAAGCATATTCTACCGAAGTTCTTTTTCACTCATGACTTACAAAAGAGCGGCGATATTATTGTTCAAAAGGTCCGTTCAAGCGAGAACTTAGCAGACTTGTTTACTAAGGCACTTCCCACTGCAACATTTAAGAAGTTGGTTCACGGCATTGGAATGCGAAGACTCAATGAACTTCAGTGATCTAATCATCAGAGGGAGAACATACGGGCTGCACTCTTTTTCCCTTAGCTATGGTTTTTTCCCACCGGGTTTTTCCAAGCAAGGTTTTTAACGAGGCAGCAGATCTAATCGTATGCTAACTAATGATGGATAGACAAGAGGGAGTATTATGAATAATTAATATTTGTGTCTATCCATATTCTAATCCATTAGTTGTACATCAAAATGCTTATCACTTGGTGACTAAGAGATAAGAATGAGTAGTTGGTGATTACCTTGATTTGTGGGTAATTAATATTTACCTTTTGTAAGCCTTGTAAGAACCCTATAAATAGCGGTTCATTTTGTAGGTTATGATCATCAATCAAAATGCATTCCACAATCTCTCTATTCTTCTAGCTTATATTTCTTGTCGATTATTATTATTTTGTAACACGTTATCAGCACGATAGTCTCAAACTGCAATCTTTCATTTGATCGGTATGTCTTGATATCCATTTATTTACTAATACGGTATGTGTTTGCTATACTGTTGTCATTGTTCTCGTGATATGGATTGTGTTTCCCATTATGGTATTCGTAGTTTTGTTTGTCATCATCGACTTTGATTTAAGTTGTACATGTGTAACATCTTTATTTATATACTATCGTACATTAAACTGTTTTGTTACATGCATGTATTATTTTGTTAATTGATCATTGGCCCTACTTGTTTGTTGTATTACTTTTACTTGTTGTTCCATTTAGCATTAATATATATATTATTTACAAGCAGATACGGCACCGTTTCGATGCCATATCCCACTCTTTTATCCCACTCTTTTCTTTGGGCCCAGCTTCTCAATATGATTTTCTTGGGTTTCCATGGTCCAACATTACGGCTGCATGGCCCAATACTATGGCTGCTTAGATTTTATAGTTCCCAGATGTACAGTTAAAACGTGCATATGTGTCGACCATCTAAATGTATTGCAGTGGTTTTGTGGCTGTTTTTGCATCCACTACACCAACTCCATGTACAACATTTGTATTTCCAAGGTAGAAGCTTCTTGACAGTGTACATACAGATTCAGGTAATACAACACGCAATAGAAAACACACCAAAAAAAAAACAAAAAAAAAAAAAAAAAAAAAAACAAAGAAACAAAGAACAGCTCCAGAAAAAAATTCTAGGTGAATTGTCACCAGCAATTGCAGAATATCAGCCCAGCTGTTGGTTGAAAAGGTAGTGCAGCCTTTACTTGTACCTCTTTATTTCTTTGCTATATTTGCTCTTTATGCTTGCCTAAAGACTATTACCATGCACTTTACTTTATGTGTTTATTGTTATATGCTTTATATACACTTTGCAACTTCCATAATCAGTTGACATATAATAGACTTAATATATTACCTTACTGTGATGAGCATATATAAGTTAGACTTCTAAACATGAAAACCAAACAAAAAGCAATTCGCCGTTGTTCACCATCATCGGATCTTTCCCTGGGTGTTGGAAAAATGGCCCCTTCCTCTGAAACATGCAAAAGAAAGTATTCGATATTCGAAGAAGCTCCAGTAAATACATTTTCTGGAAACATGACTAAGAAAATCTCTACAAGTCAGTGTAATGCGGCTTACCATAGTCCATTGCAAACCGAGGTTGGTCGCTGTTTTGTGAATAGACCAGTTTCGAGCGAAAACAATATACTTTCATCACCAGATATTGCACCATCACCTGACAAAATACCTTGGGTACATAATCTTCCTGGTCCAGCTTCAGATGGTCAGTACTTTGCACTTTATCATATACATTATTTTTCTATGGTTTACTTTTCCATTTGCTAACGCCTTTATTGTGACAGATGATTTGTCTTCTTCTAGAGATAATAGCTTCGAAGCCATCAATACGCGAAAACCAGAGCCACCCTGCCATACACAAGGTTGTGAAATACACTATTGTTTAGCATAATAATAATTGATACTTTTCTCATATAGTTTTTTTTTTTTATTGCAGTTACAACTGTATCTGCATCTACAGCAACGCAACATCTGGATGCAAATGATATAAACAAAATTACAACACATAGCAACAAACCTAAAAGACAACGAATTATACAAAGTACTATACTTTATTACATTATATATTTACCGTAATATTCTACTTTCTTTTCTGTTAACATTTTTTTTTTCTGACTGCAATGTTTACAACGTATATCGTTTTCAGATGCAACCCGTAAAAGACCACGCCAAATTACACGTAATTATCCAGATGAAGATACCCAAGATACAGACATGCAAACCAAAAGGGTAAAAAATCCATCCACAAATCGTAAAAGAACACGCTTTACACAAGGTATGCTAACCACCACTTTTTTTTCTTTTTTTTTTTCTCTTTTTTTTTTTGCCGCATTATTACCAAACAAACAACATTAATTTATATAATCACACATGTTTACTTACTTACTACAGTTAGACCATGTGATTCAAACGATTCAAACAACTATGCGACTACAAATGGCAGGCAACAAAGACGGCTTAGACAAGGTACACTCAATATTCTTTACATTTGTTATTCACTATATTCAGCTACAAAAATTCATAATTCGTTACATACTCCAGGGCCACCAGCCACATACGTTTCTATTGGCAGTTGCAACGAAATTTGTAAACATTGCAAGGCTTTATTTTGGGCTGACGAGCGCGCAAAACGTAGCAGCCTAGGAAACCCACAATGCTATAGATGTTGCAACAATGGTAAAGTCGTGTTACCTACAAATAAAGAATGCCCAGAGTATATAAAAGGACTATTTGAAGACAGACATTTCATGGAGAATGTCAGAGCATACAACCAAATGTTTTCAATGACTTCTTTAGGTGCAGAAGTTGACGATGCAATTAACAGAGGAAGAGGGCCCTATGTATTCAAAGTTTCAGGCAAAATCTATCATTGGATAGGAAGTATGTGTCCTGCATTAAACAAAAAACCAAAATTCTTACAGCTCTACATCTACGATACAGCACACGAAGTTGATAACCGGTTGGAGCATTTCAACAAACGTGACAAAAGATTGAAACGTGAAATTGTTGAAAAGTTGAAAGAAGTTTTAGATGCGCACAATAAACTGGTGAAGCTATTTAGAACAGCACGTGACAAGATGCAAGAGTCTGATATTCCAGATTTTAAACTAAAGCTATTTGGTGTTGTTGGCTCAAGGCAATATGATCTTCCAACAGGTGATTGTGTTGGTGCCATCGTTTTTTAAGGAGGGCCAGATGTTTCTACTGAATATGATGTAGTCATTGAAAAACGCAATGGTCAACCACAACAAATAGATAAGCTCAATCCTAACTACATGTCGCTTCATTTTCCACTTCTTTTCATTCATGGCGAAGTAGGCTACCATTTGGGTCTTAAGTTGTTAAATAGAGCTGGTGAACTACGCGAAAAAGAAAAGCAAATGTCAATGAAAATGTATTACGCGTACCAACTATACGACCGATATCAGCAATATAGTTTATTGTTGAGGGCTGGCCGTCTTTTTCAAGAGTATGTAGTGACTGCCTATTGTAGTATTGAGCAGCAGCGCCTTGACTACATAAGGAACAATAAAAAAGACATCAGAAATGAATACATGTCGGGTCTGTACGATGCTCTCTCACGAGGCGACGTAGATGGTTCAGATGTGGGTTCTAGAACAATACTTCCAGCTTCATTTACTGGAGGCCCACGCTATATGTACAGTCACTATTTAGACGCTCTTGCAATTTGTAGAGTCCATGGCAACCCGTCATTTTTTATTACATTCACATGTAATACCGGGTGGCCAGAAATAGAAGAGTATATGCAAGATTATCCACAACTCACAACAGCAGACAGACCAGATATTGTTGATCGCGTTTTTGAAAGAAAGATCCATGATCTTGTAGTTTTCTTACGACAATCAAAACCATTTGGAGACGTTGAAGCAGGTAAATTCAATAACCTACACATAGATGTTTATTTTCATAATCTAACCTATGCATGCATGTGTAATAACTATCTTTTGTTTTTACAGTTTTATATATTGTCGAGTTCCAAAAGAGAGGATTACCGCATTGTCATTTGCTACTTTGGTTGAAAGAAAGTTCGCGAATTCAGAGAGATGCAGACATAGACAGATATGTATGTGCAGAGCTACCTAACCCAACAACTGATCCCGAAGGTCACCGAGTAATTTCAGAGTTCATGCTGCACGGCCCCTGTGGCGAAGCCAACAGATCTGCACCATGTATGAAGAACAGTGACGAATGCAAGAAAAATTTTCCTAAACCTTACTGCTCAGATACTTTCATCGACAAAAAAGGGTTTGTTCATTACCGCCGAAGAGATACACGTATAACAGCATTAAAGCAGAATCTACAGCTTGATAATTCATATGTCGTTCCGTATAATCGAGCGTTGTGCATGCGGTTCTATGCACATATCAATGTTGAGTACTGCGAGTGGACTATGCTTATAAAATATCTGTTCAAGTATATTTCTAAGGGAACTGATCGAATTATTGCACGTGTTACAAGGACAATAGGTAGTGGAGAATCAACAAGTACCTATCCACGAATACATGTCGACGAAATCAAAAACTTTCAAGACGCCAGATACGTAGGTCCACATGAAGCGTGTTGGAGAATTCTAGGGTTCGATATACATTCAAGGCAACCAGCTGTTCAGATACTCGCGGTGCACCTTGAAAACATGCAACGTGTCAATTTCAGAGCAAGCCAACCGCTGCAAGCAATAGTTAATGACGAGCACAACAAGAGGACAACACTAACTGAGTGGTTGCGCTATAATCGGGAATCAACAGACGGGCAGCATCTAACATATTTGAATTTTCCAAAAGAATTTGTGTGGTACGCAAATGAGAAGGTGTGGGAAAGAAGGCGCCAGAAAAACACTTCGTCAATTGGACGGCTCACATATATTCACCCAGCTGCAGGTGACTTATTTTACCTACGGATGTTATTGTGTCACCAAAAAGGACGGAAGTCATTTAAACATATCCGTACGGTAAATGGTCAATGCTACCCTACAAATAGAGCTGCATGTGAGGCAATGGGATTATTAGGTAACGATCAAGAGTGGACTATAGCATTATACGAAGCATCTTTATCAGCAACAGCCGCTCAAATGCGAGCACTTTTTTGTCAGATCCTCATATTTTGCGACGCATCTGACCCTGTTACATTGTTCCAGTCGCATTCAGCTGATATGTCTGAAGACATTTTAGCAATTCTCTCTGAGCAACTACATGTACCAGAAGTGCACCTTAATACAGACGACATACAGCCAGGTCTTCTCTATGAACTTGAAGCAGGGCTGAGGTTCTATGGAAAATCATTAAAAGATTTTTCAATACAATTACCTCCAAGGCGTTTCTTAGAAATTCTAAATAATAGAGCAATAATGGAGGAAAAAAATTACAACCTTGAAGACTTAAGAAGAGAAAGTGAGCATTTAGTCCCTCAACTAAACGAAGAACAGCGCAGAATCTTTGAACGAGTTATTCATGCAGTTGACAGTAAAAAACAAGAGCTGATATTTCTTTACGGGCACGGAGGTACAGGAAAGACTTTTATTTGGAAAAGTCTAATTTACACACTCAGGTCAAACCGAAAGATCGTGCTAGCTGTTGCATCTGCAGGTATTGCTGCTTTGTTATTACCAGCGGGAAGGACAGCTCATTCAAGGTTCAAGATACCGATTAATTTAACCGATGAATCAGTATGTAGTGTAAAAAAAATACACAACTTGCCGAGTTACTTAAACAAACAGACGTGATAATTTGGGATGAGGCTCCAATGAACGACAGAAAATGTTTCGAAGCACTCGATCGCACGCTAAAGGACATACTCGACTGTCCAAATGATTTGTTTGGAAAAAAAACAATGATTTTTGGTGGAGATTTTAGGCAAACGTTACCTGTGAAAAAGAATGCAACCAAAGAAGAAATAGTTGGATCCTCTATCACACAGTCTTATCTCTGGCCATACTTCGACATCGTTTCACTAAAACAGAACATGAGGCTCTACCGACCAAATATGTCCGTTCAAGAACGTGAAGACCTACGTACATTTTCAGAGTGGTTGCTTAGTATTGGTGACGGAAAGATTGGCGAACCAGATGCGTACGATCCAGAAAACATGCAATGGATCAAGATACCAGAAGCATATTGTCTTCCAGATACTGAAGCGGGGCTCCAACAACTAATAGATTTTATATATGATAGCGAAAGCTTACAAAGGCCAACTGCAAAGTGACTGCAAGAGAAAGCCATCGTATGTCCAAAAAACGAGACCGCAGACATGATAAATTCCAAGGTACTTGATATGCTTCATGGAAGCAGTTATAACTTCAAAAGCAATGACGAGGCAGTTCCTAAAACAAACGATGGTGGTGCAACAGAAATGCTATACCCTACGGAGTACCTCAACAGCCTTCGTTTTCCAGGGTTACCCCCACACGATCTTAACCTCAAAATAGGTGCACCCATTATGCTACTCAGAAACCTTAACTTAGCTGGGGGTCTCTGTAACGGTACTCGAATGATAGTTACACAGGTACTTACTAAGATAATAGAAGCAAGAATAGTTACAGGTACTCGAATGTCGCAGAAAGTGTTCATCCCTCGGATTTTGTTAATTGAAAGAGACGAAAAATTGCCATTCGTGTTCAAAAGAAAACAGTTTCCGGTCAAAGTATGCTACGCAATGACGATAAACAAAAGTCAAGGACAATCGCTCAATAAAATCGGCATATATCTACCAGAACCAGTATTTGGTCATGGACAACTCTACGTCGCACTCTCAAGATCGACATCTCCTCAAGGGCTAAAAGTCATTATCAAACAAAAACCAGGGAAAGATCCAAACACAACTAAAAATATTGTCTACAAAGATTTCTTAAACCAAGTCATATCTCCACAGGTTTTCTTTTTATTTTATTTTTTCTTTTTAAAGATAATACCACCTTCCTTTACTAATTTACCTACGTTTTTTATTATTATTCCATTTATCTATCATTAGAAAAACAACTTGCTATTTGTAACTACAACTTATTTGTAGCACTTTTTAAATATCCTAGCCATATATTTATGCTATAACTATTGCTTCCACAATCAGAATCATGGCAGGTACCTCTAATACAATGTCCTTAGCACAAGGTCGCGGCAAAGAAATTGTCATTCAACCAGACAGTACTAAACTGCTTAATCTAAAAGCAACGGACCTCGACAAAACCATACACATAAAAGTTTATCGAAAATGGACAGTAACGAACAAAGCATCGCTACCAATCATGTATTCTTGCATCCTACTTGACGAAGAGGTAAAATCAACTATTCTAAGTAAAAACTACGCAATATGGTAACTAAACATTTATTTTCACTACTTTTTTTTTTCGCAAAGGGAGGAGCAATACAAGCAAACACTAAACCACGTGAAAAAGACCGGTTTAATATGCTTGAAATCAACAAGACATATACAATCAAAGGATTTGGATTTCAGGACGCTACAGCATATATGCAGACAGTGCCACATCCACTGTCGCTAGCATTCGGAAAATATACAGACATACAAGAAGCACCAGATACAGGATTCCCATCCCACTATTTCAACTTTGTCCCGTATGGTGCTCTTCATACAAAATTAGACCAGAAAGAAGGAATGCTTACAGGTACATATAACAATAAGTATCTCTTAACTATAACAACTGACAACAAAAATACTTAACATAATATATATATATATATATATATATATATATATATATATATATATATATATATATATATATATATATATATATATATATATATATATATATATATATATATACATATATATGTGTATTCATTTTGTATACTTATTCACAGACTATATTGGATGTGTACAATATGTTACCGAACTCCTAGAATCAGTTAAAGCTTCAAAAGAAATCGTTTATTGGAGAGACATTGGAATCCAGAATCTTGAGTATGTATCATTTCACCTTAATTACACTTAAAAATTTACATTATATTTCCCTAATTATTATGTTTTTAAACAGTGGTCATAGTGTGCGCTTTACCCTATGGAATGAAAAAGCCCGTAACTTCAAAACAGAAGAATATGAAGAAGCTGAAAAGCCAACAGTTATTGCCGTAGCCTCATGCGTAGTGAAAACCTATGGAGGTAGGATTCTTACCTTGTACTTCTTACAATACAGCGATAACATCCTGCTAATTTTTAAATTGCTTCATGTAGGCCTTCAGCTTTCAAACACGGCTGCAACTGCTTACTACTTCAATCCAGATATACCTGAGGCAAACGAAATACGTGTAGTGTAAATGACTAACAAATAATAAAACAACAAAACAAATATATAGAAATGCAACACAAATAATACCTTCTATTATTTTGCAGATACAACCAGTTCCTTGAACCACCCACAATTTCAAACATCCAGTACCAGCGTTGTGCAGACATGGAAAAAGAAAAGAAAAGGAACCGTGTTAAATTACAAGACCTAATTGGAGAAAATCCAGAACACCAACAGGTACTGATCCTAACTACCATACTTACTATAAAAACACATTCACATACCTAAAATGCATAATACTTTTGCAGAACGTGCGCTTCACTGTTGTAGCAACTATTGACACAATCAGTGAAAAAATGCCATGGTTCTATGCAAGGTGCCTCATCTGCAAATCGAAAACATCTCAACGGTTCCCCCATGCACACTGCAATCCAACTGGTTCTGACGACCTCATCGACTACAGGTAAATAAAAATATACATTAAATTTAACATATACACATATTTGTCCTTTTAAATACAATGAATAATATATATGTTATAATTTTTTTCATCAGTTACTGTTTCAAAGCCTATATCTATGATGATACCGGCGAAATAATGGTAACATGCTTTAGTGATCAAGCACATTCAATAGTCAATAGCTGCAACGAAGTAGCCAGGAAACTACAAGACAAAAATGCATACAAACTTCCACCAGAACTTGCTGCCTTACAAGGAAAAACTTACATCTTTCAGTTGCACTACGGATCAGAAAGCACAAAAGATAACAAGTTGTTCTTCCTTGACCAAGCATGGGACACGACTCCACCACTTGCAGCCACACCCGCCACAGATAGCGCTGATCCACCAACAGGAATACCTCTTCAAACTACTTCAACTACTGGAACAAACACACCAGTTGCAGATGTGGAAAAATCAATCCTTTTGCCAGAAACCAGTTTGCTAAAAGACGAAAAGAAAACGACATCTGCCCGCAAACCACTGTTTCAAACTGCTGAAGACAAATCAGAAGAACCTGCTCCGAAAAAAAACAAGAAAAATGATTAGAAAAGACTGCAACCAGAGGACAACTACAAACACCGTTTTGTAGCTTTATCTGTAATACAACTCTTTGTAAAATAGCTATGTATCAAATCTAGCATACATCAACCACCTACTTAACTCTTTATATATTAGCTACGTATCGAATCTACTATGTAATAACCATCTACTTAAGTATGTATGTAAGACTTTATCTTATCGTATGTATGGTCCATCTTTATTCAACTAGCCAAATGAAGACTAGAAAACCTAATTAAGTTGCCGTAACATTCTTTTATGCTGTTGATTACAAAACCATTATCAATCTTTGTTTTAACACAAACCATATTATTTTTCCTACACAAACTATAAGAACAATACAATTTATCAACCATTCAACTTGTAAGTAAAATACTTATAATTATTCTACTGCAATATGTAACAAATACTAACAACGTTAACGTTTCAGCAAAAAACAAAGAATACGTACAATTCACTCATTACTACATCGACACTACTCTCCAATACAATCAAACAACCACATTCTAAACTAACAATGTACAGAAACAACACTTATACAAAATAAAAAGTCATCATTTTATTAATATTAACAGATACATAGAAGAAATTCCAGATACACTGGAAATTTCATACATTCACCACACATACCATACACTAGCTATATAAACCTGCAACAGCTACAACAAAAGCTATGACTTTTACCCAACTAAGTCATACAAAAGATTACCAAACTTCTACTGATTTAAACACACAAAAGGCAAACATAGAAGCAACCTTCTTAGAAACTCCTAAGTTTCTTGACCATCTTTCCTTTGTCAGCAGCACGCAAAGAAGCAACATACTTTCTCTTAATCAGCCAACCAACTTCTTCCAGATCCTTACGCTCCGCATCCTTTAAATCAGCCAAACATTCATCAAAAACAATTCCAGTACCCATTCTCTTCAACTCCCTGATAATTTGATGCCTTTCTTCAATACGAACTTTCACTTCTTCAATCCTTTCGTTGTAGTGGTTTTCATCACAAACATAGGCTTTCTTCTCCCTAGAAAAAATAGCCTCTAACACCCTTTCAGTGCGCCTATCACCAATCTGATTAGCTATTTCCAAACACTTAGGAAACTTAGGAGCCATACGTTATTGCAATTAACAAAACCCTAATTTGATGCAACACTTATCCCCAATTTTTGTTCGGACGGAGTAGTCTAAAACAATACCCTAATAATAAACAAGCAGTAGCATCGTATTTGTTTACACAAGCCCACTTTGTCAAACACTATGTTTACACAAGCCCATATAATAAACAACCCAATAAAAAAACAAACACTATGTTTACCCAAGCCCAATAACTATTTTGCAAAAAAAAAAAAAATGTACAGTTACCATAAAATACATAATACAAAAATATTAACAAAAACTACGATGCCTGGCCGCAACGCGGCCATCCGGGACAAATCTCGTTATTAAATATTAATCATATGTGTTTAGATGTTATCTTGATTCTTCTATACGTATATTGTTTATGATTTTTGCGTATCGTATAGTACGTCTATGTGCTAATTATTTATGTGCTTTACTTATTCAATTATGATGTTTCTGTTTGAAATATCTACTAATATGGTCGATGTACTACTGCATTTGCTTCGATATTGCCTTCTATATAATTTTTGTTTATATTTATTTAGTGTTCGGGTGTTATTATGTCATATGTTTTTAGTTGTTTCGTCTTGGTTCTTGTGTTTTGTTGTTCATGCCTGTTATATAATGTGAATGGTACTTTGTTTATTGTTTCTTCATTTATATTTATACATATCATGTTGTGCCTTCATGTGCTTTTATGTGTTTCAATAGTTATTTAATTGAATACATAACAAACACAATAATTTTGTACAATTTTTGATGATGAGCATTATATTTGTTGTTCGCTGTTTTGTATTCGATATATTCATGTGTATGTCATATTTTATTGTGTTAATTTGCAAATTGAGTAAATATTAACTTGTATATATTTGATGATATAGCTAGTCATGTCGAATCTTGCGAAACTTGAATTTTTGGCTTTGGACATAAGTGGACAAAACTATTTGTCTTGGGTTTTGGATGCCGAAATGAACCTTGCTGCTAATGGCCTTGGTGATACCATCCAAGCGGGAAAAACAACAACTGTTGAACAAAAGGCTAAGGCAATGATATTCTTGCGCCATCACCTCCATGAGAATTTAAAATATGAATATCTCACTGTTAAGGACCCACTTGTCCTATGGAATCATTTGAAAGACAGATATGAACATCAAAAAACAGTGATTTTACCAAGGGCCCGCTATGACTGGGTTCATTTAAGGTTTCAGGATTTTAAAACAGTGAGTGAATCTAATTCTGCTATGTTTAAAATTACCTCACAATTAACTTTGTGTGGAGAAAAAATCACTGATGAAGAAATGCTTGAAAAAACATTCTCTACCTTTCATGCCTCTAATTTACTATTGCAACAACAATACCGCGAAAGAGGCTTTAAAAAGTATTGTGATTTGATCTCATGTTTACTTGTTGCGGAACAAAACAATGAATTATTAATGAAAAACCATGAATCACGTCCAACTGGATCCGCTCCACTTTTGGAAGCAAATATGGTAAATGGAGGTCGCGGTCGTGGATCTGACCGCGGACGAGGACGTGGCCGTGGACGTGGTCGTGGACGTGGCCAAGGGCGTGGTATTGGTCGAGGTAATTATCATGGTTTTCAGTTCGGATATACAAGTGGTCACAAAAAGTGGCAAGATAAAGGTAAGATGATCAAAAATGATGGAGGTGAAAAAACAAAAGGTGCCATTGAAAATGTATGTTATCGTTGTGGCGGTACTAATCATTGGGCCCGTGCATGTCGCACACCCAGACATTTGGTGGAACTCTACCAACGATCCCAAAAGACCAAAGGAAAAGGGGTCGAAGTTAACTTTGCATATGATGAAGGGAAAATTGATAGCCTTGATATCGATAGCCTCGGTATTGACAACCTTGGTGTTCCAGAAGACCCAAATGATAACACTCATTTGGATGTCAGTGATTTCCTCATAAATGAGTGATCCATAAGCAAAGTGTCAATAAAGCCAAGAATAAAACATCTTCATATCGATGATGATCTTGATCGCTTTGTTTATTTTCTTTCAAGTTTACCTATGTTGTCCTATGAGACGTACTTTATTTATAATTATTCACTTGGCTTAATAAAACATGTTATTCTTTTTTTTTTAATTAATCCGTTAAACATTCTACTTATAATACGTGTCTTTTATTTTGAAGAATATGGATCGTGTAGCACAACTTATTATTGATGATGAAGACATATGTCTAGTGGATAGTGCAACCACACACACAATACTTAAAAAGGAGAAATATTTCTCACATTTAAACATACAAGAATCAAATGTGAGTACTATCTCGGGTAGTGCAAAGCTAATAAAAGGTTATGGAAAAGCACATATATTATTACCCGAAGGTACAATGTTTAAAATTGACAATGCGCTATTTTCCCCTAAGTCTCAAAGGAATTTATTAAGTTTTAAAGATATTCGTCAAAATGGATATCATATTGAGACTACAAATGAAGGACATGATGAGTACCTTCATATTACGAACGTGATTTTGGGTAAAAAGAAAGTTTTAGAAAAGTTACCCGCATTTTCATCCGGGTTATATTACACTAAGATTAATATTGTTGAAACAAATGTGGTCATAAATAAAAAACTTATTGACCGAGAAAAATTTATCGTTTGGCATGATCGGCTAGGCCATCCTGGATCATTAATGATGCGAAAGATAATAGAAAATTAAAAAGGACACCCATTAAAGAACCATAAGGTTCTTGAAACAAAAGATATTACATGTGTTGCTTGCTCAAAAGGAAAATTAATCACACGCCCATCAACAACTAAGGTAGGGAATGAATCCCTTAATTTTCTGGAAAGAATCCAAGGGGATATATGTGGGCCTATACATCCACCTTGTGGACCATTTAGGTATTTTATGGTTTTAATCGATGCATCGACTCGATGGTCACATGTGTGCTTATTGTCAAGTCGCAATATGGCGTTTGCAAGATTACTTGCTCAATTAATAAGACTGAGAGCACATTTTCCAGATTATCCTATAAAGACAATACGTTTGGACAATGCTGGTGAGTTTACATCCCAGACATTTAATGACTATTGTATGTCTATTGGGATAAGTGTAGAACATTCAGTACCTCATGTTCATACACAAAATGGGCTCGCTGAGTCTTTTATCAAAAGGATTCAGATGATTGCAAGGCCCATGATTATGAAAGCGAAACTACCAATTTCTGCTTGGGGCCACGCTGTTCTACATGCAGCAACACTAATTCGTATCAGGCCAACGAGTCACCATACTTACTCCCCATTACAGTTGGTTTTTGGTCAGGAACCAAATATTTCACATCTAAGAATTTTCGGTTGTGCAATATATGTCCCAATTGCTCCACCACAACGCACAAAGATGGGACCTCAAAGGAGAATGGGAATATATGTTGGGTATGATTCACCATCTATAATTAGATATTTAGAGCCATCAACGGGGGATTTATTTACGGCTCGATTTGCTGATTGTCATTTCGATGAGTCAGTATTCCCAACATTAGGGGGAGAAAAGAAACAGCTGGGAAGTGAAATAAGTTGGAAAGAATTATCATTATCTCATCTTGATCCTCGAACAAAAGAATGTGAACAAGAAGTTCAAAAGATAATTCATTTACAAGGGTTAGCAAATCAATTACCAGACGCGTTTACTGACCTTAAAAGAGTGACCAAGTCACATATACCAGCTGTTAATGCTCCTGTTAAAATTGATGTTCCTAAAGAACATTCAGAAATTGCTAATGAGTCTAAGGCACGCCTAAAGCGCGGTAGACCAGTCGGTTCCAAAGATAAAAATCCTCGAAAGAAAAAGGGAACTTATAATCAAGATGGTCAAGTTGAGGTTAAAGAAACACCAAAAGGGTCCTCTATAAGGACGTTAGACATGACGGTTCAAGATGAACCTCGGGTACCCGAAAATGAAGAGATCTCAATAAATTATATCATGTCTAGAAAGGTATGGAACCGAAACGAAATCGACGTCGATGATGCTTTTGCATATAATGTAGCGCTAGAAGTTATGGAAAATGATGAGGATCAAGAACCAAAGTCAATTCCGGAATGCAAAAATAGAAGTGATTGGCCAAAATGGAAAGACGCAATTGAGACAGAATTAAAATCTCTTGAAAAACGAAAAGTTTTCGGACCGGTAGTCCGTACACCTGAAGGTGTAAAACCCGTTGGGTATAAATGGGTCTTTGTGCGAAAACGAAATGAAAGAAATGAAATTACGCGTTACAAAGCACGTTTGGTGGCACAAGGATTTTCACAAAGACCGGGTATAGATTACGAAGAAACATATTCTCCTGTGGTGGATGCAACTACTTTTCGTTATCTAATTAGTCTGGTAATACAAGAAGGACTCGATCTGCGTCTAATGGATGTTGTGACAGCCTATTTATATGGCTCACTTGATACAGAAATCTTCATGAAGCTTCCAGATGGTTTTAAGCTACCTGAATCAGGTAAAACAAGTTCTCGAGAACAATATACAGTTAAACTGAATAAATCTTTGTATGGGTTGAAGCAGTCTGGGCGAATGTGGTACAATCGCCTTAATGAATATTTATTAAAGGAAGGATATAGAAATGATCCTATTTGCCCATGTATTTTTATAAAAAGGTCTGGATCTGAATATGTCGTAATTGCTGTATATGTTGATGATCTGAATATCATTGGAACTCCAGGGGAGCTTCCAAAGGCAGTGGAATGCCTCAAGAAAGAATTTGAAATGAAAGATCTCGGAAAAACAAAGTTTTGTCTTGGATTACAAATTGAACATCTAAAGAATGGAATCCTTGTCCACCAAAATGCATACACAGATAAGTTGCTAAAAAGATTTTATATGGAAAAATCCCATCCATTGAGCACCCCAATGGTTGTAAGGACTTTAGATGTTGAAAAGGACCCTTTTCGACCTCCAAGTGACGACGAGGAAATTCTTGGTCCTGAAGTACCTTATTTAAGTGCCATTGGGGCATTGTTATTTCTTGCAAGTCATACACGACCCGATATATCATTTTCACTAAACCTATTGGCAAGATATAGTTCGTGTCCAACAAGGAGACATTGGAATGGGGTGAAACAAATATTTCGCTACCTTCAAGGTACGAAAGATATGGGATTATATTATACCAACTCATCCGAAAGAAATCTAGTTGGTTTTGCAGATGCAGGTTATTTGTCTGATCCCCATACCGGTCGGTCCCAAACTGGATATGTTTTCACAAGTTCCAGTACTGCCATTTCATGGCGTTCTGTGAAGCAAACAATGAGTGCCACTTCATCAAATCATGCAGAGATCTTGGCCATCCATGAAGCGAGTCGGGAATGCGTATGGTTAAGAAATGTGGTACAACATATTCGTGAATCATGTGGTATTTCTTTTGACAAGGAAGCTCCAACAATCATGCATGAAGATAATGCAGCATGCATTGCTCAGCTTAAGGACGGATACATCAAAGGTGACAGGACCAAGCATATTCTACCGAAGTTCTTTCTCACTCATGACTTACAAAAGAGCAGCGATATTATTGTTCAAAAGGTCCGTTCAAGCGAGAACTTAGCAGACTTGTTTACCAAGGCACTTCCCACTGCAACATTTAAAAAGTTGGTTCACGGCATTGGAATGCGAAGACTCAATGAACTTCAGTGATCTAATCATCAGAGGGAGAACATACGGGCTGCACTCTTTTTCCCTTAGCTATGGTTTTTTCCCACCGGGTTTTTCCAAGCAAGGTTTTTAACGAGGCAGCAGATCTAATCGTATGCTAACTAATGATGGATAGACAAGAGGGAGTATTATGAATAATTAATATTTGTGTCTATCCATATTCTAATCCATTAGTTGTACATCAAAATGCTTATCACTTGGTGACTAAGAGATAAGAATGAGTAGTTGGTGATTACCTTGATTTGTGGGTAATTAATATTTACCTTTTGTAAGCCTTGTAAGAACCCTATAAATAGCGGTTCATTTTGTAGGTTATGATCATCAATCAAAATGCATTCCACAATCTCTCTATTCTTCTAGCTTATATTTCTTGTCGATTATTATTATTTTGTAACAGTTCGATGGTCTCACTTTAGAGTTATAAAGACGTGATAACTTTTACTTTCTATCTTTGTGGGCAAGTTATTTGAAGTGTAAGCAATGATTGGATCAAAACTTGCTGTCATTGCTTGCAATTGGGACAAGTTAGCTAAATAATTACACCGAAACAAACTTCAAATATAAACAACAAGAAAGTTAAAGTTCTTTGTTACTCTAACTTGATGAATCAAAATAATCCCACTAGGGACTTATAAACGTCTCATAACTTCTACTTTTTTTTTTATCTATGTGGGACAAGGTTACGAGATATAAACATCAACTCTTGTTATACAATAATTAGAAACCTAGAATCACAAGTAGATAACTTGTTTGATAACATAGAACACCTTAAATTGTTTCTCATCCTCTTCGCTCGGTCGGTCGTGGTGGGGATAAATGGTCCTTTCACTCACTTGCTATCAACTCTTTTTATTTTTCTCGTGGATGTGGTAACTTTAGACGTGAAGACCCAATGTCTTCTTATCCATCAAACTATTTAGGCATATATGATTTATACTCTTTTGTGAATCTAATTGTAAGATAACATACCACTTTATTAAGAAAGGACTTGTATTCCAATGGTACCTCATGTTATGTGAGAAGCTCCCCAACTAAATGGTTACGGGTTCAGATCCTGCTTAGGACTTGTGAGAGAGTTAAAAAATCCCGTTCTAACAAAACATACCACTTTATTAATAATTTTGTGTATTCTATAAATTTGGTTGACTCGTTGATTTATTGTACCTAGTACGTATATTGAGTTCTATTGTTCTAGTATGCTTAATATTAAAATTTTTGGACTACTTATTTTGTTGCAGTAAACTAGGAATGGAATTTTTAACATGTACCCAAATAAAGCTATCAAAAGGGCCTAGTTTTTGTTATCGCTTAGGGCAACCAAAATCTACCGGACGGCCTTGATCAAATTCGATGACACATCAGTGTTAGCAAGGTTTAACATTCCGTATCACAAAAATTCCCATCAAAACACAATGCCAAACAACCCCTTAATAGGCATTCATATTCATTCAAATCATTGGCACATGAAAAATAAGAAAAAACATACTTACATAATTAATTTAAAAAAAATAATAATAAATAAAAATAATAATAATAATAATAAAAGTTATACTTTTAAAAAATAAAAATGATCAAACACACTATCTTTACAAATAAGTTTTTGTAAAGATAGCATACCTCACTGCATAGAAATCATACATGCGAATTATAAAGGTCTAATAACTTTTACTTTTTATCTATGTGGGATAAGTTAAGTGACACCATAGCACGATCAATAGTGCACTAAAAAGGCGAATTTGAACCCGAAATAACAAGTTTTGATCGAATCCGATCACACACATCAGTGTCAGCAAAGTTTAAGTCCTCTGACCAAATTATGTACGAGAGTTTTGTTGTATACCAAATTGATAAGTGATGCAGAAAACACAGTTAATGGTGACATCAAGAAGTATATTGACGCCATTAATGTAGTTAAGAAATTCATCGTTAAGAGAGTAAGATCTATTTTTCTAAAGGATTGATGAAAAAATTATTGACGAAATGCATGCTGCAAATATCTCAGTTTTTAATTTTGGATTCTCGATAAAGACCTTACGTATGTTGCTCGATTTTTAAAGTTATTCGTATACACAACCTTTCCAATTCATTGCAGCCGGTATCGATGGTGTGATCACAGATAATCCAAAAACCGCAGGTGCATTTATGAGTAGTACAAAGTTAATTGGTTAGTATAACAATATACTTTACGAGTTTTTATCAAAAGCTCGATTTTGTTGAAACGAAATTCATGTACATTATTACTGATAATACATGTGTTGACCCGAACAGTAAACCTCTGTTCGTATTCCTACCAATCAGACCGGGTGATTACCATGCTCAAGTTGACCCTGAGGTTTTGCCACAAGCATCAACACCTATTACTTAAAGGTCGAGTAATCAATCTTGGCTTATCAGTTTAGCAGTAGCCGCATCAAAACTACTTTTAAAGTGGTGTCTGGAATAGCTTATTAAAAGTGTAAAACCAATTGTCTGCTTATTGCTTTTTTATATGGTACATAAGGATTAAGGAGTTTTGTGAGTGTTTAGGATTTCTTATTCGAGCTCCCTATTTGACTATATATAAGAGTGAAATAAGCAGTTTCAAATAAGCAACTTAAATCTGCTCATTATGAAAATCTCTAAATATTAAAACAAACATAAATTAAGAACACCCAAACAAGTTCATGTTCAGTTTGAAAATGTCTAAAATATCAAAACGTTAACATAAATTAAAAAGATCTAAACAAGTTCATGCGCTACAAATAAGTTTTTGCAAAAGATACACTTTCCAACTTAATAAAAAAAAAATCACACTTAGGACTTATAAAGGTGTTATGTAGTACTGTATAACTTTTGTTTTTTATCCTCGTCGGTCGTGCAGTGGTTCTTTCACTCATTTGCTATCAACTCTTTTGATATTACTCCTGGATATGTACCTTTAGATGTGTACGCCCAATATCTCATTATCCATCAAACTTGTAATACCCGGCCCAAAATTAAGAAGAAAATAAGCCCACAAACACATTGTCCATTTACTAGTCTTATAACTAAAAGCCTATAGCAATAAGCCAATAAGCCAAAAACCGCAGGTGCATTTACTAGTCTTATAACTAAAAGCCTATAGCAATAAGCCAAAGAAAATAAGCCCACAAACACATTGGGCAATTTATCTTTATCGTATGTTTGACCATTGCCCAATTTTGCTATAAAGATAAATTGTTGTCTAACACTGTTTCTAAAGAGAGTTTTTGCATGGATTATGTAAGAGTTTAGAAATAGCTATAAATGTAGTTTGCAATGACAACCTTTAAGTATTCAAACTACTTTTTGTAAACCCCTTATTTTTTCAGAATATTAATTTGGGTCTAATTGTAAATATCAGCTTAAGTAACTTGAAACTACTCAATTTTGTTTTAAACATTAAAAAACGTTATTTTAGTCATTAGATGTTATTTTCTCGAGTTACTTAAAGTGTTGAACATGAAAGACGTTTGGATAAAATACACACCCAAACTTACTGTTATCAAATGGAGTAAACTTGCATAAAAGAAAAGAACTACAAGTACTACTTTTATTCATATAATAGAACATCTATATATAGCCTTACATGGGAACATAAAATAACTAGGAAAATGCTACTCTATCCTAAAGACTAGGAAACGTGTGACCACTTCTACAAACGTGCAAATGCACATACACAAAACTCGGTCAAAGGTTTTACTAAGCCATGCATAGTGACATAAAAACTATTAACCAAAAACCATAAATACTTAGTATATATAAAGTTCCAGTAATGTTGATCACGTTAACCCTTTGCATAAACCCTTTGCATAAACGATTAATATCCAACATTCACCCCCTTAATCGTTTACTTCTTAGTTCATAACAACGTTAAAGACCTTTCCCGAATACCCGACCTTCACCTCGGTCACATTCAAAGTCTTCTCTAGCTCAACCCGAATCAAATTCACCACACTTGTAACATCTTACATGGCATCCCGTTGGAACCGTTCATTAACATCTTGACTCTTCACGGATCGACGACCTCTTCCCTGGCCACATCCAAAGCCACCCGATTTGAACTCCAACCGCCATAATGTTCACACCGTGTTGTTTCTCCGTTCCCGAATTTTCCCGGACTCACGACCTCTACCTTGGTCTCGTCCAAAGTCTCCAACCACCCGACTATTGTTGTCACCACACAGAACCCGTTTGCTCATAACACTTCTGTGACACGAGAGCATTCTTCCACCGATCAAGAAAACAAAGCCACCCGCTTCTACCTTTTTCTTTCACCCGCCAAACGAACCGAATCAAAGCTCCTTGCTTTTCCCGTCTATTTATCCCGCGAACCGGTTAATCTCTCCATTTTTCGGTGACCTACAACCTACCGCCGGACTTGATCACAACACCCTTTGATCACGACTAAACATCTACGGACCACCTATGTTCATCACCGGTCACCCCCGTCATTTTGAACGGTACTCCCCGTCTGCCTACGACAACGTAGTCCCAAAACACCTTCTCGGTCTCCGTCTTCTGCTGTAAACATTCATGATGACAGCCCCTGCTGTCCACGCTTCTGCTGCGATGGCAGCCCCGCACCCGAAGGCTTCTCACCTTCGAAAGTCGACTCTCAAACCCGCCCTTTAATCGAACGAAGCTCTTGATACCAAATGTTGAATACGAAAGACGTTTGGATAAAATACACACCCAAACTTACTGTTATCAAATGGAGTAAACTTGCATAAAAGAAAAGAACTACAAGTACTACTTTTATTCATATAATAGAACACCTATATATAGCCTTACATGGGAACATAAAATAACTAGGAAAATGCTACTCTATCCTAAAGACTAGGAAACATGTGACCACTTCTACAAACGTGCAAATGCACATACACAAAACTCGGTCAAAGGTTTTACTAAGCCATGCATAGTGACATAAAACTATTAACCAAAAACCATAAATACTTAGTATATATAAAGTTCCAGTAATGTTGATCACGTTAACCCTTTGCATAAACCCTTTGCATAAACGATTAATATCCAACATAAAGAACAGGGATACATTTTTTAAAAGAATTTCTACCAGCTTAAGGATTATTTTTGGTAAATTATTGACTTGTATAAGGAATGAAAAATATTTATGCGATAAGTCATGAAGCGTTTTCTAAGTCATCACTGTTAAAATGTTTTTGCTAAATAAAAAGTCATGTTTAAGTAGCCATACATACCAATGAAGAATGGAGACGTGGGAGTCTAGCCGAACTAAGATAGTGTAGTAGTGTAGTGATAAGTTTTAGCTCTAATATTACTTACTTGTCGAAAGAGATCAGTGACGAGCGTGTAAGAGATCTTTTGGAGTTAGCATCTTTCATATAACGATACAAGTACGGATGTCTTTCGTGTTCCTTTAATTGTTCGTAACCTTTTTTTTTTTTTTTTTCGTATTCTCTTTCACCGTTACTTTATAAATCCTTGTCATACTTTCGAAGTCATTTTGGTATGCGTATGCTGTGATTCTTTTTATGTTTAAGCAAAGCTGATTATTGTTGGATTCTGAAAATCTTTTGGCAATCTAGATTTTGAGAATAAATGTGGAGCTTTATGAAAACATGATTCTTTGAGAAAACTTTTTGAAATATTCTTTATGCACGCGTTTTTGTTTTCTTTGACTTAGGACTCATATGCACGGTGAACATATTTTGGTTTCAGGTTGGTTTATATGTACACTCGTAGAGGTGCCTGGGGCATGTCATTATGGCGCCAATGGCATGAAACTAACGTGGGTTGTGATGGCTCACGGCGTCTCCCCTTCTTCTTATTATGCTCGTGCGGAGAGCCTTCGGTTATATTGGGAGAGTATGGGTGCACCCTAGTTTATTATGTGATATGATATATATTTATGTGGTGGGTGATGTAGTGCCCATACACACCTTTCGATTTTGGGATGCACTTGAAGTTGCGAATCCACGTGTATCATTTTGATATGAGATACGATATGATTTTATTTTGGCACTATGAGTGGTGCATTTTGGATATTATGTTGGGCATTCGGTATAAATTCCCTAAAACCTTTTGTTTTTGTTGTTCCAGCCTAATATTTCATTTATTACTCTTGTGTTCGGAGGTGTGTTGATATGATGGATGTGATTTATTTTTGGAAAATAAAATGATCCATTTCGTGTTAATATGAATTCAAGAAATTTTGGACCTCATCTCTTTTCCTTTATCTTTACTCTTATGTATTGTGTTACTTGTTATTTGTTGTCAACATCAGCGCACTAAGCCTTTAGCTCAGCTGCGTTTCGTTTCTTCGCGGCAGGTATTTAGGTTGACGGAGGTGTGTGCAAAGAAACACTTGACTTAGACACTCTGCAATTGGAGACTGCATACCGCATACGGACTTAGAAAGATTTGGGCTATAAATGTGATCTCTAGTTCCAATATCGGGATTGGGGTGTTATGAAACTACTTATACAAGAATTATTGAATTATGACTTGTGTTAATTTGATTGTGAGATACTGTATATTTATACTAGATGAAAAATATACTTCTAATTAAGGGTGAGCAAACGGACCGGATGGACCGGACCGGCCAACAAAACCGACCGGACCGACCACATTCAGTCCGGTCTCTTTCTAGGGATTTTCATAATTTCGGTCTCGGTCCTGATCGGTCCAGTCCGGCTTAAAAACCGGACATTTAGCCTATTTGGACCGAGACCGGACCGACCACATTCGGTCCGATCTCGGTCTAGGATTTTTGCCGGATTCGGTCTCGGTCCGGTTCGGCTTTTGTCGGTCCGGTCTGGTTTTTGGACCGTGAGCACCCTACTTCTAATAACACTAAAATGTACACCAAGGGTTGAGTAATCAATTTTGGCTAATTTAGCAGTAGCCGCCACAAACTAGTTTTGAAGTTTTCTCAGCACCAAAAAAAAAAAAAAAATCGTTTTGAAGTAAGGTTGAGTAATCCGACCAGACCGACAAAACCGACCTGACCGACCGAAGGACCAATGGTCCGGTCTCGGTCTGAGGTTTTCATTATTTCGGTCTCGGTTCGGACCGGTCCGGTTCGGTCCGGCTTACAAACCGGACATTTAGCCTATTTTGGACCGGACCGACCGAAGGACCAATGGTCCGGTCTTGGTCTGAGGGTTTTTGCTTAACTCGGTCTCGGTCTGGTCCGGTCCGATTTTTAGACCGTGAGCACCCTTAGTTTGAAGTAGTGTGGGATTGCTTTTTAAGACCATTTATCTGCTTATTGCTTTTTATACGGTACATAAGAAGTTTTGCGAGTGTTTGGATTTCTTATTCGAGCTCCCAATCTGATTATTTTAGAGTTGAATAAGCAGTTTTAAACAAGCAACTAATTAAATCTGCTCATTTCAAATCTAGTAAGGCATGGTTATTCGAGCTCATTTCAAATCTAGTAAGGCATGGTTATTCGAGCTCCATATTCGTCTGTAATCATGACATATCACATTATCCCTTTCAAAACACAATTCATTTCAAATAATTGACATATGATAAATAACAAAAAAAGTTACCTTCATTGGTTGAAAAGTTGTCCCTATATTTTTGAGTGAACAATTATGTGTAAAAATCAACATATAAAAATGTTACTATTTTTAGGGCCCGTTTGGTTTGTAAATGGGTTTAGATTAGGATTTGAGATTGAATGTAAAGTTGTAGATTAGGATTTAAATTTGGAGAGAGAAAATGAAAAAAGTTGTTTTGTTTTATGTGTTGGGGTATTGGATTAGAAGAGAGAAAATATATTTATTTAATAAGTTTTATAATAAAATTATTATAAAAAATATTATTATAATATTAACTATTATTTTAAATATAAAAGTAAAGAGAGAAATATATTTAAAAATAGAGGGCCCCATCATTTGTCAGAAAACTTGACCCTCCCCATATCTTTTATAAAACCTCCGTATCTAGGATTAAAAATCTAAACCAGCATGACCAAAACACAACCAAACAAAGGTTTTAAATTTTTAAATCTAAACTCCCATGAAAACCCGTAAAACAAACGCACCCTTAGTTACTTAAACAAATATAAATTTAAAAACATCAAGAAACTCAACTTTACAAACAAGGTTTTGCAAAGTTGGTATCTTAAGTATCTATGAAATGGCACCTGTGACTTATAAATATCTCATAAGTTAACCTTTTTATCTATGTGGGACAAAATTATAAGCATCAACTTTTGCTATACAATCATTAAATTGCATGTTTCTCAAACCCACCCAACCCCCCCCCCCCCCCCCCCCCCACCCCCCGGTCGGTACCGTTTTCTCCCATTTCCACTCATTCAACTTGTAACTGATTCATGCTCATAGCTTGATCAATAATACATCAATGGAGTTATAACTTATAAGGTTCAAATCTTGTTCTAGTCGAGATTTCTCCTTTAACTTAAGTTCTTATATCATTTCACTTGTGAAATCTATGAGTTCATATCATGGTCCACTAGTTCTTTCAATCGATCACTTGCTAGTTGCTACCTCTTTTGATTTTTCTCGTTGATGCGGTAACTTTCGACATGAATAGGGGTGTAATCGAGCCGAGACAACTTGCGAGCAACTTGAGATCGATTCAAAAACTATTCGATTAGAGTCGATTTTAAACGAGTCGAGCTCGAGCTACTCGTGTAAGATTTCAAGTCGAGTTCGAGTTTTAAGTTACTCGTTTCCTGAAGCTCGCGAGCCTTAACGAGCTTTTCTATAATTACATATATACCCTTTTACACATATATTTACTTTTCATTGTCCTTCGTATAAAAAGAAAAAGTTAAAAACCCGTTTGTTTTCCTACGAATCAAACCAGGTGATTACCTAGCCCAAGTTGAACCTGCGCTTTTGACACCAGGATCAACACCTATGACCTATTCCTCCACTTTAGGTGACAGATGTTGCAGATCTACCACTAATCAGGCTAGCAGTAGCTGCAACATAACTACTTTTAAAGTGGTGTTTCGGATTGCTTATTCAAACCATTTATCTGCTTATTGTTTTTTCTATGCGGTACATAAGGATTAAGGAGTTTTGTGAGTGTTTGGGAATTCTTATTAGAGTTCCTTATCTATTCTTCTAAGAGTGAAATACGCAGTTTCAAATAAGTAATTTGAGTCTGCTCTTTTTCAAAATGTCTAAAACATCGAAACAAATGTAAATTAAATTAAAAAAGTCTGACAAGTTCTTGTGCTACAAATAACTTTTTGTAGCACAAATAACTTCAGCTTTATATACAAATCACACTTAAGACTTATAAAGGTGTGATGACTTTCACTTTTTATATATGTGGGAAAAAATGTGAAATATAAGTTTCAAATCTCATTTGATAACATAGAACACCTTAAATGGCCTCTCATCCTCGTTGGTCCAATGTCTTTTAACTTGTTTGATAACTTGTCCTTTCACTCACTTTCTATCAACTCACTTATAAGATTTTTTACATAGGAGCTTTGCTAGTGTTTAGAATTTCTGCTTATTTCTTTGCGAGTGTTTGAGATTTCTTATATGAGCTTCATATCTGATTATTAAGAGTGAAATATGTAGTTTCAAATAAGCAACTTAAATCTGTTCAAGTTCTTAAATATCGAAACAAACATAAATTAAATTAAAATGGTCTAACATAAACGTAAATTAAATTAAAAAGGTCTAACATGTTCTTGCGCTACAAATAACTTTTTGTAGCACAAACAATATAAACCTTATATAAAAAAACGCACTTAGGACTTATAAAGGTGTGATGACTTTAACTTTTTATCTATGTGGGAAAAAATGTGAAATATAAGTTTCAAATCTCGTTTGATAACATAGAACACCTTAAATGGCCTCTCATCCTCGTTGATCAAATGTCTTCTAACTTGTCCTTTCACTCACTTTCTATCAACTTACTTATAAGAATTTTGACATAGGAGCTTTGCTAGTGTTTAGAATTTCTGCTTAATTATTTCTTTGCGAGCGTTTGAGATTTCTTATTTGATATGTAGTTTCAAATAAGCAACTTAAATCTGTTCATTTCAAATGCGGGTAAAAAATTGTTATTCGAGCTCCATGTCAGTCTCTAATGATTCCATATCAAATAATCCCTTTCAAAAAACATCAATTGACGTAAGTTTACAAACAAGTTTTTGTAAAACACACTATCTATGTTATTAGGAAGTCGCACTTGGGAGGTATATCTCTTCTTGTGATTCTACGTTTCTGATATTGTATTACAAGATTTGATGCTTAGTCCCACATAGATAAAAAGATTATAAACATCAAATCTTGTAATAGCTTTATATTTCTATCTATGTGGGACAAACTATTAGATTATAAACATCAAATCTTGTAATACAATATCAGAAACGTAGAATCACAAGAAGAGATATAACTTGTTTGATAACATAGAACACTTCAATTGTTTCTCATTCTCTTCGCTCAGTCGGTTGCTGGTGGTGGTTCAATGGACCTTCCACTCACTGGCTATTAACACTTTTGATTTTTCTGGTGGATGTGGTAAATTTAGCGTGAAGACCCAATGTCTTTTTTTCCATCAAACTATTTAGGTATATTATGATTTATAATCTTTTGTTAATCTAACTTTGAGATACAATACACTTAAATTTGACGAAAAGTACATAAACACCAAAGTGTAAATTAGCAATGATTTGGCTTGTTGGAAGTGTGATAAAAATAAAATTAGGACGCGTTACTTCTATATTTGTTGGAATTAGAATAACATGACAATCATAAATAAACTAAACACATCAAGTAAGCATATAGCGGAAGCAATTATAACAAGACCATAATATGTAATTAATTAATCAAAATATAAATAATAAACGTACCTTGATGATTCTAGCCCGAACAAGAATCAAAGCAATCTTCCAGAACCAAGAACCCTAATTAGGGTTTATAAGGATTATAAGAATTACCCCTTACCTCTTTTGTAATTCAATCCAAGATATAACCAATAGTGTGGTTATATCACGTTCTTGTACACACGTACTATTAACGAATTAAAGTAAATGCTAGTTTAAATATTACACAAAATAATTTTGTTTTAAAACAAAACTAATTGACAAAAGATAATAAAACACCAAATCTCATTTGTGCTTATCCTTGTTTGTCGAATACAAAAACCAAAGGAAAGAAAACAATATTTTTCTCATGCATATGTAAGATTTACGCATGTCATGTTTCTGTAATGTCGACCGAATATAAAGAAAGAAAAGAAAGTTAAGATTTAATATGTGTACAAGAGATACAAAAAATAAATCCTTGACTTTGCTTTTATAGGATACAAAACTTAGGGAACAAGTTAGGGCATGGGTTGGGCTTCCCTGGCTGTCGAACATAGCAACCCACAAGGGTTCTAGATCTTTCTTGTTCTCTATTTTTTATCCATAATCCTTATCTTTGTACATTAGTCAATTTTCATTAATTACTAACGTTCATTATTTGTTTTGTGTAATTAATAATTAAATATAACTTTTATATTAAATTATTAAACTTTAATTCTCATACGTAAAGTGTGCAATCCCGTGATCTCGAGTTCGATCCTAACATACAACTACTAAAATAATGTCCATAATCTAACAGCTCCCACTTGGACATATTTTAATAGTGTAATCACATCGGTTAGCGTCTAGCAACACTTCGATGCCTCTAGTACGATCTCGAGTAAGGCTCCTGGACAAACCTTTTAATGATTTCTCATTATTATTATCCTTTTGTTTCTAATACCACGTTAATAAGGATATGGATTAAAGTCATCCCTTAATTAACCATTTTGTTTCTCGTTGTTTATGATTGATCAAGATTACCAAATCTTCTGAACTTATTCAGGGGAGATCTTGGGTGCGGCCGCACATGCATCTTACCAACCCTACGAGGGGCCCAGCTGTATTAAACTCCAAAAATAAATTTGAAGGAACAAATTCTATCTTGAATACAAGCAAAACTCACAAACTTTGTAACACTTTCGAAAACAACCCTTATGACTACCAGTTACGTATAGCGTTAAGTTGTTCCACAAAAATGTACTACATTCATGACACTTATCTTGCATCTCAAGTCTGAGGATAACTTCTCATGATTTACTTAATAACAAAATCCATAAAGTAACATCATGTAGTTGGGATAAGTCCTATATTCAGTATCATTGAATATCATCTGAAATGGCATGACTACGCATCAATATACTTTAAGTATATTATACCAACCTTCAGATTTGTCTTGATTTAATAATATTCCCATATTATTAACTGACAACGGACAATTTAATAATAACATTTATTCATGGATTTAAACATACAAATATAGGATACAATTTATTATAAATTAAACATACCATGTATTTAAATTTATTATAACAATTGTTTAACATCCCTTATCCAAATACTAAATAGATCAATGCATGATAACTCTTGTTGATGAATTATGTCTCAAGCAATGACATTCATACTTGTTGACAAGACATAAATCATCCAACTTTGATCTATCGGAATTTTAAGAATACTTATTTCAAGAATTCAACTATTGAAATTCTTATATGTGCATAGTCAACTATTTTGATAATGCCATATTTCATAAAAATGTGAGACATCCTTAACCACTAATTTATGATAATTAAACTTCCAAGCATTTTAAAGTTTAAAGTATTCTTATTCTCTTAATGTATAATGCAACTTATGCTTTTAGTAAGCACAACTAGTACATATAGCAAAGAACGAAATCCTTACCATAACTAGTATTGAGTGTTATCTCAATTTCAATAACATCATTGTATGCAACAACAATATGTTATTAAAACTTCCCGTAAACATTAATATCTATTGTGTAATGTTTGATGCCCTTCAAACTTTCAAGTTTGTTGGCTATGACAATTTCCACAACAATTGAAAAATTGTTCATCTATAGAATTTGGAAGCTATTCCAGATTTAGGATGTAATTCTATAATCAAACATATTCATTTAGAATATTACACAAGTTATCTAATAACTTTTTAATTAGATATTAATATTGCCAAATTATCTTGTAATCAAGCATGATACAACAAAACATGATGTTCATGAAAGATCTTTGAGTCATACTTAGATTTTATTCATGTCATTCATATCCATTTAGACTTTCTAAATAACATATCATGTTATATTAGATTCATTTACCGCACATGTTTCAATAATAAACATTGATTCCAAGGTTATATGTCTTATTTCCTAAATCTTACAAGTAAAATTTCATTTCATTCTAAGACTTAACATTTACTTATATGGAATATTACTTTTCATATGTTCTACAACATATATGATTTAAGAAATTAAACATAATACTCCCACTAGCTTTTAGGAATACTTAGAAATTATCTTATTTCAATTATAAATCAAAACATGAATTTAATAATTAAACATAAGAGTAATCTTCTAGATGCATGCATATATCCATCCATTGATTATTGCACTTTGTACACTTCCAAAGATTTATTTGAATTCATAAACTCCTTTTGATTACTTATCGTCCTCGCTCAAGTAATCACTCAAGAAAGAGTTTTTATATTCTATTGTCAATTTCATAAATACGACAATCATAATCTTTATATATTTAATGTGTTTAGAAAAGAATATTCAATCACAGTTAATTGCTTAAATGTGATTAATAATTTTGTCATAAAACATGCATTAAATACGTGCACAATATTGTCCATGTGATTTCTATACAAAGATTTAAACCACAAGGGTTACCTTATCTTTAAAGAAACTCATCTTCATTTTCTAGTCTAACTATTAAGATAAACCACATTTCTAAAATTGACTATCTTTATGGACAGCATCTTAATCATTCATATTATGTATACTTTACTCAATTTCATATTTGGTAATGTATCATAATGATTATCAGGTTTACAATAATCCTGTAAATCATAGCCCTCAGCATATTAATCAAATATCTGAGATATATTACTATTCTATGAATGATAATTCCATCATTTTGAGATTTAATATTTAACATTTAAATGTCAAACTTTATTATCATGTTGAGATTTAATATTCAAATGTCAAACTTCATCATGATATTTACTAGTGTATTTTAGAAGATTATATATCTTATAATTTTATCTTTTAAAGATCAAAACTCCCACTTGCTTTTAATAATTTAAAGACTATCTTTAAATACTTAGCAAATAAAGAAACAATACAATGTTCTCTTTTGGGATATTACAAATACTTATTGATAGTTCCTGACTTTACTTTGTTAATAACCTCTTCATAAGCAGTTAAACAAATTTAGAACTTCAATTTAAGACTTAATGTGATTCATCACATTCCATCATATGATAATGTCTTATTAATCTTCTATGTTGGAGTTTTATTAAATATGTCCAAGTCATACTCAACATTATAACCTTGATAACTTTCGGAAGAAAAGAAGTCATAGTTATCTTTAATCAAACAATATAACAAGAGTTTGATTTACCTAACTGAACATACCATAAACATTTGATATTTCATTAGTATTAATATTGTAAGACAATCTAACAATATTAAAGATAACCATATTCTTTTGACTTGTCTATTTACCAACTAATCCATTTTAATGGTATAATAATTTTCAAGCCAATTACATGCTTTATAACACAAGTACTTTTTACAAAGTTACTTCATGTCCATGTCTTTACAAGAAAAACATAAACTGTTATAATCCCACTATACGTTATAAGTCATTTAACAATTTAATAACTTCATGTATATGTCTTAATTAAAAAACACAACAAGATAACGTCTTACTTTATTATAAGTCTTGTAACAATTAAAAGACTTTATGTTTATATCTTTAGAATGAAAGTAGTATTAGATTACTTAATTAATTTATGTCATTCCATGAATTCATAAATCTATAAATTAAAGTAGTCTAGATATCATATTGACACATGTTCTAATAGGTATCTAATTTAGAAACTAAAAATTCTCATAGTTCAATTACATCAGTTGATCTGCTAGTAATGAAATATGAAATTCACCTTGTTGTTACAATCTAGCTAAGCCCTCACATAACATAAATTGTAACACCAAGTGTTTCTTGAATTAATATTAGAACCTTATTCTCTTACCTTGTAGTCAAGATAATCCATTAAATCATATCTTTATGAGTTGTTTCTTGCACACATTAAAGATAACATTTCTCCCACTTGTGCATGGAACAACCTCATATAGTTGATAAACAACATGCCATGCATTTGTTTATGTGTTCAATATGATTGTGTCATAGATTTTAGCATAACAAGTAGATGTAAAACAACACTGTCTAGTAAGGAAACGTACAATACTTATCCTTAAAAGTATGAGTGTCTACACTTGGAAAGTAATTATCTTTAGCTACCAAGATGTCAAAGCTTGTAACTCTCACTGAATTAAAGATCATTACAATAATTTCTTATTCAGTAATAAGTACACAATACTCCCACTGAATTTGAAAATATTTAAAATGTTTCATATCCAGTGAAAGAAAATAGTGTACTTTTAACTTTCCTACACCTTTAAATGTCCATGCGTAACAATTACTTATGCACTAAAGAGTGTATTCTACTACGTAAATGATGGACTATCCATCAAATGCTATTAACTTGAAAATTGGGCATGCAATTTCTTCCTTAATAGGTCTACCATCCTACAATGTATGTAGCACCTTTAAAATAGTCAAAAACAACTAGTTTGTCTTTAAACATTTTGCAGTAATTAGTTTAGCTTCTAATTATAATAACTAATAAAATGTCATACATAATTTTCTGTTAACCAAATATCATATTTGTTACTAAGAACTTGATCACCGAATGAGGATGATAAAATCCCTATGGAAAATATTCGCAATTTTCTTAACTATTAAAAATTTGCTATGAGTTATATTAGAATTTAGACATATCTAATATTCCTATTATCCTTTCTCATTCATGAAAAGGAATAGGATTGTGTCTCACTCTTCCTTCATAGAAAGGAGACTACTTTTGTCTTTTAAGTAAATATTTCTTAATCAAACATTTGTTTGAAAACAGAACTAGATCAATTTACCAAAGCCCAAAGTGCGTTTACGGTTTAAACGTTGCATTAATACATTAAAACGAATTACAAAATTCAATTTCAGTATTTTCGATAATTAGATCTTTAAGAAAATAAAATACCCATTGGTAAATATTCATATAAACCGTAGTATTTTCTTAAAGCTAGGATCCAAATTGACATAGTACCATTACATCAGTTGATCTGCTAGTAATGATAGTATTCAACAAGGTAATTGTCGAACAATAATTGCCAATTTCATATTGCAATTCCTAGATTTATGGGATTTACAATCACAAAACTTTTGTATTGTAAGCATGTTTGATCCCCATCTTAATGCCTTGAGTCCAAGATCTCACTTCCTACTCAATTTAAGTCGTCTAACTTAAAAACTGCAAACTCATAAATCCATCACATCAGTTGATCTGCTAGCAATGAATTTATGAAATTTACCTCTCCATTGCAATCTCGCCAAGTTCTCACATGAAGTAAATTACAACTTCAAGTGTTCTTAGTTAGATGGCATTCGACTGAATTTTATAAGGGTATTAAATTGTAACACCTCCAAAATACCGCAGCGGAAGACTGTGTCATAGGGGTGCTACTTCATAATACAAAGTACAAGTTATAGAAAACGAACTCTAAATGAGACGTTTTGAAAAGTTACCATTCGATTAATGAATTCAAAGTTACAAACATGAGATTCCAAAGTATGATACATAAATGTATACAAAATGTTTTGAATGGTAAATGATAAAAAGCGTAAGTCTTCAGAATATGCAGCTTGACTCTAAGTTCCACACACTAGTTATCGCCTTACTAACCTGAGATAAACATGTTAAAGTGTCAACACAATGGTTGGTGAGTTCATAGAGTTTGTCTTAAAACAGTTGAAAAAGCCTTAAAAGAATATTCGCACAGCAAAGGCATCGTGAATCCACTCAGTTGCAAGTCCCGCCATAAGAGACTTGCAACCTGTGTGTTCACAACCCACTGCTAACATATAGTATAGTAAAGACATGTATAAGTTCATCAAAACAGTTAAGCAATTAGTCGTGAGTCTACACTTCATCTCCGAAGACCTCACTTGGGAGCCAATTCCCAAAGACAACTGGGAGCCACTTCCCAAAGAAAACTGGGAGCCACTTCCCAAAGATAAAAGTTTGCTGGGAGCCACTTCCCAAAGATAAAAGATTACTGGGAGCCACTTCCCAAAGATAAAACAGTCATGTATGTATGAAATCAAGTATAATGCAATCAAGTATACGACAATCAAGTATGAAACAAACAAGTATAAATGTTTTGAGTATTTGTACAAGTAAGCAAGTAGTTGAGCATGTATCCCCCCCAAGAGTTAAAACAAGTATGAAAAAGTAGGGGCTATGACTCACCTTAAGCTTATGTAATGAGAAATGAAAGTCGTAGTCGAATCGCGAAAGTCTCTAAGAGCAGCCTATAATAGAACGTTGCGACTTAGGTTTGGAGTAACGTCTAAGAATACGAAGAATTGCCTATATATGTCTTGCATAATGTTCATGATGTAGTACTTAGTATATAGTGTAAGTCTTTGAATATAAATGGTCTATGAAACATGTATAGGTTGTATATCTCTTACTACCGTTCGGGCCGACATAATTCAGAAGTCATGGAGTAAACGTTCGAGGAGCCAGGACACTTTAATTCATAAATCCACTACTCATCTCGACGGCTTACTTAATGAACTCCTCACATGAGGCTCCCTACTATTGTAGTATTTGATAACATATATATAAGTTTTGATCTTTAAAAGTTATATGGTCTTTAGCCGTGGCTTTGCCGTTACCTTGGTCATTGTTACCATGGTCTTGAGACTCAACCTTGGCTTTAGCCATGGTTGTGGTCTTGGCTTTAGGTCATTAGACCTCTTGGTCTCTTCTAATTATAACCATTATATAGTTACTTTGGTCTAAAAATGGGCTGTTAAGAATTTGAAGAAATTATCACTCGGAAAGCGTTTTCAGGGCTCAAGCTTTGTTGAACCTGAACGAAAAACGGCGTTCCGGACAACTTTCGTGTTTTAACTTTTTGATGAATCGGACCAGAAGGGTGACTTTCAAATTGGCAGAATGCAAAACAGTAGGTTATGGGCAGTTTCGGCGTTTTGGTGTCGCTAACTTCTTATGGCCATAACTTTTGACGCGTGTACTCGTTTTGGGTGATTCAAATTGCTATGTTTTCCTTTTGAAGTCCTTTATAACAGTAAGTAAGTTTCAAATATCATAGTTATACTATTTTGGTCGTGGTTCTCCATAAAAATCACTAGTTTGCTTGTTTACTTGTCATAAGTTAACATATGTATACCAATACTCGTTTTATCCATTTTTAAACATCATGAACACAATAACAAGAACATATATAGCATTAAAGAACCATAATAAGCATGAAAATGATATTGAGCAAGAAATTGTATAAGAGTTTCTTACAACTTTTGGCTTTCTAAAGAAAGGAAGTCAAGTATAGAACTAGGACACTAAACCTAAGCTTGTAAACCCTTCACCATAACTCTTGTAACCCTTGCTAGCCTTGATATAACCCTTGTGAAAACCCATTAACTTCAGCCCTAGTACCCTTATGTAGCTCTTAATTTAACCATGGAATCACCAAACAAACTCTTGATTCATGTAGAGACTAACTAGGCCTTCAACTTTGGTGTGTAACTTGAAGATTGAAATAAAAAATAAGAGTGTTTGTGTTTGTTTTGTGTTGTGAACGACTTCAAGAGGGGTAGGAGGGTTATATAGGGCCTTGAGGAGGTGCTAGGAAGGTGTTAGGAAGTTGCCTAAACTTGGAGGCCAAGATGTACACTTGTAATGATCTAATGAACCCTTGGTGACCAAGTTTGCTTAATATACAAGTATCCTAAAGTCCAAGGCTTATCACCAAGCCACTAAGGCTTGGTGAATCATCATATACACGTTCATATGATGGGAGGAGTGACTAGGTACTTAAACTTGGTATTATCTAGCTTACGGAGTAAGTTTTGGTCCCGGTAATCGCTAACGGTAAGTTATTAAGTCATGAAACTTAAAATCGGGTATCCTAAAAATATGAAACTTATAAATATGCTAGAACCTATCAATATACTCCATAATAAAATATAAAATGAGTGGTAGGTTCTATCGGGTGCTAAAACCCTACTAAAAACTGGAAACACGGGTCTAAAACGCGTAATTCGCGTAAAACGCTGAACTGAAAAACGTAAAATTCCAAAACTTTTGGAATTGTTCTAAAATGAGAGAAAATCATATTTCTATTGTTTATAATGTTTTATGGACATATCGGGATGCTGGAATGACGTTTAAACCTAAAAGTAAATCTCGGACACGGCTTCGTGATTTTTGCAGAAATGATCCGACGAGTGTGATATTCTCGGATTATCATTAAAATAGTTTAACTTACGAGAATATGAAATAAAAATTTCTGAGATGAATAGTGAAAAGTGAATAGTAAAAGTGAATAGTGAATAGTGAAAAATTCGGGAATAAAAGTTAACCTGAAATTGCGAATTGTTACAGTCTCTACCCCTTAAGGAGAACTTCGTCCCGAAGTTCAGTTGATGTTAACTACTTACGGTGTCTCTAAGAGAATTCGGGATCTCTAATATAGTGGTGTTCACTCTGATTCGTCTAAGGTTCTGGTTAAGGAGTTGTATCGGCTACAATTAAGCCCACTTATTTATAACTCTTTACTTACATAAAGAAGCGTCCAAATTTATGTAAGTAAAGGATCATAAACTTATGGTTCGGTGATTTACAATTTCTTTATTTAAATGAAGAGGCATCCCAATCCATTTAAATAAGGAGATTCTAAAACATCCTACTTAAGAATTTCCGACACAAAATCCGCCTTCTGAGGCCGATAGTAAGATAATCAAGTCATCAAATCCCTAAAGCTAAGCAATAACATTATTTAACTCAAATCTTGTGTCTCATCAAACAAGAACTGTCACAAGATCAAGTTAAATAATTAGTTATTACTGAGCTCCATGTTTTTAATGACTCAACTAATCTCTGGGGCTCCTTATAATGCTAAAGTCACATCATCTAATAGCGTGGAACTAAGCAAACCTCTAACCAAAAAGCATATGTGTATGTATTGTATGTAAGGCAAATAAAGAGGAAGGTCCCAACGTATATAGCAGTTATAGTCTAGGCACTAAATGCAACCTAGTTCTCTATAACCAAGGCTCTGGTACCAATCTGTAACACCCCCAAAATACCGCAGCGGAAGACTGTGTCATAGGGGTGCTACTTCATAATACAAAGTACAAGTTATAGAAAACGAACTCTAAATGAGACGTTTTGAAAAGTTACCATTCGATTAATGAATTCAAAGTTACAAACATGAGATTCCAAAGTATGATACATAAATGTATACAAAATGTTTTGAATGGTAAATGATAAAAAGCGTAAGTCTTCAGAATATGCAGCTTGACTCTAAGTTCCACGCACTAGCTATCGCCTTACTAACCTGAGATAAACATGCTAAAGTGTCAACACAATGGTTGGTGAGTTCATAGAGTTTGTCTTAAAACAGTTGAAAAAGCCTTAAAAGAATATTCGCACAGCAAAGGCATCGTGAATCCACTCAGTTGCAAGTCCCGCCATAAGAGACTTGCAACCTGTGTGTTCACAACCCACTGCTAACATATAGTATAGTAAAGACATGTATAAGTTCATCAAAACAGTTAAGCAATTAGTCGTGAGTCTACACTTCATCTCCGAAGACCTCACTTGGGAGCCAATTCCCAAAGACAACTGGGAGCCACTTCCCAAAGAAAACTGGGAGCCACTTCCCAAAGATAAAAGTTTGCTGGGAGCCACTTCCCAAAGATAAAAGATTACTGGGAGCCACTTCCCAAAGATAAAACAGTCATGTATGTATGAAATCAAGTATAATGCAATCAAGTATACGACAATCAAGTATGAAACAATCAAGTATAAATGTTTTGAGTATTTGTACAAGTAAGCAAGTAGTTGAGCATGTATCCCCCCCAAGAGTTAAAACAAGTATGAAAAAGTAGGGGCTATGACTCACCTTAAGCTTATGTAATGAGAAATGAAAGTGGTAGTCGAATCGCGAAAGTCTCTAAGAGCAGCCTATAATAGAACGTTGCGACTTAGGTTTGGAGTAACGTCTAAGAATACGAAGAATTGCCTATATATGTCTTGCATAATATTCATGATGTAGTACTTAGTATATAGTGTAAGTCTTTGAATATAAATGGTCTATGAAACATGTATAGGTTGTATATCTCTTACTACCGTTCGGGCCGACATAATTCAGAAGTCATGGAGTAAACGTTCGAGGAGCCAGGACACTTTAATTCATAAATCCACAACTCATCTCGACGGCTTACTTAATGAACTCCTCATATGATGCTCCCTACTATTGTAGTATTTGATAACATATATATAAGTTTTGATCTTTAAAAGTTATATGGTCTTTAGCCGTGGCTTTGCCGTTACCTTGCTCATTGTTACCATGGTCTTGAGACTCAACCTTGGCTTTAGCCATGGTTGTGGTCTTGGCTTTAGGTCATTAGACCTCTTGGTCTCTTCTAATTATAACCATTATATAGTTACTTTGTTCTAAAAATGGGCTGTTAAGAATTTGAAGAAATTATCACTCGGAAAGCGTTTTCAGGGCTCGAGCTTCTTTGATCCTGAACGAAAAACGGCGTTCCGGACAACTTTCGTGTTTTAACTTTTTGATGAATCGGACCAGAAGGGTGACTTTCAAATTGGCAGAATGCAAAACAGTAGGTTATGGGCAGTTTCGGCGTTTTGGTGTCGCTAACTTCTTATGGCCATAACTTTTGACTCGTGTACTCGTTTTGGGTGTTTCAAATTGGTATGTTTTCCTTTTGAAGTCCTTTATAACAGTAAGTAAGTTTCAAATATCATAGTTATACTATTTTGGTCGTGGTTCTCCATAAAAATTTACTTGTCATAAGTTAACATATGTATACCAATACTCGTTTTATTCATTTTTAAACATCATGAACACAATAACAAGAACATATATAGCATTAAAGAACCATAATAAGCATGAAAATGATATTGAGCAAGAAAGTGTATAAGAGTTTCTTACAACTTTTGGCTTTCTAAAGAAAGGAAGTCAAGTATAGAACTAGGACACTAAACCTAAGCTTGTAAACCCTTCACCATAACTCTTGTAACCCTTGCTAGCCTTGATATAACCCTTGTGAAAACCCATTAACTTCAGCCCTAGTACCCTTATGTAGCTCTTAATTTAACCATGGAATCACCAAACAAACTCTTGATTCATGTAGAGACTAACTAGGCCTTCAACTTTGGTGTGTAACTTGAAGATTGAAATAAAAAATAAGAGTGTTTGTGTTTGTTTTGTGTTGTGAACGACTTCAAGAGGGGTAGGAGGGTTATATAGGGCCTTGAGGAGGTGCTAGGAAGGTGTTAGGAAGTTGCCTAAACTTGGAGGCCAAGATGTACACTTGTAATGATCTAATGAACCCTTGTTGACCAAGTTTGCTTAATATACAAGTATCCTAAAGTCCAAGGCTTATCACCAAGCCACTAAGGCTTGGTGAATCATCATATACACGTTCATATGATGGGAGGAGTGACTAGGTACTTAAACTTGGTATTATCTAGCTTACGGAGTAAGTTTTGGTCCCGGTAATCGCTAACGGTAAGTTATTAAGTCATGAAACTTAAAATCGGGTATCCTAAAAATATGAAACTTATAAATATGCTAGAACTTATCAATATACTCCATAATAAAATATAAAATGAGTGGTAGGTTCTATCGGGTGTTAAAACCCTGCTAAAAACTGGAAACACGGGTCTAAAACGCGTAATTCGCGTAAAACGCTGAACTGAAAAACGTAAAATTCCAAAACTTTTGGAATTGTTCTAAAATGAGAGAAAATCATATTTCTATTGTTTATAATGTTTTATGGACATATCGGGATGCTGGAATGACGTTTAAACCTAGAAGTAAATCTCGGACACGGCTTCGTGATTTTTGCAGAAATGATCCGACGAGTGTGATATTCTCGGATTATCATTAAAATAGTTTAACTTACCAGAATATGAAATAAAAATTTCTGAGATGAATAGTGAAAAGTGAATAGTAAAAGTGAATAGTGAAATGTGAATAGTGAAAATTTCGGGAATAAAAGTTAACCTAAAATTGCGAATTGTTACATAAATTTTGACGTATAATCAAAATAATGTATGAAGAAGCATGCATACAACTTCATAACATTGGTTTTATAAAACAATTTTATTACCAATTTGCTAAGAGTAAAACAACAAAGTTTTGATTGAGGTATCGGGTTCACCAATTAAAGAATTACCAACAATTATCGCCCACTATATCGTACTTTTGCATAAGCCCGAAAGCTTAGTGTTTCGGATAATCATTGTGGAATTATGGTTAATTCACCCTTAAGATGACAGTGTACATGTAATGGTTGTTCGGTAAGTCTAATTTACACACAAACGAGCGTTAAGACAGAATGTTGTCTCTCTAAGGCCACAATTTAATGCGTTGCCATCCTTATACCCATCTTATAGTGTGTAAACTTCGGTCGAGCCAATTTAACCATTACGTACAAAAACATCAATCAACCAATCCTTTGAAATTTAAACTCTTAAAAACCAAAACAATTTCGCCATTATTTAGTCCGTATTATTTTTCTATTCAAAAAATTACCCTTTTCGTTTATAAACATGTCTAACATAATAATAAACAAAAACAAGTAATATAAAATAAAAATAAAACAACTAAATAAACAAGTATACATAATCATAACAATTAAATATGTATAAAACATGTAGCCACATGCAAATCTTATTCAATAGTCCTATTAATAATCAAACTAGGTGTATAATGTATTTATTCAATTAAGGCTTTCTTCTTCTTGGAAAAAGAGCCACATACATCGATAAATCGATTGCGTAAGCCAAAACTAAACAAATATCACATAGCACATAATTGATTACTTAATATTGGAGTCTTCCCCAATTCGACATCTATTAATAATTTTACATGTTCATATATTTAAACAATTTAAATAATTATACAATTAAATCCATGCAAATATGCACTTTTCATGGATTATGCTTAACAATTAACACATTGCACCAAGATCGTTTACTAAAACGCATAACCAATTACATGACATCCTAGGGTTTCTAATCATATTAAAACAAAACCAAAACCCTAAAACCTAATAGGTCAATCAACCTAATAAATAAAAATTAGGGTTAGGAATCGAAAACCCTAAAAACATGTAATAAACGAATCAAAATCCAATTTTTATGCGTTGCGATAACTAATTACATATTATAACGGCTCATGATGGCACTGTTGGAATTAGAATAACATGACAATCATAAATAAACCAAACACATCAAGTAAGCATATAGCGGAAGCAATTATAACAAGACCATAATATGTAATTAATTAATCAAAATATAAATAATAAACGTACCTTGATGATTCTAGCCCGAACAAGAATCAAAGCAATCTTCCAGAACCAAGAACCCTAATTAGGGTTTATAAGGATTATAAGAATTACCCCTTACCTCTTTTGTAATTCAATCCAAGATATAACCAATAGTGTGGTTATATCACGTTCTTGTACACACGTACTATTAACGAATTAAAGTAAATGCTAGTTTAAATATTACACAAAATAATTTTGTTTTAAAACAAAACTAATTGACAAAAGATAATAAAACACCAAATCTCATTTGTGCTTATCCTTGTTTGTCGAATACAAAAACCAAAGGAAAGAAAACAATATTTTTCTCATGCATATGTAAGATTTACGCATGTCATGTTTCTGTAATGTCGACCGAATATAAAGAAAGAAAAGAAAGTTAAGATTTAATATGTGTACAAGAGATACAAAAAATAAATCCTTGACTTTGCTTTTATAGGATACAAAACTTAGGGAACAAGTTAGGGCATGGGTTGGGCTTCCCTGGCTGTCGAACATAGCAACCCACAAGGGTTCTAGATCTTTCTTGTTCTCTATTTTTTATCCATAGTCCTTATCTTTGTACATTAGTCAATTTTCATTAATTACTAACGTTCATTATTTGTCTTGTGTAATTAATAATTAAATATAACTTTTATATTAAATTATTAAACTTTAATTCTCATACGTAAAGTGTGCAATCCCGTGATCTCGAGTTCGATCCTAACATACAACTACTAAAATAATGTCCATAATCCATGTGTCGACCCAAACAGTGCAGCCCTATTCGTATTCCTACCAATCAAATCGGGTGATTACCTTGCTCAAGTTGACCCTGCGGTTTTTCCACCAGCATCAACACCTATTCCTCCACTTCTGGTGACAAATGTTGTAGATCCACCGCTATATACCTTCTAAAAATGCTGGAGCACGCACGCAAAGACTCCTACAAGGGTGGTGGTGCTAGTGATTCATCATAAAACCAACGGTGCGCGCTGACAACAACGTTATTGTTGATGGTATCCGTCTCTATAATATTGTGGTAAATATTTTGGTTTGGGTTAAAATGGGACATGTAGTACCATGTAAAGTTGTATGAACTTGATAGTGTTGATCATTTCTCTAAAGTTTGGTAGATAAATATAGTTCTATGTTATATTTCATGAATCAATTATGAGGTCTCAAGATAATCAGCTTTTTTTTTTTTTTTTTTTTTTTTTGAAAGATGTCTTTATTAAAATTGCAATGCTAACAGTCACGATACAAATTACAAGACCTACAACAATGACGATAAAAAGCGAAAAAGTCCAAGAAGGCTCCAACAAACAACTTAAACAACACACCAAGGGAAGGCACTCAATCCATCTGCCAAACAACCAACGGAACTGATTGAGATACACCTTCTTTGGCCAGCTTATCAGCATCATTATTGTAACGCTCTCGCTTAATATGCGTAACCAATCTATTAGAACTCACAGCTAGATAATCAGCTTTAATAGTTATGACTGATTATTTAAGGATCGAGTAATCAATTTTGGCTAATCAGTTCAGCAATAGCTGTAACAAAAGCTACTTTTTAAAGTGGTGTCTGGGATTGTTGCTTATTAATTCCAATTATCTGCTTAATGCATATTTTATACCTGACATTAAGTGTTTTGCGAGTGTTTGGGATTTCTTATTCGAGCTTCTTATCTTAATATTTTAAGAGTGAAATAGGCATATTCGAATAAGCAATTTCAATCTACTCATTATGACAATGTCTAAAATATCAAAACAAAGATAAACTAAAAACAACCAAATAAGTTCATGCTAAGTTTAAAAATGTCTAAAATATCAAAACAAACATATGTTAAAAAATATCCAAATAACTCATGCTCTACAAATAAGTTTTTGTAAGTCAGCTTATTGATACAATTAGATGGTCATTCTTTGGATTTATAAACGTGTGATAACTTTCTTATTATCTATATATGTGGGATAAGTTGTTTGAAGTGTAAGTATGAATCTTGTTTGATAACATAGAACACTTGTCCTTTCACTCACTTTGTATCAACTCATTTGATATTTCTCATGGATGTGCTAACTTTAGACGTGAAGGCACACGATGTCTCTTTATCCATCAATCTATCTGAATATGAATTATGATATTGTGTTAATATGATTGTTTAATGAAATACATTTATATATGACGAAAAATTTATGGGTTTTATAAACAATGTTGTATATTGTGTCTATCCCACATAGGTGGGTGAATGAAGTGAAAGTGGTTTTATAAGTACTATTCTATTCAAATCTTTGAAAGTTGTTATATTATGTTGATATTATATACGAGTATTTAATTAATCTTAGCACTTTGCATATTTGTTTTAATGTAAATTCGTCATACCTTTTTACTTCATGAATAAAACAGTCATTAGGTAACTATAAAAAGGTGTGATCGGTTCCTGATTTACATATAACAAAATTTGAAACACTTTCAATACATACAATATGCAAACCTACGATTTATTACGTAACTATAAAAAGGTGTGATTGGTTCCTGCATGAATAAAACAGTTATTACGTAACTCTAACAAGGTGTGATTGGTTCCTGATTTACATATAACAAAATGTGAAACACTTTCAATACATACAATATGCAAACCTACGACTTATTACGTAACTGTAAAAAGGTGTGATTGGTTCCTGATTACATATAACAAAATTTGAAACACTTTCAATACATACAATATGCTGCCGGAGATGGACATGGGCAACATGGGGCACTGCCCAGGGCCCATATTTGGAGGGGCACCAAAATTGTAAAAACCCAACTGGTATATACATTGGATTTAAAGCCCATATTTGGTGGGACACAAAAATTGTAAAAACCCAACTGGTATATACATTGGATTTAAAGCTCAATAAGTATCCCTAAAAAAAAAAAAAAAAACAAAACGATGCATAACAGAGGCGGTTGAGTTATAGTAGGACAATATTTAGAATTTAATCTCTATATATAACGTGACCCATCCCAGTATCCCTCAAGGCTCGAAAAAAAAAAAAAAAAAAAAAAAAAACCGATACTTTGGGGATATGATATTGATCGGAACATAAGAACAGGTTACAATCATTCTATACATCATTTGTTTTGGCTATTTTAAGCATCGATTAGTATATTTTTGGCATCCATATTTTTAACTTTATTTGGATATTTAAACAGCGTACCTAGCATCGAAGAAAGGTCTTGGCATCATCTAGACGATGAATAGTGCACTAATGAAGGCAAATTTGGACCCGAAACAACAAGTATTAATCAAATCTAAAGACACTTCAGTGTTAGTAGAGTTTAAGTCCTCAACACCAAGTTACCTAAGAGTTTTGTTGTTTACCAAACCGATTGCTGATGCACCAAAACCAGTTACTGATGACATCAAGAAGTATGTTGATGCGGTTAATGTGGTTAAGAAATCGATCGTTCAAGAGAGCAAGATCTACTTTTCAACAGGATTGGCGAAAGTTATTGCTGAAATGCACGCAGCTAATATCTCAGTGTATGTTTCGGGATTCTCGACAGAGACATTAAGTATGATGCTTGATTTCTATAGAGATCCGTATACAGAACTTACTTCATTCATTGCAGCTGATATTGATGATGTGATCATGGATAATCCAAAAACTGCAAGTGCATTTATGAGTAAGTCAACGTTAATCACTTAGAATAGCAAGACATTTTACTAGTTTAGATGCATTATCCCATTATACTTGTTGTTTCTGTGCAGGGAATCCATGTGTCGATCCGAATAGCACGGCGCCATTTGTATTCATGCCTATTAAACCTGGTGATTATCTAGCTCAAGTTGGACCTGCGGCTTTGCCACCAGCATCAGCACCTATTTCTCCGCTTCAGGTGACAGATGTTGTAGATCCGCCGCTACCTCCGGTGAATGCAGGAGCACGCAAAGACTCTGACAAGGGTGGTGGTGATTCATCGGGGTCTGCACAGCAGAGAACCAACGTTGATGTGGTGGCAACAACATTATTGTTGATTGGGTCGGTCTGTGTCATATTGTGGTAAATGTTTGGTTTGGGTTGAAACGGGACTTGTAGTACCATGTATTAGTTGTATGAACTTGATAGTGTTCTAAAGTTTTGGTAGATAAATATAGTTTGTGTTGCATTTTATGAATTATTTCTGAGGCTTTAGTAGTTTTGACTGATTATTTAAGGACCGAGTAATCAATTTTGGCCGCAACAAAACTACTTTTAAAGTAGTGTCTTGGATTGCTTATTATACAGTACATAAGAAGTTTTGCGAGTGTTTAGGATTTCTTACTCGAGCTCCTTATCCGATTATTTAAGAGTGAAATAAGAAGTTTCAAATAAGCAACTTAAATCTGCTCATTTCTTATGCACTAAAGCATTGTTATTCTCAACATCTTTTTTTAATCAGGTCCATATCACATAATCCCTTACAAAACACAATGCTAGACACCCCTTAACGACATTCATATTCATTTTAAATCATTGACACTGGACTAAAAAAAAAAAAAAAAAAAGGAAAAAAAGAAAAAAAAAACAGAATTGGCATCCTTTAACCTTTATTGGTTAAAATTTTATATTGTGTTTATATTTCATTTAAAAAATGTATATTGTGTTTATATGCAATTTTGCCTACATAACATGAAAAGATCAAGAAACTTAAACGTACAAAGGCTGAATTTCTTGATTTATCTTGGCAATCCCACAAAGTACTTATAAATGTCTCATAACTTTCAATTTTAATCTATGTGGGACAGCTTTTTGATATATAAGCATCAAATATTGTAATACAATAATCAGAAACGTAGAATCACAAGTAGAGATATAACTTGTTTGATAACATAGAACACCCTCGGTGGTGGTCCACTGGTTCTTTAACTCGATCACTTGCTATCAACTCTTTTGATTTTTCTCGTCGATGCGGTAACTTTAGATGAAGACCCAATGTCTTTTGATCTATCAAATTACTTGTGAATGATTCATTATCTTGTGTGAATCCAACTATGAGAACATTTAAATTTGATGAAAAATATATACACTCACGTTTAATAGCAATGATTTAGCTTGTTGGAAATGTGAAAATAAAATAAATTTTGGACCCGTTACTTAGCAAGCAGCATACTAGCAAGGAACAAAGGCCTTGTCATCATCTACACGGTCCAAAGTGCAGTAAAGAAAGTGAATTAATTTGGACCCGAAACAACATGTTTTGATCCAATCCTACCTTAGAAAAGTTTAAGTCATGAGCACCAAATTACCGGAGAGTTCTGTTGTTTGCTAGACCAATTGGTGATGTTCCAAAACTGGTTACGGAAATACTGATGACATCAAGCTAGTACGCAGATGCGGTTAATGTTGTTAAGATTTGCAAGTGTTTTTTATTTCTTATTCGAGCTTCGATTACATCTTAACATTTTAAGAGTGAAATACGCATTTTCAAATGAGCAATTTCAATCTACTCATTATGACGGTGTCTAAAAAAAGAAAAGCCAAAGATGAATTAAAAACATCCAAACAAGTTCATGCTCAGTTTAAAAATGTCTTAAATATCAAAACAAACATGTTAAAAGTATCCAAATATGTCATTTTCTAAAAATAAGTTTTTTTGTAAGAAACAAACTACAGATACGATTAGATGGTTACGCTTTGGACTTATAAACATGTGATAACTTTTACTTTGTATCTATGTGGGACAAGTTATTTGAAGTATAAGTATGAACCTTGTTTGATAACATAGAACACTTGTCCTTTCACTCACTTTCTATCAACTCATTTGATATTTCTCATGGATGTGCTAACTTTAGACGTGAAGACATGATGTCTCTTTATCCATCAATCTATCTGAATATGAATTATGATCTATGTTAATATGATTGTTTGATGAAGTACATTTATATGTGATGAAAAACATACACTAAAGTGTACACAACAAAGATCAATAAACACAATTCAATGGAGTAAATTTAAATTCTACTTGTAGAAATCAAAGAGGGAATACTGAAAACATTGTATTGATCAGATACACTAAATAAATGAGATTACAAATGATTAAATCGAAAATACAAAGACAAAACCCTAAGTGCTATTAAACGGGTTTAAACAAGTGGGCCGGACCTATAGGCCTTCTTATTCTAGCACCCCTCTCAAACTCACAATGTTGCAGCGGTAAACATTGAGAGCTTTTCAAATAGAAAATAAACTAAAACTGAAAAACAAATGAAAATGGAATGTCCAGAGTGCAAACTCGATGCTAGACCAAGTATCAATCCGATGCAATCTAAACTTTTATAAGACGAAAAGAAGATTCAGGCGCACAAATCCAAACAGAGCAGATTTAGGCAAACAGATGCAGATTCAAACAAGCAGATTCAGACAGATTCAGATTCAAATATATTCAGATAAAACCAGGCGGAACCAGATGCAGAACCACACGTGTGTAATCAGACAAACAGGCACACAGGTGCAGACATATTCAGATCAAACCAGGCAGAACTAGATGCAGAACCACATGTAAAACCAAAACAAGTTGTTGACGTCGAGATGCTACACATAACTACTCAAAACATAGTCGGATTAGTTAATACTATAACATCACCATCACCATTATCTCACCAATACAAAACTAATTACCAATTCAGAATTCGAACCAAACAATAACCCGATATAAATAGCAATACCATTATCGATCAAATCAACTATAACCCGAACAAACATAACCGTAATTACTAAATACCGATGCCGATACCAATACTAATACGAAGCCGAATAAATGCTATTCCAAACTAGGCATAACCAAACCAAACTCAAAACACTAAAACCTTATTAAATATTTTTTTTTCTTCTCATCAACAATAGCTTCCTAAACGAAACCATTATTCCTCCTCAATAGTACCAAATCCATTGTTAATCAAAGCAACCCATTAAAATCACCGTCCAATCAAATTAATTATATATATATATATATATATATATATATATATATATATATATATATATATATTTTTATAAATGCAACAATTATATAAAACACCGAATAGAACAAAGTACAACAAGAAGGCAACCCACCTCAAATAATCAAGATAATTAAAGGAGGATAGGACCCAAAGTACAAATACATTTCCAAAGAACAATAGACACACTATAAATAACCTACACTAGAACTTGAAACTTGAAACCATAATCAAACCTAAGAATTCAAACTAGTTCATAACCATTAATACCAACAGTATGCACTATGTATTGAATAAAATAATGGGGTACCTTTTAACTTCCAATACGGCCTACTAAATAAATTTATCCAATTAACGCAAACTCAAACGTCAAATAGTGAGCGACAATGATCATGGCAACAAGCGTTTTTTTTTTTTTTTTTTTTTTTTTTTTTTTCTCTCTCTTCTTCTTCATCTTTGACCTAGCTTTCTGATACCATGTAAAAATCAAGAAGGGAATACTGAAAACATTGTATTGATCAGATAGACTAAATAACTGAGATTACAAATGATTAAATAGAAAATATAAAGACAAAATCCTAACACTCTGTTCCCAAGATATAAAATGATAAGAAGAGAAATGAAGAGGTTTAAAACGAGAGAAAAGAAGAGAAGAGGAAAAAATATTGATTTTTTGTTTGTGTTCCCATGTTAAAGAGAAAATAAGAGAGATTTAATAAAATTATGCACAAAAAACATCTTCTTTTCAAATCATCCAATTTGGGAAGAAGATTAGGAGGGAAAATTTAGCAAAATTTACTTTCTTATTCTCTTCTCTTCTTTCCAAAAAAAAAATACTCGGGGACATAAATATTTTGTCATTTCCTACCAAATAAAAACTCAAGAATAGAGTGTAAGTGCTATTAAATGAGTCTAAACAAGTGGACCGGGCCTATAGTCCTTATTATTCTAACACGACTCACCTCTCTTTTAATCAATAAAATATACCTTTAGTTATACTTTTAGTTAAATAATCAAAATTTAAAAACGATCAACCACACTACCTTTACAAATCAATATTTGTATAGGTAAGTATTTGTAAAGGTAATATCGTCGTTGCATAGAAATCATACGTGGGACTTATAAACGTCTAATAACTTTTACTTTTTATCTATGCGGGACAAGTTATTGACACCATAGCACGATACAGGAGAGTTTTGTTGTTTACCAAATTGATAAGTGATGCGGAAAACTGAGTTACCGGTGACATCAAGAAGTATATTGATGTCATTAATGTAGTTAAGGAATTCATTATTGTTAAGAGAGTAAGATCTATTTTTCCATAGGATTGATGAAAGTTACTGACGAGATGCATGCTCAAGTTGACCCGAGCAGTTAAGAAATTCATTAATGTTTGTTTATGTCCAGGGAATTCATGTGTTGACCCGAGTAGTAAAACCCTGTTCGTATTCCTACCAGTCAGACCGGGTGATGACCATGCTCAAGTTGACCCTGTGGTTTTGCCACCTGCATCAGCACCTATAATTTAAGGTTCGAGTAATCAATCTTGGCTTATCAGTTTAGCAGTAGCTGCATCAAAACTAATTGTCAGCTTATTACTTTTTTATACGGTACATAAGGATTAGGGAGTTTTGTGAGTGTTTAGGATTTATTATACGAGTTCCCTATGTGATTATGTAAGAGTGAAATAAGCAACTTAAAATCTAGAATATCAAAACAAACATAAATTAAAAAGATCGAAACAAGTTCATGCGCTACAAATAAGTTTTTGCAACACATCCACTTTCCGACTAAATATAAATATCACACTTAGGACTTATAAAGGTATAATAAATTTTACTTTTTATCTATTTGGGACAAGTAATTGAAATATATAAGAGCACACGGTGTAGTCTCACCGTTGATGCTCGTCGTTCCCACGTGGAGGCTCAACGGCGAGCCGTTCCTCGCCACTACATCAAGTGAGGCTCGCCGTTGATCTTCGTTGGCTGTTTGTTCGTGGCCACGATGAGAGAAATTGTCTGACAAATGCCTGACAAAAGTGATCTTGTGTACGTTTGATTTTGCAAAAAAACGGATATTTATAAACAAACTGATAAAACATTCAATGGTTTACATATTTATAAAGAAGAAAACAGAGTATGTTAAAAAAAACAGAGGATAATAATATATAAAAATTAATACCTTGGGATTAATGGAGATGAAGAGAATTATGGAGTGTGTGTGTGTTTTGGTGTGTGAAGGGTTTGTGATTTCTATATAAGCAGCAACCATAGTTTTTGGATTGGGCTTAAGTTAAGGCCCGTGTAAATTGGTGAAGCCCATTGGATTTCTTGGTTTATTATGTTTTTCAGTAAAGCATAAAAGCAACAAGCAGTTGGTTGTAGTTTAAGTATTTAGCTGGCTTATTTTGTTAACCTTTAGTATATAATCTTTTTAAAATTGAGATTATCACTTAATATAAGTAATTTATTTTATTTAATGAAATGAATAAAAAAAATAAAGGTGTAAGTGGTGGAGCCATAATAAAAAAGTTGATGTTTGTTGTTTGGTGAGAAGGGATTAGTTGTGAAGAGTTGTTGGGTAATGTGATACACGTGGCACCCGAATGAAGAGGTGAAGCTTGTTGACTACACCTGCTCTAAGTATTAAATCTTGTTTGATAACATGGAACACATTAAATTGTTTTTTATCCTCGTCGGTGGTCCAGTGGTTCTTTCACTCATTTGCTATCAACTCTTTTGATATTACTCCTGCATGTCGTAACTTATGTGTAGGCCCAATATATCTTTATCCATCAAACTACTTATATATGAATTATTTAATTGTGATCTCGTGTTAATTTGATTGTGAGTTTGTGAGATACAGTACATTTATATTTGACGAAATTTATACTCCTAAATCCTAATAATACTAAAATGTATACTAAGGGTTGAGTAATCAATTTTGGCTAACTAGTTTAGCAATAGCCGCAACAAAACTAGTTTTGAAGTAGTGTGGGATTGCTTATTAAAGCCATTTATCTGCTTATTGCTTTTTATATGGTACATGAGAAGTTTTGCGAGTGTTTGTGATTTCTTATTCGAGCTCCAAATCTGATTATTTTAGAGATGAATAAGCAGTTATAAACGCAGTTATAAACAAGCAACTATTTAAATCTGCTCATTTAAAATCTAGCAAGGCATTGTTATTCGAGCTCTAAAATTTTACACTGTGTTTATACAGTATTTCATTAAACAATCATACATAAACAAACAAACATAACAAATATGTTTTAAATAATTACATCGAAACAAACATAAAATGAAAACACGAAACTACAATTTACAATTTTTTTTTAAATTTTTAGAAAGGCAACATTTATAAAATACCACAAAAGAAAAAAGATACAATACATGGCGTCTCACCTCAATTAACAAGTTAATTAAACAAATCAGTCGCATTTGGGATTTATAAATGTCTCAAAACTTTATATTTTTATCTATGTGGGACAAACTATTAGATTATAAGAATCAAATCTTGTCAAACAAGTAGAGAGATAACTTGTTTGAATAACATAGAACACCTTGAATTATTTCTCATCCACGGTGGTCAGTCGCGGTGGTGGTCCCCTTGTTCTTTCACTCGATCACTTGCTATCGAAGAAAGGCCTTGACATCATCGGCACAATCAATAATGCACTAAAGAAGGCGGATTTAAATGGACCCGAAGCAACACGTTTTGATCCAATCCGATGACACATTAGTGTTCAAAAAGTTTAAGGCCTTGGCACCAAGTTACCGAAGAGTTCTTTGTTTACCAAACGGATTGCTGATGCACCAAAACAAATTACTGATGGCATTAAGCAGTATGCTGATGCAGTTAATGTAGTTAAGGAATCGTCATTCAAGAGAGTAAGTTGTAGCATAAATAATTACTTAGAATGTTGATTAGACAATGTTTATTTATGTATTGTATGTATTTAATTCGTATGGGTCAAATAGGTCTAAGTTTGGGCTGGGTTAAACCTTAACCCAAACACCCCGTTAGTTAAAGACAGTTATTTTATAGTTATGACAGTTATGGTTGAAACGTTGCAATGTTCAATGTAAAGACACAATGTTTCATCCTAGTATATAAGGTCTAGAATCAAGTCAATGTATATACATTTTACAGTTTATGAAAGTCTTATTTCATATTATCAAAATTCTCATTGTTTACTATTACTGTTTTATTCATGCATGAACCATGGTGAATTACAATCACATTCTCAAACGTAATTGGCTCCAAGCCAAACCTGTGAAACCAATCCAACATTGGATGGAGCCATCACAATATGATACCACAAACACACCAAACAAACAACCCATGCAGAATGATTTGATGCCTTGGAACAAACACAAGAAGAAAATTCCCCCTGAAGGAAAGAAGATGTTGAAAGAAAAAGTACAAGAAATCGTGTCCTACAACACCACTAAATTGCAGAAAGAAAGAATGGATGAAGGCAGTTACAAGAAGAAGGATAAAAGGCCAAGATGCTATGCATGTAGAAAACGTGGGCATTTTTTCAGAAACTGTCCAAAGAAACTCGAAAAACTACTCATGAATCAAAACACAAACACTTCAGAAACTTCCAATACCACATCAAACATGAACCATTCATATCCACAGAATCATGGAAAGGCAAAATATCAAGAACAAGTACCTGTTCTCACAGATTACATTGTTGAATGATCTGAAAAGGAAACTTGGGACAACATTTGGTATGTCAGTTCTGCATACAAACGACACATGTCCCCTATGAAACATCTGTTTAAAAGAATGTTTAAGAGATTCAAAGTAGAAGGTGTAGAAGAGGATGAAAGGAAGTTTATTGTTTCCTATGGTGTGGGAGAAGCAGTTGTGGGCACTGAAGATGGAGAGATTGTAATGGCAAATGTGTTATACACTCCTGAAATAACACTAAATGTACTAAGTATGGAACAACTTGAAGAGCAAGGATTCATAGTAACATATGGGACAGATAGATGCAAGTTGAAGTACATGTTTGATAGTTTTGATAATCATGGAAATAAAGATATTATGATGGAAGAACAAGATGATGAAAGCATAATCACAAGCCACAACAAATTCTTGGATGATTATTTCATTGGATATTGAAGAGGAATGCTCACTGATCAAAGGATTAGAAGAAATTAAAATGGATCATCAGAAAAATCATGATTACATAGATCATGACTACATGAGTTTGAATGGCACTTTGTATGCAATGAAGGTTAAAACTTTTCCCAGGTTTATAGCTTTTCTGGATTTGATCAAATAGATAAATTAGTATTCGAAAATTGGGAAGTATTGAGTAAAAGGTTCATAGAGATGCTTGAATGGTTTTATTTGGGATTTATGAGGCAGTGTACATTAGGAAAATTACCACCCATCATTAGGGTGATAAAAGTGGACATGTTAGGTCTATATAAGTTTGTTGATGATCTGGGTGGATATATGAATATCACTCTCAACAATCAATGGTACCAAGTTGCAAGACTCTTAGGATTGGCAAATGAAGAACAAGAAGCAGTTAAAGAATGTTACAAAGAATATATAGGCATGGTGAAAATCTATTATGAAGATGCACTTAGAGCAAATCAAGGAAAGGCAGAAAGTGATGAAAATGGCAGAGGTGCTGTAGACATTAAACCACAGCCAGATGAAGATTTGGAAGATGCAATGGATACAATGGATGAATCACCAAAGAAAAGAAGCAGAATTGAAAGAGAAGAAGTCATGAAAGAGAGCAACAAATCAAGTGAATGCACATAAGAAAGTGATGACTTTGTTGTCATCATTTGAAGAAAAATCAAGCAGCAAGATGGAATTTCAACATTCAGTAATTAGGAAGGGGTTGTAGCATAAATAATTACTTAGAATGTTGATTAGACAATGTTTATTTATGTATTGTATGTGTTTAATTCGTATGGGTCAAATAGGTCTAAGTTTGGGCTGGGTTAAACCTTAACCCAAACACCCCGTTAGTTAAAGACAGTTATTTTATACTTATGACATTTATGGTTGAAACGTTGCAATGTTCAATGTAAAGACACAACGTTTCATCCTAGTATATAAGGTCTAGAATCGAGTCAATGTATATACCTTTTACAGTTTATGAAAGTCTTATTTCATATTATCAAAATTCTCATTGTTTACTATTACTGTTTTATTCATACATGAACCATGGTGAATTACAATCACATTCTCAAACGTAATTGGCTCCAAGCCAAACCTGTGAAACCAATCCAACATTTTTAACAAGATTGACAGAAGTTAGTGACGAAATGCATGCTATGAATATCTCAGTGTATGCTCGGGATTTTCAGCAGAGAATGCATGATGCTCGGTTTTATAGTAATCTGTACACCAAGCTTGTTTCACTCGTTGGGCTGGTATTGATGGTGTGATCACGGATAATCCAAAAACTGAAAGTGCATTTATGAGTAAGTAAATGTTAATCGCTTAATTATAATAGCAAGATATCTTACTTGTTTCAATCAAAAGTTTGTATACTTGTGTGTACTTCGGCTGCATTATCCCATCATATAAATATGTGGTTTGTAACGAAATGCAAGTACATGATTAGCTCAAGTTGAAACTGCGGTTTTGCCACCAACATTAGCACCTATTCCTCTACTCCAGGTGACAGATGTTGTAGATCCACCGTTACCTTCTAAAAATGCTGGAGCATGCAAAGACTCGGACAAGGGTGGTGGTTCATTGGACTCTGGTCAGCGGAGAATCAGCATTAATGTGGTGGCAACAATGTTTGTTGATTGTATCCGTCTGTGTCATATTAAGGCAAATATTTGGTTTGGGTTGAAATGAGACTTGTAGTACCATGTATTAGTGGTATTAACTTGATAGTGTTGATTATCTTTCTAAAGTTTTGGTAGATAAATATAGTTTTGTCTTTATGAATTATTTTTGTAGCTTTAATAGTTATGACAGATTATTTAAGGGTTGAGTAATCAACTTTGGTAAATCTGAAGCCGCAACAAAACTACTTTTAAAGTAGTGTCAGCGATTGCTCATTATACGTAAGGAGTTTTGCGAGTGCTTAGGATTTCTTATTCAAGCTCCTTATCCGATTATTTAAGAGTTAAATAAGCAATTTCCATTTGCTCATTTTCAAAATGTCAAAAATGTCGAAACAAAAGTAAATTAAAAGGATCAAACAAGTTCTTGCGCTACAAATAATTTTTTTTAGCAACATAACATTTTTGACCTTAATAAAAAAATCACACATTGGACCTATGCAGGTGTGATAACTTTCACTTTTTATCTATGTGGGAAAAGTTGTGAATAGAAGTTTCAAATCTCGTTTGATAACCATAGAACACCTTAAATCACCTCTCATCCTCGTTGGTCCAATGTCTTCTATCTAACTTGTTTGATAACTCCTTTCACTCACTTTCTATCAACTCATTTGATATTTCTCCTGGATGTGCTAACTTTAGACGTGATGGCACACAATGTCTCTTTATCCGTCAATCTATCTAAATATGAGTTATAATCTTGTGTTAATATGATTATGAGATGCAGTACATTTATATTTGACGAAAAATATACACTAAAGTTTTGGTAGATAAATATAGTTTGTGTTGCATTTCTTGAATTGTTTATGAGGCTTCAATAGCTGTGATTGATTATTTTTAAGTGTCGAGCAATCAATTTTGGCTACTCAGTTTAGCAGTAGCTGCAACAAAACTACTTTTAAAGTAATGTCTTGGATTGCTTATTATAGCAACATAAGGAATTTTGCGAGTGTTTAGGATTTCTTATTCGAGCTCCTTATCTGATTATTAAGTGTGAAATACGCAGTTTCGAATAAGCAACTTAAATATGCTCTTTTCAGATGAATTAAAGCATTGTTACTCTCAACATCATTTTTTTAATCATTGCATATCGCATAATCCCTTTCACCCTTAACGACATTCATATTCATTTCAAATCACTGTGAGTATATTTCATTAAACAATTATGCATAAACAAACAAACATAACAAATATATGTTCTATTTTTATTTTTTAGTAAAATTACATTGAAATTTTAGTTAAATAATTACGAAACAAACATAAAATGAAAAACATCGAGAAACCTGAAGATACACATAAATTTTTGTATATGCAAGCTTAAGGTGTACAGATTACTATAAATATCTCATAACTTTCACTTTTTATCTATGTGGGACAGGTTTTTGAAATATAAGCATCAAATCATACTATAATCAGAAACATAGAATCACAAGTAAAGAGATAACTTGTTTGAATAAATAAAACACCTTAAATTGTTTCTCATCCTTGGTGGTCGGTTGGTCGCAGTGGTGGTCCACTGGTTCTTTAACTCGATCACTTGCTATCAACTCTTTTGATTTTTCTTGTCGATGCGGTAACTTTAGACATGAAGACCCATTGTCTTTTTATCCATCAATTTTCGATCGTATAGAAGCGAGCAGCATACTTAGCATCGAAGAAAGGCCTTGTCATCATCTACACGATCAAAAGTGCACTAAATAAAGTGAATTAATTTGAACCCGAAACAACAAGTTTTGATCCAATCCGGCCTTAGAAAAATTTAAGTCCTAAACAACAAATTACTGGAGAGTTCTGTTGTTTACTAGACCGATTTGTGATGCTCCAAAACTGGTTATGGAAATACTGATAACATCAAGCTAGTACGCATATGCGGTAAATGTTGTTAAGATATGCGAGTGTTTTTTATTTCTTATTCAAGCTTCGATCATATCTTGAAATAGAGTGAAATACGCATTTTCAAATGAGCAATTTCAATCTACTCATTATGACGGTGTCTAAAATATCAAAACAAATATATGTTAGAAATATTGAAATAACTTACACATACTATTAGAAGGTCACGCTTTGGAATTATAAACGTGTGATAACATCTACTTTTTATCCATGTGGGACAAGTTATTTGAAGTATAAGTATGAATCTTGTTTGTAACATATACAACACTTGTCCTTTCTATCAACTCATTTGATATTTCTCCTGGATGTGCTAACTTTAGACGTGAAGGCATGATGTCTCTTTATCCATCAATCTATCTGAATATGAATTATGATCTTGTGTTAATATGATTGTTTGATGAAGTACATTTATATGTGACGAAAAATATAGGGCTAATACCAAATTAAAGCATCATACTTGTAAAAAAACTCTTTTGAGTAGCGAACTTTTTTTTTCCTCATTGGCATACTAAACTTGCCTTTTATTGACAAAAATACGTATTTTGTACTTTTTTCTAACCTTTTTATGACATTTTGCCCTTAACTTATTAATAACTTGAGGGGCAAAAACGTTCAAAGTACGTATTTTTGGCAATAAAATGCAGGTTTAGTACACCAATGAAGAAAAAAAAATCGCTACTCAAAAGAGCTTTTTTTGACAAGTATGATGCTTTAATTTGGTATTACCCCAAATATGCACTAAATTGTACACAACAAAGATCAATAAACACAAACACAATAGAGCAAAAAAAATTTTTTTTTGGGTACATAAGGATTAAGGAGTTTTGTGAGTGTTTGGGATTTCTTATTAGAGTTCCTTATCTATTCTTCTAAGAGTGAAATACGCAGTTTAAATAAGTTATTTGAGTCTGCTCTTTTTCAAAATGTCTAAAATATCGAAACAAACGTAAATTAAATTAAAAAGGTCTAACACAAACGTAAATTAAATTAAAAAGGTCTAACAAGTTCTTTTGCTACAAATAACTTTTTGTAGCACAAACAATGTAAACCTTATATAAAAAAACGCACTTAGGACTTATAAAGGTGTGATGACTTTAACTTTTTATCTATGTGGGAAAAAATGTGAAATATAAGTTTCAAATCTCGTTTGATAACATAGAACACCTTAAATGGCCTCTCATCCTCGTTGGTCAAATGTCTTCTAACTTGTCCTTTCACTCACTTTCTATCAACTCACTTATAAGATTTTTGACATAGGAGCTTTGCTAGTGTTTAGAATTTCTGCTTATTTCTTTGCGAGCGTTTGTGATTTCTTATTTGATATGTAGTTTCAAATAAGCAACTTAAATCTGTTCATTTCAAATGCGGGTAAAAAATTGTTATTCGAGCTCCATGTCAGTCTCTAATGATTCCATATCAAATAATCCCTTTCAAAACACATCAATTGACGTAAGTTTACAAACAAGTTTTTGTAAAACACACTATCTATGTTACTAGGAAGTCGCACTTGGGACTAATAAATATCTTATAAGCATCAAATCTTGTCATGCAATATCAGAAACGTAAAATCACAAGTAGAGAGATAACTTGTTTGATAACATAGAACACTTCAATTGTTTCTCTTCACTCAGTCGGTTGCTTGTGGTGGATCAATGGACCTTCCACTCACTGGCTATTAACTCTTTTAATTTTTCTGGTGGATGTGGTAACTTCATACGTGAAGACCAAAGTGTCTTTTTTCCCATCAAACTATTTCGGTATATGATTTATACTCTTTTGTTAATCTAGCTTTGAGATACAATACACTTAAATTTGACGAAAAGTACATAAACACCAAAGTGTAAATTAGCAATGATTTGGCTTATTGGAAATGTGAAAATACAAAAAATTTGGATCCGTTACTTCTATATTTCCATATTTAAAAACACTAAATTTTCTAATATCAATATTTGATCATATCTCAGCAAGCAGCATACCTAGCATCAAAGAAAGGCCTTGTCATCATCTACACGATCAAAAGTGCACTAAAGAAAGCGAATTAATTTGGACCTGAAACAACAAGTTTTGATCCCATCCGGCCTTAGAAAAGTTAAGTCCTGTGAACCAATTTACCGGAGAGTTCTGTTGTTTACTAGACCGACTGATGATGCACCAAAACTAGTTATGGAAATACTGATGACAGCAAGCTACGGTTAATGTTGTTAAGATAACGTATTATGGTTGATTGAATGATAACGAGGGTTTGATACAATATTAATACAACACTAACTAACATTTGGGCTTGGCCCGATACAATTAATACAACTCATAATAATAGTCCACTAACAAAGAAATCGATTGTTCAGGAGAGTAAAATTTATTTACCACAGGATTGACAAAATGCATGCTGTGAATATCTGTTTTTCGGGATTTTTGGCAGAGACTTTGAGTATGATCCTTGGTTTTTATAGTGACCCGCACACCAAGCTTGTTTCATTCAACGCAACCGGTTTTGATGATCACAGATAATCCAAAAACCAAAAGTGCATTAATCGGTAAGTAAAACGTTAATCGCTTAGAATAGCAAGATATATTAAGTGTTTTTCATAAAACTACGATAAAAAATATAAATAATAGTAACATAAACGTAACTTAAAAAAGTGACACTCTTGGTTTAAATTTTTGGTTTGAGTTGAAATGGGACTTTTAGTACCATGTATTAGTTGTATGAAATTTACAGTGTTGATCATTTCTCTAAAGTTTGGTGATGATTCATCGGGGTCTGCATAGCGGAGAACCAACGTTGATGTGGTGGCTACATAACAACGTTAATGTTGATAGGGTTGGTCCGTGTCCTATTGTGGTAAGGATTTGGTTTGGGTTGAAATGGGACTTGTATTACCATGTATTTGTTGTATGAACTTGATAGTGTTCTAAAGTTTTGGCAGATAAATATAGTTTGTGTTGCATGCTATAAATTATTTATGAGGCTTCAATAGTTGTGACTGATGATTTTTAAGGGTCGAGTAATCAATTTTGGCTACTCAGTTTCGCAGTAGCTGCAACAAAACTACTTTCAAAGTAGTGTCTTGGATTGCTTATTATACGGTACATAAGAAGTTTTGCGAGTGTTTAGGATTTCTTACTCGAGCTCCTTATCCGATTATTTAAGAGTGAAATAAGCTGTTTCAAATAAGCAACTTAAATCTGCTCATTTCTGATGCAATAAAGCATTGTTATTCTCAACCTCATTTTTTAATCATGTCCATATCACATAATCCCTTTCAAAACACAACGCCAGACACCCCTTAACGACATTCATATTCATTTTAAATCATTGACACATGATAAATAAATTAAAAAAAAAAAAAAAAAAAAAAAAAAAAAAAAAAAAAAAAAAAACTTTTTACCTTTATTGGTTAAAATTTTACATTGTGTTTATATTACATTAAACAATTATGCATAAACAAACAAAAATGACAAATATGTTCTATTTTTGGTTAATGTTTACATCGAAACAAACACATAAAATGAAAGGATAAAGAAATTTGAATGTACAAATAATTTTTTGTACAATTGAAATTTCTAAACTATTTTGACAGTCCCACAAGGGACTTATAAATGTCTCATAACTTCTACTTTTATCTATGTGGGACAGGTTTTTTAAATATAAGCATCAAATGTTATACAATAATCAGAAATGTAGAATCACAAGTAGAGAGATAACTTGCCCATAACATAGAACACCTTAAGTTGTTCCTCACCCTCGGTGGTTGGTCGCGGTGGCGGTCCACTGGTTCTTTAACTCGATCACTTGCTATCATCTATTTTGATTTTTCTCGTCGATGCGGTATTAGACGTGAAGACCCAATGTCTTTTAATCCATCAAACAATTATTTATATATGATTTATCATCTTTTGTTAATCTAACTGTGAGATACATTAAAAATAATTTGAATAAATTTATATAAACACTGCTATGTAATAGCAATGATTTAGCTTGTTGGAAATGTGAAAAAAATTTAAAAAATTGGACCCGTTACTTCTATAAACACTAAACGTTCTGATATCAATTTTTTATCACATCTAAGCGAGCAGCGTACTTAGCATCGAAGAAAGGCCTTGTCATCATCTACACGATCAAAAGTGCACTAAAGAAAGTGAATTAATTTGGACCCGAAACAACATGTTTTGATCCAATCCGACCTTAGAAAAGTTTAAGGCCTGAGCACCAAATTACCGCAGAGTTCTGTTGTTTACTAGACAGATTGGTGATGCTCCAAAACTGGACGGAAATACTAATGACATCAAGCTAGTACGCAGATGCGATTAATGTTGTTAAGATTTGCGAGTGTTTTTTTTTTTTTTTTTTTTTTTTTTTTTTTAATTTTATTTTATTTTTTTATTTTTTATTATTCGAGCTTCGATCATATCTTAATATTTTAAGAGTGAGGAAGTTGATTGGTATAAGGTGGTGTGGTTTTCTCATTGTATTCCTCGCCATGCCTTTCATCTATGGTTGGTGATCAAGCGGAAATTAAAGACTCAAGATGCATTGAGACAATGGGATGTTAGTGGTGATACTAACTTAAACATGTTTCTATGCCCTCTTTGTGAAATGCAACCGGATTCTCACGAACATTTATTTTTTGATTGTACTTTCTCATCTCATATTTGGGCGCATATGAAGTTGTTGGTTGGTTTACCAAGTGTTTCACCCTCGCTGGAAGCTATTGTTAATTATCTTGTCCCTATATCCAAGAAACGTTCGGCTAGAAGTGTTATTGCAAAGCTTGTGGTTGCGGCTTGTTCTTATTTTATTTGGCAAGAACGGAACCATAGGCTGTTTAAGAAGAGGAAGCGATCGAAGGAGCAAGTTCTAGAGTTGATCATGTCTACCGTACGCCTCAAGCTTCTTTCATTCAGATTTAAGAAGACACCTCAGGTGGAGTTTTTCGCTCAGATTTGGAACATTCCTAGCTCACTTATTCGAGACTACTAAAGCTTTATTTAATTTAAGTAGTGGCTAGGTGTTTGTATATCATGTGATTAGTTTGTCAATCGCATGTTAGCATTTTGGTTTGAAGCACGGTAGGTGCGTGTTTGGTCATAGCTAATGTGGTGCTCAACCACATTTCCTGTACTTCATTGTTTTGTGAGTAATATATTTTTCCAGGGTAAATTAACCCTTTACCCAATATTTTAAGAGTGAAATACGCATTTTCAAATGAGCAATTTCAATCTACTCATTATGACAATGTCTAAAATATCAAAACAAAGATCAATTAAAAACAAGTTCATGCTCAGTTTAAAAATGTCTAAATACAATAACAAACATATGTTAAAAATATCCAAACAAGTCATGCTCTACAAATAAGTTTTTGTAATTCGTAATGCATGGCTGACGGATACAATTAAGTGGTCACACTTTGGATTTATAAACGTGTGATAACTTTTACTTTTTATCTATGTAGGACAAGTTATTTGAAGTATAAGTATGAAACATTGTTTGATAACACAGAACACCTTAAGTTATTGCTTCTCATCATCGTATCGTCAGTCCAATGTCTCCTAACTTGTTTGATAACTTGTCCTTTCACTCACATGCTATCAACTCTTTTGATATTTCTCCTCGATGTGCTAACTTTAGACGTGAAGGCCTGATGTCTCTTTATCTATCAAACTATTTATATGTGAATTATGATCTTGTGTTAATATGAATGTGAGATGCAGTGAATTTATATTTGATGAAAAATATACACTAAAAAGTGTACACAACATAGATTAGTAAATACAATGGAAATGTGAAAATCATAATTTTGGACCTGTTACTTCTATATTTCCATATATAAACACTAAAGCATTTATCATTATTCAATCATGTCTCAGTATGCAAAATACCTAGGGTCACAATTGGTAACTTTTTAAGCTGTTTCCTTCGAGCGACTTTTGACCCTTTTGACATTCATCTTTAAAGCTAATTCTTATACGGGTCATAATTGTAACCAATAGGAAGAAGTTCTTGTTTTGGTCATTGGGTAACCCAAACTCATAAAACCTTGTGATTGCAGCGTGCTTAGCTCAAAGTCCAAATCGACGCCCGAAGATCGCAACTACTTTGGTCGTATCTCATAAGGAGCGAGTATTGATTACCCCGGGTGCATGGATCTTTCATACAAGAAGGCCATCACCGATGGAGCTGATATAATTGATTGCAATGTCCAAATGTCCAAAGACGGTGTCGCCTTTTGTCTCGACTCAGCTGATCTACATGGAAAAACTAATGCAGCAATGGAATTTATGGATCAATCCACTTCAATCCCAGAAATAAAACCAAAAAGTGGTGTTTTCACATTCGATGTGACATGGACTGAGATCAAATCCGTCAAACGTAAGTAGTTTTACTCACTGAGATCAAATCCACTTCAATCAACATAGAAGTGTCTAATATCATTATTGATAATATCTTAGAATGCAGCATACCTAGCATCGAAGAAAGGCCTTGACATCGTCGGCACGATCAATAATGCACTAAAGAAGGCGAATTTGGACCCAAAACAGCAAGTTTTGATCCAATCAGACGACACATCTGTGTTAGCAAAGTTTAAGTCCTCAGCATACCAAAGAGTTTTGTTGTTTACCAAACCGATTGCTGATGCACCAAAACCAGTTATTGATGACATCAAAAAGTATGCTGATGCGGTTAATGTGGTTAAGGAATCGATCGTTCAAGAGAGCAAGATCTATTTTTCAACAGGATTGACGAAAGTTATTGATGAAATGCATGCTGCGAATATCTCAGTGTATGTATCGGGATTCTCGACAGAGACATTAAGTATGATGCTTGATTTCTATAGCGATCCGTATACAGAACTTATTTCATTCATTGCAGCCGGTATTGATGGTGTGATCACGGATAATCCAAAAACTGCAAGTGCATTTATGAGTAAGTACAACGTCAAACGCTTAGAATAGCCAAGGCATTTTACTTGTTTAAATGAAAATCTCGAATACTTGGGTGTACTAGTTCAGATGCATTATCCCATTATACGGAGTACTTGTTTTTGTGCAGGGAATCCATGTGTCGATCCGAATAGCACGGCCCCATTTGTATTCATGCCTATTAAACCTGGTGATTATCTAGCTCAAGTTGAACCTGCGGCTTTGCCACCAGCATCAGCACCTATTCCTCCGCTTCAGGTTACAGATGTTGTAGATCCGCCGCTACCTCCAGTGAATGCAGGAGCACGCAAAGACTCTGACAAGGGTGGTGGTGGTGGTGATTCATCGGGGTCTGCACAGCAGAGAACCAACGTTGATGTGGTGGCAACAACGTTATTGTTGATTGGGTCGGTCTGTGTCGTATTGTGGTAAATGTTTGGTTTGGGTTGAAACGGGACTTGTAGTACCATGTATTAGTTGTATGAACTTGATAGTGTTCTAAAGTTTTGGTAGATAAGTGTAGTTTGTGTTCCATTTCAAATGAATTATTTAAGGGTTAAGTAATCAATTTTGGCTACTTAGTTTAGCGGTAGCTGCAACAAAACTACTTTTAAAGTACTGTCTGGAATTGCTTATTGCACCGTACATACGCAGTTTCAAATAAGCAACTTAAATCTGCTCATTTCAGATGCATTAAAGCATTGTTAATCTCAACATCTTTTTTTTAAATATTCCATATCACATAATCCCTTTCACCCTTAATGACATTCATATTCATTTCAAATCATTGATGCTTGATAAATAAGGGGGAAAAATACAAACAGAATTAATATCCTTTTACCTTCATTTGTTAAAACTTTACATTGTGTTTATATTTCATTAAATAATTATGCATAAACAAACAAACAAACATAACAAAAATAATTACATCGAAACAAACATAAAATGAAAACATCATAAACTTGAATATACAAATAAATATTTGCATATCCAAACTGATGTATCATAGAAATCCCATAAGGGACTTATAAATGTCTCATAACTTTCATTTTTTATCTATATGGGACAGGTTTTAAATATAAGCATCAAATTATACAATAATAAGAAACGTAGAACACCTTAAATTTTTTCTCATCCTCGGTGGTCGGTCGCGGTGGTGGTCCACTGGTTCTTTCACTCGATCACTTGCTATCAACTCTTATGATTTTTCTCGTCGAAGGGGTAACTTTAGACATGATGTGGTGGAAACAGCGTTATTGTTGATCGGGTCGGTCTGTGTACTATTGTCATAAATATTTGGTTTGGGTTGACATGGGACTTGTAGAATGAACTTGACAGTGTTGATCATTTCTCTAAAGTTTGGTAGATAAATATAGTTTTATGTTTCATGAATCAATTATGACGTTTTAAGATAATCAGCTTTAATAATTATGACTTACTCCGTATTATTTAAGGGTCGCGTAATCAATTTTGGCTAATCAGTTCAGCAATAGTTGTAACAAAAACTACTTTTTAAAGTGGTGTCCGGGATTATTGCTTATTAAATCCATTTATCTGCTTAATGCATATTTTATACTGTACATTAGGAGTTTTGCGAGTGTTTGTGATTTCTTATTCGAGCTTCATATCTTAATATTTCAAGAGTGAAATATGCATTTTCAAAAAAGCAATTTGAATCTGCTCATTCTGAAAATGTCTAAAATATCAAAACAAAGATCATTAAAGACATCCGAGAGTTTTAAAATGTCTTAAAAACCATAACAAACATATGTTAAAACTTAAAAATATCCAAACAAGTTCACGCTCATGAAAATCTTGTTCGATGGTCTCACTTTAGAGTTATAAAGACGTGATAACTTTTACTTTCTATCTATGTGGGCAAGTTATTTGAAGTGTAAGCAATGATCGGATCAAAACTTGCTGTCATTGCTTGCAATTGGGACAAGTTAGCTAAATAATTACACCGAAACAAACTTCAAATATAAACAACAAGAAAGTTAAAGTTCTTTGTTACTCTAACTTGATGAATCAAAATAATCCCACAAGGGACTTATAAATGTCTCATAACTTCTACTTTTATCTATGTGGGACAGGTTTTTTAAATATAAGCATCAAATGTTATACAATAATCAGAAATGTAGAATCACAAGTAGAGAGATAACTTGCCCATAACATAGAACACCTTAAGTTGTTCCTCACCCTCGGTGGTTGGTCGCGGTGGCGGTCCACTGGTTCTTTAACTCGATCACTTGCTATCATCTATTTTGATTTTTCTCGTCGATGCGGTATTAGACGTGAAGACCCAATGTCTTTTAATCCATCAAACAATTATTTATATATGATTTATCATCTTTTGTTAATCTAACTGTGAGATACATTAAAAATAATTTGAATAAATTTATATAAACACTGCTATGTAATAGCAATGATTTAGCTTGTTGGAAATGTGAAAAAAATTTAAAAAATTGGACCCGTTACTTCTATAAACACTAAACGTTCTGATATCAATTTTTTATCACATCTAAGCGAGCAGCGTACTTAGCATCGAAGAAAGGCCTTGTCATCATCTACACGATCAAAAGTGCACTAAAGAAAGTGAATTAATTTGGACCCGAAACAACATGTTTTGATCCAATCCGACCTTAGAAAAGTTTAAGGCCTGAGCACCAAATTACCGCAGAGTTCTGTTGTTTACTAGACAGATTGGTGATGCTCCAAAACTGGACGGAAATACTAATGACATCAAGCTAGTACGCAGATGCGATTAATGTTGTTAAGATTTGCGAGTGTTTTTTTTTTTTTTTTTTTTTTTTAATTTTATTTTATTTTTTTATTTTTTATTATTCGAGCTTCGATCATATCTTAATATTTTAAGAGTGAAATACGCATTTTCAAATGAGCAATTTCAATCTACTCATTATGACAATGTCTAAAATATCAAAACAAAGATCAATTAAAAACAAGTTCATGCTCAGTTTAAAAATGTCTAAATACAATAACAAACATATGTTAAAAATATCCAAACAAGTCATGCTCTACAAATAAGTTTTTGTAATTCGTAATGCATGGCTGACGGATACAATTAAGTGGTCACACTTTGGATTTATAAACGTGTGATAACTTTTACTTTTTATCTATGTGGGACAAGTTATTTGAAGTATAAGTATGAAACATTGTTTGATAACACAGAACACCTTAAGTTATTGCTTCTCATCATCGTATCGTCAGTCCAATGTCTCCTAACTTGTTTGATAACTTGTCCTTTCACTCACATGCTATCAACTCTTTTGATATTTCTCCTCGATGTGCTAACTTTAGACGTGAAGGCCTGATTTCTCTTTATCTATCAAACTATTTATATGTGAATTATGATCTTGTGTTAATATGAATGTGAGATGCAGTGAATTTATATTTGATGAAAAATATACACTAAAAAGTGTACACAACATAGATTAGTAAATACAATGGAAATGTGAAAATAATAATTTTGGACCTGTTACTTCTATATTTCCATATATAAACACTAAAGCATTTATCATTATTCAATCATGTCTCAGTATGCAAAATACCTAGGGTCACAATTGGTAACTTTTAAAGCTGTTTCCTTCGAGCGACTTTTGACCCTTTTGACATTCATCTTTAAAGCTAATTCTTATACGGGTCATAATTGTAACCAATAGGAAGAAGTTCTTGTTTTGGTCATTGGGTAACCCAAACTCATAAAACCTTGTGATTGCAGCGTGCTTAGCTCAAAGTCCAAATCGACGCCCGAAGATCGCAACTACTTTGGTCGTATCTCATAAGGAGCGAGTATTGATTACCCCGGGTGCATGGATCTTTCATACAAGAAGGCCATCACCGATGGAGCTGATATAATTGATTGCAATGTCCAAATGTCCAAAGACGGTGTCGCCTTTTGTCTCGACTCAGCTGATCTACATGGAAAAACTAATGCAGCAATGGAATTTATGGATCAATCCACTTCAATCCCAGAAATAAAACCAAAAAGTGGTGTTTTCACATTCGATGTGACATGGACTGAGATCAAATCCGTCAAACGTAAGTAGTTTTACTCACTGAGATCAAATCCACTTCAATCAACATAGAAGTGTCTAATATCATTATTGATAATATCTTAGAATGCAGCATACCTAGCATCGAAGAAAGGCCTTGACATCGTCGGCACGATCAATAATGCACTAAAGAAGGCGAATTTGGACCCAAAACAGCAAGTTTTGATCCAATCAGACGACACATCTGTGTTAGCAAAGTTTAAGTCCTCAGCATACCAAAGAGTTTTGTTGTTTACCAAACCGATTGCTGATGCACCAAAACCAGTTATTGATGACATCAAAAAGTATGCTGATGCGGTTAATGTGGTTAAGGAATCGATCGTTCAAGAGAGCAAGATCTATTTTTCAACAGGATTGACGAAAGTTATTGATGAAATGCATGCTGCGAATATCTCAGTGTATGTATCGGGATTCTCGACAGAGACATTAAGTATGATGCTTGATTTCTATAGCGATCCGTATACGGAACTTATTTCATTCATTGCAGCCGGTATTGATGGTGTGATCACGGATAATCCAAAAACTGCAAGTGCATTTATGAGTAAGTACTGTTGGAATATTGGATAAATATTAATTAGTTAAATGTCTAGTATCGAACCCGAGACCTCGGGATTGCACACATTACAAACGAGAGTCAAAGATTAATAAATATTAATTGTTAGATATATTTATTAATAACACAAGTTTAAGGACTAATGGTCGTTAGTTATTAAATGTACGGACTAACTATCGTTAAAAGGAAACGAAAAGGACTAGATTGAAACTTGGTAACAAGAAGGATCCGGAATACCCTTCTTTGGGTTATAACCGGTCGATCAAGGCCCATGGGGAAACCCATTGCCTTTGCTTGTTCACCAAGTATTCTCTAGTATATATACAAATTCAAGGGTCATTGTTTTCACACCTTTTGTGCACACACAATACCCTAAATTTGGTTTTCTTCTTTTGTTTTCTTCCATGGCCGATCGAACATCCCTTAACCCTAGGGATTTCGATTTTGGTTTTTTCTAAAACATATACTTGTGTTTAATCTTGCAATTAATTTGATTCGGTATTAGTTTGTGTGTACAAGAACGAGGTAACAACATACTTTTGTTGTTATCAAGGGATCGATTAACAAAACGGTAAGGGGTTAATCATTGATCCATATAAACCCTAATTAGGGTTCTTCATATTGTTAAAGACAATTGCTTTTGATTCTTGTTCGGGCTAGAATCACCACGGTACGTTCCTATTTAATTTATGTTAATCTTTTATGTGTTATAGATGTTCCTACGCTTCCGCATATGTGTTTACCTGTTTATATGATTGTCATGATTCTTAAATTCTAACAGTGGTATCACGAGCTTGCTATAACATGTAATTGATTACATAAAACACATAAAAAACGAATTTTGATTGTTTTAGATACATGTTTTGGATCTAGGGTTTTGTTTTTTTTACCCTAACCCTAATTTTGGGGGGGGGGTCGATTTATTCCATGAACCCTAATTAGGGTTTGTGGTTTTATTAATTAATTGGATTAGAAACCCTAGGTTGCCTACATGTTTATGTGTTATTTGGGCGTATCCTTGACCTAATTGGTAATTGTTATGCTTTGATCCGTGACGAAACATGCATGTTAGTCATGGGTTATCATTGTTTATTAATTGTTTAGCTTTTCACATGTTTAGATAGATCTTATTTTGGGGAAGACCCCATAATTATTAAAATCAATTATGTGCTATGTGGTATGTGATTAGCTTTGGCCTACGCAATTGACTTGTCAATGTATGTGGCTCACTTCCATTAAGAGGTGAAGGCCCTAGTTAATTATATGCATATTAAAACCTAGAATTGATTTTATTAGGATCTTTTCTAATACGGATTGCATGTGGCTAATTGTTTCACTTATTTATTATTGGTTGTTTTGTTTTTCTTTGATACTTGTTTTATTGTCTTTAGTAGGACTTGTTGTAAGCAATAAAAGGGTTGTTTTTATAAAGAAAATTAATACGGACTAATAATTGTGAAACCCTAAAGTGATAAAGTAAGAATCTTGCAAAGGTCTTATGACAATCGTGGTCCGATTCGCACGGTAATCAGCTCCCAGTCGAGACTAGCAAAATTCAAACTTTATTACTATTTTGAGATTGAATCCATAAACTTTTGCTTGAATGATGTTTTGTGCAAATATACTTTTAAAATTAAGTCTTTTAAGATGATATTCATAACCGTGATTTGAAGGCTTAGAAAAGAGCCTTAGAGTCTGCCTTGGTTATCACAATCTTGAATATGTCTTAAACGAATTACTTTTAAAATCATATGTTGTAGAAAGTCATCTTAAGGTTTTGGCATAAACCTCAAGTAAAACTTTGTGTATTAATTTCACGAATTGGATATAAAAGGTTTTTATGAAAACTTATGTTATAAAGATGAGTGCATGCATCTTTATACATGTTTTGATTTTCACATCAAAAAATTTATACCCTAAAATTTAAGTTACATGCCATCTAACTATAAGAAACACTTGAAGTTATTATTTAGTAAACGTGAGACGCAGGCTAAATTTTAATGACAAGGTAAATTTCCGAGTGTGCGTGAGACCACACATGGAGAATTTGCAGTTTCTAAGTTAGACGACTTAATTAAGTTGATGCGTGAGACCTAGAGCTTAAGGCATGAGATGGGATGAAACATGCTTACATGACAAATTGATGAATCAATTTGATGTAAATCCCATAATGATCTAGGAATTGGAAAAGTGTTTGCCAATTATTGTTCGACAGATTACCATCTTTTATACTTTCACCACTAGCAGATCAACTGATGTGGTGGAATCTATGTAAAGTTGGATCCTAGATTTTCAAGAAATAAGTTGGTTATATGAATATAACCTTGGGTATTATATTTTCTTGGAAATATAAATTATCGAAAATACTAAAAAAGAATTTTGTAAAATTCTTTAAATGTATTAATGCAACTCAAAACCGTAAACGTAAGTTATTCTTTTAATTGATCTACACCCGTTTGGGTTTTTGGTTAGAGTCAATATTTACAAAAAGAATAAATATAGTCTTCTTTCCATTACGAGAAGTGTGAGACTTAAATCCTATTCCTTTTCATGAATGAGAAAGGTATAATAGGATGATTAGAATTGTCTAAATTCTAAATACATAACTCATAGCAAAATTTAATAGTAAGATTATTTGCACTTTATGAGTTATTAAATTAGAAGCTAGACTGAGTACTGCAAAATGGTAAAAGACGAATTAGATTATCTTATCTAGTTGTTTTGATTTGACCATTGAAAGATACTACATACAATTGTTGGAATGGTAGATCTATACAGGAAGAAATTGCATGCCCAGTTTTTTCAAGTTAATAGTTTGGAATGTGATGAATCACATTTATGTAGTAGAATACATCCTTTTATAACCTATATATAATTGTTGGAATAGGTTTTCTTAAAAGATGTAGGAAAGTAAACAAGTACACTATTTCCTTTCATTGATTAATGAAACATTTACAATGTTGTCAAATTCAGTGGGAGTATTGTGTTTTTATTACTGAATAAGGGATTATTATTATATTCTCTAATTCAGTGGGAGTTACAAGACTTATTGTCTTGATTGTAACTTAGATTATCTTTTGAATATCTCAAGGTAATTACTTTCCAAATATAGACACTAATATTTTCAAGGATAGTCATGTACGTTTCCTTGATTGATTGAGTAAACTCTATATCTACTAAGTTATGTTAATGACACAAATCATATTGTTCACATTAACAAACGCGTGCGTGTTGTTTATGTAGTACATGGAGTTGTACAATGCACAAGTGGGAGAAATCTTCATTATGTGCAAAGTACAACACATAAGAATATGATTTAAAGAATTCTCTGCAAGTAAGAGATTATAATTCTAATTAGATTAATACATCTAATCTTAGAAACACTTGGTGTTGAAATTTAGTAAACGTGAGACGCAGACTAAATATTAACAACAAGGTGAATTTCCATGTATGCGTGAGACCAACATGGATAATTTACAGTTTCTAAATTAGACATCTATTAGAACATGTGTCAATATGATAATAAGACAACTTCAATATTTATGTATTATTGGAATGACATAAATGCATGAAGTAATATAATACTACTTCAATAATTATGTATTCATAGAATGACATAAATAAATGAAGTAGTGTGTTAACTTGAAAATATTATTGAAACCAAATGATGGTGTTCAAAGATTACTTTAATTATACATGTTTATACTTTATTGTATAATTATAAATATGAAGTCTTCTAAGTATTACAAGACTTATAATTAAGTAAAGACGTTAGCTTGTTATGGTCTATTAATTAAGACATATACAAGAAGTCATTGAGTTGATCAATGATTAATAACGAATAGTGGGATTATAACAAGTTTATGTTTTATAAGACATAAACATGAAGTGACTTGATTAATAAGTACTTGTTATAAAGCATGCAATTGGCTTGAAAATACTATTATACCATTAAGTTGATTTAGTTGGTAAATATGTATGCCAACAGGAATATGGTTATCTTATATATATTGTTAGATCTTCTTACAATATTAATTCTAATTGAAATACCACATAAAGATGGTATGTTCAGTTAGGAAATCAAACTCTTGTTAGATTGTTTGATTGAAGATAACTATGATTTCTATTCTTCTAAAAGTTATCAAGGATAGAAATTGAGTATGACTTGAATATACTCAATTAGACTCCTAGAAGATTAATAAGACGTTATTGAATTATGAAATGTGATGAATCACATTAAGTCTTAAAATTGAAGTTCTAAATTTGTTAAGTTACTTATGTGAAGGTTATTAACAAAGAGCTATCAATGCGTATTTGTAAAGTCCTAAAAGAGAAAATTGGATTGTTGCTCTAATTGCTAAGTACTTATATTCTATATAATACTAAAGGCAAGTGGGAGTATTTTATCTTGAAAAGATAGAATTACAAGATACATAATCTTCTAAAACCACACTAGTTAAAATCATGATGAGGCTTAACATGTAAATGATAAACCTCAAGATGATGGAATTATCATTCATAGATCCACTTGGATATCTCAGATATTTTATTAATATGCTGATGATTATATGATGTAGTATTACCAAAATAATGAATTGGGTAAATTACTCATATTATGAATGTTATAGATGCTGTTCATAAAGATATTCAAATTTAGAAAATTTGGTTTATCTTAATTCTTAATAGTTAGAGAATGATGATGAGTTTACTCAAAGATGATGAAACCCTAGTGGTTTAAATCTTTGTGAAATAATCATATGGACAAATTGTACACATTTCTTAATGCATATCTTATGACAAGATTATTAATCATATTTAAGCAATTAACTATGATTGAATACTCTTTCCTAAGCACATTAAAGATACAAAGATGGTTAATTGTCATATTTATATGAATATGAAATTTGACAATGAATATCAAAAACTCTTTCTTGAATAATTACTTGAGTGAGGACGATAAGTAATCAAAAAGAGTTTATGAATTCAAGAAAATCTTTGGAAGTGTACAAAGTGCAATAATCCATGAATGGATAAATGCATGCATCTAGGAGATTATTCTTATGATAAATTATTAAATCTATGTTTAGGTTTATATTTAAAATAAGGTAATTTCTAAGTATTCCTGAAAGCTAGTGGGAGTATTATGTTTGATTTACTAAATCATATATGTCGTATAACATATAAGAAGTTACATTCCATATAAGTGAAATGTTAAGACTTAGTTTGGAATGAAACTGTAAGTGAAAGATTTAGAAAATAAAACATACAACCTTGGAACAAAAGTTTATTATTTAATAAACATGTGCGGTAAATGATTCTAAAAGAATATGATATATCATTTAGAAAATGGATATACATATTTGTAAAGATAGTACATGAATAAAATCTAAGTTTGACTGAAGGATTTTCATGTGCATTGTATTATTGTTGTATCATACTTAAGTGCTTAAATGATTTGACAATATTTGATATCCAATTAAAGGTTATTATATAACTTGTGTAATAGATATTCTAATGGAAAATGTTTGAAATTAGAATAATGATCCTCAACCTGGAATAGCTCCTAAACATTACACTATGGATATTAAGTTTACGAAAATTTTAAAGAGCATATTGTGTTTAATATACAATGATGCTGGTTTAATTGAGATGACACTCAATAACTAGTCATGAAGGATTTCATGAGAACTAGTTGTGCTCAACTAAGAGCAAAGTTGCATTAAACATTAAAGAATTAGAATACTTTAAACTTTAAAAGGTTTGAAAGTTTGATTGTCATAAGTTGGTGATTGAGGATATCACATTATTTATGAAGAGTTATGTAGCTATACCAAGATAGTTGGATATACACATACACATACAAGAATTTTAATTATTGAATTCTTGAAAGAAGTATTCTCAAAATTCGGATAGATCATAGTTAGATGAAATAATGTCTTGTCAACAAGTATGATTGTCATTACCTGTGGCATAATTGTCTTCAAGTTATTACTTGAGACAAGATTCATTAACTAGAATTATCATGCATTGATCTATTTAGTATTTGGATAAAGGACATTAAGCAATTATTATTTATAATGAATTAAAGTACTTAGTACGTTTGTTTTCATTAATAATAAATTGTGTCCTATATTTGCATGTTTAAAATCCGTGAATAACTAATATTATTCTAAATTGTCCATTGTCGATTAATGATATGGGAATATCATTAAACTAAGACAAATCTGAGTATTGGTTAAGAATATACTTGAAAGTATATTGATGCGTTGACATACCAATTTCACATGATATTCAATGAATTGAATATAGGACTTATCCCAACTACATGATTTTACTTTATGGATCTTGTCAGTAAGTAAATCATGAATTTGTTATCCTCGGACTTGAGATACCAGATAAGAGTCATGGATGTAGTGCATTTTTGTGAAGCAATCTACCGCTCACCGTAACAGGGAGTTATAAGGGTTGTTTTCAGAAGTGTTGCAAAGTTCATGGGTTATTCTTGTAGTTAAGAAAGAATTTGTTCCTTCAAATTTGTTTTGAAGTTTAATACTGCTGGGCCCCTCGTAGGGTTGACAAGATGTTTGCGTGCGCACGCCCAAAGTCTATTTGGAATACGTTCAGATGTTTTGGTAATCTTGCTCAATCATAAACAACGAGAAACAGAATTGTTAATTAAAGAATGACTAAGATCCATATCTTTATTAACGTGGTATTAGAAACAAAAGGATGATAATAATAATGATGAATCATTAAAGGTTTTCCAGGAAACCTTCCTCGAGTTGAACTAGGGGCATTGGAGTGTTGCAAGACGCCAACCAATGTCATTTTACTATTAATAGATATCCAAGTGGGAGCTGTTGGAATATTGGATAAATATTAATTAGTTAAATGTCTAGTATCGAACCCGAGACCTCGGGATTGCACACATTACAAACGAGAGTCAAAGATTAATAAATATTAATTGTTAGATATATTTATTAATAACACAAGTTTAAGGACTAATGGTCGTTAGTTATTAAATGTACGGACTAACTATCGTTAAAAGGAAACGAAAAGGACTAGATTGAAACTTGGTAACAAGAAGGATCCGGAATACCCTTCTTTGGGTTATAACCGGTCGATCAAGGCCCATGGGGAAACCCATTGCCTTTGCTTGTTCACCAAGTATTCTCTAGTATATATACAAATTCAAGGGTCATTGTTTTCACACCTTTTGTGCACACACAATACCCTAAATTTGGTTTTCTTCTTTTGTTTTCTTCCATGGCCGATCGAACATCCCTTAACCCTAGGGATTTCGATTTTGGTTTTTTCTAAAACATATACTTGTGTTTAATCTTGCAATTAATTTGATTCGGTATTAGTTTGTGTGTACAAGAACGAGGTAACAACATACTTTTGTTGTTATCAAGGGATCGATTAACAAAACGGTAAGGGGTTAATCATTGATCCATATAAACCCTAATTAGGGTTCTTCATATTGTTAAAGACAATTGCTTTTGATTCTTGTTCGGGCTAGAATCACCACGGTACGTTCCTATTTAATTTATGTTAATCTTTTATGTGTTATAGATGTTCCTACGCTTCCGCATATGTGTTTACCTGTTTATATGATTGTCATGATTCTTAAATTCTAACAAGTACAACGTCAAACGCTTAGAATAGCAAAGGCATTTTACTTGTTTAAATGAAAATCTCGAATACTTGGGTGTACTAGTTCAGATGCATTATCCCATTATACGGAGTACTTGTTTTTGTGCAGGGAATCCATGTGTCGATCCGAATAGCACGGCCCCATTTGTATTCATGCCTATTAAACCTGGTGATTATCTAGCTCAAGTTGAACCTGCGGCTTTGCCACCAGCATCAGCACCTATTCCTCCGCTTCAGGTTACAGATGTTGTAGATCCGCCGCTACCTCCAGTGAATGCAGGAGCACGCAAAGACTCTGACAAGGGTGGTGGTGGTGGTGATTCATCGGGGTCTGCACAGCAGAGAACCAACGTTGATGTGGTGGCAACAACGTTATTGTTGATTGGGTCGGTCTGTGTCGTATTGTGGTAAATGTTTGGTTTGGGTTGAAACGGGACTTGTAGTACCATGTATTAGTTGTATGAACTTGATAGTGTTCTAAAGTTTTGGTAGATAAGTGTAGTTTGTGTTCCATTTCAAATGAATTATTTAAGGGTTAAGTAATCAATTTTGGCTACTTAGTTTAGCGGTAGCTGCAACAAAACTACTTTTAAAGTACTGTCTGGAATTGCTTATTGCACCGTACATACGCAGTTTCAAATAAGCAACTTAAATCTGCTCATTTCAGATGCATTAAAGCATTGTTAATCTCAACATCTTTTTTTTAAATATTCCATATCACATAATCCCTTTCACCCTTAATGACATTCATATTCATTTCAAATCATTGATGCTTGATAAATAAGTGGAAAAAAATACAAACAGAATTAATTTCCTTTTACCTTCATTTGTTAAAACTTTACATTGTGTTTATATTTCATTAAATAATTATGCATAAACAAACAAACAAACATAACAAAAATAATTACATCGAAACAAACATAAAATGAAAACATCATAAACTTGAATATACAAATAAATATTTGCATATCCAAACTGATGTATCATAGAAATCCCATAAGGGACTTATAAATGTCTCATAACTTTCATTTTTTATCTATATGGGACAGGTTTTAAATATAAGCATCAAATTATACAATAATAAGAAACGTAGAACACCTTAAATTTTTTCTCATCCTCGGTGGTCGGTCGCGGTGGTGGTCCACTGGTTCTTTCACTCGATCACTTGCTATCAACTCTTATGATTTTTCTCGTCGAAGGGGTAACTTTAGACATGATGTGGTGGAAACAGCGTTATTGTTGATCGGGTCGGTCTGTGTACTATTGTGATAAATATTTGGTTTGGGTTGACATGGGACTTGTAGAATGAACTTGACAGTGTTGATCATTTCTCTAAAGTTTGGTAGATAAATATAGTTTTATGTTTCATGAATCAATTATGACGTTTTAAGATAATCAGCTTTAATAATTATGACTTACTCCGTATTATTTAAGGGTCGCGTAATCAATTTTGGCTAATCAGTTCAGCAATAGTTGTAACAAAAACTACTTTTTAAAGTGGTGTCCGGGATTATTGCTTATTAAATCCATTTATCTGCTTAATGCATATTTTATACTGTACATTAGGAGTTTTGCGAGTGTTTGTGATTTCCCTTAGTGGTTAAGTGTAAAATTATAAATCTCCATGTTTTTTAATAACTTTAGATAATAAACAAATAACCCCTTACACTTCATACCCCCTATACTTTATAATGTTAACGTTGTTTAAAATTACATGAGTAATAGTATTAGTTTTTTTGACTTTCATCTATTAAAATAAATTTGGTAAATATGTGAATTAGTTTTAATATACGTTAAATATTTTTTAAACTAACGTTAGTTTTAAACTTTCTTCCATTAGAATGTTTTTTAAAATAAGGACTCATGTTACTATTTAAAAGTTTAATTTATGCGTACACGGGTTTGAAATACGGTTAAATTATTAGTAACGGGAATATAAATATCAAATGGTAACCATGAGTTACTGTGATATAAAATAAATATACGTGATTCTACTTACAACAACGACTCATTAAAATTGTTATTTAAAATTTATATATGGATATCCATAAAAATATTTTAAAAACTTTACGGAACATATTTTAAATTTATCAACGCTCATTATGTACCACTAAACTCGCACATTTTGTACAACATGATATCAATTGTTAAAGTTAAACAACAACATTAACCTCAAACTCAACATCTCTGTCACTTAAAAATGTTATACAAAGCTAACTATTAAAAAAAAAAAAAAAAAAAAAAAAAAAAAAAAAAAAAAAAATCGGCTATATAGTCATTCTTTAATATTGAAAGTGTTTTCCTTAAATTATAAAAAAAAAATGCACGCATCACAATCCTTATTTGATAAGAATCACCTCCTAAATCAAAAAAAGAAAAACTACGTAGGTGATAACCTAACTTTATTCATTGACTTGATGTTTCAAAAAAAATAATAAAAATAAATAAATAAATAAATAATAATAGTTGGTTGTTGTAGAGGAATTAAAAGTATGTACATGAGAATTATTCAGCAAGAATATATAGTTTTTAATTAGGTTATTACGTTAGTATATTGCGATAATGTTATTGACTTGGTAATCACGGATGTGAGATACAACCATTATTCTAAACTTATGATTGATGAGTAAACCCCTTTTTGCTTCTGAATAGAATCCGAAAGAGACCTCAACAGCACTTTGGCTTATGCCTTATCTAGCTGATAGTTTTTAGTAAATTTTTTTATGGTTTAACTTTTTTGTTATACATACCAACTTTTAGTAATTTTTTTTTTTTTTTATGTTTTATTGAAAAATTCTACACTTAATATTTGTGTTTTTACTATAAACACACTAAGCTATGATAGAATTAGTTGGGAGTTCAGGGGTTTTTTACTAAGCTTCTCAAAAAAGCTTATAGTTTTATCATAAACTTATTGTGTTATGGTAATTGAATAAGCCAATAAGCACCTTTAATAAGCATAACCAAATACCCCATTAGTTCTAATCTGAAGAAATCTGATTTGATGTTACGACTAACTTTGTTGTTATCCTCACTATAATGCAACATGTGAGTGGTTTTTGCAGTTTTATGATCTTATCGCACACATTAAAGTGTAATGCAATTTATTGTGTGCGCTTTTTAGAGGAGGATTAAGTATCAACACATGATTTTCATGGAAGGTTAATGTACCAAAGATGTGTTTTAGTGCCTATATGGGGAATTTTATGGTAGGAATTCTTTTCGAAGTGTAATTTGTCTTTGAATGAATTAATAAAACTTAGCAGGTGTTTGCCGTCATTGATAACACTATGGGTGTCAACCAATGATCTAAAATATGAGTGTGTTTTACCTTAATGATTTAGGCCAATTATGAAGAAAATTGCATTAAAGTGAAAGGTCAGTAAGGATTCAAACAATCCTAAAAGACTTGCGGATGTACTCTGTCATTTTTTATGCATTTATAATTTACTTATACAAGTAATAATAATTTTCTTATATAGTTCGGGTTTAGAGAAAAATTATTCTTATACATTATAAATAATCGTAAGATTAAATTTGAGTTCTACCAATTACATTTGTTTTTTGTTTCTCTTTATGTAATAAAGAAACTATAGTGTAAGCATCTATGTTAATTTGGTAATTTTATGATCAAACATGAGAAGTAAATAACACAAATTTATGAAAATACAAATTTTCAAACAAAAAAGTACATTAGTAAACATGGTATGATGGTTATTCATAATCAATGAAATGAATCAATCTTCAAAGCTATCTAAATATGCTACATATATTAACGAAAATATAAGTAAAAGAAATACCAGAATTACAAAACACATCGTAAATTGCTAGCACGGGTTTGCAAAACTAAAAACATATATCACTAACATCTCATTCAAGTCAAGTATCATCATGTGATTTTGCTTGAATAATAAAATATAATTTTTAATCCAAAATTATTCTCCTAAAATAATAGGTAGATTATAACATATATACATATAATTTTTTATTTTTAGTCTACTAAGTAAAACTATTTAAAACATGTTAAATGGTTCATTTCTTAATCGATAATAATACATAATCAAAACGAAATTTTAAAAACCCTGTGCGTGCACAGGTATTATAACTAGTGTTGTTAAGATAACGTATTATGGTTGATTGAATGATAACGAGGGTTTGATACAATATTAATACAACACTAACTAACATATGGGCTTGGCCCGATACAAATTATACAACTCATAATAATGGTCCACTAACAAAGAAATCGATTGTTCAGGAGAGTAAAATTTATTTACGACAGGATTGACAAAATGCATGCTGTGAACATCTATTTCGGGATTTTTGGCAGAGACTTTGAGTATGATCCTTGGTTTTTATAGTGACCCGCACACCAAGCTTGTTTCATTCAACGCAGCCGGTTTTGATGATCACGGATAATCCAAAAACCAAAAGTGCATTAATCGGTAAGTAAAACGTTTATCGCTTAGAATAGCAAGATATGTTACGTGTTTTCATAACATTACGATCAAAAATATAAATAATAGTAACATAAGCGTAAGTGCGTAACTTAAAAAAATGACACTCTTGTGGTAAATTTTTGATTTGGGTTGAAATCGGAGTATTAGTTGTATGAAATTGACAGTGTTGATCATTTCTCAAAAGTTTGGTGATGATTCATCGGGGTTTGCATAGCGGAGAACCAAAGTTGATGTGGTGGCAACGTAACAGCGTTAATGTTGATTGGGTTGGTCCGTGTCCTATTGTGGTAAGTATTTGGTTTAAGTTGAAATGGGACTTGTATTACACTGTATTAGTTTTATGAACTTGATAGTGTTCTAAAGTTTTGGTAGATAAATATAGTTTGTGTTGCGTTCTATAAATTATTTATGAGGCTTCAATAGTTGTGACTGATGATTTTTAAGGGTTGAGTAATCAATTTTGGCTACTCAGTTTCGCAGTAGCTGCAACAAAACTACTTTCAAAGTAGTGTCTTGGATTGCTTATTATACGGTACATAAGAAGTTTTGCGAGTGTTTAGGATTTCTTACTCGAGCTCCTTATCCGATTATTTAAGAGTGAAATAAGCAGTTTCAAATAAGCAACTTAAATCTGCTCATTTCTGATGCAGTAAAGCATTGTTATTCTCAACATCATTTTTTAATCATGTCCATATCACATAATCCCTTTCAAAACACAATGCCAGACACCCCTTAACGACAGTCATATTCATTTTAGATCACTGACACATGATAAATAAATTAAAAAAAAAAATCCTTTTACCTTCATTGGTTAAAATTTTACATTGTGTTTATATAACATTAAACAATTATGCATAAACAAACAAAAATGACAAATATGTTCTATTTTTGGTTAATGTTTACATCGAAACAAACACATAAAATGAAAAGATAAAGAAATTTGAATGTACAAATAATTTTTTGTACAATTGAAATTTCTAAACTATTTTGGTAGTCCCACAAGGGACTTATAAATGTCTCATAACTTCTACTTTTATCTATGTGGGACAGGTTTTTTAAATATAAGCATCAAATGTTATACAATAATCAGAAATGTAGAATCACAAGTAGAGAGATAACTTGCCCATAACATAGAACACCTTAAGTTGTTCCTCACCCTCGGTGGTCGGTCGCGGTGGTGGTCCACTGGTTCTTTAACTCGATCACTTGCTATCATCTATTTTGATTTTTCTCGTCGATGCGGTATTAGACGTGAAGACCCAATGTCTTTTAATCCATCAAACAATTATTTATATATGATTTATCATCTTTTGTTAATCTAACTGTGAGATACAATAAAAATGATTTGAAGAAATTTATATAAACACTACTGTGTAATAGCAATTGTTGGAATTATGATATCATGACATTCATATAAAATAAACCAAACACATCAAGTGAGCATAGCAGAAGCAATTATAACAAGATCATATAACATGTAATTAAATAATAAAATATAAATAGTAAACATACCATAGTGATTCTAGCCCGAACAAGAATCAAATGCAATCTTCAACTCAAGAACCCTAATTAGGGTTTATGTGGATTATAAGAATTACCCGTTACCTCTTTTGTAATTCAATCCAAGAATCAATCAATAGTGTGATTGTATCACGTTCTTGTACGCACGTACTATTAGCAATTTAAAGTAATGCTAGTTATAGAAAACAAAATTAAACCAAAACCTTTTTGTTTAATAAAGAAAATCGATCAACCCTTTAAGAGTGTTTGTTTGATCGATTACTAGAAAAGGAGAGAAAAACAAGTTTAGGGTTTGTGTGTGTGCACAAGAGATACAAACAATGAATCCCTAACCTTGTTTATATAGTATAGTTTACTTGGAGCTCAAGTTACAAAGGAGGTGGAACTCCTTCTAGAACTTTCTTGACCTTCCAATAAATCATACACATTACTTTCCTTTTATTCGTCTAATGATCATTAGTCATTTATCTTAAATACTAAATAATCATTATATATTTGTGTAATAAATAATTAAATATAAAATTTTACATTTAATTATTAAACTTTAACTCTCATACGTAAAGTGTGCAATCCCGTGATCTCGAGTTCGATCCTAACATACGACTACCAAAATAATGTCCATAAACTAACAGCTCCCACTTGGACATATTTTAATAGTGTAATCACATCGGTTAGCGTCTAGCAACACTTCGATGCCTCTAGTACAACTCGAGTAAGGCTCCTGGAAAAACCTTTTAATGATTTCTCATTATTATTATCCTTTTGTTTCTAATACCATGTTAATAATGATATGGATCAAAGTCATTCCTTAATTAACCATTCTGTTTCTCGTTGTTTGTGATTGATCAAGATTACCAAATCATCTAAACATATTCAGGGAAGATCTTGGGCACGGCCATGCAAACATTGATGAGTGTGTAAATACTCATCATTTTTATCGTATCTGAACTGCCAAAACGTCCAAAAACACTTAGTAATGCATCAAAATACTAAAAATATTCCAAAATTGTGTTTTATACGTTTTAGATGCAAAATGTTTAAAAACAAACGAAAAACGAACAAAGTTTGCACAATTGGCAGTTTCAGTCCCTCAAGTTTCAAATATTTACAAAACTAGTCCCTGACATTTTAAATGAAAGAAAAGTCAACCCAAAGTTTTTAAAAGTCAAAAACTATCAAATTTAGACTTTGGGTGAAAAGTTTGAGAAAATTACATGTTTGGTCCCTAAAAAATCCAAATTGGCATAAAAGGTCCCTAGAGTTTCAGAAATTGACAGAATTAGTCCCTGTGAAATATTTTTGGATAAAAAGTCAATTCAGGTGTTTGGAAAATCAAAAGTTGGCAGAAATGGTCCTTGAGTGAAAGTTTTAAAGAAATTGCAATTCAGTCCCTCAAGTTTCACCAATTGGCAATATTAGTCCCCGGGCATTTTAAACTTGGAAAATAAACATCAAGGTCCTTGTGGAAATAAAATATGGCAAGTTTACCCCTTGGACTAACTTTGAATATTTGGCAGAATTAATCCTCAATTTTCAGATTTTTACAAATTAAGTCCTTGTGTAGTACTACTAGCCAAATGGACCCTTGTTATTAATCCACACCTAAAACTAAATCACTCAATCCAAAACCTGGTCCAAACCATTCCCCCAGGCCCAAAGATATCCCAGCCCAATCCCACAAATAATAAAATCCCCACCATTTTTATTATTATACATCCGGTCAAACATACCTAGTCAAATACCACCCTCTCCCACCAAATCCACCCTCACTGCTACAACACCACCCTTCTGCAAAACCACTGCCACCCTTATCATCACCACCTCCCTCATCCACTGCCACACTCAAAACCCTACACCTTATCCCTCCAAACACTAAAAACCAAATCCCTATCCCCTGCCATGTTGAAAAAGCCAGATAGCTACAAAGCTCCTTTCCCGCCAAAATTGCAAAAAGAGCATAGGTGATCCAAATAAATATTTTATTGCTGGGAAATGACCTAGTGGGTCCCACAAGCCTCAAGTGGAAGCTATAAAAGCAAGGAAGAAGGCAGAAGATAGAGTAGTAGTTGTAGTTTAGTTTAAGAATGTCGAATTAGTATAATTTTGGTTTTCAGTTGTAATTTCTAGTTAAAACAGGTTGTAATCAACATTTTAAGTGTAATATTACTTTTATTGAACCTTAATTTCAAGTTTGCTTTGATAAATTCTTATTCAGCCGTTTTAAGTGAATTTGACAAATTTAATTAAGATTGTTAAGTGTTGTTGTTTACTATTCCTTCAAGCTCAATTATACTTATTTACAAGTTTTCAAAAGGTTTACAGCCTTGCAATTAAGTACAACTTAGCTTACTCATAATTCTCTAAAATTCCACAAAAATAAAAAATAAAAAAATAAAAAAATCAGAAAAGAATGAAGATGATGCATTGGAGCAGGGTTGATCATGGAAGTTTTTGGGTATTAGTAACCTCAGGGGAGGTGTTAGGATGAATTAGTGAGCCTTGGTTCATGTTCTCTGCTAGAACTCCATTTGTAAGTCATAATTTTATATTTTAGCTTTTACTGTATAACATCTTATGAACTACTTATCTATGTGTTTTTAGACTTAGTTTGTGTATCTTAGTAATTATATTGCTTAATCTTTTCTGCTTGTTCAGTAAGTTTTTTAGGTGTTAAAGTTTTCATGTATCACTGCTTTTATAGCTTTTTATTGATTTGTTGGTCTCAGTTGTTTTTATTACTATTTATGTGTTTAATTAAGCTTATTATGTCATGTAATATACTTATGAATCATAAACATGGTCTTAATCAGTGAGTTTGATTGAAAATCACATAATCATAATTGTTAAGGGAGTGTTTGGATAAGCTGAGATCTATAGGTTCAAGTGAGTTTGAATGGTTACTTGTTGTTGAAACATGTCACTTTAGGTCATAGTCAGTTAATTTAGTCATAAAACTTTGGCTTCTATTGGCCAAAAGTCAAAATCACCTCTAAATCTTTCATATCTATGCACTGTTAATGTTTTTAGTTCTAAATCCCTTCACATTAGTTCATAAGTTAGTAATATAGCTTAATTTAGTCTTACATTAACTTAGTACATCAATTTCAGTCATTTAGTCCCAATCAAAGTTCACAAAAGTCAATATTTTCAAAAACAAGAAAAAGTCAAAAAAAAATTCAAACAGCATTTTTAGTTTTTGAATTTTCATTTCTTCAATTTTCAACCAAATCGTGTAAAATTCTAGGATAATGTACTCTTATATATTGTGTACTTAGTGGTATTTTTATTTTAATTTTTAGATTTTTTTTACAGGGGTAAATCACCCTTTTTAGGGCTGCAAATCTTAAATTCAGCAAATACATTAAAGGGGTGTTTGGTTATGCTTTTTTACCTATGCCCTTGTGTATTTCTGTGGTGGAAATAGGTTGAGCTATATTTCATTAGGTCTAAATAGGTCATGTAAGTCATAAAATTGGTACTTGTTTAGTTAAAAGTCAAATATCACTTCAAACCCACCCTTAATACCTCACTGTTGGATCATTAGGATCTATAATCATGCATTTTAGCTCATAAGTAGATAACTTAGCTTAATCTAGCCTTATAATAGCTTATTATAACATTTTCAGTTAATTAGATGCAATCATAGTTCAACTTAGTCAACTTAGGAGTAAAAACTAAAAAGTCAAATTTCATATTCTTGCAAAAATCTCAAAATCCCAAGAATTGTTTTGATTTTTCTGTTAGGATCTAGGGTTTGTGCTTTTTACATGTTGTAGTGCTCTACCTCATCTTTGGAATCCCACAGCCCTTACATTTTTGTGAATTTTTCTGTGGGTCCCACTGGTGCCCAAACACAGCAGTAGCCCAGGGAACCTCCCCTGCTGCACAGCATATCATCACCACTGCCACCACTTTGGTGGGTCCCACAGGACTCCACAGTGGGTCCCACACCCTCCCCTTTGGCTCTTTAGGTTCACAAGCTTGCCAAGTTTCTAATTGTACCAAGCTTTTGAGCTTATGACCCCTGGGACCCACTTAGAATCAGCACTTACTTCAGTCCCATTTTCCATGTAAAGCCAAGATTCTAAGTGCTTAAGTGAGTGCTTATTGGCTTTTCTGTGGAACCCTTTTGTTGTTTTTAGCTCACACCAGTCCATTTTACTTATTTGAACCTTTTTCCACCCCTGTGGACCCCACAGAGGGTCATTTCCATCAAAAAGTCAACAAAAGTCAACTGTCAAAGCTTTTAGTGTCCAATTTGCTTATTTTTGATATCTAAAAAAGTTGTCTTCACAAAAGTTTCATTTTTTTAGGTGTAAAATAGTTTAGAAAAAGAAAATCCAGAAAAAATCAATTTTTAAATAAGTGATAGTTTCTATTTAATATTAATTATCTTTTTAATTTTCCTTTTTCGCTTTTTATTAAGTAACTTTCATTTTTATATTTTTCTTAATTTCCTTTTATGTTAAGGTATTTTTAGTAAATTTTTCAGATTTTTATTTTACTATTTGGTATTTATTAGAATTAATTTTAGTTTTATTAATTATTAATTAATATTAAGTTTAAAATAGCATAATTAGTTTTTATTAAGTAAAATCTAGTTTTTATATTTTTTATAGCTTTTATATGTTATAAAATAATTTTAGAAATTTTATTAGAATTTTTACTGTTAATTTAGTATTTTTCTTAATTTAAAATAGTTTAATTAGTTAATTAGTAATTAATTAGTAATTAATTAATAGAAAAATCACAAAAAGACAAAAATACTTATTTTTATTTTTAAAACTTATTTTTAGTTATTTTATAATTTTAGAAATTTTATTTTCACCTTTTTAGTATTTAATTAGTATTATATTATATTTAAGTGTTTTAAATATTAATAATTAGTAATAATTAGTATTTAATTAATATTAAATAATTAATTAGGGTTAAAATTTATTTTAATTTTCTAAAAATTTTATTTTATCTTTTAGTTTGTAAAAAAGTCATTTTCACCCCCTGGGTGTTTTCAGATTTCAGTTTTTACTTTTTATTTCGTACGTGTACGTTTTATTTAAACGTGAACGTACGCGTTTTAAGTTTTAAACGTTTCTGGTTTTTCTGACTTTTCAGTATTGTTAATATAGTATATTTAAGCTACTATCTTTCATATTCCAGTAGTGTAATCATCACAACTCACTTATACCCTTTCCTGTCCAAATTCACCCGATCACAAACCCGTTTTAATACCATCCACACCTCGTCGGGACATAACGACCCGGGGAAACCCTATACTTCTACGGAGCATTGACTCTGAGCAGTTTGACCTTGTTGACCATTCCCTGGTCAATTTAGGTTGACCGTTTGGAGTCAATCAAACATCTTGACTACCCTACGAGGGGCCCAACAGTATTAAACTCCAAAACTAAATTTGAATGAACAAATTATATCTTGACTACAAGCAGAACCCACAAACTTTGTAACACTTTTGAAAACAACCCTTATGACTACCAGTTACGTATAGCGTTAAGTTGTTCCACAAAAATGTACTACATTCATGACACTTATCTTGCATCTCAAGTCTGAGGATAACTTCTCATGATTTACTTAATAACGAAATCCATAAAGTAACATCATGTAGTTGGGATAAGTCCTATATTCGGTATCATTGAATATCATCTGAAATGGCATGACTACGCATCAATATACTTTAAGCATATTATACCAACCTTCAGATTTGTCTTGATTTAATAATATTCCCATATTATTAAGTGACAATGGACAATTTAGAATAACATTTATTCATGGATTAAACATACAAATATAAGATACAATATATTATAAATTAAACATACCATGTATTTCAATTAATCATAATAATTGTTTAACATCCCTTATCCAAATACTAAATAGATCAATGCATGATAACTCTTGTTGATGAATTATGTCTCAAGCAATGACATTCATACTTGTTGACAAGACATAAATCATCCAACTTTGATCTATCGGAATTTTAAGAATACTTATTTCAAGAATTCAACTATTGAAGTTCTTATATGTGCATAGTCAACTATTTGATAATGCCACATTTCATAAAAATTTGAGACATCCTTAACCACCAATTTATGATAATTAAACTTCCAAACATTTTAAAGTTTAAAGTATTCTTATTCTCTTAATGTATAATGAAACTTATACTTTTACTAAGCATAACTAGTACATATAGCAAAGATGAAATCTTTACCATAACTAGTATTGAGTGTCATCTCAATTTCATTTAGCATCATTGTATGCAACAACAATATACTATTAAAACTTCCCGTAAACATTAATAACTATTGTGTAATGTTTGATGCCCTTCAAACTTTCAAGTTTGTTGGCTATGACAATTTTCACAACAATTGAAAAATTGTTCATCTACAGAATTTGGAAGCTATTCCAGATTTAGGATGTGATTCTATAATCAAACATATTCTTTTAGAATATTACACAAGTTATCTAATAACTTTTAATTAGATATTAATATTTCCAAATCATCTTGAAATCAAGTATGATACAACAAAACATGATGTTCATGAAAAATCTTTGGGTCATACTTAAATTTTATTCATGTTGTACATATCCATTTAGACTTTCTAAATAATATATCATGTTATATTAGATTTATTTACCGCACATGTTTCAACAATAAACATTCATTCCAAGGTTGTATGTCTTATTTCCTAAATCTTTAAAGTTTCATTCCAAACTAAGACTTAACTTTTAACTTATATAGAATATTACCTTTTATATGTTCTACAACATATATGATTTAAGAAATTAAACATAATACTCCCACTAGCTTTTAGGAATACTTAGAAATTATCTTATTTCAATTATAAATCAAAACATGAATTTAATAATTAAACATAAGAGTAATCTTTTAGATGCATGCATTTATCCATCCATGGATTATTGCACTTTGTACACTTCCAAAGATTAATTTGAATTCATAAACTCCTTTTGATTACTTATCGTCCTCACTCAAGTAATCACTCAAGAAAGAGTTTTGATATTCTATTGTCAATTTCATAAATATGACAATCATAATATTTATATATTTAATGTGTTAAGAAAAGAATATTCAATCACAGTTAATTGCTTAAGTGTGATTAATAATCTTGTCATAAGACATGCATTAAATATGTGCACAATATTGTCCATATGATTTCTATACAAAGATTTGAACCACAAAGGTTACCTTATCTTTGAAGAAACTCATCTTCATTTTCTAGTCTAACTATTAAGATAAACCAAGTTTCTAAAATTGATTATCTTTATGGACAGCATCTTAATCATTCATATCATGTATACTTTACCCAATTTCATATTTGGTAATGTATCATAATGTTTATCAGGTTTACAATAATTTTGTAAATCATAGCCCTCAGCATATTAATCAAATATCTGAGATATATTACTATTCTATGAATGATAATTCGATCATCTTGAGATTTAACATTTAAATGTCAACCTTTATTATCATGTTGAGATTTAACATTCAAATATCAAACTTAATCATGATATTTATTAGTGTATTTTAGAAGATTATGTATCTTATAATTTTATCTTTTAAAGATCAAAACTCCCACTTGCTTTTAGTAATTTAAAGACTATCTTTAAATACTTAGCAAATAAAGAAACAATACAATGTTCTCTTTTGGGATATTACAAATACTTATTGATAGTTCCTGACTTAACTTTGTTAATAACCTCTTCATAAGCAGTTAAACAAATTTAGAACTTCAATTTAAGACTTAATGTGATTCATCACATTCCATCATACGATGATGTCTTATTAATCTTCTAGGTTGGAGTTTTATTAAATATGTCCAAGCCATACTCAATATTTTAACCTTGATAACTTTTGGAAGAAAAGAAATCATAGTCATCTTTAATCAAACAATTTAATAATAGTTTGATTTTCCTAATTGAACATACCATAAACATTTGGTATTTCATTAGTATCAATATTGCAAGACAATCTAACAATATTTAAGATAACCATATTCATTTTGACTTGTCTGTTTACCAACTAAGTCATTTTAATGGTATAATGATATTCAAGCCAATTACATGTTTTATAACATAAGTACTTTTTACAAAGTCACTTCATGGCCATGTATTTACAAGAAAACATAAACTGTTATAATCCCACTATACGTTATAAGTCATTTAACAATTTAATAACTTCATGTATATGTCTTAATTAAAAAACACAACAAGATAACGTCTTACTTTATTATAAGTCTTGTAACAATTAAAAGACTTTATGTTTATATCTTTACAATGAAACATAAACATGTTTAACTAAACTAATTATGAACACCATCTCTTGGTTTCAATAGTAATTTCAAGTTAATTTATTACTACACAATAATGTAAATAACATTATTTATTCATTTATTTATGTCATTCCAAGAACACATAAATATTCAGATTGAAGCAACATTAGATTACTTTATTAATTTATGTCATTCCATGAATTCATAAATATACAAATTAAAGTAGTCTTGATATCATATTGACACATGTTCTAATAGGTATCTAATCTAGAAACTGCAAATTCTCATAGTTCAATTACATCAGTTGATCTGCTAGTAATGAAAATATGAAATTCACCTTGTTGTTGCAATTTAGTTAAGCTCTCACATAACATAAATTGTAACACCAAGTGTTTCTTGAATTAGCTTAGTATAATTCATATTAGAACATTATTCTAATTTAGAAAGTGCAAATTCTCATAGTTCAATTACATCAGTTGATCTGCTAGTAATGAAATATGAAATTCACCTTGTTGTTGCAATCTAGCTAAGCTCTCACATAACATAAATTGTAACACCAAGTGTTTCTAGAATGAATATTAGAACATTATTCTCTTACCTTGTAGTTAAGATAATCCATTAAATCATATCTTTATGAGTTGTTTCTTGCACACATTAAAGATAACATTTCTCCCACTTGTGCATGGAACAACCTCATATAATTGATAAACAACATGCCATGCATTTGTTTATGTGTTCAATATGATTGTGTCATAGATTTTAGCATAACAAGTATATGTAAAACAACAATGTCTAGTAAGGAAACGTACAAGACTATCCTTAAAAGTGTGAGTGTCTACACTTGGAAAGTAATTATCTTTAGCTACCAGGATGTCAAAGCTTGTAACTTCCACTGAATTAAAGATCATTTCAATAATTCCTTATTCTGTGATAAGTACACAATACTCCCATTGAATTTGACAACATTGTAAATGTTTCCTATCCAGTGAAAGAAAATAGTGTGCTTTTAACTTTCCTACACCTTTGAATGTCCATATGTAACAATTACTTATGTACTATAAGTGTATTCTACTACGTAAATTATGGACTATCCACGAAATGCTATTAACTTGAAAATTGGGCATGCAATTTCTTCCTTAATAGGTCTACCATCCTACAATGTATGTAGCACCTTTAAAATAGTTAAAACAACTAGTTTGTCTTTAAACATTTTGCGGTAATTAGTCTAGATTCTAATTATAATAACTCATAAAATGTCATATTTGTTAACAAAATATCATTTGTTACTAAATATCATTTTGCGGTAATTTTCTGTTAACCAAATATCATATTTGTTACTAAGAATTTAATCACTGAATGAGGATGATGAAATCCCTATGAAAATGTACGCAATTTTCTTAACTATTAAAAATTTGCTATGAGTTATATTAGAATTTAGACACATCTAATATTCCTATTATCATTTCTCATTCATGAAAAGGAATATGATTGTGTCTCACTCTTCCTTCATAGAAAGGAGACTTCTTTTATCTTTTAAGTAAATAAAACAGAACTAGATCAATTTACCAAAGCCCAAAGTGCGTTTACGGTTTGAACGTTGCATTAATACATTAAAACGAATTACATAATTTAATTTCAGTATTTTCAATAATTAGGTCTTTAAGAAAATAATATACCCATTGGTAAATATTTATATAAACCGTAGTATTTTCTTAAAGCTAGGATCCAAATTGACATAGTACCATTACATTAGTTGATCTGCTAGTAATGGTAGTATTCAACAAGGTAATTGTCGAACAATAATTGCCAATATCGTATTGCAATTCCTAGATTTATGGGATTTACAATCACAAAACTTTTGTATTGTAAGCATGTTTGATCCCCATCTTAATGCCTTGAGTCCAAGATCTCACTTCTTACTGAATTTAAGTCGTCTAACTTAAAAACTGCAAACTCACTAATCCATCACATCAGTTGATCTGCTAGCAATGAATTTATGAAATTTACCTCTCCATTGCAATATCGCCAAGTTCTCACATGACGTAAATTACAACTTCAAGTGTTCTAATTAGATGGCATTCGACTTAATTTATTAAGGGTATTAAATTTTGACGTGATCAAAATAATGTATGAAGAAGCATGCATACAACTTCACAACATTGGTTTTACAAAACATTTTTATTACCAATTTGCTAAGAGTAAAACAACAAAGTTTTGATTGAGGTATCGGGTTCACCAATTAAAGAATTACCAACAATTATCGTCCACTATATCGTACTTTTGCATAAGCCCTAAGGCTTAGTGTTTCGGATAATCATTATGGAATTGTGGTGAATTCACCCTTAAGATGACAATGTACGTAATATAGTGATATAGGTAAGTCTAGGGTCGGAAACCAAGCAGTTGTAGAGAACCGGTAGGTGCATGAGCTTTAAAAACCTCTCTCTACAAGTACGTTGGATGGCAACCTTCGGTCCGCCTTTCGCACACTATGTAAAAAAACATCAATCAACCAATCATTTGAAATTTACTCTTAAAACCAAAACAATTTCGCCATTTATTTAGTCCGTATTATTTTTCTATTAAAAAAAATTACCCTTTTCGTTTATAAACATGTCTAACATTATAATAAACAAAAACAAGTAATATAAAATAAAAAATAAAACAACTAAATAAACATATACATAACATAACAATTAAATATGTATAAAACATGTAGCCACATGCAAATCTTATTCAATAGTCCTATTAATAATCAAATCTAGGTGTATAACGTATTTATTCGATTAAGGCTTTTGATGAGTGTCTAAATACTCATCATTTTATACCAATCTTAACTGTCAAAACATACAAAAACACTCAAATATGCATCATAATACTGAAAATATCTTAGAAGTGTGTTTTATATGTTTCAAATGCAAAATAAGCAAAAACAGATGAAAAACGTACAAAGTTTGCATAATTGGCAGTTTCAGTCCCTTAAATTTCAAAAGTTGTCAAATCTAGTCCCTGGTAAATCAAAACATGAAAAATATCATCAAAGGTCCTTAGGGATTCATAAGTTGTCAAGTTTAGTCCTTTAAAGTTAAAAAATTGCAAAATGACAACTTTAGTCCCTCAAGTTTCAAAAATGTCAAAATTAGTCCTTAAGGTTTTAAAAATGGGAAATTAATAAAATAAACCTGGAACTATTCTTAAATGACAAAATTGGTCCTTATGATAACATTTTGAGAAATTACATCTTCAGTCCCTTAAAAATCCAAATTTACATAAATGGTCCCTGGAGTTTGAGAAATTGGCAGAAAAGGTCCCTGGGATTTTGAAAATGGAAAATTACATCTTTTGTCCTTGTGTTATGGTTTTATTGCAGGATTAATCCTTGAAAGTAGTTTGGAAAAGTGGCAAACTCAGCCCCTTAATTTTGTCAAAATTACAAAATTGGTCCTTGTTTAGTTAAAATCCCAACCGGACCCTCTTTGTTATTAAATCAAATCCAAACTAATCCAAATCCAAACACAACACAAATCCAGCCCACCCCTAGGCCCAATCTACCCTTAGCCCACTCCCCTAATTATATAAAAACGGGCGTTGACCCGTTTGACCCTCCCAATACCGCCAAACCACTCCCACTGTTCACCCTTCTCCCTCTCCCCTGCTTCACCCAAAACCAGGTGGTTTTTCCACCACCTCACTACCCTAGACCTCACCCCCTACTCCACCCTAACCTCCCTTCCACCTCACAACCTTATCCCACACCACATTAAATGCTATTCCCACCATTTTTCCCTCCAAACCATGCCCTGTCCTCTGCTTTTCAACCCACAGTCCCAACTTGTCCTAAAAACATCCCTTTTGTCCCCTGACACCTCCACATCCCTCCAATAATCCTTAATTGCTCACCTTTGGCCCCAAGTTAACGTGGGGACTTTTGGCGTCATTTTTCATTTAAACGGATAGGATCAATTCAGAGATTGGAGGGTCAAGATTAAAGTGGGAAATGCTCAGAGTCACACAAGGAACCCTAATTGGAGCTTATAAAAGGAAGAGAAGCAAAAGAGATTACTATCTAGTTAATTTTCAATTTTTGTATGTCGAATATACTAGTTTTCTAATTCCAGTGTATCTTAAGCTTTCAAGTGTAATCTCTAGTGTTTTTAAGTGTATTGTGAAACCTTTTAAGTAATAAACTTCAAGTTTGTATCATTATCTCAGTTTATGAAAGTTTTATTTTATATCAAAAATCTCAATCATGTCTAATATTGTTTGTAGTGGATGATAAGGACTAATCAGCTCATATAAGCTCCTAATAAGCTCAATTAAGCTTTTAGTAACCTACAATTCAGTTTAGCTTTAAAAAATTCCACAAATACAAATTGGTCAAGATAAGTCAACTAAGAGTGTGGAGATTTGAATTCTGGATTCTGAGTTGATTTGGAAGTACAAGAAGCTTTGGATTTGGGTTTAGATCCTCAGGGAGGAATTAAGTGTTCTTGGTTCTTGGCCTTGGTGCTCACAGTCAAACAACTTGTAAGCCTCATTTTCATTTTTCAAGCTACTTTTCTATACCATAGCTGTCTATGCTTATATCTGTGTTATCTATGTTTGTTTGAAGTAAGTTAGTGATAATATAATCTTTAGTAGCATAGTTGTTAATCAGATTCAATAGTTGCTTAATATTTCATATTTTAGTAATTTATAGCTTGTCTTTAATTTTCAAGTTATTGTTATTATAGTTAAGATATTCTGGTTTAAATAGGCTTATATAATCATGATAAATGTTTCTGTATTCATAGATTGGTAAAAATCAAGTGTTTGCTTTGAAAAACCCCACATCAGTTAGTTAAGGGAGTGTTTGGAACAAGATTGTGAGCTAAGCTCTTGTTGTTATTTGGTGTCTATTTGTGTTTCACTAGACTGCAGTAGTATTATTTGGGTTAATTAAGGTATAAAACTTTGGCCTCATACACTCAAAAGTCAAAATCACACTCAATTCATCACCACAGTTAACTGTGGTGGAATTTGAGTCCAAAGCTCATCAAGTCAATTCATAAGTGTTAGTTATAAGTTAAATTGATCATATTACAGCTCAACTAACCATCTTTAATCATAAAATCAGAGTTTGAAGTTCATCAAAGTCAAATACCAAAGTTTCTTAAAAAAGTCAAAAGTTGCATCTCAGATTTTTCCAAATATTCAAAGAAATTTTATGGTTTATGAGATAAGAGTTAAGACTTGAAACTTGTTGTGTGCTTAATATATCAGCTGAACTTGTGATATCTAGGTTGGGTACATTTTTGTGATTTTTTCTTTATGACCAAAACACCCTTGGAACACACCTGCAGGGAAGGAAACCTCCCCTGCACCAGCATACCACCATCACACCACCAACTTTGGTGGTGGCTGCAGCCCACCTCAGTGGGACCTAGTGGTTCATTTTTGGTTTCCTCAACCCCACTCCTACCATAGATCATATATTGACCATTGGTTTAACCTAGTGATCAGTGGACCCCACCTAAATCATCCTCATAAGTCTGTCCCATTCCTGACCCAGAAACCAAATAAGAAGTTGCTTACTTCAGCTTTTTGCTTATCCCATGAGCTTATCTCATCAAATCTAGTTTAAATAAGTCCAAATAACTTAGGTGTATCTGATTTAACCAGTGTGGACCCCACATAACTCCAATTTAGCTTATTTCTTTGTGTGGTCAAACATAGTCAACTGTCTAGGGTAATAAGCACTCTCAGTGCTTATTCTGAGTTTCCAAAGTAGTTTTCTTTGTAAAAGTTTCTTATTTTAAGTATTTTAATAGTTTTATAAAAGAAAAACCAGAAAAAGCAAACTTTAATTATAGTGATAGCTTCTATTTAATAGAAATTATCTATTTAATTTTCATTTCAGCTAATTAATAAGCACGTTTCCAATTTTATAATTTTATTAATTTCCTAGTACCTTTAAGTAGTTAAAATAATTTTCTTAGATTTTTCCTAAGCAGTTTACTATTTATTAGAAGTAAAAGTTGTTTAAAGAATTAAATAAGTAATATTAGTAATTAAATAGTTCTCTTTAATTTTAATTAACAACAGTAGAATTTTATATTTTTCCTAAGTTTTAAAAAGTATTTAAGACTTTTAGAAAATAGTTTCATAATTTCCACTGTCCATTTTTTAATTTTCCTATTTAATTTAATTAAATTAGATTTAAATTAGTTAATAAGTAATTAATTAGTCAATTAGCTTAAATATAATTTTTAACAATTTTTTATAATTTTGTAGGATTCCTGTGATGGTTAAGTAATTTTATAAATTTTTCCATAATTTTCTAAGGTAATTTAGTATTAATAGTAATTTAAAATAGTTTAATTAGTTTAATTAAATTAGATAGTTTTTAATTAATAGAAAACTCATAAAAAGACAAAAATATTTATTTTCATTTTTTATACTTTCTTCAAGTTCTAATTAAGGTTTAGAAATTATTTTTACAAGTTTTTAGTTTAATTTGTAGTATTTATAATTTTTAGTTAAATTAACTTAAGTTTAATTTACTTATTAAATAGTTTTAATTAATTAAATAATATTTAAATATTATAATAATCACTTTTATAATTTCATTTTCATTTTCAAATTTCTTTTTAATTTTAAGTTTTCAAAAGTTTCAAAAGCACCTCCTGTAGTTTGTAATTTGTTTAAAACCCGTTTGTCTCTGTCTGTTATCTGATTTTCTTATTTGTGCTTTTGTGTGTATCTTTGTTATTGTTTATATCATTTCATATTATCCAAATACCAAGTAATCAGTAGTATAATCATTCCCCAATTATTTTGTTATTGTCATCAGTACCACTCATTCCTCTAAATCGTTCAAAATACAATTTCAATCTCGTTGGGATTTAACGACCCGGGGATTTCCCTATATTTTCACGGATTTTAATACTTGACTTTTTCTCCCAGGTGGGCCTATCAACTGCACATGGTTGACTGGTTGGTTTGGGAGGAGTCAGCTTTCTTCTTTTAGGAAAAAGAGCCACATGCATCGATAAATCGATTGCGTAAGCCAAAACTAAACAAATACCACATAGCACATAATTGATTACTTAATATTGGAGTCTTCCCCAATTCGACATCTATTAATAAATTTACATGTTCCGATATAACTTAACAATTAATTTATATTTATTATTCCAATTTAAACCATTTAAATTATTACACAATAAAATCCATGCAAATAAACACTTTTTCATGGATTAAGCTTAACAATTAACATATTGCACCAATATCGTTTACTAAAACGCATAACAAATTACATGACATCCTAGGGTTTCTAATCATATTAAAAAACTCAAAACCAAAACCCTAAAACCCTTTTAGGTCTAAATCTACCCATAAAAAATTAGGGTTAGGAATCTAAAAACCCTAAAAACATGTAACTAAACGAATCAAGATCCAATTTTTATGCGTTTCGATAATTAATTATACATTATAACCGCTCTAGATGCCACTGTTGGAATTATGATATCATGACATTCATATAAAATAAACCAAACACATCAAGTGAGCATATCGGAAGCAATTATAACAAGATCATATAACATGTAATTAATTAATCAAATGTAAATAGTAAACATACCGTAGTGATTCTAGCCCGAACAAGAATCAAATGCAATCTTCAACTCAAGAACCCTAATTAGGGTTTATGTGGATTATAAGAATTACCCCTTACCTCTTTTGTAATTCAATCCAAGAATCAATCAATAGTGTGATTGTATCACGTTCTTGTACACACGTACTGTTAGCAATTTAAAGTAATGCTAGTTATAGAACACGAAATTAAACCAAAACCTTTTGTTTAATAAAGAAAATCGATCAACCCTTTAAGAGTGTTTGTTTGATCGATTACTAGAAAAGAAGGAGAGAAAAACAAGTTTAGGGTTTGTTTATATAGTATAGTTTACTTGGAGCTCAAGTTACAAAGGAGGTGGAACTCCTTCTAGAACTTTCTTGACCTTCCAATAAATCATACACATTACTTTCTTTTTATTCGTCTAATGATCATTAGTCATTTATCTTAAATACTAAATAATCATTATATATTTGTGTAATAAATAATTAAATATAAACTTTTACATTTAATTATTAAACTTTAACTCTCATACGTAAAGTGTGCAATCTCGTGATCTCGAGTTCGATCCTAACATACGACTACTAAAATAATGTCCATAAACTAACAGCAATGATTTAGCTTGTTGGAAATGTGAAAAAATTTTAAAAAATTGGACCCGTTACTTCTATAAACACTAAACGTTCTGATATCAATTTTTTATCATATCTAAGTGAGCAGCGTACTTAGCATCGAAGAAAGGCCTTGTCATCATCTACACGATCAAAAGTGCACTATAGAAAGTGAATTAATTTGGACCCGAAACAACATGTTTTGATCCAATCCGACCTTAGAAAAGTTTAAGTCCTGAGCACCAAATTACCGCAGAGTTCTGTTGTTTACTAGATAGATTGGTGATGCTCCAAAACTGGACGGAAATACTAATGACATCAAGCTAGTACGCAGATGTGGTTAATGTTGTTAAGATTTGCGCGTGTTTTTTTATTTATTATTTGAGCTTCGATCATATCTTAATATTTTAAGAGTGGAATACGCATTTTCAAATGAGCAATTCCAATCTACTCATTATGACAATGTCTAAAATATCAAAACAAAGATCAATTAAAAACATACAAACAAGTTCATGCTCAGATTAAAAATGTCTAAATACAAAAACAAACATATGTTAAAAATATCCAAACAAGTCATGCTCTACAAATAAGTTTTTGTAATGCATGGCTGACGGATACAATTAAATGGTCACGCTTTAGAATTATAAACGTGGGAGAACTTTTACTTTGTATCTATGTGGGACAAATTATTTGAAGTATACGTATGAAACATTGTTTGATAACATAGAACACCTTAAGTTATTGTTTCTCATCATCGTTGGTCCAATACCTCCTAACTTGTTTGATAACCCAAATTCATAAAACATATTGTGATTGCAGCGTGCTTAGTTCAAAGTCCAAATCCAAGCCCGAAGATCGCAACTACTTTGGTCATATCTTACAACGGAGCGAGTATTGATTATCCTGGGTGCACGGATCTTGCGTACAAGAAGGCCATCACCGATGGAACTGACATAATTGATTGCAATGTCCAAATGTCCAAAGATGGTGTCGCCTTTTGTCTTGACTCAGCTGATCTACTTGGGAAATTCAACCAAAAAGTGGTGTTTTCACATTCGATGTGACATGGACTGAGATCAAATCCGTCAAACGTAAGTAGTTTTATTATCTTTGGCTATGATATACTCGAATGCATAATCCATAATGCGTCGTCTCCTTTCTCTTTAACTTATTTTCACTTGGTTGTAGCCTTGATCCAAAACCCGTTTCAGTGTGGTGGATTGCTACGAAATCCTAAAGCAAAGCATGCTGGAAAGTTTCTAACATTACCGGAATTCTTAGAGCTAGCAAAGAAGAATGCATCAACTGTCGGTATCCTCATCGGAATCCAAGTAAGTTTCCAACAATCCCAGAATTTCTATCATAATTATAAAAGCCCGCGAAACTAAAAGCTACATTTCGGAACCAAAAATAAAAATGTTCAAGTTCCGTGATTGACTTAAAACCAGTCAACTTTTATTAGTCAACCACTTGTGAATGGTCAACCGTAAAAGTCAAACTAACCAAGCCAATACTCCGTGGATAGTGTAGTGTTTCCCCGGGTCGTAAAAGTCCCAGCGAGATTGAAATGGTGCTTTTGGAATCGTTTATGAGTGAGTGGGACTGAGGACAGTAGCCCAGATGATATGGAATTGATTTTGCTACTGTTATTTTGGTATTGGTACACAGATATAATATTCACAATAATCAGATACCAGATATATACACAAATTCACAATTAAGATCACGTATCGGACTGAAAAAGTGGGTTTTTGGTAATTATCAAACTACAGGGGGTGCTTTTGATACTTTTCAAAACTTAAAATTAAAAATGAAAATGAAAATATAAAAGTGATTAAAATACTATTAAAATATTATTTAATTAATTAAACTATTTAAAATCTAAATTAAAACCTAATTTAAATAAACTAAAAATGACAAATGATTTGAATTAAACTAAAAATTAACAAAAATATTTTCTAAACCTAAATTAGAACTTGAAGAAAGTATAAAAAATTAAAAATAATATTTTTGTCTTTTTGTGGTTTTGTTATTAATTAAAAACTATTTAACTTAATTAAGCTAATTAAATTACTTTTAATTTATATTAATACTAAATTAACTTAGAAAATTAAGATAAAATTTATAAAATTACTTAACCATCACTGGAATCCTACAAAATTATAAAAAGACTAAAAATTATGTTTTAAGATTAAACAACTAATTATTTACCTTTTAATTAACTTAAGTCTATTTTAAACAAATAAAATAAGGAAAATAGAAAATGAACAGTAGAATTTCAAATTTTATTTTCTAAAAACTTATTAGACTATATTAGAACTAGGAAAATTATAAAAACTAAATTTAACCTTATAAAAACTAATTAAGCTATTTAATATTTGATATTAATTAATAATAAAGAAAATTAAAATTAAATCGAATTAACACTAAATGACAAAATAAAAATCTGAAAAAATTATCAAAATTACTTTACTATATAAGGTATTTAATAAAAATATAAAAACACTAGTGACTTAATTAAAATATAAAAATGAAAATTAAAATTAACTTGAATTAAATAGAAACTATCACTTACTTTAAATTTGATTTTTTTGGATTTTTCTTTTACAGAACTACTTTATACCCTAAAATGACAAACGTTTATGAAAACACTTTTAACATTAGCTTATTAATAAGCTGTACACACCCCCTTGTCTTAAACAGTTGACTTTGGTTGACTGTTTGGTCAATCTGGGTCAAATGGCTTTGGGTGGGGTCCACAATGGTTAAATCAGGTGCAAATATGATTAACAAACTTGAATAAGCCAAGATTAACAAGAATTAAGCACAATTAAGATGTTTCAATCCAAATAAGCACTTATGCAGTTCTAAAACAACTCAGACATGGGACAAACTTTGTGGCAACTTATTGTGGGGTCCACTGGGTACCAGGTCAAACAAAGGGTCAATCCCTAATCCCTAGTAGGAGGGGGGGTTGGAAAATGCTAACTAGGGAGTCTGGGGCCTACTGTGATGATCACAAATCACCACCAAAGTGGTGGTGATAGACTGGGTCTGAGTGAGCAGGGCACACTTCTTGCCCTGCAACTCACTTTGAGGGTCTGTGGGACCCACTTAAGCTTCCAAAAAAATTAAGCAAAAATTAGGGGACAAAGATCAGCTGGTAGACTTTAATCACACAAAGTTTCAAACCTTAACTTCCATCACACAACCCATAGTTAAATTTGGAAATTGAGTAAAAATCTGAGAACGCAACTTTTGACTTTTTGTATGAACTTGAAATTTTGACTTTGATGAAGTTTACTTGATCCTAAGTGACTGAAAACAAGATTATAAGTTATACTAAGGATGATCTAGGTTAAACTAATACTCTAAGCTAAGTTATGAAAAGCTTTTGGAGCTCAAAATCTCACACAGTTGACTGTCTGAGTGGAGTTTTGTAAATTTTGACTTTTTGCTTTATAATACCAAAAGTTAAGGGTTGTTTGAACAATATTGATACTGAGGAGGAGTTTTCACCCAAAGTTAACAACAAAAACCCTTAAACACACAGTGACTTGATCAAATCCAAACACCCTCTTAGATTGACTGTTTAAAGATTTTCAAAGCATATGGTGACTGAGGTATATAAGCTTGATTTCTAACTCTTAATTATGACTCAGTAGGCTAGATTAAGCACTTAGAAACAATATGTAACAGGTACAACACAGATACACTACTTATACTACTTTATGACAGTTAAATATAAGATTATGAGTAACTAAAGATTCTAATAACTAAAGATGATTATCAAACTTTAAAACTACTCAAACAATGTTCAACTAACACAAACAAGCACAGATTAACACATCTAAGCAACAAATCAGAGCTTAATTAGAAACTAGATTTTTGATGGAAATTTGAAATGAGAACAAGCTTACAACCAAACCCCTAGCTGAACAAGGGGCTTCTCCACAGAAGCCTATCTTTAGATAGGCCAAAATAAACTCCAAGCTTGATCTTTTCACTTCAATAACCTGCAATCAAACATCAAGAACACACAAGGTTGACCAAAATTGACTTTTTAGTATCTTTTTGATTTTCTTTGCTAATCAGTGTTTTAAGGATCTCTACAAGCTTGAATAAGCTTAAGGGAGCTTATATGAGCCTAACTCAGTCCATCATCCTACACACCATTAATACTTGAGCAATTTGAATTCCTTGATAATGAGTAAATTACAAATATGAAAATTAAACTTGAAATTTGAAATTTTATAACTTAGAAAGGTTCACATTACAATACAAACACTGGTACAACACTTGAATTGGAAAAGTTTACACTACTTTGCTAAGAAATTTAAATTCGACACAATTTTAACTAAAATAAACTACACACGCTTCTTCTTACACTCCCTTCTATTTATAAGCATCCATTAGGGTTCCTTGAACTGTTCTGAGCATATCCCACCATCCATTGATAATTTTGGTCCACTCCTGAGCTGCCACGTGGTTTGGCGGGAAAGTACTCTTTTTGCAATTTGACTGATAACGTGAATTGGGGGAGGGGCATTAAATGCTGAGGTGAGGGGTAGGTGTATGGGGTGGGATGGTGATGATGAAGCTGCAAGTTGGGGTGGTAGACTGCAAAACCATGGTGGTTTAGTGGTTTTGAGGTGGGGAGGGAAATACGGGGGAGAAGGGTGGTTTGAGGTGGTTTGACTGGTATTGACCAGGTCAAAGGTTGACCTGGGTTAAGGTGTGGACTGGGCTGTGGTAGGTTTGGTATTTTTGGGCCCAAAAATGGATTAAGGTTTAGGTTTAGTTTGTTTATGGATCCGGTTAAGTTTATTTTCACAAGGACCATTTTTGTAATTTTGGAAAGTTGAGGGTGTAGACTTGGCATTTTCTTAATTTGTTTTCAAGGGTGTATAATGCCATATGATGAATAGTAGAAGGTCCTTTGGTGATTTTTCAATTTATTTTTCACCAGGGACTGAAACCGTCAAACTTTCAAACTTCAGGGACCAATTGTGTAAATATCACCAAACTTTCCACCAAGGACCAAACCTGCCATAAGAGATTAGTGCAAGGACAAAATTTGTTTTTCTCAAAGTTTTTCATATCCCAGGGGCCATTTTTAACAATTTTCAAAGTTAAGGGACTAAACTTGACATTTTGTGAAACTTTTCACCAAAGGACTAATTATGTAACTTTTTGATTTATAAGGGCCTTTGGTGACTTTTTCAAGTTTTTAGAATGACCAGGGACTAGATTTGACAAATTTTGAAAGTTAGGGGACTGAAACTGCCAATTATGCAAACTTTGTGCGTTTTTCATCTGTTTTTGGTATTTTTGCATTTGAGACATGTAAAACACTTTCCTGGGATATTTTCACTATTTTGATTCATTATTGAGTGTTTTTGGATGTTTTGGCAGTTAAGAATTGGTAAAAATGATGAGTATTTACACACTCATCAATCCCCCACACTAAAACATTGCTAGTCCCTAGCAATCTTTTGAGAAAAACTTAATGGATTTGAAAATCTTTACCAAAAGCCATCACTTCTGGAGTAGCCAGGTGTAAGAACTGTGGCACACCTGATAACCGTGTGATTTTGAGCAAACCATCAGCTGTCAACGGATTTGATTTGTCTTTACCAAAAGCCGTTTGCTTCTGGACTAGCCAGCATCTTGATGGACTAAGTCAACATCTTGGTGAGCTGAATACCAATTATGGATTTTCCACTGCCTTTACCACAAGCCATAATCTTGTGGGCTAGCCAACTCATTTGCTTATGAGGATGCGGGGGAGCTGAGGAACCATGCAATTTTTGGCAAACTGCCAGCCATCAACGGGTTTGAGATGTCTTTACCAAGAGCCGTTTGCTCCTGGACTAGCCAATCCCTTTGTCATTTAGACTTTGGCGGACTGATAACCACAAAAATTTTGGAATAAAGTGAAAAATCTTGAAAAATTTTGGCCTAAAATGGGGGTACTTGGAAAGTTTTGTGATAAAATTCGTAAGAATTCCCCCCCCCCCCCACACTAGAACTGAATATTGTCCTCAATATTCAAAGTCCCGGCTATTATGCCGAATCTCTGAACGGGAAAAGCTAATATTCGATGCTAACTGTGGAAATTTTTATTTTTCACTTTATTTTATCTGTACATACAATATTTTTTTTTTTATATATATATATATATATATATATATATATATATATATATATATATGTAATCACTACCTCCCAGGCTTGTGTCAGGTTTACCACGCTAGCTAATCACTTGTGAATGATTAACTGTAATAAATTTGCCCTGACAGCCCGGGAGTTGAATGATAAAGTATACAATATACATACAAAACATGATTATTGAATTTTGAAACATATTTACTTTGAAAACGGTGGGGGATGGCCACTCCCCCACACTAGGGTGGTAGAAAGTAGAAAGAAGTCAGAAATACGGGTGAAAACCCATATATGCTGCTAATTTTTGTTCACCGAGTCACTAGCTTGACTCGATCCCCGAATTCATTGGTCCATGGGGAAAGTTTGGAGATCCGGGACAACCATGGGTGGTGTGTCCTCTCCAAAATAATGTTTCAATCTATGACCATTCACTTTGATGTTGGGACCTTTGGGTTGAGATAACTCAACAGTCCCGTATGGGTATACTTTAGCAATAGTGAATGGTCCGGTCCATCGGGTTTTTAATTTCCCCGAGAAGATCTTTAATCTTGAATTGAAAAGAAGGACTCTGTCACCGACGTTAAAAACTCGGTTCTTAATTTTAGAGTCGTGAATCTTCTTTGTCTTTTCTTTGTAGATCAAAGAGTTCTCGTAGGCTTGATCACGAAGTTCATTTAATTCATTGATTTGAACCTTACGATAATCACCCGCTTTATGAAGGTCGTAGTTTGCATGTTTCAAGGCCCAGTAGGCTTTGTGCTCGAGCTCGATCGGTAAATGACACGCCTTCCCGTATACAAGCTTGTATGGAGTACACCCGATGGGTGTTTTGTAAGCTGTACGGAAGGCCCAGAGTGCATCATCTAGTTTATCCGACCAGGAAGCACGGTTTTCGCCTACTGTCCTCTCAAGAATCCGTTTAATACCACGGTTGGAAACCTCCACCTGCCCACTTGTTTGGGGGTGATATGCGGTGGAAAGATGATGAGTAACACCGTACTTCAGCATGACTTTTGCAAATTGATCATTGCAAAAGTGAGTACCGCGATCACTAATGATGGCACGTGGGGTTCCGAAATGAGCAAAGAGGGATTTCAAGAATTTCACAACTACTCGGGCATCGTTAGTGGGTAAGGCCTTAGCCTCAACCCATTTTGACAAGTAGTCAACAGCCACGAGTATGTATTTGTTTCCACGAGAAGATGGGAATGGCCCCATAAAGTCAATGCCCCAGACGTCAAAGATTTCACAAACTTGAATAGCATGTTGCGGCATTTCGTTCTTTTGTGAAATATTCCCGTGACGCTGACAAGCATCACAGGTTTTGACTAACTCGTGGGCATCCTTGTAGATTGTGGGCCAAAAGAAACCGGAATCAAACACCTTTTTGGCGGTGTAGTTAGGACTATGGTGGCCCCCGGTGGGTCCAGCATGGCAAGCCTTGAGAATATCAGTGGCTTCCTATCCGTATACACATCGCCTGATGACTTGATCGGCACAGATTTTGAAAAGGAAGGGGTCGTCCCAGAAGTAATGTTTAACGTCTTTGAAGAATTTTTTCTTTTGTTGGGACGTCAACCCCTTCACTATGAAGTTACCCGCATGGTAATTTGCAAAGTCGGCAAACCATGGGGTAGTAGAGTCACCACGAAAAGCAACCGCATTGAGTGTCTCGAGAGGAAATGTTTCATTTATTTCCTTTTTCTCGGACACATCTTGATGAGGGTTCTCTAATCGTGAGAGATGATCAGCAGCAAGGTTCTCGGCTCCTTTTTTATCACGGATAATGATATCAAATTCCTGAAGGAGGAGAACCCAACGGAGAAGCCTCGGCTTTGCATCTTGTTTTGCAAATAGGTATTTCAAAGCCGAGTGATCTGTGTACACTACGCATTTAGTCAAGATTAGGTATGACCGGAATTTCTCGAAGGCATACACCACAGCTAGGAGTTCTTTTTCAGTGGTGGTGTAATGACCTTGAGCCTCAGTCATAGTTTTGCTTGCGTAGTGTATGGGCTGAAAGTATTTTGCTTTTCGTTGCCCCAAGACCGCACCTATGGCAAAATCACTAGCATCGCACATAAGCTCAAAAGGTTGGTCCCAATCGGGGGGCAACAAGAATCGGTGCCTCGGTAAGCTTTTTCTTTAATGTTTCAAAAGCTTCGATGCACTCAGGAGAGAAGATGAAAGGAGCATCCTTCTCGAGGAGATGGGTCATAGGCCGGGCAATCTTAGAAAAATCTTGGATAAACCTACGGTAGAAGCCGGCATGACCCAAAAAGCTCCTAACACCTTTTACGGTGGTGGGATGAGGTAATTTGGCAATGACATCGATTTTAGCACTGTCAACCTCGATCCTATTTTTTGAAATTTTATGGCCGAGGACAATGCCCTCCTTGACCATAAAGTGGCTCTTCTCCCAGTTGAGACTTAGATTCGTTTCTTTGCAACGTTTAAGCATCTGTTCCAAGTGGGAGAGGCAAGTCTGAAATGAATCCCCGATGACTGAAAAGTCATCCATGAATACCTCCATAGTTTTCCCGATCATGTCGGAAAAAATAGACATCATGCACCTCTGGAACGTGCCTGGTGCATTACATAAGCCGAAAGGCATACGTCTGTAAGCAAAAGTTCCGTAGGGGCATGTGAAGGTAGTTTTCTCTTGATCCTGGGGATCAATGGGGATTTGGAAGTAACCCGAGAAGCCATCGAGGAAGCAGTAGTATTCATTCCCCGCAAGTCTTTCGAGCATTTGGTCCATAAAAGGGAGAGGAAAATGGTCTTTACGGGTGGCTTCATTTAACTTTCGATAGTCAATACAAACCCGCCAACCCGTGACCAAACGAGTTGGAATCAACTCGTTATCCTCGTTGGTGACAACGGTGATGCCACCCTTTTTGGGAACACAATGAATTGGGCTAACCCAAGGACTGTCAGATATAGGGTAAATCAATCCCGCATCAAGAAGTTTAAGAACCTCTTGTTTGATAACTTCGTGGATTTTGGGATTTACCCTTCTCTGATGTTGCACAGCTGGCTTAAAGTTATCTTCCATCAATATTTTATGAGTACAAAAGTTCGGGCTTATGCCCTTAATGTCGGAGAGTTTCCAAGCAATTGCTTGCTTGTTTGACTTAAGAACCTTTAGGAGTGCAGCCTTTTCCTCATCTTTTAAGTCTTTGGCAAAAATGACGGGTAATTTATTATCACCCTCCAGAAATGCATATTCTAGATGAGGAGGCAAGTCCTTGAGCTCAACCTCGGGAAAGTCTTCAGTTATTTCAACATTTTTGACTTCCGCTTTATGAAGTATTTGTTGGAGTATGCTCGTGTCATAATAAATAATTATGTGGCTAGACATATGTGAGCCTATGGGGTCACACACTTATACACAGAGACACCATTTTATAAATTGTATTTATCGTATTTACAATATATAAATGACCACGTAACGCGGGATCTATAACGGGCCATTAAGTACTAAGTTAGACTTAGTGTTTTTGGATTGGACCAACAATGGGCAAACCCATTGAAGGCCCTTACCATGGCCGGCCTAGGGGAAGAGAAAAAGGGGCAAGATGGGCTTTTGGAGGGGTTAGATGTAACTATGATTATGATAAGATTAACTTTGATTTAGTCTTTGATTATCACTTATGACATGATACCCTACCAAAAACGTTTCCCCCCCCCTCTCTCTCTCAATGTGACGGCAAAACAAACACACCCTTTTAGGGTTTGTGTTTTGATCTCTTGTTTTGCTTCATTTATTGTAGATGAATCAAGAATCATGGTTATGTGCTCAAGACTAGCATCGGGTGGTGTTACGTGACGTGTAGTGTGGACATAACATAGAGGTGATCTCCATTGATCACTTGGTTTCATTGGTGATTCGTGATTGTTGGTGACGGTCTCCATACGATTCAACCGATCACGCTACAAAGGTATAAAAACAATTTATTGTTATTGATTGATCATATGGCTATATGGATCCTTATTGGTGATGTTTTCCGCTGTGTTTATTCCTTTCATATATGTTTTATTTTCATACATCACCATTAGTGGTATCACGAGCCATCATATGTGCCATATGATTATCGGGTATGCATAAAAATGGCTAAAACGGGTGTTTTTTTGATGATTTTTGAAGTCATGGTTAAAACAGCCCTAGGGCTCCAATTTTTTCCTCATAGGACGACCCTTAGCGGTCTTATGATCTGCACTTTTTGGTCCCATGGCCATTTGTTATGCATATGTTAATTGGTTACTTGTCGGGTACGTAAAAAATGGCCTAAAACGCGTGTTTTTGATCGGTTTTAATTCAGCCCCTAAGGCCATATTTTCTGTGGTTAAATGGTATTTGGAAGGTCCTAATATCAGTGGGTTTTGACCCTTAAGTCATAGGAAACACGTACCTAACGGGGTTTTAATTCTTGTCAATTAATTTCTTCGTTTTCGTTGGCTAACAATTTAATTCTTGTTATTATTTTGTTTTCCATGGCAAATACATGCATGTTTGTCCATGGAGTTAGCCAACACCATGTTTTCATTCATAATATTATGGTATTATTATGTTTATATGCAAAGCCGATGAAAACCTAGACCACTTGTGCTTTGAATGGTTGTTTATGTTGTTTAATTTCGTGTTTTGGGGTTTTGCCATTGTTTCGGCATTTATGTAATTATATTATTTTGGTTGTAGCCATTGTTTGGGCACTTTTACAGTAGATTAAAAGTAGATTAATTGTATTTTACTTTCAATATAATGTAATCGTGGCTTGGTGGTGAAAGGCGAAAGAGTTAAAGACGTTTTTGCCGAATAATGACTGCTGGAACACCAGTTGGTAAAACGGAGTTTCCCGGTGATTGGTAAGGTCTTTTTGGCTGAATTTTTTTTTTCAGGTACCCAAGACATGGGCCTACAACTTTCTAGTTTTGAGCTAAGCCCGGGGAAGCCTCCTTCATGGACTTTTGGGCCCTCTAACACATAAATTCTGGAAGGACAGAAACTTCTTTTCATGTGCATCATGGGCTTCCAACTTGCTCTTGATTGTCTTGGAGCAAGTGGGAGTCCTCCGTGTGGTTGTGTGGTTTGTCCCTAGTTGACCCTTGGTTGTCGTGATGGCTCACGAGACCAAGCATAGGTTTTTTTCATCGGTTGAGGCTTTGCATATTGTGGTTGTGTGTTTGTTTTGCTTTTTATATATCTTGTGATCATATGTAAATTGCAAATAGTTTTCTATAAACTTATAACGAAACACAAACCATTTTAAAAAACTAAGTCTTATGATTTAGTTTTACTAAGTTTTTGAAACTTAAAATCATTGTTTTTTAAAATAACACCTAAACTTGTTATGTATGTTATTTTATTTATGTATTGTCCTAACTTTATTATCCATGTATGATTAATATTAGTCATGAAAATGGACAACTTGACACACATAAATTAAAACAATGATTAGACTTAAGTTAAGAAAGGTTTTTAACTTGTGCTACGAAGGATGAATGCATGCTTCTTTCGTACACCTTTTGATTCACATCAAAACTTTTACCCGTCAAAATTTAAGTCATGCCGTCCAATATTAAGAACACTTGCAATTACCTTTTGCCTATGCGTGGGACCTAGGTTGAATTGTAACCCAAGATGACTATTCTCTATGCGTGAGACCTAGATATATTCTCGCACGTTCTCAAATTGGATGACTTAATCGAGTTAAGCGGTGAGACCTTGACCCGAGGCAAAGATGGGACTAAGCATGCCTACATGACACTAGTTGCTTGTTCACTAGTGCCATGGGTCCCATAAAGATCTAAGAGTTGCACTTGTAATGCAATTGGTGATCGTCGCCTACCAATTGAATCTACTATTGCTAGCAGATCAACTGATGTAATAGTAGAAGCACAATGTGGATCTTAGCCTTTTACGTAAATTAATTGTTTTAAATTGTAAACATGGGGTAATTAATTCATAAAAGGATACTTATCGAAAATACTAAATATGAACTTTGAGAATTCAATTAATGAATTAATGCAACAAAAATCGTAAACAAAAGTTTGTTCTTTTCTTGTTAAAAGGATCAAACTAAGTCTTCCTTTCCTTGTAAGAAATAGACTTGTTCCTATCATTTTCCTTATGAGGAAAAGCCATAATAGGAATATTTGAATTGTCCTAATTCTAATCAAACTCAAAGCACACATACTCTAGAAATCGTGATGTCTTGTAAAGTCAAAACGGTTAAGTATGTTTGCACATCTTATTCTTTCAAGTTCGTTTTATAACCCTAGTTTTGGTTTTGAAACCTTCAAGAAATATAAGATATTTGGATAACTAGAGAACATGTTTTCTATAGCTACCAAACTAATATGAGTTAAACTAATTAGAAAACGGAAATATCAATAAACCGAAAAGTGGTAAAGGCAATTACTAGCATGATTACCTAGCAATGTGTCTTAACCCGTTAAACATGGAGGAACTGCATGCCTAATTTTCAAGTTTAAAATAATGGCTAGCCCATCATCTATATATTAGAACTTGATGCACTTCCTTGAATACCTAAGTACATATTACTTGTCATAGTGACTCACATTAGCAATAATGTGTAGATATTCAAAGAAAGCAGGAAAGTATCCAATCATCACTCACTCTCCACTGGTGATGTAACACTTTTAATGTTGTCTAATCCAGTGGAAGCTACATGATTGTATTACTGGTGACGAAACACATGTAATGTTCTCTAATCCATTGGGAGTTGTAAGCTCTATTAACTTACAAGTTGACCATCTTATTTCTAGATTGTCTTGAAATAATACATTACTTTCCACATATGAAGCATCATAGTTTTTATGTGAACCATTTCATGAATTTTATTAGATAACTTGTCGCGTTCCTGATGTTGCTTCCTGAAATGTTATCAATAAAATTGTTATGCATGATTCATTATAAAAGCGATAAAGTTCTACATATCTATATTTTGATTTTGACTAAAATCATATGTTATCTGTGACATTGTCATATTTGCTTGCATAATGTTGTGCCATACACAAGTGGGAGAAATCTTAATTGTGTGCAAGGTACAACATATAACAATATGACTAATAGTTTTTCTTGACTCCAAGATAAGAAAATAAGGTTCTACTAGGACTTATACACATAAAATGTATGTTGCCCTAATTAGAAAAAATGTCAAGATAACATGAAAAGTTACTTCAACATATTTGCTGAATTGTTTAGTAGATATGATTATGTCTTCTTGTAAATTCATAATCATGAAGTATGTAATTAACTTGAAATTACTATTGAGGCCAATTATCGGCACTCATAATACTTTAGATGAATATGTTTAGGTCTCTTGTAAAGACATAAACATCAATTCCGTTAATTGTTGAAAGACTTATAACGTAAAGTAAAGACGTTAATTTGTTATGTCTTCTTGTTAAAGACATGTACACTTACGACGTATAATAAAATATTTAATGTTTATGTTTTCTAGTTAAAGCATACACATGAAGTTATTGACTTGGTCAAAGACTTTAAATATAAAGTATGCAGTAGGCTAAAAATACTATTGATGCCATCTGGTATGACTTGGTTGGCAGATAAGTAAGCTAAAGAGTATAAGTTCATCTAATGAGTTGTGTGATAGTCTCACAACATCTATCCACATGGAATACCACTACTTTATGGTATGTCCATCATGGATATCATTTGATCTTTGATGACTTAAATTCTTTTACCTCAAAAGCAATCAAGGTTAGAAAATTGGATGTGCCATGCGTACACCCAATATGGTTCCAACCCAGAAGGAATTTAGGACACCATTGTATTATGGAATGGGATGAATCCCATTATGTCTTGATTTAATTCTGATTTTGTTAAATACCTAAGAGTAAGTAATTAACAAACTAGAGTCAAGAACTAACGATGTATTTTGGATGTCCCACTTGAAAAAAATTTATTGTTAATCAAGATGCTGAGTACTTGAAGATTAGTCTCCACTTACAAAAGCAAGTGGGAGCACCTTTAGATCTTGAAGTCATTCAAGAGCTAAATACACAACCTTCTGAGTACACTTGCTAATGTCATTCTAAGGCTGAACATATATATGTTAAACCATAGATTGATATCTCACATTCATAAATCCGCAAGGATACCCCTAACACATGAATGATATTTTTTATATCAATGTTAAGGGACATAAGTTGGAGGATCATAGTGAACCTGCTAACTAAAGAGATGCATTATCAGATCTTGAATCTGATGAATAACTCAAAACTATGAATGTTAAGATGCAGTCCTTTGAAGATAATCACTCATGGAGCTTGATTGATCTCTTACCAAATCAGTTAGACTGTGAGGTTTAAAATGAGTTTCTTGAACTAGAAGACTCATAAGGACAAACTTCACATATTTAATGCATGCGTAGTAGAAGGAGTTTACTCATGCTCAAGAAATTGATTATGATTAAATCTTCATACTTACAAAAAAAATTAAATGTATAAAGATGATTAATTGTCATACTTGTTTTCATGTAAATGAAATATGACAATAGGATTTTAGAACACTTTTGATTACTTTTGCGAGGACGATGAGTAATCAAAAGGGTTTATGAATCTGTATAATCTTTATTATGTATACAAGACATAAGAATCCAGGTGTGGATTAGATCATGCATCTAGGAGCAGAGATCTTAATTTAATCATTAATTTGATTTTGATTAAATAAGATTACTCCCGAGAACTCAGAGTGCAAGTAGGATAAATGAATTTATTTTCTTAAATCTCATATGTTGTTAACATATAATAAACAATATTCCATCTAAGCTAGACTTTAATCCTTAGCCTGGAATGAAGTTTTAATTAAGGAATTTAGGAAATAAAACATAAAACCTTGTTGCATGTGTTTATTAGAATAAACATAAGCGGTTAATAATCTAAACACAATATGACATGTCATTGAGGGGAGTCTCAATGATTAATCTTACATGATGAGATTGAATGCATGAATGGAAATCTTAAGTTTGACTAAAGGATTCATTATGTAAGTCATATTATGTATTGGATTATTTATATCATTTGCATGAATGCAAGATGAGTTGATAACAACAAATATCTAAGTGAAAGTCGTTAGATAATTGTTAAACGAACAACCTAATGGACCTGCAAAGGACCAAAGATTTGTTCAAACGTTTACGGATATTTGAGGAGCTATGTTATGTTTTCATTCATTAATGCTTATATAACTGAGATGATGCTCAACCCTAGTCGTAGTAGGATGACATCATGAATGATGACACCTCTAACTAGATGTACTCGATTGAGAGCATTAATGCATTATACATTAAAAGAATAATAATACTTTATAGTTTAGGAAACTGTTATTATGACTGTCTAAAGTAGGTGTTTTGCTAGCTTCAAACACACTATGGAATGTATTGTTGCAATACTCGTATTGTACTTGATTGCACACATACAAAAGGACAATCATCATTCAAAACATTTTTGAATTTTGAAACAAGTATTCTCAAAGTTTACTCAGATGACTACTTGTTGTCTTGTACAACAAAATTGATCATGGTGGAAACATCGGATTCTGATCTGTATGTAGTCTTGTGCATATCTGTTTTTAGTATTTGGATAATGGAACTGTAAGCAGTCGTATTATATAATGAATTGATATACCGGGTATTATCGTCTTCATTTATACTACTGTGTTCTATATTTGCATGTTTAATCCATGAATAATTTATTTATTCTAAAATTGTCCATTGCCAGTTGACGATACGGGATTATCATCGAATTAAGGCAAATGTGAGCGTGTTGGCGATTTATTTGCGAAACTCATATGTTGTTCATTGTGATGAACATTGGACTGACCCAACCTTCGAGAATTCACTGCATGGATCGGCGTCAATAGTGAATCTCGTAAATGGTTATGTCTCTTATCCTTAGACTTGAGATGCAAGTAGGTCTTGCATGTGCGGAATTTTATTCTTTGATATGGTTAAACGCTGTCCTGAATAAGGTAGTTATAAAAACCATTTTCAGGAGTGATTTGAAACACATGAATGACACGTGCAGTCAAAATAGGATTTGTTCCTCCACATGTCATGGAGTTAGATACTATTGGGCCCCTCGATGAATTGAACAGATGTTTGTATGGCCGTACCCAAATGAGATTAAGATGAATCTTAATTCACTTGGTAATCTTATTCAATATCTAGATCGAGAAACAGAATAGTTGAATAAATGGAATGACTTTGATCCATGTCTAGTGTTCAACATAGTATCTGTAACAAAAGGAAGGATGACATATAAACCATTTAAATGAGAAGTTTAAGAAACTACTCTCACATATTTCTAGGGGCATTGGCGTGTTGCTAGACGCTAACCTTTGCTTATATAATTACTTGATTATTATGACGTCGCAAGTGGGAGCTGTTGGAGTATGCTCGTGTCATAATAAATAATTATGTGGCTAGACATATGTGAGCCTATGGGGTCACACACTTATACACAGAGACACCATTTTATAAATTGTATTTATCGTATTTACAATATATAAATGACCACGTAACGCGGGATCTATAACGGGCCATTAAGTACTAAGTTAGACTTAGTGTTTTTGGATTGGACCAACAATGGGCAAACCCATTGAAGGCCCTTACCATGGCCGGCCTAGGGGAAGAGAAAAAGGGGCAAGATGGGCTTTTGGAGGGGTTAGATGTAATTATGATTATGATAAGATTAACTTTGATTTAGTCTTTGATTATCACTTATGACATGATACCCTACCAAAAACGTTTTCCCCCCTCTCTCTCTCTCAATGTGACGGCAAAACAAACACACCCTTTTAGGGTTTGTGTTTTGATCTCTTGTTTTGCTTCATTTATTGTAGATGAATCAAGAATCATGGTTATGTGCTCAAGACTAGCATCGGGTGGTGTTACATGACGTGTAGTGTGGACATAACATAGAGGTGATCTCCATTGATCACTTGGTTTCATTGGTGATTCGTGATTGTTGGTGACGGTCTCCATACGATTCAACCGATCACGCTACAAATGTATAAAAACAATTTATTGTTATTGATTGATCATATGGCTATATGGATCCTTATTGGTGATGTTTTCCGCTGTGTTTATTCCTTTCATATATGTTTTATTTTCATACATCACCATTAGTATTTGTGGAGACGGAGAGGGTGAAGGATCGTCATTTAACAATCTTTCAAGGAGAAGAATGTCCCCCTCCGGGTCAAGATAGTTTTCATCAACTCCATCGGGAATTGAGCTATCTTGAGCAAGAAAAGCCTCGAGCTCTTCTAAAAGGAAGTCACTTCCCTCAAACGGAGTGAGGGAAGGGGAAGAGTCGGATATGATAGGGTCAGTAGAAAGACTGCCACTGGATGAGAAACCAAGGACTTCTTGGGACGATTCCTCCAACGCAATATCGATGATGTCAATACGGTTAACCGTTTCAGCGTCATAATTGGAGGAATATCTTGAAGTCTGATCAAGATTGAATGTTATGGCTTCGCCATCAACACGTAGAGTGATTTCTTCTTCGAATACGTCGATCAAAGCACGACCCGTTCTTAAGAATCCTCTCCCGAGAATGAGAGGGACTCGTGGGTCAGCATCGAAATCAACAATCACGAAATCTGCCGGAAAATGGAACTTTCCTACTTCCACGAAGATATCTTCGGCAATGCCGAGAGGACGGGATATGGTACGGTCTGCAAGCTCGAGTGTCATGCAGGTCGGAGTGAGAGCAGGGAGTGAGAGTCTTTTCCAGACTGTATAAGGCATCAGGTTAATGCTTGCGCCAAGATCGGCCAAGGCAAAGCATTCAACCATCCCAGGGAAAACACAAGGAATGAGAAATATCCCGGGATCTCCAAGCTTTTCGGGAAGCTTTTTCAAGAGCACTGCTGAGCAATGCTCGTTAAGAGGAGTTTTAGCCATCTCACAAAGTTTTTCTTTGTTGCTTATCAGATTTTTGATTGTCGAAGCAAACTTAGGCATGAGAAGAAGAGCGTCCGCGAAGCTAATATCAAAGTGTAATTCTTGGAAAATTTGATAAAATTTTTCCATCTGATGGTTAGCTTTTTCGCGGTTCTTTTGTTCAGTCACTCGTGAAGGATATGGAATTGACGGCTTAGGATTACTCTTTGAGATTTCATCAGGACACACAGGAGGATCAAATACAACTTTCGGCTTACGAGCCGGAACCGGGACAACTTGAGGTTGGACGTTGTTGGTACCTCCGTTATTAGTAGGAAGTACCTTGTCCGTAGTGACCTCAGGTTCACGTTCCGCTACCTTAGGAGGAGAAGAAGAGGTAGAAGGAATCGAGGGTCCATTGTATGATACCCCACTTCGGGTAGTGATCGCCTTGACATCGCCCCTCGGGTTAGCGATCGTGTTGCTCGGTAATGTACCCGGGCCCGAGGGTCGATCATTTAAAGACTTCTGAAGTTCAGAGATCGTCTTGATCAATAACCGATTTGTTTCCTCTTGTGCTTTCATGAATTGTTTAATTTCAGCATCGGAGGAAGACGGGGGTGGAACAACGTTTTGATTTTGAACAGGGGGATTTTGAACACGGTTGTTTTGAAAATTCCCTTGGTTTTGATTGTTGTTACCCTGAAAATTGTTTCTCTGATTGAAATTACCCTGATTGTAATTCCCTTGATTCTAGTTTCTTTGAAAATTTCCTTGAAAACCTTGGTTTTGATTGCCATTTTGAAAATTGTTTTGATTAAACTGGCCTTGATTTTGGTTCGGGTTTTGGAAATTTGAGTTTTGACCTTGGTTAAAATTCTGATTCGCGTTACGGTTTTGATTTTGGTTAAAACCGGGAGGTCCGAGAAAGTTGTTGGAACGATAGCTTAAGAGATTACGGTCCCCTTGCGGTTGGTAAGAATTACCCCCCGTGTTATAGGAACCGTTAGCAGCATAAACGTTCTCTTGAGGAAACTCAGCAGTAGCTGGACACTCGGAATACAGATGTGGGCCCCCACAAGTTTCACAACTTCGGGCCACGACTTTCACTTGTTGATTTTGAACCTGATGTTGTATCGTTTGGTTCATTCTCAACACAGCCGTAGAAATATCATCCATCTTTTTGGTAAGAGCGATTATTTCAGGAGATGATGATGAGGGAGTAACAGAATTACATGACGCTTCCCTCTCCGCAGAGGAATCCCAAAAGTTATGATGGGCAGTCATGTTCTCGATTAAGTCATAGCACTCCTCGGGACGCCTTTTCATAAAGGTCCCACCAGCAGCAGCATTGAGAATGTCTCGGTGCCTCAATGTCAGACCATTATAGAAGGTATCTATGATGGTAACTTGTAACATATTGTGGTTAGGGCACCGATCAATGGCTAGCTTATAACGCTCCCAAGCCTCAAAAAGCGACTCATCGGGACGTTGCCGGAAGTTGCTGATATCATTTCGTAACTTGGTAACCATGGATGGTGGAAAATATTTTGCTAGAAACTTGGTTACCATTTCATCAAAGGTACGAATAGAATTCTTTGGGAGTCGGTCAAACCATGCAGTGGCATGATGAGTGAGAGAATAGGGGAAGAGGTACAGCCGAAGGGCATCATCGGTGACACCATGCTGTTTCATGCTTTGGGTGACCGTAAGATATTTGTCAAGATGCTTGTTGGCATCGTCACCCGGTAATCCGTGAAATTGACACGAATTCTGGACTTGTTGGATCATGTGATGCTTGAGGCCAAAGTCCGCAGCCCCAATAGTGAGTGGTGCAATAGGCCCACCCCGCCCTTGCATGGTAGGTTGGCACAGCTCCTCCATCGTTCGGAGATCGGGAGCTGGCTCATCCCTAGGAGGGTCAGGGGTGGTAATGGTGGTGGTAGGCCAGCGGCCATTTCGGTTTCTGTATCAGAACGTAGCTCGGGTACGTCTTTCTGTTTTTTATTCTTTGCTTGAGACCGAGTGCGCATGCACTAAAAACAATTTTTCAACACAAATTCGAGGCAAAACCACAGTGAACTTAAACCAATAATCACAAGTGAGTAGCTTCTTTGAAAAAGTTACACTACTCACAGGGATACAAAGGCAAGTTTAAAATCTTAAGTTTGGGAACTTATTATGTTCACACCCCCAGTTGGTAGGTGTTCAGCCTTGGTTTGCGGTGGTAAGCTTTTATGTATTTATTATTTTGAAAAATCTGCTTTAGGCTTACGGGTGTGTGTGCAGAAAACTTGGGAATTATTTTTGGAACTGATTCGTTAACCGAAATCGTTCTTTTAAGATTACTCGCAGGCTGGCGGGAGGAAGTAAATAGGTTTCCTCTTCAGTTCGCAATTTAATGTCAGAACTTACCTTAAACCAACTGTTTCAGGTTGTAATCTTAAAGGAAACGAAGTAATTTAACTTCACAGTTTGTTTTGTTGTTTTTGATTTTTTTTTGGTGTTTTTAACACTTTAGGAAAAGTGTTAATGAACGTTTTTGATATGATTATGTTTTTACAAAACTTTTTACAGGGAGGGTTTTGAAAACCACTAAACATAAAACGATTTTAAAACACGCAACAACCTCCCCGGCAGCGGCGCCAAAAATTGATTGACTTAAAACCAGTCAACTTTTATTAGTCAACCACTTGTGAATGGTCAACCGTAAAAGTCAAACTAACCAAGCCAATACTCCGTGGATAGTGTAGTGTTTCCCCGGGTCGTAAAAGTCCCAGCGAGATTGAAATGGTGCTTTTAGAATCGTTTATGAGTGAGTGGACTGAGGACAGTAGCCCAGATGATATGGAATTGATTTTGCTACTGTTATTTTGGTATTGGTACACAGATATAATATTCACAATAATCAGATACCAGATATATGCACAAATTCACAATTAAGATCACGTATCGGACTGAAAAAGTGGGTTTTTGGTAATTATCAAACTACAGGGGGTGCTTTTGATACTTTTCAAAACTTAAAATTAAAAATGAAAATGAAAATATAAAAGTGATTAAAATACTATTAAAATATTATTTAATTAATTAAACTATTTAAAATCTAAATTAAAACCTAATTTAAATAAACTAAAAATGACAAATGATTTGAATTAAACTAAAAATTAACAAAAATATTTTCTAAACCTAAATTAGAACTTGAAGAAAGTATAAAAAATTAAAAATAATATTTTTGTCTTTTTGTGGTTTTGTTATTAATTAAAAACTATTTAACTTAATTAAGCTAATTAAATTACTTTTAATTTATATTAATACTGAATTAACTTAGAAAATTAAGATAAAATTTATAAAATTAATTAACCATCACTGGAATCCTAAAAAATTATAAAAAGACTAAAAATTATGTTTTAAGATTAAACAACTAATTATTTACCTTTTAATTAACTTAAGTCTATTTTAAACAAATAAAATAAGGAAAATAGAAAATGAACAGTAGAATCTCAAATTTTATTTTCTAAAAACTTATTAGACTATATTAGAACTAGGAAAATTATAAAAACTAAATTTAACCTTATAAAAACTAATTAAGCTATTTAATATTTGATATTAATTAATAATAAAGAAAATTAAAATTAAATCTAATTAACACTAAATGACAAAATAAAAATCTGAAAAAATTATCAAAATTACTTTACTATATAAGGTATTTAATAAAAATATAAAAACACTAGTGAATTAATTAAAATATAAAAATTAAAATTAAAATTAACTTGAATTAAATAGAAACTATCACTTACTTTAACTTTGATTTTTTTGGATTTTTCTTTTACAGAACTACTTTATACCCTAAAATGACAAACTTTTATGAAAACACTTTTAACATTAGCTTATTAATAAGCTGTACACACCCCCTTGTCTTAAACAGTTGACTTTGGTTGACTGTTTGGTCAATCTGGGTCAAATGGCTTTGGGTGGGGTCCACAATGGTTAAATCAGGTGCAAATAAGATTAACAAACTTGAATAAGCCAAGATTAACAAGAATTAAGCACAATTAAGCTGTTTCAATCCAAATAAGCACTTATGCAGTTCTAAAACAACTCAGACATGGGACAAACTTTGTGGCAACTTATTGTGGGGTCCACTGGGTACCAGGTCAAACAAAGGGTCAATCCCTAATCCCTGGTAGGAGGGGGGTTGGAAAATGCTAACTAGGGAGTCTGGGGCCTACTGTGATGATCACAAATCACCACCAAAGTGGTGGTGATAGACTGGGTCTGAGTGAGCAGGGCACACTTCTTGCCCTGCAACTCACTTTGAGGGTCTGTGGGACCCACTTAAGATTCCAAACAAATTAAGCAAAAATTAGGGGACAAAGATCAGCTGGTAGACTTTAATCACACAAAGTTTCAAACCTTAACTTCCATCACACAACCCATTGTTAAATTTGGAAATTTAGTAAAAATCTGAGAATGCAACTTTTGACTTTTTGTATGAACTTGAAATTTTGACTTTGATGAAGTTTACTTGATCCTAAGTGACTGAAAACAAGATTATAAGTTATACTAAGGATGATCTAGGTTAAACTAATACTCTAAGCTAAGTTATGAAAAGCTTTTGGAGCTCAAAATCTCACACAGTTGACTGTGTGAGCGGAGTTTTGTAAATTTTGACTTTTTGCTTTATAATACCAAAAGTTAAGGGTTGTTTGAACAATATTGATACTGAGGAGGAGTTTTCACCCAAAGTTAACAACAAAAACCCTTAAACACACAGTGACTTGATCAAATCCAAACACCCTCTTAGATTGACTGTTTAAAGATTTTCAAAGCATATGGTGACTGAGGTATATAAGCTTGATTTCTAACTCTTAATTATGACTCAGTAGGCTAGATTAAGCACTTAGAAACAATATGTAACAGGTACAACACAGATACACTACTTATACTACTTTATGACAGTTAAATATAAGATTATGAGTAACTAAAGATTCTAATAACTAAAGATGATTATCAAACTTTAAAACTACTCAAACAATGTTCAACTAACACAAACAAGCACAGATTAACACATCTAAGCAACAAATCAGAGCTTAATTAGAAACTAGATTTTTGATGGAAATTTGAAATGAGAACAAGCTTACAACCAGACCCCTAGCTAAATAAGGGGCTTCTCCACAGAAGCCTATCTTTAGATAGGCCAAAATAAACTCCAAGCTTGATCTTTTCACTTCAATAACCTGCAATCAAACATCAAGAACACACAAGGTTGACCAAAATTGACTTTTTAGTATCTTTTTGATTTTCTTTGCTAATCAGTGTTTTAAGGATCTCTACAAGCTTGAATAAGCTTAAGGGAGCTTATATGAGCCTAACTCAGTCCATCATCCTACACACCATTAATACTTGAGCAATTTGAATTCCTTGATAATGAGTAAATTACAAATATGAAAATTAAACTTGAAATTTGAAATTTTATAACTTAGAAAGGTTCACATTACAATACAAACACTGGTACAACACTTGAATTGGAAAAGTTTACACTACTTTGCTAAGAAATTTAAATTCGACACAATTTTAACTAAAATAAACTACACACGCTTCTTCTTGCACTCCCTTCTATTTATAAGCATCCATTAGGGTTCCTTGAACTGTTCTGAGCATATCCCACCATCCATTGATAATTTTGGTCCACTCCTGAGCTGCCACGTGGTTTGGCGGGAAAGTACTCTTTTTGCAATTTGACTGATAACGTGAATTGGGGGAGGGGCATTAAATGCTGAGGTGAGGGGTAGGTGTAGGGGGTGGTATGGTGATGATGAAGCTGCAAGTTGGGGTGGTGGACTGCAAAACCATGGTGGTTTAGTGGTTTTGAGGTGAGAAGGGAAATACGGGGGAGAAGGGTGGTTTGAGGTGGTTTGACTGGTATTGACCAGGTCAAAGGTTGACCTGGGTTAAGGTGTGGACTGGGCTGTGGTGGGTTTGGTATTTTTGGGCCCAAAAGTGGATTAAGGTTTAGGTTTAGTTTGTTTATGGATCCGGTTAAGTTTATTTTCACAAGGACCATTTTTGTAATTTTGGAAAGTTGAGGGTGTAGACTTGGCATTTTCTTAATTTGTTTTCAAGGGTGTATAATGCCATATGATGAATAGTAGAAGGTCCTTTGGTGATTTTTCAATTTATTTTTCACCAGGGACTGAAACCGTCAAACTTTCAAACTTCAGGGACCAATTGTGTAAATATCACCAAACTTTCCACCAAGGACCAAACCTGCCATAAGAGATTAGTGCAAGGACAAAATTTGTTTTTCTCAAAGTTTTTCATATCCCAGGGGCCATTTTTGACAATTTTCAAAGTTCAGGGACTAAACTTGACATTTTGTGAAACTTTTCACCAAAGGACTAATTATGTAACTTTTTGATTTATAAGGGCCTTTGGTGACTTTTTCAAGTTTTTAGAATGACCAAGGACTAGATTTGACAACTTTTGAAAGTTGGGGGACTGAAACTGCCAATTATGCAAACTTTGTGCGTTTTTCATCTGTTTTTGGTATTTTTGCATTTGAGACATGTAAAACACTTTCCTGGGATATTTTCACTATTTTGATTCATTATTGAGTGTTTTTGGATGTTTTGGCATTTCAGAATTGGTAAAAATGATGAGTATTTACACACTCATCATTCCGCAGGGAAGTGTTTAACATCATTATTGATAATATCTTAGAATACAGCATACCTAGCATCAAAGAAAGGCCTTGACATCATCGGCATGATCAATAATGCACTAAAGAAGGCGAATTTGGACCCCAAAACAACAAGTTTTGATCCAATAAGCCGACACATCTGTGTTAGCAAAGTTTAAGTCCTCAGCATACCAAAGAGTTTTGTTGTTTACCAAAGTGATTGCTCATGCACGAAAACGAGTTACTGATGACATAAAAAAGTATGCTCATGCTACATAACAACGTTAATGTTGATTGGGTTGGTCCGTGTCCTATTGTGGTAAGTATTTGGTTTTGGTTGAAATGGGACTTGTATTACCATGTATTAGTTGTATGAACTTGATAGTGTTCTAACGTTTTGGTAGATAAATATAGTTTGTGTTGCGTTCTATAAATTATTTATGAGGCTTCAATAGTTGTGACTGATGATTTTTAAGGGTCGAGTAATCAATTTTGGCTACTCAGTTTCACAGTAGCTGCAACAAAACTACTATTAAAGTAGTGTCTTGGATTGCTTATTATACGGTACATAAGAAGTTTTGCGAGTGTTTAGGATTTCTTACTCGAGCTCCTTATCCGATTTTTTAAGAGTGAAATAAGAAGTTTCAAATAAGCAACTTAAATCTGCTCATTTCTGATGCACTAAAGCATTGTTATTCTCAACATCTTTTTTTAATCAGGTCCATATCACATAATCCCTTTCAAAACACAATGCCAGACACCCCTTAACGACATTCATATTCATTTTAAATCATTGACACTGGACTAAAAAAAAAAAAAAATTAGTATCCTTTAACATTCATTGGTTAAAATTTTATATTGTGTTTATATTTCATTTAACAATTATGCAATTATTATATGAGTAAAGATCATTTGAGGACCAAACTTTTTTTATATACCAAGGGACTAATCTCCACCTTCCATCTTCCCTCCATCTTTATTTGATCTAATGGATGAGATTAATCCCAACAATTTAAAAAACCCACTTTCATCCTTTTTTTTCAAATATTAATATCTTTCAAACCGTTAATCGTTAAGCGAAAAAAAAATATACCGTTACGACAAACATTTAATTATCTTTCTATAGATAGGCTAATTGATATATTTTCGACAATTTTTTTTTTCATTTTTTTCACCTTTTTTTTTCGTGGCCGAAAAAATCATATATGATATTACATATAATATCATATATGATATTACATATCATATATGATATGTATGATATGTAATATCATATGTAAAATCATATATGATATGCAATATCATATATGATTTTACATATAATATCATATATGATATCATATATGATATTATATGTAATATCATATATGATATTGCATATCATATATGATATGCAATATCATATATGATTTTTTTTTCGGCCAGGAAAAAAAAACGTGAAAAAAAACGATTTTTTTTTTCGAAAGTATATCAAAGTGCCCGTCTATAGAAAGATAATTAAATGCCCGTCGCGATGGTGTAATTATTTTCGCTTAACGATTAACGGTTTAAGAGATATTTAAATTATAAAAAATTGGTGAAATAATAAAATCATTTTAATCTCAACCATTGATTTCCTTTTTAGATGGATGGTGGGGATGAGTCCCTTGGCATGTGAGGAATTTTTGGTTTGTAATATAACTCGACTCTTATTATATATATATGCAATTTTGCCTACATAAAATGAAAAGATCAAGATAAAATGAAAAGATCAAGAAACTTAAACATACAAAATAATTTTTTGTGCTGTTGAATTTCTTGATGTATTTTAACAATACCACAAAGTACTTATAAATGTCTCATAACTTTCAATTTTAATCTATGTGGGACACCTTTTTGAAATATAAGCATCAAATCTTGTAATACATTAATCAGAAACGTAGAATCACAAGTAGAGATATAACTTGTTTGATAACATAGAACACCTTAAATTGTTCCTCACCCTCGGTGGTGGTCCACTGGTTCTTTAACTCGATCACCTGCTATCAACTCTTTTGATTTTTGTCGTCGATGCGGTAACTTTAGATGAAGACCCAATGTCTTTTGATCTATCAAATTACTTGTGAATGATTCATTATCTTGTGTCAATCCAGCTATGAGAACATTTAAATTTGATGAAAAATATATACAGTCACGTTTAATAGCAATGATTTAGCTTGTTGGAAATGTGAAAATAAAATAAAATTTGGACCCATTACTTAGCAAGCAGCATACTAGCAACGACCAAAGGCCTTGTCATCATCTACAAGGTCAAAAGTGCAGTAAAGAAAGTGAATTAATTTGGACCCAAAAAAAAAAGTTTTGATCAATCCAACCTTAGAAAAGTTAAAGTCCTGAGCACCAAATTACCGGAGAGTTCTGTTGTTTGCTAGACCGATTGATGATGTTCCAAAACTGGTTACGGAAATACTGATGACATCAAGCTAGTACACAGATGCGGTTAATGTTGTTAAGATTTGCAAGTGTTTTTAATTTCTTATTCGAGCTTCGATCACATCTTAACATTTTAAGAGTGAAATACGTATTTTCAAATGAGCAATTTCAATCTACTCATTATGACGGTGTCTAAAATATCAAGCCAAAGATGAATTAAAAACATCCAAACAAGTTCATGCTCAGTTTAAAAATGTCTAAAATATCTAAACAAACATGTTAAAAGTATCCAAATATCTAATGTTCTACAAATAACTTTTTGTAAGACACAACTTACAGATACAATTAGATGGTCACACTTTGGAGTTATAAACATGTGATAACATTTACTTTTTATCTATGTGGGACAAGTTATTTGAAGTATAAGTATGAATCTTGTTTGATAACATAGAACACTTGTCCTTTCACTCACTTTCTATCAACTCATTTGATATTTCTCCTGGTTGTGCTAACTTTAGACGCGAAGGCACACGATGTCTCTTTATCCATCAATCTATCTGAATATGAATTATGATCTATGTTAATATGATTGTTGATGAAGTACATTTATATGTGATGAAAAATATACACTAAAGTGTACACAACAAAGATCAATAAACACAATTCAATGGAGCAAATTTAAATTCTACTTGTAGAAATCAAAGAAGGAATACTGAAAACATTGTATTGATCAGATACACTAAATAACTAAATAACAGAGATTACAAATGATTAAATAGAAAATACAAAGACAAAACCCTAAGTGCTATTAAACGGGTTTAAAGAAGTGCGCCGACCTATAGGCCTTATTATTCTAGCACCCCTCAGTCCCTCTCAAACTCACAATGTTGCAGCGGTAAACATTGAGAGCTTTTTAAATAGAAAATAAATTAAAACTGAAAAACAAATGAAAATAGAATGTCCCAGAGTGCAAACTCGATGCTAGACTAAGTATCAATCCGATGCAATCCAAACTGTTATAAGACGAAAAGAAGATTCAGGCGCTCAAATGCACACAGAGCAGATTTAGGCGAACAGATGCAGACAAACAGATGCAGATTGAGACAAGCAGATTCAGACAGATTCAGATTCTATATATTCAGATAAAACCAGGTGGAACCAGATGCAGAACCACATGTAAAACCAAAACAAGTTGTTAACGTCGAGATGCTACACATAACTACTCAAAACATAGTCGGATTAGTTAATACTATAACATCACCATCACCATTATCTCACCAATACAAAACTAATTAGAATTCGAACCAAACAATAACCCGATATAAATACCAATACCATTATCGATGAAATCAACTATAACCCGAACAAACATAACCGTAATTACTAAATACCGATGCCGATACCAATACTAATACGAGGCCGAATAAATGCTATTCCAAACTAGGCATAACCAAACCAAATTCGAAACACTAAAACCTTATTAAATATATATATTTTTTTTTCTTCTCATCAACAATAGCTTCCAAAACGAAACCATTATTCCTCCTCAATAGTACCAAATCCATTGTTAATCAAAGCAACCCATTAAAATCACCATCCAATCAAATTAATTCTCTTATTATCCAATCGAACTACAAACCAAAATCAAACCTAAGAATTCAAACTAGTTCATAACCATTAATACCAACAGTATGCACTATGTATTGAATAAAATAATGGGGTACCTTTTAACTTCCAATACTGGCCTACTAAATAAATTTATCCAATTAACGCAAACTCAAACGTCAAATAGTGAGCGACAATGATCATGGCAACAAGCTTTTCTCTCTCTCTCTCTCTCTCTCTCTCTCTCTCTCTCTCTCTCTCTCTCTCTCTCTCTCTTCTTTATCTTTGACCTAGCTCTTTGATACCATGTAAAAATCAAAGAGGGAATATTGAAAACATTGTATTAATCACATACACTAAATAACTGAGATTTATACTTTTAGTTAAATAATCAAAATATAAAAACGATCAACCACACTACCTTTACAAATCAATATTTGTATATGTAAGTATTTGTAAAGGTAATCCACCATTGTTGCATAGAAATCATACTTGGGACTTATAAACGTCTAATAACTTTTACTTTTTATCTATGCGGGACAAGTTATTGACACCATAGCACGATCAATAATGCACTAAAGAAGGCGAATTTGAACCTGAAATAATAAGTTTGGATCCAATCCGATCACACATCAGTGTCAACAAGACAACAATGGTTAAGTCCTCTAACCGAACCATATACAGGAGAGTTTTGTTGTTTACCAAATTGATAAGTGATGCGGAAAACTGAGTTACCGGTGACATCAAGAAGTATATTGATGTCATTAATGTAGTTAAGGAATTCATTATTGTTAAGAGAGTAAGATCTATTTTTCCACAGGATTGATGAAAGTTACTGACGAGATGCATGCTCAAGTTGACCCGAGCAGTTAAGAAATTCATTAATGTTTGTTTATGTCAAGGGAATTCATGTGTTGACCCGAGTAGTAAAACCCTGTTCGTATTCCTACCAATCAAACCGCGGGTGATGACCATGCTCAAGTTGACCCTGCGGTTTTGCCACCTGCATCAGCACCTATAATTTAAGGGTCGAGTAACCAATCTTGGCTTATCAGTTTAGCAGTAGCTGCATCAAAACTAACTGTCAGCTTATTACTTTTTTATACGGTACATAAGGATTAGGGATTTTTGTGAGTGTTTAGGATTTCTTATACGATCTCCCTATGTGATTATGTAAGAGTGAAATAAGCAACTTAAAATCTAGAATATCAAAACAAACATAAATTAAAAAGATCGAAACAAGTTCATGCGCTACAAATAAGTTTTTGCAACACATCCACTTTCCGACTAAATATAAATATCACACTTAGGACTTATAAAGGTGTTATAACTTTTACTTTTTATCTATTTGGGACAAGTAATTGAAATATATAAGTATTAAATCTTGTCTGATAACATCAGAACCATGGCCGGCCCTGGGGCTGGGCGAAGTGGGCGACCGCCCAGGGCATCAAACACATGAGGGGCATCAAATTTATGATGTTGTAAATCGGTTTTACGTGATTAAGATGATGTTTCGATGGTAAACTGGTCAACAGGTTGAGCCAGTTTTGATGATAAAGCTGGGCATAAATTTTTTGATGTTGTGAAACCTTTTTGGCTGGAAAAAATTCGTGTCGCCATAGTAAGAAGGGTAGCAGGAAGCCAGTTAGAGATTGGGAAGATGAAAACACATAAATATCCTACTTTATGATTGGTCAAGTGGGAAATAAAAATGGAGTAAAAAAGACGGTATACACAGGGAATTGAAAATTGTTTAATTTTTACTCTACTTTTTAAGTTTCAGCTAGTGAGTTTTTGGCATATTCGTCTGAATTTTTTGAACACAATTATAATGAATAAATTATAGAAATACTGCAAATTTAATAAAAATAATAATCTACATATATGTCTCCAATATACCAATGTTTAAGATATACTGTATTTATAAATATATTTTTATTAGTAAATGTAACTTAGTTTTGACGTCGTTTATGTATGTTAAGTGATAGGTATACCGAGTTATGCATATATTTTATACGCGTCGTTACCTCAGCTTTTACCTAATAACATTTATATAACACGAAACAAAGAAAATACACACTCTCTAATAACATTCATATGAAATACTACAAAAAAAACTCTACTTGCACTTAAAAAATAATAATTATAACGCTCGTTAAACGTATGGTTGGGGGGCGTTAAACGCCCAATCCTGGTGCAACTATAACATGCATAACGGCGTCATAAGGGAAAGAAGGTGCCTATAACATGGTGATTACATTGGTACAATATGCCCTCTTATGTTGATATGTGTTTGCTCGTATGTAAAAAAAAAATAAATAAATAAAAAAAATAAGTGTTCGTTTGTTTTGGTAGGGGCATTTTTCGAACATCTCGCCCAGGGCATCAAAAACCTCAGGACCGGCCATGATCAGAACACCTTAAATTATTTTTTATCCTCGTCGGTCGTCCAGTGGTTCTTTCACTCATTTGCTATCAACTTATTTTATGTTACTCCTGGATGTCGTAACTTTAGATGTGTAGGCCCAATTATCCCTTTATCCATCAAACCACTTGTACAAGAATATTGAATTTGATCTTGTGTTAATTTGATTGTGACTTTGTGAGATACAGTCCATTTATATTTGACGAAATTTATACTCCTAAATCCTAATAACACTAAAACGTACACTAAGGAATCGTTGTTCAAGAGAGTAAGATCTATTTTTAACAAGATTGACAGAAGTTATTGACGAAATGCATGCTATGAATATCTCAGTGTATGTTCGGCTGGTATTGATGGTGTGATCACGGATAATCCAAAAACTGAAAGTGCATTTATGAGTAAGTAAACGTTAATCGCTTAATTATAATAGCAAGATATCTTACTTGTTTCAATCAAAAGTTTGTATACTTGTGTGTACTTCGGCTGCATTATCCCATCATATAAATATGTGGTTTGTAACGAAATGCAAGTACATGATTAGCTCAAGTTGAAACTGCGGTTTTGCCACCAGCATTAGCACCTATTCCTCTACTCCAGGTGACAGATGTTGTAGATCCACCGTTACCTTCTAAAAATGCTGGAGCACGCAAAGACTCGGACAAGGGTGGTGGTGGTTCATCAGACTCTGGTCAGCGGAGAATCAGCATTAATGTGGTGGCAACAATGTTTGTTGATTGTATCCGTCTGTGTCATATTAAGGCAAATATTTGGTTTGGGTTGAAATGAGACTTTTAGTACCATGTATTAGTGGTATTAACCTGATAGTGTTGATTATCTTTCTAAATTTTTGGTAGATAAACATAGTTTTATCTTACATTTTATGAATTATTTTTGTAGCTTTAATAATCAACTTCGGTAAATCAGTAGTTGCAACAAAACTAATTTTAAAGTACTGTCAGCGATTGCTCATTATACATAAGGAGTTTTGAAAGTGTTTAGGATTTCTCTTATTCAAGCTCCTTATCCGATTATTTAAGAGTTAAATAAGCAATTTCCATTTGCTCATCTATACTATCTATAATGGAAAAATGGTCAATCTTGAAAAAAGATGGTCAATCTTGAAAAGTGGAAATCTTGAAAAAAAATTATTAAAGGAAATTATGAAATATAATTAATACTCTTATTAAAACACCCTATTACTTAAAAGTACAATAATTTATTCACATTGTACAACCAATTAAAAACATATCTACCAAATTAAATACAACCAATTAATACAAATCACGAACCAGGTTACCCGGGACGCTTCAAACTCGACGGGTTTAACCGGTTTAATTTGACCCGTTTTCGACCCAACCTAGCAAGTTGACCCGGTTTAAATCGACCAATTTTTCGACCGGAAAGGTACAACCGGTTGAACCACCCGGGTCGAACCGGGTTTCAAAACATTATGTTTAATTCCCATATCTCCAAACTTTTATTATTTTTCATTAATAACCTATAAACTTTTTTTTATGAATAAACTATTTGTCGCTAAAATCCCGTTGCTATAAACTTTTTATGAATAAACTATTTGTCGCCTTTAAAAAATGACATGCTATTAAACGAATTGCAAAAAAATAACATGTTATTTTTTTAAAGGCGATATTGTCTAAAAGAAAGTCTGATTCTAAATCATATATGCAAAAATTTTTGGGAAATCCCATAAGTCAAATACTACCTGCACTACTCACTAATCTCATTGGTAAAAAAATGTTGTTGACCATGTCTTTCAGGATGTGGTAACACGTGCTTCATCAATACCCATTGCAACAACTTATAATACAACACCCCCTTCTGATTCTGTGGAACAACCATCAGTTTCATCTTCTCGATTAGCTAAATTAAAGATAATTTTCCACTCATTATTTTTATTGTTTTATGTTTTATGTATAAACGTTACATAAAATACTTAACCTTAATATCACACCTATAACTATTTGCCGCTAGAAAACCCGTTGCTATGCACGGGTACTCGTCTAGTTTTCAAAATGTCGAAACAAAAGTAAATTAAAAAGATCAAACAAGTTCTTGCGCTACAAATAACATAACCTTTTTAAGCTTAATAAAGAATCACACATTGGACTTATAAAGGTGTGATAACTTTCACTTTTTATCTATGTGGGAAAAGTTGTGAATAGAATTTTCAAATCTCGTTTGAACATAGAACACCTTAAATCGCCACGTACTCATCCACGTTGGTCCAATGTCTTCTAACTTGTTTGATAACTTGGCCTTTCACTCACTTTTTATCAACTCATTTGATATTTCTCCTGGATGTGCTAACTTTAGACGTGAAGGCACACGATGTCTCTTTATCCATCAATCTATATAAATATGAGTTATGATCTTGTGTTAATATGATTATGAGATGCAGTAAACTTATATTTGACAAAAAAATATACACTAAAGTGTACACGACAAAGATCAATAAACACAATTGAGGATTAGCGATCCAAGTCTAGTTGACAACGAGTATCCTACTATTGGAATCCAGAGCATCGAGAGCTTGCAATCATTGCTAGCATGAATCAACATTATTTTTCCACAGGATTGACAAAAGTTGTTGACGAAATGCATGCCGTGAAAATCTCGGTGTATGTTTCGGGATTTTTGACAGAGGAGCTTTACGAGTGTTTAGAATTTCAATTCTGCTTATTTCTTTGCGAGTGTTTGAGATATTCGAGCTTCATAACTGATTATTAAGAGTGAAATACGTAGTTTCAAATAAGCAACTTAAATTTGTTCATTTCAAATGCGGGTAAAGAATTATTATTCGAGCTCCATGTCAGTCTCTAATGATTCCATATCAAATAATCCCTTTCAAAACACAGTGCCAAACATCCCCTTAACAGCATTCATATTCTTTTCAAATCATCGAGACAAGTAACATGTTAAATAAGAAATTCCATGCAAACAGAAATAACAACCTTGTACCTTCATTGGTTGAAATTTTACTTTGTGTTTATATTTCATTGAACAATTATGCGAGAAGACATACATAAAAAATGCTCTATTTTTAGTTAAATACCTTGAAATAAAATAAAAACATCAAGAAACGTATGTTATAAACAAGTTATTGTAAAATACTTTCCTTTTCAAACAAGTTTTTGTCAACAGCTGTCTTGATGTTACTAAGCAGTCGCACTTGGGATTTATAAATGTCTCATAGCTTTATATTTCTATCTATGTGGGACAAAGTATTAGATTATAAGCATCAAATCTTGTCATACAATATCAGAAACGTAGAATCACAAGTAGAGAGATAACTTGTTTGATAACATAAAACACCTTAAATTGTTTCTCATCCTCTTCGCTCAGTCGGTTGCTGGTGGTGGTCAATGGTCCTTCCACTCACTGGCTATTAACACTTTTGATTTTTCTGGTGGATGTGGTAACTTTAGACGTGAAGACCCAATGTCTTTTTTTGCATCAAACTATTTAGGTATAATAATCTTTTGTTAATCTAACTATGAGATACAATACACTTAAATTTGACGAAAAGTACATAAACACCAAAGTGTACTAAATTAGCAATGATTTGGCTTGTTGGAAGTGTGATAAAAAATAAAATTTGGACGCGTTACTTCTATATTTTCATATATAAACACTAAATCTACACGATCAAAAAGTGCACTAAAGAAGAGAATTAATTTGGACCCAAAACAACAAGTTTTGATCCAATCCGGCCTTAGAAAAGTTGAAGTCCTGAGCACCAAATTACCGGAGACTTCTGTTGTTTACTAGACCGATTGGTGATGCACCAAAACTGGTTACTGAAATACTGATGACATCAAGCTAGTACACAGATGCGGTTAAAGTTAAACCTGCGTTTTTGCCACCTGCATTCCTCCACTTCAGGTGGACAGATGTTGCAGACAACACAAAGACTCCGACAAGGGTGGTGGTGTTGGTTCATTGGAATTGTCAGCGTAGAATCAGTGATGATGTGGTAAATATTTGGTTTGGGTTGAAATGGGACTTGTAGTACCATGTATAGTTGTATGAACTTGACAGTATTGCTCATTTCTCTAAAGTTTGGTAGATAAATTTAGTTCTATGTTACATTTCATGAATCAATTCTAAGGTTTCAAGATAATCAGCTTTAGTAGTTATGACTGATTATTTCTCTAAAGTTTGGTAGATAAATTTAGTTCTATGTTACATTTCATGAATCAATTCTAAGGTTTCAAGATAATCAGCTTTAGTAGTTATGACTGATTATTTAAGGGCCGAGTAATCAATTTTAACTAAACAGTTCAACAACAACTGTAAGCCTGTAACTAAAAAAACTTTTTAAAGTGGTGTCTGGGATTATTGCTTATTAATTCCATTTATCTGCTTAATGCGTATTTTATACCGTACATAAGGAGGTTTGTGGGTGTTTGGAATTTCTCATTCGAGCTTCATGCCTTAACATTTTAAGAGTGAAATGCGCATTTTCATATAAGCAATTTCAATCTGCTCAATCCGAAAATGTCTAAAATATCAAAACAAACATATATTAAAACTTAAAAATACCCGAACAAATAAGTTTTGTAGAAGCTTTACTTGAGGGCACAATTTGATGGTCACACTTTGGACTTATAAAGGCATGATAACTTGTACTTTTTACCTATGTGGGACAAGTTATTTGAAGTATAAGGATGAAACCTTGCTTGATAACATAGAACACATTAAGTTATTGCTTCTCATCATCGGGATAACTTGTTTGATAACTTATCATCGGGATAACTTGTTTGATAACTTGTCCTTTGACTCCTTTCACTCACTTGCTATCAACTCTTTTGATATTTCTCTTGGATGTGGTAGTTTAGACGTGATGGCCCGGTGTCACTTTATCTATCAAACTGTTTATATATGAATTATGATCGATCTTGTGTTCATATGATTGTGAGATACATTACATGTACACATCAAAGATCAATAAACACAATGGAGCACATTCAAATTCTCTTCAGCTCTTTTAATTAATTAATTTATAAAAAAAAAAAAAAAAAAAAAAAAAAAAAAAAAAAAAAAAAGGTCTCCAAAGAAGAGAGATGCCCAATTTAATGTAACCCCGACATCTAAACAAAAACCAAACTACCACAATCAGTAGACCATGTATGAGGATTAGCGACAGATGTTGTCGATCCACCACTGCGGTTGTACCACGTATGGGTGCGTAGAAACATGATAGTGTTAATTATTTTCTAAGGATTGGTAGATAAAACATTTCATGAACATTTTTCACGTTTCAAACAGTTTTTCATGACTATATCTACACACGAAACTGCTAAATTTTGGAACTCGGTCCTGGCAATGTTAAGGTAAACCTATGACTTTATCTAAATAATTCTTGTAAAGAACTTTTGTTAAGACTATTTTGCCAAGAGGTATAACATAGTGCATAATTTGTTAAACTTTATCATACTATATACAATTTTGCTGGCTTTTCTGTGCAAAAGATCAAAACCATAGATCAATCAAACCTGAACTCACTCGTAGTTGAGGAGGGGATAGACAAATCTGTTGCAGTGATTTTGATAGGACGAAACTCCTTGAGATTAGATATAAAATTTGTATCTATTTGACGAGTTTGGGATAATTGGATCAACGTGTGTGAAATGAACAAATTTTATTTTTGTTGTGATGTATATTATTTAAAATCGACTTCATGAAAAGAATGTATAATCACAACTCTTGAACAATAAAGCATTGTGTTAAACATTATGATCGAACAGAATGTTTGATAACTTCTTTTCGTTTGTGTGTGATAAATCTTGTCTGGTTATTTCTTATTTACAAAGATAACATTCTAATAACAATATGTAGAGTTATATATCAGAATGACAAGAATGAGCACGAGCTTGCGCCTTGTTGTCTATCTACAGCAAAAGCGTAAATCCATGTTTGATTTACCTCCCAATAATGGATGTCTTGTAGAATCATTCCGAGTACTCGCTGTTCACAAAATGGTACAGCATTGATTGGATTTCTTTGCTTGCTTGTAGAACATCTGTTTCACAACCAACCCGTTAATTTGTGTTACATTCATTACAAACTTTTAATGATTAGATAACTCACGCTTTAATGGAAAAGATTAACCTGTGAAGCTGCACTGAGATCTGAACTCTTCTCGACTAAACTATCCAACTTTTCACCTCTTTCAAGAACACTATCAATTGTTTTATGCTGCAAACAAGAATTAAACTATCACATTAAACAGTATAAAAAAGATACAAAGAGCAAGAATTGATGCTTACAAGGATAATTTTGGTTTCGTCCAGCTCCCTCTGAATTTTCAACAGTTTGTCTGCCTCAGCGGGATTCTATATGATTCAGAAAAGAATCAAAGATAATATAATCAGTTGCATCAAGTGAGAAAAACAAGTTACGGTAAAACGTTAAGACAAAGGAGACACTCAAAATATACCTGAAACCGGGCTAAGGCGTCATTAAGATAAGGCCATTGATCAGTCTTATCTACTTGTACAGTCTTCCATGAATCACCATGCTTCTTCTGATATTCATCTATTACCTAGTCGATCAACAATTACCATCATGTCAGTTTTAGACTCTAATAGTTATGGATCATATTTTCCTGGTTTCTTGAAGATTATGGATGTATGTACCTGGTTGAGCACAGAGAATGCACTTCTAACTGGATAGTGATCGTCCATGAATCCCACGACGCATAAACCATTTCTGTTATATGAATGCACCTTATACTCTATCACCCAAAAAAACTAAACGGAATTAGCTAAAATACCCAACAAACATCACAACAGGACTTTCCACGGTCTTCTGTGATATCATATAAACATCAATTCTTACGCACAAGTTTCTTGATACATATTGCATGCTTCTATCTATGATTCGTGTTAATCCTTTTTGCACCAAATAAATAGATATTTCAAAATTCTTCCGATGCACATAAATAGTTGAAACTTATAGCTGAAACCAATCCCATCTTGATGATCAAAGCAAGAATTGTATCTAGTGGGTGTTTGGCATTGTGATTTGTGAGGGATTATATATTTATTGTGTTTCCAAGTCTCAAGTAATTCAATTTATAGTGTTCGGGTAGATTGAAACTAATTCCAAATATTTGAGCATAAGGGTCAATCAATCAGTTTCTGATAATTAGTACAAGAGTAGCTGCAACATAACTGATTCTAGGGGTGTTCGTGATAGCTTATCAAAGCTAACCATTTGCTTATTGTACATAAACAGTTTTGAAGAGTGTTTGGGATTGCTTATCCAAACTACTTCTATGGTAGTCTGTAGTCCGTAATAAGTGTTTCTACTAAACAATCGCAAACACCCCCTAAATATCTCCTTAAACAATAATAAATCATCACACATTATTGGGGCATTGGCGAGTGATATCACTCCCCCACGCAAACGTCAAGGTCAATCCCAAGTCTGAACTCGTGACTAAAGGTCACTAAATGTGCTTATTGCATAAGGCTAAGTCCTTCGGGAACTATGAGTCAGCACCCAAAAGGGAAACACATGTCATGTCAACATTTCCGTGCTGGTTTAGACCTTTTGACGACACACTTTAATCTCACATCACATAATCCCTTTCAAAACTAGGGGTGGACCTAAGGTTCCCGGAGGTTCATGCCACATGGATTTTTGCCACTTAATGTAAACTTTTGTCAAAAATCCGGATTTCCCCTGTCCAAAATTTTGTATTACATGTCTTGTTTAGTTTGTCGTCACTTATAAATAGGGGTGTAATTGAGCAGAGCCGCTCGTGAAAAGCTCGGGATCGGATCGGTAAAAAGCTTGAACAAGCCTGATCCTAAACGTTACTAGGATATTTTAAGTATTAAACATATATAAAACGTTATGCATTTGTCTTATAGACAAACTTATTAACGAGCTCAATGAGAAGCTTATTAACGAGTTCAAAATTGATATATTATGAGCAGAGATCGAGCCAAGCTTTAATTTTTCATTACCAAATCATATAAACGAGCCGAGCCCGAGCATGTATACAAAATTATGAAAACAGAATAACAACCTTCGTGTTGGACGGAATGTCGTTGATCAGGAGGGGTACGTTTAGCAACGGTTCTACCAACAAACACAATAAACTGTCTAACCGTCACCCTTTGAAAATACCCGAAATGATTCACATCTGTCGCGTTTGCAAGTATTACAGGATCCGACCCGTCTGGAATCGGGTGGCTTTTCAATACGAGCAATGCCGTGATCTTCATCCTTTTCTTAGAAAAATAATATTTGATGAACTTTTTTTTTACCTTTATGATTTACCAAGAATTAAAATGTTTTTTTTTTTTTTTTTTCTTTTTTCTGAAAATGTTCTGTTACAAAAGCATAACATTTCGGTTAAGAAGTTACTACTCCAATTATTTAAAGGGAAAAAATTAATTAAAGCAATAGATTTTTACTTTTATGGGGTCAAGATAATGATAAACTAAGTAGGTTTTTATAAGTACGAGGCATCATGGCCCGTGCGATGCACGGGCTTTATTCATCATAAAGAATCATCGGTTTTGCAATAGTCATGCGTGTTTAGTTATTATGTTTAGTTTCAATGCGGGGTACTCGACTGAATAAACGGAATTTGTTTAAGTAACTCTTTGTAAATAGAATTGTTTAAATAAAAATGTATCAAACATGAGTGGCTATCACCATGTTAACGCAAAACGTATTATTTCAAACACATATTTTATACTACACGTAACTTAGGTGTATTTCTTTTGTCTCTTACACCAAAACTGATAGACCAGCTTCGAGTCTTGCCTTACATTTGTAATGATTGCATCGTTATACCTCCAAGTGGTATCCAACAACCTGAAAATGTAACACATTGTTTTTAAAACAAACTTAATATAAGATAACTTATATATAGCATATTGTTTCTTTAAAACTTGTATTTTGAACAACCTACAAATGTGTAAAATAAGTTTTTTTTTTTTTTTTTTTTTTTTTTTTTTTTTTTTTTTTTTTTTTTTTAAGCAAAGTGTAAGAAAATAACTTAAAAAAGGATTTCTTAAACCTTCCATATTTTTCATAAAAAAATCCTTTGTTTTGTTTACCTTTTAACTTGACCACAAAATTCGGTTTTCCCGCTTGATCTCATATGAATAGGCACACCCAAAATTGCACGTAATTGATGGCAACCTACATCTGCTACCACAAAGTCACTCTTTCCCAGAAAATATTTTATGCAACCTTGTTTCTTTTATGGTCGGATTAAACGAAGAAGCATAATCGATTGATTTGAAACAACAATCGAAGATACCTTTGATAGGTTTGCACTTTATTCAAATTACATGTTATTGTTTTTGATTGGTTTGGAAAGTGGTGTAGTTCTTGTGTTTATGGTTTCCTGTAATCGATTAATTAGAATGAAAGAAAATAGAAAAATATTAACCTGAAGTAATAATCGAAATAAAACAATTTGTAATATGTATATAAAAAGGTTGGTTGAAGCTTGAATTTGATTATAGTTAGGGCAAATATTTAGTCATAGGATAAGGCAAATTAAGCCTGAGTATTTCTCTAAATTAACTTATAGATAGGAATTTGAAAAGGATGCTCAATTATTGATAATGTTTGATGTTCTCTTATTTATTTTGTTTATTGGGATCCCCTTTTATTTTTTAGACCATTTTTCATTGTATAATACATGCACCGCAACTTGGTTACATACATTCTATTGACTGCATATTTTTTTTTTTTCACTAATCAATATTGGTAAAGAAAAAAAGTTAGAGGCATTCCAACATAGCTATTATCAGTAGTTTCCATTATTTGTATAATGCAATCAGAATTACCTGTTTACTGATAAACAATTCAGAATTTGTTCAGAAAAAACGTTTGACTTACCTTGAAGATAAGCCACGTGTTAATGGTATCATGAACAACATAGTCTTTATAGCATGGTAAGAAATATGCTTCGTTTGTGGTCAACGTACTTGCGCTGTTGTCCAGCCCTTTGACAAAATCAAAATGATTCCTGGAAACCAAAAATGCGAGCTGCTGGAATACAACAAAAGAAGATGCTGGTATCAGTGGGTGCAAATAAGAGGATTATTGGATTTGAGTCACAAACGGGGAGAGCTAAGTATAAGTGTCCAATTGAAAGCAAGTATATGAGTCTACTATCAAATCCGGACTTCAATCTTATTATGGTGCAGCCCACGTAATGCACATTTTTCAATTCTATTTTTCAGAACTATGTTGTTAGATGGTTTCTTTGTACCATGCTGGTTTTAAAGGGTTTTTTTATGTTCAGTTTGACATCATTTTAGACCACTCCTCTGTGAAACACATTTTAGATTTCACATTAAATATGAGGACAATATAAGTGACTGAACATTTGCATAAAGATAATAATTTGAAAGTTCAATATGATCTGTCACACTTAAACCACGTTTCTGCATTACAGAGTATTCCTGTCAGCCACTTATCTTATTTTTCGGGTAATAAATTTTTGATTACCTGCGGGTCTGATTGAGTAATGACATGAGGCTAATGTTTTTAAGTAGTCGACATATGAGTAGAATTCTTAAAAGCAAGGTCAGTGTGAAGTGATCCATGTCTAACTGACAATGCCATAACAAACCTGGTATGGATAGGTAGTACTCAAACGGATTTCTTTACATATATCATATTTAAATATGACAGCAAACATTAAACAACACATGTAGCTGAAACATTATTCCACAAAAATCTGGCACAAAACACTGGCCAGATGACGACCTTCAGACCCAAGTTTACAAAATAATAAGTGGCACCATCGTTGAAACCCTTTATTTCTTATTTGGTGCTTATTGTGACTCCCTACTCTTCATTTTCTTTAGTATGCGTACGCACATGATGTGTCGCACCAGAGCCTGTCGCAAGTGTCGCACCAGAGCTTCCCTTCCTTCCGTGTCACACCCTTCTTGCACTTCCTGTCGCCACATGCAGGGTAGTACCAGCTATCTTTTGTTCGGATGTTGATGATTTCATCTTCACACTGGAATGTTGCAGCCTGCAAACCAACAGACAATGAAGAAGAGAACAGGTAAGATACTATTACTTATTCAAGTATGGGTGTGAGGTAAAAAGGAAAATACATCATGTCTTCTGTCGCGGCCTAAGACTAAGAGTTGTTGAAGGGTTCCATTATGTGGTTTAGACTCTGAAATAGGTAAGCTTGGTAAGGCTGCATCAACATCACTGCAATTTATAATTCAAATCAATGCCTAATACTTTTTAAGCTGTCATATTTCTAAATGCATCATAACAAAAACCTGATTTTGGATTTAAACTCAGCGATAACAGGGATTCCCTCACTGTCTAGAATAGGTGTAGATGAACAACTCTGACCTGTATGGTAAAATTGGATAAAACATTAGGGTTAACATATACTAAAACGGGTGTGCAATCGACATAACCTTATACCAACCGTTGTAATATTTAGCACTCATGGAAGTCAGGATCATAGTGTACTTTCCACAGTGACCAGACATCACCTTAAGTAGTTCATCCCTAATTTTTCCCATAATGTCACTCTTAAACATGTGTCCCCTGTTTCAGGAAATCATACACTATATATGCCTGTATTTTGAACTTGGAAACATAGCAGGGTATCTCGAACATGTGATTATACAAAGAATACACCACCTTTCATTTGTAAGGGCAAAGTCAAGTGTTTTTTACCCAATCCTCGGCTATGTAGATTTGCCCACAGTTGTAATGAACCCAATAACATCTGCAACACAAACAACATGCATGTCAAGGAACCAACACTTATGTAATGTAACTGTAATGCACAATTTTTTGTTAAAGCAAATAAATTTGTAACAATGAGATATTTTTAGTTTTTTTATAGGTTAAATGCACTCAAACTCCATAAGCTGAAATGGATGGCGAACAAAAGAACCACCTTTAAAACTTACCATTATCCTTGCACTCCTCCACGTTTGACCACATTATTGATGAATTAGAGCGTATCAAGGTTATGGGATGGGGCTTTTTATGTGTCTATAAATGTTCAATGAATAACAATGTGATCTGCCATATATGATTTGAAGAAAATGAGGTTAGAGTTTTGGTAGAGGGTACGAAAACGAACCATGAACACAATAAAGATGAACGACAAAAGCAAAAAAATAATACCTTTTGAGGTGGTTCATTACTCCACAATTTTACCTTCAACTGTCCATCTACACTGTAGTCTTTTAATCATCCTCACATGCCATCTAAACTTGATTACTGATCTAGAGTTTGATTTCGAACTTGTTTTTTGGTTGCCTTTGACATAGTGTGACTACAGGTATAGATGGAACGTATTGTGACAGCAGGTATTGATGGAAAGTGTGTGTGGGTCATATCACCACGAAGGCTTATTTATATAGCTTCACTGGTAACATTTAATACCGAGAAGATGGAAGGAAGAGGCGATGGGCAGTTGAAGAGCTATTCTTTGATGCTGTTTTAGAACTGTAGGAGTCAAATTCTTGGGCTGCTTAGGAAGATGGAGTGCAAGCTGTTTTTTTTAGTGTATTAAAGTTATGCCCTCATCAATAGCTTAATCAATGAGCCATAAAGAAGGCCTTAAAGTTATGCCTTCATCAATAGCTTAATTAATGGGCCATAAAGAAGGCCTGCATGAAAGAATTTTATGTACTTTCGTTTTTTTAAGTCATGCTATTGAAAGCGCTATTAAAAGATTTCAAATTAAGCTCCCTATTACCAAGCTTGTGTAGCTTATCTTGTGTAATGGAGTTTCTTAGCTTATAGACATAAATGCTCACATTTAATAGGGAGAACTCATTTTTTATATATATCTTATCTTGTGTAATGGAGTTTCTTAGCTTATAGACATAAATGCTCACATTTAATAGGGAGAACTCATTTTTTTTTATATATATATATAGATTATATATGTTAGATCGGTTGTAGTGATGACCAATATTATCATCGTTAATTCAACGTCATGTTATTTTTTATTTCATCTTCACCAACAAAATATAATAAGCCCATAAATTTTAGGGGCAATTCTACAAACGGATCGGTCGCTCAAAGTTGTGGGTTTTTTTGTACCTAAGTAGGTTGTTTTCTTGAAATGGCTCAAGCGACTTGCGAAGTTAACATATGTTCGACATGTGGCACCACAAAAGTAGTGCCCAATCATTATATGTAAGGGTTACTTTTGTGCTACTTATCACAAGCTACTTATCAAAAGTTTGAGTGACCTTCTATTTTGTCACTTTCCTCCAAAATAGTCAAACTTCGATAAATAATATTTTATTCTTTTTGAACCTTCTCAAAGCCGAGCGAACTAGCGAAAAGTTTTAAGCGACTGACAATATTTCACCTTTTTGTACTTTACACCTCAACCTTTTTTTGTACCTTTTCAACAACTTTTTTTTACTAATAATTCGTATTAAAGCATTTTTTACACACTTTTTTAATCCTAATTATCCAGCGAAATAATTAAAAGATCTGAGCGATATTCAAATATTCGAGCGACTTTTTTTATATTCCCAACTAATGAACCATCTTTATTTTTATTATTATTTTTGTTATTATTATTATTATTATTATTATTTATTTACAAAATCTATTAACTACATATCTTCATCTTCTCCTAATACCAAAACCTAATCCAACATTTCATTATCTCCTTCAAGACAACATCTTCTTCAAAGACAATTCAACCATCGTCATCATCAAATCTAAACACATAAAAACACCATCTTTGTTCCAATCAAACACAAATTAAAGAGAAAATTCTTTAAATACCCCAAAAGTACATTAGTGTGTACCCTATATACCCCAAAATTTTCCAACTTCCTCAAATACCCCAAAGGCGACTCTCTCACAAAAATTCTTGGGCAACCATCTGAGAATTTTGACAAGTGTCCCTTTGGTTGTCCCCACCTTGTACTTGCAAAGTACAACTAACCTCACTAATTCTTGGGCAACTGGGACCTACTTTTTTTGGCGACTTTTGCTATTTTGTCTTTTAGCTAAAAAGTAGTATTTTTATATTAATTTATGGTACAAATTTCTTGGGTAACTTGGTCTCACTCTTATATATTCTTGGGAGACAAGGTCCCACATTTTTTATATTAGTGTAAATTACATATATAACTTCACATTTTATTTTGTACATATAGCTTAAAAACTTGTACATTTTAATTATTGTACCCACTCCACCACTACCACTTACTCCGGCCACCCCACCGCCACAGCCTTCATCTAAACACATTATCCACCTATCTATTGTGTACACAATGTAAAATCTTCACCTATTTACATCCAACAACGTAATTTACATAGTATCATTTTTGTATATCTATTATTGTATTATTTTTGTATGTCCATTACTTATTGTTCTTACATGAAATTACATTACCATCTACACAGTATCATTTTTGTATCTCCATTTTAAAATAGTATCATTGGGTTTGTTTGATTTGGTGAAACCGTGGGCCCAGAACTTCGTGGGTGGGTAATGTTTTTCACAAAATTGTTGATGGAAACTTGTAGTAAAGATCTGGGTTTGTTTGATTTAGTAAACAAGATCTGGGTACCTCACTCAAATCAAACTCCATCACCAAAACACCAACTTTATCTTCAACCAAAAATCAAAAAAAAAAAAAAAAAAAAAAAAAAAAGCCAACGAAAGAAGAAGAAATAGTGAGTCACAAGTCCACCATTTAAATCACCACCTTAAACCCCGACCCAAAACATCAATTATATGACTCAGTGAGTCCACTCACACCGGGTCACGCACGCGCGTGACTTGGTTTACCTTACCTTTTCTTCTCGATCTACAAGGTGGAGGTGATTAGGAGTGGTGGTGATGGTGATTTATGGCGCGTGGTGAACAAGAGGTGGCGGTGGAGCTTTGTTGTGGCGCGTGTGGTGGTGATATGTGATGAGGAGATCTCAGCTACGGGGTGGTTATGGTGTCGATCTGCTGGTGGTAGTGGTGAAGGCGGTGGAAGGTGGTGACGGCGGTGGAAGGTGGAAGGTGGTGAAAGAGATGAAGTTGTGAATGTGTGGGGAGAGAGAAAGAGAGGGGTTTTAAATAAATAATTGAGGGTATTTTAGTAATTTGGTTTTATATAAATAATGGGGTAACTAGTACTATGTGGGGACACCAAATGGAAAGTTGGCAAGATTCTGTGAGGGTTGCCCAATAATTTTTGTGGGAGAGTTGCCTTTGGGGTATTTGGGGAAGATGAAAAATTTTGAGGCATATGGGGTACACACATATGTACCTTTGGGGTATTTGAAGAATTTCTCCAAATTAAAACCCTTATAAGAACCCCTCTTTCTCAAACACAAATTACAACCCTTTAAGAACCATCTTTATCATCAAAACCAAAAACATCACAACCATATCATCGATCCAAACACAACCACATTATATAAAAGTAACAAAATCTACCATCACCTAAAATTATAATATCATTAATTTAGAATTAACTAAAGATTCTAGTCATCTTCTACATAAAAATAAAAATACACGCACCACCTGCCAACCACAATCCGGTCGTGGCAGTCGTCGGCCAGATCCGTCGAGGTGGTGGTGATGCGCCTGTCGTGGTTGTCGACGGCCGGTCGTTGTGGTTGCCAAATATATATAGAGGTTTTCATTGGTGGGTGGAAGGTGTGTGTTTACGATTTTTAATTTTGGTGTATGAGTTTGGATTTGTAGGCGGGTTGAATTTTGGTAAAGAAGATAAAAAGACAAGTGGGTGTGCGAGTGAGAGGTGTCAGGTGGTGATGAGGGTGGGGAAGCAGTGGGTGATGGCGAGTGTAAATGGTGATGATGATGAGTGTGGTGGTGGGTTTTGTTGAAGTTTATAAAGCTGTGATGACGCTAGTGGTGGTGGTGGTCGGATCTTGGTGTGTGCGAGTAAGAAGTTGTGGTGGCAGGCTGCAGATGGTGATGGATGTCGCGGCGGATGTGGTTGTGGTCGGCGGTGGCAGTTGGTAGTGGTGGTGGTGGCTGGCCGGATGTTTTGATAGAGAGATGGGTGGTGTATTTGTTGTGGTAACCCAAACTCTGTTTTTTAAATAAAACAAATAAAAGGACAAATATACCCTTACTTTAAACAGTCAAACAAGGTCAAACTAACAGAGTTAAGCAAATTGGACCGGATCCGTAACATGTCAAAACCACAGTGACTAGACTCGTAACGAAATTGAAAAATAGACTGAATCCGTAAAATCCGGTAAACCACAAGGACCATTTATGTAGTTAACTCTAAAATTTAAAATATACAACGGGCCATTAGTTGAGGATATAAAAAAAGTCGCTCGGATATTTGAATATCGCTCAGATATTCTAATTATTTCGTTGGATAATTAGGATTAAAAAAAGTGTGTAAAAAATGATTTAATACGAATTATTAGTAAAAAAAGTTGTTGAAAAGGTACAAAAAAATGTTGAGGTGTAAAGTACAAAAAAGTGAAATATTGTTAGTCGCTTAAAACTTTTCGCTAGTTCGCTCGGCTTTGGGAAGGTTAAAAAAGAATAAAATATTATTTATCGAAGCTTGACTATTTTGGAGGAAAATGACAAAATAGAAGGTCGCTCGAACTTTTGATAAGTCGCCTGTGATAAGTAGCACAAAAGTAACCCTTAGACATTATGATTGGGCACTACTTTTGTGGTGCCACATGTCGAACTTATGTCAACTTCGCTAGTCGCTCAGGCCATTTCAAGAAACCAACCTACTTAGGTACAAAAAAGCCCACCACTTTGAGCGACTGGGCCAGTCTCAAATTTAGTCCTAAATTTTATCACACAAACATACAACACTTAACCCAAATATATCTCACAAAAACCAACATCACACATAACCAACCACAAGTCCATCGATCAAACGATCAACTTGTGCTCAAAACTGGTCACCAACACGTGGGTGGGTGGAAGTGTTTTAAGATGCATGTATGGGTGAGGGGACGACACGTCTACCCTCCCATTATTACACTTAGTGTGTGTTTCTTTTTTTCCTTATAGGAAGGCAATGATAGAACCTACTTATTTAATAATATTTCTTTATTGAGTTGGATAGACTTATTTTTGTTACTTCTTTTGTATCACAAGAGCAACAAATATGAAAACTTTCCCAACAAGTGGTTCTAACAAACGGTAGACCCACATATTTTATAAGTCACTTAATGTAGAGATAAGGAAAAAAAAAAAAAAAAAGGCCTTAGCCTTTAATAAAGAGTATAAGTGACTTGCTAAATGCTCGGGAACACAACTTTTATCTGCTCAACTTTACATTGTCGTCCATTCTCCAGTCACATCCGCTAATCCTCACTTACCAATCACTATTACCTATATCGCACTTACATGAACGTAGACACATGCAACACACTCTCACACGCACACACTAAAACTAACCATAACCTCTTTGCTTGATATCGCCTAAAAAAATCAACGTTTGAAACCAAAATGAGACATGACAAACAGAGGATGAGAGAGATGTACCAGAGTCACTTGTGAGTTTGGTTTCCACCTTAGCATGTCACATTATTACGGGCATTTTGAACCCTGAAGTCTTAAAACAACATTTTGAAGAAATTAGTTGTAACCGGGTTTTATTAAGCTGGAAGTAGCAATATTTATTTTCGTAAAACTGTTTGGCAATTAGTCGTAGTTGTAACCAACTATTATAAAATGACATAAAAAGTTATTTGGTATTTTTGACTAGCTTCTTCCGGTTCTACCGAAGGTAGAAAAAGATTTCCGACCTTACTAGGGGTGAGGATCAAACCCTAAACCTCTAGAGTCAGAGGTAAAGATATTAACCACTTGATCCAACCTTGCTTTTTATTTTTACTAGTTAAAAGCTATACTTATATTTTCAAAAGGAGAAATATAAGTATGCTAAAGTGGGTCGGGTCGTGATCGTTCGGATTCATTTGTCGGTGCATACCCATACCATAATAATTTGACTTTCCTGAACTCACAAATGTTCACACTCACAATCACTCACACACTACAACATCCATTTATTAATCCACCATCATCTTAAATATAATCATGTTCCACATATAGATCCCACACATACACAATCCCAAAACCAAACCAAACCAAACCAATCAACAGATCTACATAACATAAAAATGACAAGGAGATCTGGATCATGTATAAGGATCTGTTTAGTAACATTTGCAATTGTATCAGCATTATGTGTATCTGGTCCTGCTATTTATTGGAAATTCAATAAGGGTTTTAGTTTTAATAAATCCTCTTCTTCAGTTGTTTGCAATCCTTGTGTTTGTGACTGCCCACCTCCTTTGTCTCTTCTCAAGCTTGCTCCTGGTAAATCTTTAATCTTACCCTTTATGTTTTTTTATATAAAAGATGCGATTTTTGATGTGGGTTTTTGATCTTTAGTGGAATTAGTGTATACCCTTTTATATTTTGTTATCTTTTTTATATAAAAGATGTGATTTTTTATATGGGTTTTTGATCTTTAGAAGAATTAGTGTATACCCTTTTAAGGGTCTTAGTTTTTCTGTATGGCTTTTTGATCTTTAGTGGAAATTAGTGTATACCCTTTTATATTTTGTTATCTTTTTTATATAAAGATTTGATTTTTGATATGGGTTTTTGATCTTTAGTGGAAATTGTGTATACCCTTTTATATTTTGTTATCTTTTGTATATAAAAGATAGTGATTTTTGATATGGGTTTTGGATACTTAGTGGAATTAGGGTATTTTTAAAGATCTTGTGCTTTTTGTATAAAAGTTGGGATTTTTATATGCTTTGCTGATATTTAGTGTAGAAATGTAGAATTCTGTGTACCCTTTTAAGATCTTAAAGTTGGGATTCTGATATTGGGTTTTGATCTTTAGCGGAATTCTGTAGACCCCTTTTGATTGTTTGTGTAGTTGTTTATGTTAATTTGATTTAGTTGGGATGAAGTCCCTCTTTATTTTGGTGCTAGTGGATGTAAAGTTTTGAACTTTTGATCTGATTTTTATGATTTCTGATACGGGTTTTTGATCTTTAGGGATATTAGTGTGTACCCTTTTGATTGTTTGTTTAGTGGTTCATGTATATTTCATATATGTCGGATAAAGGTCCTCTTTTTTGTGTACTATGTGATGTAAAGTTTTCACTTTGATAAGATCGTCTTTATTTTTGTGTTTGATTGGGTTAGTTTATGGTTTTAACATTGATATTGATAAGAGTATATATTCTCTAGTTTTTCATGTTAGTAGTAATAAGGGTAAAGCCTCTCTGTTGTCTTCTACTATCTAATGTATTTTTTTCTGATATATTATCGTTAATGTCTTGTCTGATTAGGCTGTATTTTGTATAGGATTTTGTATAAATATATATATCTAGATGAGCATTTCTGTATTTTTTGGCGTGGTGTAGATTCCTTGTTTCTTATTTAACGGAGTAAAATGTTTAAGGAACATGAAATTGATAATATTGAAACTAATATGCTTGATCTCTTCTGACCATGTTAGGATGCTAGAATATGTAATGTCTCTGAACTTTGGTAGCCTAAACTTTACAAAAAATGACTGCTGATCATAAATTTGGATTCGACTATTAATTCTTGTTTCTTTTCTAATTTTGCAGGTTTGGCCAATCTTTCGGTTACTGGTAAGTCTTCATCATTTATAGTTGATTAGTAGTTTCAGTTATGGTTAAATGTGAAACCTGAGATTTGAGTTAACGATTAAGATTTTGAGTGTATGCCTCTTAGAGTCTTAGTTACTGAACACGGTAATGTTATGGGTCTTGTTCCTAAATACATGAAATGATACGGGTCTTCTTTCTAGATAGACCATCAGCATAAAAAAGTTCATTTTTTCGGAGTTTATATTTAGTTGATGTAGATGTCAATCTTTAATGTCAAAATATCTTAAATAATACTTTTGAATTATTATTATTTTTTTAGAATGAATAGAGTAAAAAATACGTGCAAGTTTTCTTTGAGAACAATGCCGCAATGATGGTATGTAAATGTCATTATATATAAACATGTATATCTTGTAATGAGAAAAAGTTAATTTATTCAGGTGTTAAAGTTCAAAATAACATCTTGAATTACCCAAGTTTGCACTCATGATGAAACAACTTCCAGTGTGATTTTCACTTAAGATTCTACTAAGCGTTATAATGGTCATGAAGTCCGTCACTCTGTCATAAAATTGTTTAGAAAACAAAGGGAGGTCGATTAGATGTTGAAGAACTATTAGGTACTCCTTGACTTCATGGTCAAACTTAGGACTTTCATCATTCAAAATAACATAGACTCTGCACATATATGACATTAGTAAACTAATTTTCACCACCACCTATATTAAGTTACCAACAGGTAGATACGCAAACCATCATTATAGGCCAATTATTATAATTGTAATATATAGCCAATACTCAAAGGTGCCGTGTAACAGATGCTATTTCACCATGCCCGCAAATTGTATAACTAACGTAAGTAGTCAAAAACTTTGATGTAAGCAAAGTATCAAAAGAAAATCTGTTATCAAAATGCCTGAGTGACAGACTTGTTCAGCTACGTAACAGATGTCTGACTGACAACTAAAGGCCTGAGTTTTTAAACCTCTGTTTGATTCAGAGCATCCATGGTTTTCTTCAAAGCTTTTTCCGCACCCTTTGGCAGTATATGATCCTTTGTGTTTTCTAATTTAAAAACATGGAAAAAGGTTTTTAACTTCAGAGCATGACGAAAAACAGAAAGAAGTAAAATGCATTTATGGAGCTTTTGATCTCAAAATAGAACATTTTGTCTCATATGAACACATGCGAACCATGCTAACTTATACATCGTGCATCGAGCCTTGTAGATTTTTCTCCCAATTTGCGAATGTGAATTGTAAATACATATTTTACTAATCTACATATTGATTTTGCTACCCAAAATCCAGATTGTGGGAAAGATGATCCAGATCTTAAGGAAGAAATGGAAAAACAGTTTGTGGATTTACTCTCAGAAGAGCTAAAACTGCAAGAAACAGTGGGTGATGAACACATGCGCCATATGAACATCACATTTGGTGAAGCAAGAAGAGTTGCCGCCCAATACCAAAAAGAAGCCGAAAAATGCAACACCGCTACTGAAACATGTGAACAAGCAAGAGAACAAGCCGAAGCATTAATGAGACAAGAAAAGAAGATAACCTCATTGTGGGAAAAACGAGCTAGACAACTTGGTTGGGCAGGAGAATAAGTTTATCACCAATTCTTTTTCCTAATATTCTTTCTTGAATCCAGGTTTTCGATAATTATAAATGTTGTACTACGTGAATTTATATAGCTACTTACATTAATTTTGTTAGCAGGGGAATAAACTTTTCCCTTGAGTAATCATACAAGTTGCATAATTCTCATGTAGTTATTATGGTGGTCTTGTTTTCGTATTCGGAACTTTCAGGATTTTGATTATAGGGGGTGTTTGAGTTTGCGATTTAAAAGTGATTGTCATAGGAATGTGTTTTGATGTGATTATGTTGCTTGAAGTTCTATTACAGATTAGTTAGATAATTAAATGTTTTTCGTTAGTTAAACTATTTGATAGATTAAATGCACAAGCCTCTTGAACACCCCTAAGGCCCTAACAGCAGCTTGTTCAACGATGTTCCTCACAAGGAATATCTTGATTGCCTTGTCCTTGGGGCAGGACTTTCTGCAGTTTGAGCAACGAATGAACTTCACATGACCACGATCATGCTTGATCGTTCCACCATTCTTTCGCTTAAACATCATTTTGCCACGAAGAAGTTTGTGGTGTGTTTTTCTGTTGATAAGGTCTGTGCCGTCTTCACATGACCAAGATCATGTTTTTCTGTTGTAGCCGCACTTTGTTGCGGATTTTTGCTTTTTGTTTACTTGTAAAGGTGAATAGAAGCTGCATTCTTTGCAATTGGTAGCTAATTTGCTGCAGCCTTCTTGTATTGAATAGAAGTTACTGTCTTGTATAGCTGTCTGAGATAGCTGCTAGTATTATCTGAGATAGCTGCTGTTTTGTGGTAGTTATCAGTTGTTTAAGCATTATAAAGAACTAGCAGGGCCCCCGCGTGGTGCAGCTGCGGACACCCTGTAATTTAATTTTTTTGATTAATAATTTATTTTATTTGTACGTTTTTTTGCTATAGCTTTACTGATTAGTTTTTGATGGCAAAAGTTTGATGAAATTTTGCTTTGTGTGTATTATTTTATTTATTACTCCCTCCGTCCCATAATAAACGTCCACAATGGAATCTTGGAGTGTCCCAAATTAAGTGTCCATGTTGTATTTCAACCAATGAGAAAAAACTTTAGTGGGTAAAGATGATATTTGATTGGTGGAGAGTGTAGTTAGTGGGATTTTCTAAAATTTTGTGCAAATGGAATATGGACACTTAATATGGGACGGAGGGAGTATTTATTTTATGTTTTTATTTAGTAGTTTGCTTGGTTTGTACAACATGTGAACATATTTTAGTTTATTATGTTCATTTTGACAATAAATTTACGGATATTTAAATTTTCGTTTAGCTCGTGTCCGTTCGGGCTCGAGCCCGTTTGACCCGTGCCCGTTCGGGCTCGAGCCCATTTGGCCCATTGCCCGTTCAGGCTTAAAAATTTGTATAATATGCTTTATTATTTGTATTAGTGACATTTAATACAGTAATTGTGTTTAAGTTGGTTATATAATATACTTGATAATTTGTATTTCTTATGTAATGGGTGTTTTAATAATGTATTAATTGTATTTATTGACTATTTAATTAATTGTATTTAATATACATAATGATCAATTTTAAGTCATTAATTTTAAACTTTAATGGCAAAAACAAAGGCTATGTTTGGCACACAAGATTGTTGGGAGATTGTGCTTATTTTTTCAAAAAATAAGCTACTTAAAAAATAATCTTTGTTTGGCAAACATAACTTATAAGAGATTCTAAAAAAAATAATCTTTCATAATCTCTTAAAACCAAATGTTACTTCATGTAACTTATAAAAATAATCTCTTTTTATAATCTCCAACACCAGCAACAGTTATTTTCGCCAAAAATACAGTGGTGTGTACTTTAAACTTCTAAACTTGTAAATGTCTAATTATATTTCATTTATGGTACTCCATCCGTCCCACATTAAATGTCTTGTTTGACTTTTTAAAGTTTCTTTTTTCACAACTTTGACCTTAAATAATTTTGCTTGTGTAATATAGTATTTGATAAAATTTATGTGCAGTGAAAATATATTTAATACTCAATCCATTCATATGTTTTGCATCAAGTATTATATAACACAAACAAAAATATTTAACGTCAAAGTTGTGGAAAAAAAACTTTGAAAAGTCAAATAGGACATTTAATGTGGGACGGAGGGAGTATTAATTGTCTAATTGTGTTTGAATCACTTGTGCTTTAAGCTTCTAAACTTGTAAGACTTAATTTTAAATATTCTAATTATAGTAGTCCTTTATGCATTATATTAAACATTATAGAGAATAGGCATGTCTATTCTCTAATATCATGGATGTTAGTTTCATTGTGTTATTAATATAAGATTCTACCTTTTGCACCCAAAAAAAAAATGGTAGTACTTGATTATATGATTTTATTAGATGATTAGGTAATCAAAAGAAAAATATATGCATAGTCCTGATGAATATAAAAGTAACATGTTGAATAAGTTTAAAAGTGTGGCTTTGAGTAAATCAGGATAGAAAGGAGGGTGTATTTAGTTTAAAATTGGAAAACGAATAATTGGATTATATTAGGAGTCGGTTGATATTTTGGGTATATGTATATAAACATCGTGTGTCTCTTTTATATTATTCCCACACCACAATCGATTTGTCTCTGTTGCCCTAGTTACAGTTTGTTCATATACAAAAATATGGATCATACCGAGAAGAAATTTACTGATCTCGAGATCAGCCATAAGACTTATGTGCCAATAAGGCGTCCAGATGATGGCGGGACGCCCTCAGAGGAGTCAGTGAAGCTTTTAATCAACCACTTTCCAGTCAAATTTGATCCATCGGTATCAATTTTTCGCTATCATATAAATTTCAGACGGTGGTCAGATGACGAGGCTAGACCAATACGAAACTCACTTTTGAGATTGATATATATCGAACTATGCAATATTCATTCTTCTTTGTTTCCGTTACACCGGACTGCATATGATGGTGGAAGCTACCTTTACACGTTAAAGGCGCTGGAGAAACCATCTTCTACTTTTGTTGTGGATTTACATGGTCAGCGGTACACATGCATCCTTAGCAGTGAACGTAAGTTAAACCTTTCAAACTTACTCGAGAGAGATGAGGCCATGCATGTCCCTTTTGAGGAGTTGCAGGCTCTCAATGTCGTGATGAAGAGCGGTCTTTTCGTGGAAAAGATTTCTGTTGGCGGAGGATATTACCCTACCAAACACCGGAGAGAAGATGACCCTCGTTGTGGTGTAGCTCCTTTTAGAGGCTTACAGCAAAGCTTAATGGCCACTAAAAATGGGTTGGCTTTGTGTGCAGACCACTCTGCAATACCTTTCCGCAAGAATATGTGTGTTCTTGACTTCCTGATTGAGTACATTCCTGAAATTCAAGATATTTCAGACATTTCAAAGTTTCGGGACAGAGTACATATGGCATTAAGAGGATTGAGAGTGAGTGTGACTCATCGTCCTACAAAAGAGACATATATTGTATCTGGATTGACAGATCGTAATACGAACAATATCTATTTCGAACTTAATGATAATACAATATCAGGGAAGAAAGTTATATATCTTATTGAGTATTATAGGAGAAAGTGGAACCGGAAAATAGTGCATTTGAGTATTCCATGTTTGAAACTTGGCCGTGGTAAAAAGCCAAACTATGTTCCGATGGAATTCTGTGTCCTAGTTAATGATACAAGTTTTCCAAAGGAGAAACTATGTACGGAAGCTTCTAGAAAATTGAAAGAAGTGTCTCTTCTCTCCCCTGATGTACGGAGAAGTGAGATATCTAGGATGGTCCATGACGAATATGCAATTTGTTGTCGGGGTCACAGTGCGAAAGTGCTTGAGAGTTTTAAAGTTGAGGTTGGTATAAACATGACAGAAGTGATTGGGCGGGTAATGGAACCGCCTTATCTAATAATTGGCCAGAACCACACCATAAGTGCTCACCCAGACAACTGTGCCTGGGAATACTTTAGCAGAGAACCTGTATTTATGGGCAAGGCGGCTAAGAGGTGGGCACTTATCAATTGCAGTTGGGCTAGTGGCAAAGACAAGCTTAATGACGTTGAAGCATTTATTCAGAAATTGAGGGAGTGTTGTACTGGCAAGGAAGTTGAGATGGAAAATCCGCTTGTAGTGCGTGAAACTTGCATGAGTGAGCTGTCTAATTTAAGCAAAGTCCGTGCTCTTCTTTCATCGGTTATAGAGGAGTCTGGTAAAATAGACCAAGAACCACTGCAATTAGTATTTTGTGTTTTGGCTGATAGAGACATTGGTTATGAGTATCTAAAATGGGTTTCCGAAGCAGAAATTGGCGTGCTCACCCAGTGTTGTTTGTCTGAAAATGCCAACAAAGCGACTAGTCAGTTTCTTGCCAATTTGTGTCTGAAGATCAATGTGAAACTTGGTGGCATTAATGTGCAACTTGATAGACCTATTCCTCATTTCAGTGACGATGACAATTTCATGTTCATTGGTGCTGATGTGAGTCACCCGGATGAATTAAACAGATTATCTTATAATTATTCATCTGTCGCAGCCGTCGTTGGCTCGGTGAACCCACCTTCTGCCACTCGTTACATTGCTCGTGTGTCCTTACAAAACCCCGGCAAAGAAGAAATTGTTGATTTTGGGAGTATGTGTTTAGAACTGGTAAATGCATACGAACAGATGAACGGACTGAAGCCAAATAAGATTGTGGTTTTCCGTGATGGGGTGAGTGACTCACAGTTTGATATGGTTCTCAACAAAGAGATGGGGGACATGAAAAAAGCCATATATACTAAAACTTACTGTCCTTTGATCACTTTCGTCGTTGCTCGAAAACATCACAATATTCATTTATTTTCAGATGATGATAGAGTGTGGGGAAATGTGCCTCCGGGTACAGTTGTGGACACTGCGATCGTTCATCCTTTTGAGTTTGACTTTTACCTTTGTAGCCATTTTGGCGCAACTGGAACAAGCAAGCCTACACACTACACTGTAATTTGGGATGAAAATGGTTTCTCGTCCGATGATATGCAAAAGCTGATCTATCACCTGTCCTATTTATTTGCACGCTGCTCAAAACCTGTTTCGTTGGTACCACCCGTGTACTACGCTCATCTCGCTGCATACAGGGGCCAGATGCTGCAAGAGGTGGCATGGGAAGCGAAATCGTCATCAATGTCTTGTAAGGTCGCTGATTGCCTTCAGGATTCAATGTTCTTCATTTAGGTGAAGGGGCTTCATACTAGGGATTTTTTAAGCTCTGCTTCTTGTCTTTATGTCTATTGTTTGTGTATCAAGTTTGATTTCTTAGAGAATGGTTTGCACTTGATCATAATAAAAATAAAACCGTAATTTCTATGTAAGGTATATATATATATATATATATATATATATATATATATATATATATATATATATATATATATATATATATAATCTATGTTTGTGGTGGTAATTGAACTCTCATCCATTTGTGTAGAGGTTAGAGAACAAAATCATTTGGCAAAATTTCCATTTGTATAATAGTTTACTACAGTATTTCTTATTATTCAATGTAAGTTATATAGAAGAAAATATTATAAAATGTTATGAACGAGGTGGAAGCGACCTGCGCTTCGTGGGGAGCAACAATTTTTGAACGATTTTCGTGTACTTCTTCTTTGGATGCGATTTTTTTCCTTCCGAGTTGTTTTATGTTCAGGGCTGATTTTCTTATGTGTGAAAAAATGAAAAATTAAAAAGGGTCAGGTTGATAACATGGTTTTAGTATGTTTGTAGTGTCATTAGTTTAGTAGGGCTCTTTGTTTTATGTTTAGGTTTTAGTTATTGTATGTGTGCTTTCAGTGTTGGTTTCGTGTTTTGCTGTCGTAACTGTGGCATTAAAAAGTTGATAATTGTTGTTTCCTATCGAGTGATTATACAGAAGGAAAATATGTTTGCAAATGACACTTCAAAAGATATTTTTTATATGTTGCTATATCAAAACAATTAACAGAAAAAACATGGGCCGGACAAACCAAAACAGCCCAAGAAAAGAGAAGCAACCGAAAACCACATAAAAGTGGTTGTTTTAAACGACTATTAGGATGTAGATAAATAGTAAGAGTTGGTAGATGATTATATATAGGGGGTGATTTGCACACTATTATATATATTTGATTGGAACACTCTCAAACGTGCATTAACCATTTCTTAAATTGTTTGTACATTAAGGGCATGCTTGGTAAAAGGTTATGGGGGTGAGGAATGAGAAAAATAATGAAAAATGTTGATTGGTAAAGTATAATGCAATGACTCATTACCCAATAGTAGGTAATGAGCCATTACCCAATAAATTTGGGAAATGCTTTCCTTACTCTTTCCTTTTCCTTAGCATTCCGTTTGCTTTTCTCTTTTGCATTCTTTATTTTGAACCAAGCGCACTCTGAGTGTCTCAATCAAATCTATAAGTGTAGTGTGTCAATCACTTCTTTTATATATAGGGTGCGCCATTTGTTTATATATAGGGTGTGTGGATCTAGTGAGAAGAATTATTGAACTGAGAAGAGTGAGAAGAAATTGTAGCCACATATTTTAAATAAGAAAAGAGAAATAATAAGGAGATGCATATATTTTTGTAGGTGTATCTAATATTTGTGGTTGTGTTTTTTTCTCATTTTTATCATTTGATCCTAAGTCTATATTGAAAAATATAAAGGAATATAAAATATAAAGTTTAATAAGTTAAAAGTATTAAACTATAAAAAACTTTGTTTTATTGTAAATAGAGTAGGGCAAGGATTGGAGGACAAAATAGGGCGGACCGGAGATATCAATAACATATCCTTTATACTCCGTATATATTTGTAATTGTAATTGTAATTGTAATGTAATATAATGGTTTGTCGTAAACGCGTTATTGGACAACTGCATATGATTTCCTGTTCTTGAAAGCAAAATGACACTCCTCTAACACTAGAATACTAGATGGCTATACATAGATAATTGATGAAATATAGAAAATGACATGTTGACATTTTCTTTAAATTTGATTAGTTTGTTATATCAATCGTTGTAATAAATGTTTTGGGTGACACGTGAAAACGATAGGATGATGTTGCTCTTAAATGTTGATATATTGATATAATAAATAATATTTCCTTTGTAAATCATTCATATCATTAGTCGTAATAGTGGAGTTGAAATGTTTAGGTAAAAATTAAAGCTTATGTGATCTTGATTGATAATATGATTTTTTTTTCTCTAATTTTCATTTAACAAAACTCGTAGCTGATGAAAGCTTTTTTTACATTTTCAAATCACTACGAAAAACTAGTTGAATTCTTCATATTTTAAAAATGCTTGTTTGTTAAAATTTTATATTAAGTCATGTTTAATTAATATGTGACTTAATACAGACAACCTCAGTTTTATTACTTAATATTTTAAGTTATATTTTTTTTTATTAAGTCACAAACAAACAGTTTTTGTATGACTTAATAAATTCAGTTTTTTTCATATTAAGTCAATTAAGTCGATTTCAAACACCACCTAAATGGCTATGGTTAATTTCATTTAACAAAACTCGTAGCTGATAAAGCGTTTTTTACATTTTTAAAACACTACAAAAAACTTGAATTCTATATATTTTAAAGGCTAAATGGCCACGATTAAAAATGTGAAAAGTCATAGAGTCCATACTTTCACATGTGTAGTAATAATGCGTGTGACAAATTTTTCTACACATGCTAGTGTGGAGATATTATCCAAATTTCTATGGTTAAAAGTGTCGAAATATTTTTTAAATGTTCACACCTAAAAGTGTGGCAAATTGCAAAAAATGATTACAAGAAAAAAGTGTGAAAACATTTGCGACACATATAAATATAGCTTTATTATAATTGTACATATTTTCAAGCTTTTATTTCAAACAAATAACTCCTAAATGAAAAGCTGATTTATGAAGCTTTTTAAATATTTTGTAGCTGTTAAAACTTTAAATTACTGATATACCCTCCAAACATTTGTTTATAATTATAGATATGTCCTTTTATGTCATTTACATCTTATATTTGCATTTAACAGCTAACTTACCAAACACTTTTATTGAAAAAGTATACAACTTGTACCTCATATTAACAGCTTACAGTTTACGGCTTACAGCATACAGCTTACAGCTAATTATTGCCAAACATACCTATAAATGTAGCAAAATTATTAATCATATACCAAAATAATAATAATAATAATAATAATAATAATAATAATAATAATAATAAAATAAATAAAAAATAAAAAAATATCAACAGTTGACCATACCGTGGCAAAATAAGTAATGAGAATAGAACTTTTTTGTAGTGAAGGTAAAAAATCGTTATTAAACACTAGACCCCGTCCACAGTATCAGAGACGAACATAACCAAAACCGAAGAAACCGTGAACCAAAAATAAGAAAAATGTGAAACCAAGAACAATCCCACGTTCCTCGGCTCGATTCCGGTTTTGTACATGTTCAATATTTTCGTTTTTTTTTTCCACGACAAGTACAAAAATGTCAAAAACTCACACTTTGAGACAAATTAGTGATAACCAAAAAGATAAAACTTACTTCCATGTCGATCATGTTGACAAGGATATTTGAATCTTTTGATAATATTACTAATTCAAGAATCAATTCTTTACTGTTATTTGTAATAGATTACATCATTGAAGTTTAGGGTTTTAATTTTCGATGGTTTAAGGTTAGTCACTTAGTTGATTCTAATTTGTAAGGTAATATGTTTGATTTTTTTAATTAATTAATTATTATTATTATTATTATTTTTCGTGTCGTGAAAGAATGCATGTACATAATGTCTCAAACAAACACGTTCAAATTCTCTACTTTTTAAAAGAGTCGGTTTTGTTCTGACCTGAAACCGTCCCGAGAACTGCACTGTTAGTATTCGAGATACCGAGTTCCACAATTCGAAGATCCAGTTCGGTTTCTAATCGGTCTCGGTTCGGTTTTTGGCTACTTTTGGTACCTCGGATTTTCTAAAATAAGGCATTTTCCAAAAACCAAAGTTGACTTTAAACTCACCAATTATTACATTACAATTTTTAAACAATAAAACCTTCATGAATTCAATATTCATATAAACCACCGACTAAAAACAACACACTAATCAATATATTCATCATCATTAATATAATAATAATAACAACCCATTATAGATTTATAGATCCATTGGCCAAAAAAGCAAAAAAGATTCCATCTTTTAGTTTTTCTAGATCAAAATCCAGTTGGGTTTTCAAGATTCTTGCAAAAGATTTATAAAGATTCAAACTTTATTAAAAACCATGGAGAAAAGAGGTCATGATGATGAAAATGGTGATGATGGTATGCATCAATCCAAGAAACTGAAGTTACCCAATTTAGCAAGGTTTGTTTTGAGTGCTTTTGCTGAGTTTATTGGTTTAAGGATCATGTTTTGTGTTTGAACATTGGTTTTATAGAATAGTGTTTTTTAAGTGCTTATTTTGGAGTGAAATAAGCAAATATGAATTGAAGGAGTGAAGGACTAATATAAGCAATAGTAGACACCTACTTGAGTTGCTAAATAGTAAGTTGTTTGGAGTTGCTTATGCTAAACTGCTTATTCCAGAAATAAGCAGTTTTGATAAGCAATCACAAACATCCCTTAAAAAGCCTTTTATTTGTTTTGTTGAGTTTGTTGGTGTAAAGATCATGTTTTGTGTTTGAATATTGGTTTGTATAGAATAGTGTTTTTAAGTGCTTATTTTGGAGTGAAATAAGCAGATATGAATAGGAGTAGTGAAGGACTAATATAAGCAATAGTAGTAGACACCTACTTGAGTTGCTAAATAGTAAGTTGTTTGGAGTTGCTTATACTAAACTGCTTATTTCAGCAATAAGCAGTTTTGATAAGCAATCACAAATATCCCCTAAAAAGCTTTTTATTTGTTTTGATGGGTTTGTTGGTGTAAAGATCATGTTTTGTGTTTGGTTTTGGTTTTTTGGCTTTCGGACTAGTTGTGTATGTATGGATTTGTTATCATGGTTTAGTTTAAAATTGGTTGTATAGTATAGTGTTTTTAAGTGCTTATTTTGGAGTGAAATAAGCAAATATGAATAGAAGGACTAATATAAGGAAATTGTAGACACCTACTTGAGTTGCTAATAGTAAGTTACTAAGTTGTGTGGAGTTGCTTATGCTAAACTGCTTATTTCAGCAATAAGCTGTTTTGATAAGCAATCCCAAACACCCTGTTAAGTTGTTTTGAGTAATTAGTTTGGAGTTTCTTATTACGAAGCTTATGTCAGCAATAAGCAGTTTTTATGAAGCAAGCACAAAGTCACAAACACCCCCTAAAATGCCTCCATCGTGTTTTTATTTGGTTTGTTGAATTTGTTGGTGTAAAGATAATGTTTTGTGTATAGTGATCATTAAGAGAACTGAGTTTGATGAAATGAAGAAGCTTTTTTGGCTTTTGAAGTAGTTTTGTAAGTATGGATTCGATAATGTCTTTTGGTGTTAAATTGTTAAAATTTAGGATTGTATAGAATAGTGTTTTAAATGCTTATTTTAGAGTAATATAAGGTTTTTAGCAATAGGGATATGAGCACTTGATAAGCAATCCCAAACACCCTTTTTATTAGTAACCGATTAGGTCTTTAGAGCTGCTTATTTCAGCAATTAGCAGTTTTGATAAGCAATCCCAAACACCCCCTAAAACGGCTCCATCCAGTTCTGCTTTTTCAATTTCCTAATGATGCACAAAATTACTTGGATTTACTAGAAATGTTGACGGAACTAGAGTATAGAATGTTGAACATCACAGATCTTACGGTTCGAGTTACTATAGCTATGTTATTGGACTTGTTAGACGTCAAGTTCATGTTTGCGAGTCTTTCGTATTATTAATTTGAGATGTGAGTATACCTGTCCTGAGTGCAAATCTTCATATGATTTTGAGCTGAAAACATTGAGTTTTCCCTATTTTTTCCCCGCCCAGTGTAATTGTGGAAGCTCTCAAGGTTGATAGCTTGCAAAGACTCAGCTCATCTTTAGAGCCTCTTTTCCGGAAAATTGTAAGTTGTAAACTGTTATTACGCATTGTCCTTGACTTGTTTTACTTATAGAATTCATAATAATTAGTTGAAATTTGTTTCTCCATGCTTTATATGACTATAGACCAATCAGTTTGTTTCTTTATAACAAATTCAATGTAAATTTGCTTATCATGAATCTATCTTGAAAAATAGGTAAGCGAAGAAGTGGAGCGTGCTTTGACTAGATATGGGCATGGTGAAATTGCTGGAAGGTAACATGTTATGTTCCTATTATACTGACACGTAGCCACGTATAGCTCGTAACCTATTTATGGGATTTTTTTTGAACAAGTCTTCAACATTTGCTATCTGTAAGCTTGATTATCGAAATTAATTATTATATGTATCAACGTACCAGATCATCGCCACCGCGGATACAAGGTCCAGAAGGAAAAATTTTGCAGCTTCAGTTTAGAACTAGGATGCCACCTCATCTATTTACAGGTGGCAAGGTTGAGGGAGAGCAAGGAGCAGCTATTCACGTGGTCTTGTTAGATGCAACCACAGGTAATGTGGTGCAAACTGGACCAGATTCAGCTTCAAAACTGAATGTGGTGGTGCTAGAAGGTGATTTTAATGAAGAAGTGGATAAAAACTGGAGCGTTGACCAGTTTGAAAGCCATGAAGTCAAAGCCCGTGAAGGGAAAAGACCACTTTTGACTGGGGAGTTACAAGTGACATTGAATGAAGGAGTCGGGACTCTCGGTGATCTTACTTTTACTGACAATTCAAGCTGGATTAGAAGCAGAAAATTTAGGCTCGGTTTGAAGGTAGCTTCTGGATACTGTGTTGGAATCAGAATTCGCGAAGCTAAAACTGAGGCCTTTGCTGTTAAAGATCATAGAGGAGAATGTATGAATCACAAAGCTTACATTTCTCATTACATATTATATATATGAGGAAAATGGGTCGGCAATCGGGTAGGGTATGAAGCCAAAATGGGTATTTTTTTGGGGTTGGGTTGACTTTGAACTATTATTTCCAAATACTTTTCTAGGAAAAAATGTGTGTCAAATATGTTTAAGAAGGTATATTATTCAATTAAAATATTGTAGGTGTTGCATCACTTGACTCGTTTGGCCTGTGGAGTGTGCTCATTTTAACTAGTTTTTTTCAAGGATTTCTAACTAAGTATAACATTTTTACCCGTTTGACCCGTTAGAGATTAAACATAAAAAGAATCGACGCATTCACAGTATATGAGTTTGATGGCTGTATCTGTTACTTTTGCAGTGTACAAGAAACATTATCCACCTGCTTTACATGATGAAGTTTGGAGATTGGATAGAATAGCAAAGGATGGGGCACTGCATAAGAAATTGATGAAATCTGAAGTTATAACCGTTGAGGATTTCCTTCGTGTTCTTGCCAGAGATCCACAGAGACTTAGAAACGTAAGCTTCTTCTGTCACTTATGTTCTTGTTATCTACACACGGTGTTTTGTTTTTGCTTTTTCCTCAATGGATGTTGGAATTATGTTTTGGAACATCTGATTTACTATAATCAATTTCTGTAACTTTTGGATACGGGTCAATAATTCTGATTTAGATAATCAATCTCATACTAACTACAAGGATATTGATTATCTAAAGGTTTCAATAAATTGATTTTTCTACCCCATGTAACCTCATTTTGAGACTTATTATCTATTTTACAGACCGTCTCCAATTTTTTCCCAAAAAAATCATATTTTTATGGTCATTTTTTAATTAATAGTTTTTCTTTAATGATCGCAATTTTCCAAACTACTAAACAAATGACAATTTGATTGTTACAACTTCAAACGTCAAAATCACACTGCAAACACTATTTGTTATCGCTCGTTTCTTCAATATCACTATCAAACACCCGCTAATACATAAGTGAATACAGATTCTAGGGAGTGGGATGTCAAATAGGATGTGGGAAAATACAGTGGAGCATGCCAAGACTTGTGTTTTGGGAGGAAAGCTGTATGTATACTATGCTGATTTATCTCACACCACTGGTGCTATCTTCAACCACATTTATGAGTTACGAGGTCTTATTGCTGATGGGCAATTTGTTCCATTGGAATCGCTTACTCACAATCAAAAGGTCTGCACAACTCTCAAATTTCTTCTCAATTGTTTTTACATAATCTAATCCGTTATGTGTCTTTTGTTAAACAGCTTTCAGTAGATTCACTAGTGAAAAGAGCATATGAGAATTGGAATCGAGTCATAGAATATGATGGCAAAGTCCTGAGTGCACTAACATTCCCTTCACCGCCTGCTCATAACACGATTGAATATCCATTTATAAATTCTGATCCTAATGTGAGCGTTTCAACAAGCTCACACACTGACTATGGATCAAATGAACCATCGTTTGATGGTTCAGCAGATTGGTCCGACCCGCAAGGGCATGGGTTTGGAGACTCGTTCTCTGAAGAAGTTCGTTTGAGGAGTTCAGAAATGCTGGAAACTGATGACATGCAGAAGTTACTTAGAAGCTTTGGTGTTGGAGCCACCGGACCTACTTATGGTCTCTATGACAATGATTCATACGGTTATAACGTTCCTCATGAGCCAGAGGTGGCCCCTGTGTATGCACAAGGGCCCGGACGCAGTTCAGGGAAGGCGGTTGTTGGTTGGCTCAAACTGAAGGCTGCATTGAGATGGGGGATATTTATAAGGAAGAAAGCTGCAGAAAGAAGAGCTCAACTGGTTGAGCTTGATTAACTAAAAATAGTGATCTATACTAAACAGACGCTTGCCCTTGCATTCCTATGTGTACTCAGTTCATATTCATACTTAAGGTTCGGAAAAAAAACAACTAAAATGTAGTTACTTATGTGTGTAACACTAGATCTTGATTTATAGATTTTTTTTTTACTCACCATGAAATCTGTTTTACAGTAGCCTGGCTTTGATAAGGACTGATTTACTAAGGAAAACCCATTGCTTGTGCTAACTAGCCCTTGGTTCCACGCCTTTTAGGATTCGTTTTAATGGGTTATCGGTATAATCCTTGAGAAATCAAATCCATGGCTTTGTGCTCTTTTTGGTTTCGGTTTTAATGGGTTATCAGTACAATAGCATGAACCAGGTCAAATTGCACCATAGTCTATCAAACTCTACCAAAGATTACTATTGAATGTTCAACTTTAAAACTTTCTTTTCTATGCAAACAGCTTTTTTTCTTTTTTCTTTTTATTATTTATTTATTTATTTTATATATTTTGAGACATATAACAGGAATTTCTGTTCGAGATCTATGCAATTCTAAAAGGTCGGAATCTTTTATTTAATTAAACAAAACCCTATTTGGAATTTTCCATTTAAGAAAAATGGATTCATACCTTATTTAGTAATAATTTTATTTAAAAAAAAATATTATTTTCTTATGGGTTTTGCTAACGATAGCCTAAGGGTTGTCGTTAAGAGACATTATTTTATTACAATTGTTTGTAAGAATGAAATTCAACCAATCACAATCAAGTATCAATTGTGTAATCACTATATTCTAAATTGTCTTCACTTTTTTCGGAATTATCATCCAATCAGAAGCATTCATAAATGGTGTTGTAATAAAACTTATTTACTTAAAGACAACCCTTAGGGCTATTGTTAGCAAAACCCTTTTATTATTAGGTAACATTTTATATTTATTCATAACACAAGTAGAAGATAAATACAAAAAATATAGATAACATGCAATTAATAATATGATTAAAATTTTTAAATAATTATCTTTAATAATAAAAAACTATAATTAAATATCATAAATCAAACAAAACAAAAATTAAATTATTTGTTTTTTAATAAATAAAAATATATGATTCAAAATTTTTTAAAAAAGCTCGCGTGTGCGCGGGCATTATAACTAGTACATGCAATAGGAATATCAAATTCAGTACATACGATGAGAAATTTCAAATTTGACTACATACGCTAGTAATTTTGGAAAATGTTACATTAGACCACTTCCAACAATGAAGTGTCTCTTTCTATGTAAGTTGTGTCACCTCTGTGCCATATCAGCGCTTCCCAAAATGAAGCACCCCAATGGTGGTGTGTCTCATTCCGTAAACACCCAATGTCACACAAACACACACACAACAATCGAACTGTCACACCCCCAGATTTGGGTCGCAGCGGAATGGAACCCGAGGGCGCAACTTTCATGGCAATCAAAGTACAAGGAAATAAAGAATGACCTCTAAGTGAGTCATTTTAAAACAAACGTTTGATTTAATATAAGGTTTTACAAAATATTAGAGTTCACGTTCAAAACACAAAATCAAACGCTAAGTAAAGTAAAGACATCTTCATCATGATGTGCATCCATAACGTGACTCTAGCGTGGTCCATACATACTTATGCAAACTTCATTTAGTTACCTGAAAATACACGCTAAAACGTCAACATAATTGTTGGTGAGTTCATAGGTTTAAGTAAACAAGTATTTAGCGGAACACAAGATTTTCAGTGGAGATAACCATTATAGCAAATACAATGTTAACCCAAAAATAAAATACAATGCCATGAGCTCATGACCCCGAAGCTCGACGTAATCATATGAAATCAATCATAATAATGCCCCTAGTATGTGTTTGCCAGACACTCGGAAATAATCCGAATGATATGCGTCCGATCGGACGAGGTGTCAACCCAAATAGATCTATCCACAGCATTCGCGCTTACACGCTTGTAATTAACGGTTCATGATAAAGGGGACTTTAGCGGCAGTAATCGGTAACTCAGGCAATGTAACAGTTTTATACTCATGTCCGCAATAAAGTAAAGCAATGTATTTCCACCCCAAGTATTTGAAATCAAGTAATAAAAGTGTACAAGTGGGGCTATGACTCACCTTAGCAAAAGCAAATCCGATAGACAAAGTAGTAGGAAATAAGGTCCGGTAACTCTAAACGCAACCTAGATAGTACATATGTCTTAGATTCAAAAACAAGGTCAAGCATGCAAGTCATACACTATATTATCACTTGTACATGTTGTTGAAATTTTTATCGTCAAAATGTAGGTAATTAAGGTGATCTCGTATTTAAGTCATCCACCATTTAAAAAAAAAAAAAAAAAAAAAAAAAAAAAAAAAAAAAAAAAACGTAGCTTATAAATCTCACGACCCAATATTAGTCGTCTTGAAAATATATATTTTGAAAATCTCTAACGTACCTAATAAGTATACGTAATGCTCTACCATTTTTATTTACGTCATTTTAGCCAAAATACACTCTAAAGTGTCCAAAAATCCATTTTAATATTTCCATCAGCTTTCCTAATAGTAGAACAAAGCTGTCAAAATTATATGTTTCGTCGCAACTTCTTTGGACTATAACTTTTGCGTCGTAACTCCGTTTTTCAAGTTCTATATATTCCCGCGAAGGTATTCAAGTATACTTTAGGTTTTTCAAGGTCTCGGCTAGTCTAAATATCATTTAACCTCAGATTTCCTATCTCAAAAATCGGGACAGAATCCATTATTTCCAGAAAATATAGTTTTCGTCGTCAATCTTGAAAATAGCATATCTTTTTCATTACAAGTCCGTTTTAACTCGGTCAAGCGGCTATGTTTTCGTTATTAAGTCTATTTTCTATATTTCTAGCCTAATATAGTCGCCAAAGTACTGATTTTTCTGTGAAGGGTCGAATGGGACAGGTTTGACATCTAAAATGTCAACTATATTTGCCAAATCTTTTAGTCATCCTACCTTTTCAACAATAACTCCAAAAATAATACTAGTTCATCCATCATCATTCATCATCTCAACTAGAATATAATGATCTAAACCTAAACTTTTCAATATTCAAGAGTCCAAGTAAAAGATCATCAAGGATGTTCAAAACTACTAGTTTATTAACATATATATATATATATATATATATATATATATATATATATATATATATATATATATATATATATATATATATATTGTTTTCATCTTCAACTTCTTGTAGAGATTTTTACTAACAAATTTTCTTATAATTAAAACTTGTTCAAAAACATCATTTCTTGCTAAAAGATCAAGGTGGATGTAAAGATTTTCAACATGTACCAAGTGATAACCAAGTATATATACTAGACAAGCATAAAAAAAATCATGAAAAATCATTAAGTATAAGTAGTGTAAAAATTACTTACAAAGAGGTTTGTGATATGAGATTGGTAAAACACTTGTGTAACCCCCAAGCTTAGTATCAAACCCTTGTTAATCTACCCTAAGCACTCTTGTAATTACCCACAAGCTCACTTTTCTTTCTTCCCTTGCTCCTTGGTGTGGCGTATGGTTTGTATGTGTGGGAGATGATTTTTTTTTTTTTTTTTTTTCTTACAAATGACTAATAGGCTCATATATATATATATATATATATATATATATATATATATATATATATATATATATATATCCAAATGGTTCAATGTGGTCAAAGTTCCTCATGTTTTGGTCATTGTGGTGTGCCGAGTTTTAAGGAAAAAGGAGGACAAAATTTTGTGCTAGCCACCAAAAATAAATACCATGTTTCATGGCTTCTTGTCTCAAGTAGAAAAGAAGTAATATTGAGTAATTATGAACTAGGGGGAGGGGCGGCCATAGGGAAAAGTTGGAAGAAAATGTTTTATTTATTTATTTTTTTTGTATAAAAAGTATATATTGAATGTATTGGGTAGTAAAAATATGTATTGGGTATTAGTTTGGTAGTTAACGGAAGTTATACGTAATTAAACGTAAGATGTGAGGAATTTAACTTGGACATAGGCAAATATTTTTTAGGACTTTTGTAATAATTTTGAAAGTATAAAAATACCCTAAAAATAATTGTTGAGAAAGTCGGGTATGTCGAGTGTTACATTTTTGAATAAAAATTAACGATTGTTGAATTTAAAAACCGTAAGTACTTAAAGAATAGAAATTCGTTTTATAGAATAAAATGGTGAACTGAGGAAGGAGCAAGGTACCGGAGCGTTGTGGACTAAAATTAGCCTAAGTCCTAGTGTACTTAGAATTTAATTTGAAATTCGCGTCGATTCAAGTAAAAAGCTAATGTAATTCGTTTCAAATTAAGAGTCAAGAATTTAAATTCGAGTTTAGAAAATAGTATTGACCTGGGAAATAGCGGGTTGTGACACGAACAATCAAATGGCCCCCACTGTCGTCCCTTTCCTCGTCGCCAAACCGAAGAAGACCAAACCGTTGGCACCATCGACGAAGTGGTGCCATTGGTGTCAAAAGTCTACTGTCGTTGGTTTGTAAACTGACGAGCCCGTTGGGAGTGGTCTTGGTGTTCATTTTGTAGCAACATAAATTACACAATTTATATGAATTCTCAACAAGGTCAGCAAAACCCGGCCTTATCATAAAGAGATGAAACTATACACAAGGTTATGCTAATTGGAAATTGTAATAAAACTGGTTAATGGAAGAACAAATTGATGACAAAATAACAAAATGATGATTGTATCAAATTATCAATGAACTAAGAGACCAAAAAAAGTAGCAACTTTTGCATTAATAGTGTAAAGTATTAACTAAAACTCAGACTTCTAAACAACTGATCAAATTAATACTAATCCTCAATTAAATGCCTTTTCCAGAAAATACGAATGGTCTGTAACAATCTCTTTGTCTAACAATTCAAGGCTTTCGACGCACATATCCATGTCCACTGTGTAATAAGAATCAACAAGAAGTCTTGAGTTATACGATACATCCTTAAGGTCCTCGTTCACAGGTATTTCTTTCAATCCAGGACTACTGCCTCTATCTGAGACCTTAGTCCAACATGCAACATTATTACATTCTCTCATCACCCAAATTGAAAAATGACCTCTACCAACCCCACCCATACATATCGCAGCTAAACAACCTTTGATGACCATCAGATCGTACATTAGAAAACCGTATATAGGCAACGATATGATGCCAAAAACATTAGTACTTAAATCATATGTTCTTATACACAACTGATTTATGTCAATGAGTTTACATCTCACAATCCAATGCAATCTTCCCTTGAAAAAGTCGGTAAACTTTAGTAGTAGCTGGTGAAACAATCTTATTCCACAAGTTTGTCTTCATAGAGTAAATAAAAAATTTTGTAGCTTCATTATAGGAGTATGACATAGCCACAATCTTGTAATCATCACTGATTGGGTCCAAACCAAACCCGAATGATACACTATCTTTATTAGAAGGATAAGCGGGGACTGTTAGTTTGCGCCTAATTAAAGGATTCCATAGAGTGATTGAATGCACGTCCTTATTAAACAGACATATTATTGCGTTACATGAACCAAATTTTTTGAGGAGGCAGCTGCATTGTCATGGATCTGAGAGTGCATGTGCTTGTGGATGAAACTAGGTGTAGAAATACGAGAATACCATGATTTGGAGTCAGATCTAAATCGAATGAGGGATTTAGCTGGTAATCTTACAAGAATTGCACCGATCAACTTTTCATTTAAACAATCTGGCATTGTGTGATTCTGATGACGCTGCAACATTTTTTTTTCCAAATACGTAATGATAATATTAATCATCAAAGAAATAAAAAAGCTAACCTCTTATAACGTAATAAATTACAATATGAAGAACAAAGCAGATTTTCTATAATATTGTTCTTTAAGTTAGCAAAGAAATTCCATATGATCAAAAGTTATTAAGACTACTAGTGGTACTAAAATACTTTGATCCCTCTGCTTTAGTAGATGAGGTAGCCACAATGGTTTGTTTCTTGCATTGCCAAAAAATTAGCCTTCTATCTAGGAATTGACAACCTCGTGTAGTGGACTTCCTATCCAGGTTAGCTCCACCATAATCACTGTCACTGTAAGCTTCCAATACAAATGGAGAATCTCTTGGGTACCAAAGACCTAACTTAGGCTGGCCTTTAAGATACTTAAAGATTTTCTTAACTGCATTCAAATGGGAAGTCAATGGAGTGACTTGATGTCTAGAACAAGCACTGACTGCAAATGTGATGTCAGGCCTTGAAGCTGTTAGGTACATAAGCGAACCAATCATTGATCTGTAGAGGTGAACATTCACAGCTTCATCTGGTTCATTCGGATTCTTAGGCTTTGGAGCTTCATAAGGTGTAGTTGCAGTCCTTAAATTCTCAAAATCAAACTTTTTGAGAATGTCTTTGACATACTTATCCTGGCTGATAAATATCCCTTCAGGCTTTTGCTTCACTTGTAACCCCAAGAAAAAGGTAAGTTCCCCCATAGCACTCATTTGAAACTCACTTTTTATTAAGGCCTTAAATTCTCTGCACCAAGCTTCCTTTGTGGAACCAAAGATGATATCATCCACATAGACTTGAACAAGAATGATATATCTGGAATTCTTTTTGATGAAGAGTGTTTTATCAATTGCACCTCTTTTATAACCATGCTCCAAAAGAAAGGTTGACAATCTTGCATACCAGGTTCTGGTGCTTGATGAAGTCCATAAAGTAATTTTACAACCTTATACACCTTTTTTGGATTCTGTGGGTCTTCAAATTCTTTAGGTTGAGTGACATACACTTCCTCTTCAATCTTGCCATAGAGAAGGCACTTTTCACATCCATTTGATAAACCACAAAACCCATGTAAGAAACAAAGGCCATAAATAGTCTAATGGCCTCAACCCTTGCTACAGGTACAAAGACTTCATCATAATCAATGCCTTCTTCTTGTCTAAAACCCTGAGCAACCAATCTTGCCTTGTTTCTAACTACAACACCCCTAGCATCCCTTTTGTTCTTAAGAATCCATTTAGTTCCAATGGCAAACTTTCCTGCAGGTAGATCCACAAGTACCCAAACATCTTGAATTTTGAATTGTTGCATTTCTTCTTGCATTGCTTCTACCCAACTAGGATCACTTAGTGCTTGTGCAATACTGGTTGGTTCAACTTGAGATAGGAAACAAGCAAACAAACAATGTTGATGATCTGTATGATTGTCCCTTTTCTGACTAGTGACATAGGTGAGAAAGGCACATTCTCCATACTTACGGGGTGCTTGGTGGGAGGTTAAGGGGGTGGGGAATGGGTAAGGAATTCAAAAAGGACCACCTCACTCAAATTATGTTGCTTGGTTAAGGAGTGCAAAGGTATTGATTACCCCGTAGTGAGTAATCAACCATTATAGAGTAAATTGGGGGGGGGGGGGTAAGGTATTCATTACCCACCTCACTCATTCCTTTGCATTCCCTTTCCCTTACCCTTTCCCTTTCCCGACTTTGAACCAAGCGGACCCTTAGTCTTTTTCACTGTACTCCTAGTTTGAACCATGGCATTGGGATCTCCAAGAATCTGGGATTGAGGATGAATAGTGTTGATCCTCTTAGTAGGATTTGGGTTAACCTCTACAGTTGACTGAAGATTGGTCAGAGTTGGAGGAAATCATCATCATATGAAGAAGAGTTGAAAATTCCAGCACTTTGTTGATGATTGCCAAGATCTGTGGGGCTTGAAAATCTTGTAAAAGGTTCATCAAAGCTTGGGGAGGGGATGGATCAGTGGGAATGGTGGAACGAACAGCAGAACCAGAATCCTAGATTCTTAGAGATCCCAATGCCATGGTTCAAAATAGGAGTACAGTGAAAAAGACTAAGTATGGAGAATGTGCCTTTCTCACCTATGTCACTAGTCAGAAAAGGACAATCATACAGATCAGCAACATTGTTTGTTTGCTTGTTTCCTATCTCAAGTTGAACCAACCAGTATTGCACAAGCACTAAGTGATCCTAGTTGGGTAGAAGCAATGCAGAAAGAAAAAGAAATGCAGCAATTCAAAATTCAAGATGTTTGGGTACTTGTGGATCTACCTGCAGGAAAGTTTGCCATTGGAACTAAATGGATTCTTAAGAACAAAAGGGATGCCAGGGGTGTTGTGGTTAGAAACAAGGCAAGATTGGTTGCTCAGGGTTTTAGACAAGAAGAAGGCATTGATTATGATGAATTCTTTGCACCTGTAGCAAGGGTTGAGGCCATTAGACTATTTCTGGCCTTTGCTTTTTACATGGGTTTTGTGGTTTATCAAATGGATGTGAAAAGTGCCTTTCTCTATGGCAAGATTGAAGAGGAAGTGTATGTCACTCAACCTAAAGGATTTGAAGACCCACAGAATCCAAAGAAGGTGTATAAGGTTGTAAAAGCACTTTATGGACTTCATCAAGCACCTAGAGCCTGGTATGCAAGATTGTCAACCTTCCTTTTGGAGCATGGTTATAGAAGAGGTGCAATTGATAAAACACTCTTCATAAAAAAGAATTTCAGAGATATCATTCTTGTTCAAGTCTATGTGGATGATATCATCTTTGGTTCCACAAAGGAAGCTTGGTGCAGAGAATTTGAGGCCTTAATGAAAAGTGAGTTTCAAATAAGTGCTATGGGGGAGCATACCTTTTTCTTGGGGTTACAAGTGAAGCAAAATCCTGAAGGGATATTTATCAGCCAGGATAAGTATGTCAAAGACATTCTCAAAAAGTTTGATTTTGAGAATTTAAGGATTGCAATTACACCTTATGAAGCTCCAAACCCTAAGAATCAGAATGAACCAGATGAAGCTGTGAATATTCACCTCTACAGATCAATGATTGGTTCACTTATGTACCTAACAGCTTCAAGGCCTGACATCACATTTGCAGTCAGAGCTTATTCTAGACATCAAGTTACTCCATTGACTTCCCATTTAAATGCAGTTAAGAAAATCTTTAAGTTAGGTCTTTGGTACTCAGAGATTCTCCATTTGTGTTGGAAGCTTATAGTGATAGTGATTATGCTGGAGCTAACCTTGATAGGAAGTCTACTACAAGAGGTTGTCAGTTCCTAGGTAGAAGGCTAATTTCTTGGCAATGCAAGAAACAAACCATTGTGGCTACCTCATCTACTGAAGAAGAATATGTTGCTGCTGCTAATTGTTGTAGACATGTACTTTGGATACAAAATCAGATGCTTGATTATGGGTTCAACTTTATGAACACAAAAATCTATATTGATAACCAAAGTACAATTTTAATTGTTAAAAATCCAGTATTTTATCAAAGAACAAAGCATATTGAAATTAGGCACTATTTTATTAGAGATGCAAATGAGAAACACTTAATTCAGGTGCTTAAGATTCATACAGATGACAATGTGGCTGATTTGTTAGCTAAAGCTTTTGATGGACCTAGGTTTAATCACTTAGTTGTCCATATTGGGATGATTAACCCCTGATTAATTTGTTTATGGGGAGGCATAAGCCTAAGGACTGTCTTCGAAAAGTTAAACTTTTGTTCTGGAGTTTCAGCATATGAACCACGTACCCATAAGGTATTCAATCTTAATCTTTTTTAACTTAAAGTTCAAGCAAGATTTGATTAATGACACAACTTATTACGTACACGTGTTCATAGTTCGAGATAGATAATTACCAAAGTAACAAGGGATAACTCTTCCTTCGCTAATTCAGATTTAATATCTTTGTCCATAGGAGCAGTTAAGTTGTTATTATCCTCTATGTCAGTTAGAACAAGTGTCTGATAAGATACTTCAGAACAAAGATATTCGTAAGAACCGTCAGAATCCTGAAACAAACAGTAAAGGAGTTAAAAGTAACTTTTTATGCCAGTTTCTTCTTTTTTTCATTGTGCAGATTCCCGCTAAAATCATGTCGATACAAACAGATTAATAACGTACATGTCGATGCTCCTTGTGTTAGAATAGTAAGGATTTGGGATCAGAACAGATTCATCATTTCCCTTCCTACAATCAATCCCACATTTATGTCTCGTCAATTAAGGACCAAGTCAGAGGAAATTAAGGGCAATCACAGCATCGTTTCCATATTTAAGCTCATAGTAATTTGTATAAATAGGGCTATTATCTTCTCTTGTAAACACAACACAATTAATACAATTCATAGTTCTGTTATCATTCTTAACATGGTATCAGAGACAACGGGTTGTATCTCATCACTTACCATTTAACATTTCTAACACCCAAACCGAATCCTAAGCCACCATGACAGGAGATGCCGGCGGCTCAGGAAACGACCTCGCAATTCAACTAGCAACTCTGTTACAACAGAATACATACCCACAAAATCCCAAACTTTCAGACAACCTCCAGATCAATCTCAAATTAAACAGTCAAAATTACGCCCTATGGACTCGGATGATCCGAGTCGCTATAGGCGGAAAATCAAAAGCCCTGTTAAAACATTTAACCGAAACACCAGAAAAATTATCCACCGAACAATATGAACAATGGGAACAAGAAGACCTGATCGTGTTTTCTTGGCTCATTCAGAATATTGAACCAAACATTGCCGGAAATCTTACCGAGTTTTCCACATCAAAAGAACTGTGGGATGCATTGGCAACCACTTACAGTAGCGGCAAAGACAAATTGCAAGCCTTCAATCTCCATGTTAGAGCCAACGAAATCAAGCAAAACGAGAAACCCCTCGAAGAGTTCTGGATCTCCCTCCAAGGTGTATGGGGAGAGATCGATCGAACAGATCCCAATCCGATGAAGTGCCCCGATGACATAAAAACCTATGCCAAAATTAGATCCGATCAAAAGCTTTTCCAATTTTTGAACGGATTAGATCAAAAATTCGACCCTATCAAACGAGAAATCCTTCGATTGGACCCTCTCCCAACCGCTGAGGCTGCTTACGCCACCGTTAGAAAAGAGGCCGCTCACCAAAATATTTTGGGAGCAACCACCTCTGATTCACAAGGTATAGCCGCCGGACTTGTCGCCGGAAGTATGGAAGGAACCGGGTTAGCCACAAAAGGCTACCGTCGGAATGAAGGAAAGAAACCATATGTTAAAGAGGATAAGTCACATCTCACATGTGATGAATGCCATATGACAGGCCACACGAAGTCTCAATGTTTCCGAATCGTGGGGTATCCGGAGTGGTGGAACGACGGCCATAAAAAGGGCACGAAAAAAGGAGGGGCTCCTACCAGCCAAGCTACCACCAGCAACACCACCGCCATCAGTAACGGTTCCTCGGGAAAAGGATTTGGTGGCGTCGCGGCGGCAGCAACGGCCACCGGAGGCAGTGGAGGAGATGAGGTGTTCACGGTGACAGGTAACATCAAAAATATCTCACACAGGGAGTATTCTTATTCTCTCTCCCCATTTCACGTACCATATGAAAAACAATATACATCTAAAAATAAACATAGGGGAAAGGCCGGTTGTGGTAATGGGCCAAAACAAAGCATTGGACCGTGCAAAATCAATAGTGGGCTTGCACATATGGCCCACAGCCGCCCTAATCAAACAAACGGGTGGATATTCGATTGTGGAGCTACCAACACCATGACTTATGAAGCATCTGATTTCATCGAAGTAACCAAACCCGAAAAAACCCACATTGAAACTGCAAATGGAGAAAAAATGGGTGTCAAAAACGGAGGAACCATCAAGATTAATCCGGAAATTAAACTCCGTAACTGTTTATATGTTCCTTCATTATCTCACAAATTGTTATCGATAAGTCATGTAACAAAGGAGTTGAACTGTACAGTTCTCATGCATCCAACATTTTGCCTTTTACAATATATCAAGACAGGGAGGATCATTGGGCGTGGCACTGAGAACCGTGGTCTGTACTATGTCGATGAAGTAACTCAAAGTGGTACTGTGATGTTAGCTCATGGAACGATGGAGAGGGAAGCTTGGTTATGGCATAGAAGGTTGGGGCACCCATCTGTTAGCTATTTACATTCTTTATTTCCTGAACTTTTTCCCTTGAATAAATCCATATCGTGTGAAACTTGCATTTTAGCAACACAGACAAACCTTTAAACATAATAATACCCGTGTTGACACACCCTTCTCATTAATTCACTCTGATGTTTGGGGCCCTGCTCCGGTTATTGGGGGGCAAAACCTTCGATATTATGTGATCTTCGTCGATGATTGTACCCGAATGACATGGATTTATTTTTTGAAAAATAAGAATGAAGTATTTGACAGATTCACCTCATTTTATACTATGATTCAAACTCAATTCAAAAAACCAATTCAAATTGTTCGATCTGATAATGGGGGGGAATATGTGAACTCACAAATGAAATCTTTTTTTCCAATCAAAAGGAATTATTCATCAAACCACTTGTCCTCACACTCCGGAGCAAAAAGGAGTCGCAGAAAGAAAAAACCGTATACTTCTAGAAATAACTAGGGCTCTCATGATCGAATCAAATGTCCCAAAAATGTTTTGGCCAGAAGCACTAGCCACCTCAACCTACCTCCTAAACCGGCTCCCGACCAAAATCCTTGACATGAAAACCCCTCTAAACACTCTTGAAAAGTTCACTAAAATTCCCCCAACTCTCACACTTGAACCAAAAATATTTGGGTGCACCGTCTTTGTTCATATACCCAAATCCTATCGGGACAAACTCGACCCTTGTTCAAAAAAATGTGTGTTTGTTGGATACGGAGTAAATCAAAAGGGGTACAGGTGCTACAACCCCAAAACACGATGCATGATCACCACCATGAACTGTGATTTTCTGGAAACCAAGTACTTCTACTCCTCCCAACACAGTGGTCAGGGGGAGGAATCATCACATGACTCACTGAGTTGGTTGACGAATGATGAAGAAACATGTTCGAATCACAGTACCACGTCACTTGGAGTCAACAATACCAGTGCCACCCAAGATGTCCTTCCCCATCTGATATCTGAGGTAAACAATTCTGAACCCAATAACTCTCAAACTAATAACTCTTCTCATGAAATGGTTGAAGATACAGTACCAGAATCACAAGAGTCCGAAGAAACTGAGAATCAAGGACCAATAGATCAAGAAGAACCTGTTCTGGAAGAAGTATCAGAAGAACCTGTTCTGGAAGAAGTATCAGAAAGATACACCCTTCCAGCAAGAGCAAATAGAGGAGTTCCAGCAAAGCGGTATTCTCCAGAGAAGTTTTCCAGAGGGTCGAGGTACCCTATGGCCAATATAGCCAATGGATGCCTGACCACAGAAGCCAAAGCCTTCAGTGCCAGTCTCTACTCAGAAAAGATTCCCTCAAACCCAGAAGAAGCTCTAAAGTCAGAAAACTGGAAAAGGCCATGGATGAAGAAATGGATGCTTTGAGAAAAAATAAAACATGGGAGAAATGTACCCTTCCAGATGGAAAGAAACCCGTAGGATGCCGTTGGATCTTCACAATAAAATACAAACCCGACGGGACAATCGATAGATACAAGGCCCGGTTAGTTGCTAAAGGGTACACTCAGACGTATGGAATTGATTACTCATAGACGTTCTCCCCAGTTGCTAAAATTGATACAATAAGGGTACTATTCTCAATAGCATCAAATCAAGGATGGCCCCTTCATCAATTTGATGTAAAGAATGCGTTTCTACATGGAGATATAAAGGAAGAGGTGTACATGGAAGCTCCTCCTGGATTCTCAGGTGGTTTCAAAACCAGAGAAGTCTGTCGGTTGAAGAAATCACTTTACGGATTGAAGCAATCCCCCAGGGCATGGTTTGGAAGGTTCACCATAGCAATGAAGAAATACGGGTTCAAACAAAGCAACTCAGATCATACCTTGTTTCTGAAACGTAGACAGGAATATGTAACATGTCTCATAATCTATGTCGATGATATGATTATTACAGGAAACGATGATCAGGAAATCAAGAAGCTGAAAGAAGGGTTGTTTACAGAATTTGAGATGAAAGATTTGGGGAGATTAAAATACTTCCTCGGTATCGAAGTCTTAAGGTCACAACATGGTATTTTTATCTGCCAGAAAAAATACATTTTAGATCTTCTTGCAGAAACAGGGATGCTTGATTGTAAGCCGGCTGAGACACCAATGATTGCCAATCAAAAGTTATACATAGAACCGGAAGGTGAACCAACAGACAAAGGCAGATATCAACGAATGGTCGGCAAGCTGATATATCTCTCACATACACGCCCAGACATAGCATATGCTGTGGGAGTTGTGAGTCAATTCATGCATCAACCTCAAAAGGCCCACATGGATGCAGTTGAAAGGATCATTGAATATCTCAAAGGGACTGCAGGATACGGAGTTTTATTCAAGTCGAATGGACATCTGAATGTTCAAATATACACAGATGCTGACTGGGCTGGCGACAAAGGAAATAGAAGATCAACATCAGGGTACTTCTCCCTGGTAGGAGGTAACTTAGTCACCTGGAGAAGTAAGAAGCAGAGGGTGGTGTCATTATCCAGTGCTGAAGCAGAATATAGGGGGATATCCAAAGGAGTTGCAGAAGTGTTATGGATCCGAAAGCTTCTAACTGAAGTCGGGTTCCGTCCGAGAAAGGCAACGCAAGTTTTCTGTGATAATAAAGCGGCAATTCAAATATCAGAAAATCCTGTTCAACATGACCGGACCAAGCACGTAGAAATTGACAGACATTTTATAAAAGAAAAGCTTGAAGCTGGAATAATTGAATTGCCATTTGTCAAGTCTGAAGACCAACTAGCAGATATTTTAACGAAAGCTGTGGGAACAAGATCGTTGCAAGACTGTCTTGACAAGTTGAATATCGGAGATCCCACTATTCAACTTGAGGGGGAGTGTTGGAATAGTAAGGATTTGGGATCAGAACAGATTCATCATTTCCCTTCCTACAATCAATCCCACATTTATGTCTCGTCAATTAAGGACCAAGTCAGAGGAAATTAAGGGCAATCACAGCATCGTTTCCATATTTAAGCTCATAGTAATTTGTATAAATAGGGCTATTATCTTCTCTTGTAAACACAACACAATTAATACAATTCATAGTTCTGTTATCATTCTTAACACCTTGCACCATTACCTCATCAACAAAATAACAAAAAAGACATAAATCCAACCAATAATACAAAGTAAATGAGTCAAAAAAATCATACCAGGTAGCTAGAAGCAACAGTTTCCCTTTTCGGTTTTTCGTTCACAGTATCATAGTCATCCATATTGAGTAATTCAAAAGAAACATCACTGAGTACTTCATCTTCACGCTCCATCGTCTTAACCCTATTGATTAAAGTTAGATTAGCCCTTTGTGTGTATAATATAGCATATATAGCTCATATTAACCATAACTTTTGGGTTCAAATCTCACTAAACGATTACCATTAGAGCATCTAAGAGATAATTAAAAGGATTTATTAATAACTCAGCAAGAAAATATAAACTCAAAAGAAGTGTCAATCAAGTACCTAAGCTTAGGCAGCCAAAGATGATCGACTATGTTGAGAAGATTGTTTCTATATGGTTTTGATTCGACTGATATTCATTATATAGTTTTCCTGCGTGGGCCCAGCCATTATATAGTATTAATCCTACCTAATTTGTTACTCTCTCCGTCCCATATTAAGTGTCTATAATGGAATCTTTGGATGTCCCAAATTAAATGTTCATTTGTACCTTTCAACCAATAAGATTACACTTTAGTGGGTAAAAATAATTTTTGATTGGTGGAAAGTTTAATTAGTGAAATCTCTTAAAACTTTGTGCATTATGAAAATGTACACTTAATATGGAATGGAGGGAGTAGTAATTTATCTTCTCTCTTTTTTTTTTTAAAGAGTAGTATATTACTCTCGTCCCAAAAATTTTTTTACATCTTATTATTTATGTATGTCTCAAAAAAGTGTCCAAATTTATTTTTGGATAGTAATTATTACCGATTTTCTAATTTATCCATACTAGTTATAAGTCACATGCACGCACATGATTTACACGTGAATCAATTTTTTTTTTTTTTTTTTTTTTTTTTTTTTTTTTTTTTTTTAATTTTAGTTTGGTATATATGGATATATTAAAATTTATTCGTGAAAATTAAGATATAAGTACAACTAATACTTGTTCAGGAGTTTTTTACTATGTATTAATATATATTACAGCAGAGGCGGCTCAATCCTTATGGAGGCCTAAAGTGAGATTTAAATACAAGGTCTTTCCAAAATTTTCAATTTTTTTATCCGCTTAATATTAGCTTTACAAATCATTTGATTAATAAAACATTCATTTGTCAAACCAAAAACATGATAAGAATCTAAAAATTTATTGAAGATTGAGAAAAATAATATAAGAAAGAGAAAAAAAAAAAAAAAAAAAAAAAAAAAAAAAAAAAAAAAAAAAAAAAAACTTAGCTTTATGATAATCTATAAGCAGGGCTAAATAACCGAACCAACACGAAGGAGGCTTGTTCAGGTTCGTTAGTTTTGGTTTAACCAAACAAACGAACTAATATGAATACTTAAACAAATTGACATTGGTGCTCATGTTTGTTCTTTGTAAAATAGGTTATGTTTGTTCGTTTATCAAGACATTATGCATGAGTGATTCTTAAACGTGTAACTTGTTTACACTATCAGCTAAAATTCATTAGAATTTGTAGCATTAAATGAGCTTAATTTATCATTTTGTAATAATAAAAAGATGGACGTGGTTGTATTTCTTAAACTGAAATAAGGAGTTAGTGGTATGGATTTTAAAAAATAAACAAAAAAAGCAAACATATCTTTAATAATTTTTGTAATAGGGGTTTTCTATATATCGAAACCTCAAGATGATGTCAAAAAAAAAAAAAATAAAAAAAAAATAAAAAAAAAAAAAAAATTGATCGACTATATATTCATAAAGGGCGGTAGAAAATCCTGGGTCTTAAATATTCAAGGGCCTAAAGAGATGGTTTTAGTAGCTTTACCTTTGAGCCACCACTGTATTACAGTAGTATTTTGTAAAAAAAAAAAAATTGATAGTTAAAAGATTTAACTTTATTTAACTGACATAGATGTTAAGGTTGAGGTTGATATTGTTGTTTAACTTTAACTACTTATATCATGGTTTACAAAATGTGTAAGTTAGTAGCACATTATCAGCATCGATGAAGTTAAAATATGCTCCGTAAAGTTTTAACTTTTTTTTTAATATCCATGTATAAACTTTAAATAAGAATTTCATGAATCGATGTAATAAAGTACAATACCGTATGTTTATTTTCATATCACAGTAATCTGTGCTTACATTTGATATTTATATTCCCGTTAATAATAATTTAGTCATATTTAATATTCAAGCCCGTGTACGCATAAATTAAACTTTTAAAATAAAATATCATGAGTCTTTATTTAACGTATATAAAAAATAAATATTTAATGGATGAAATCTAAAACTAATATTAGTTTTAGAAAATATTTAATAGTTTATGTACCGTCCAACATAGAGTAGACCTAACTTGTGGACAATATGTCAATATCTTTTACTCTAGTCTCTATAGCAAATAAATATTTTATCTGTTTTTTTACGTTTTTGACTTGTATTTTTTTTTTGTTTTTTATTTTTTTTTTAACTTTTTCGTTTATTTTTTTTACGTTTTCTTCTGTTTTTTACGTCTTCGTCTATTTTTTTTACATTTTCGTCTTTTGTACGCCTTCGTATGTTTTTTTTACGTTTCTTCTGTTTTCTTACGTCTTTCTCCTTATTCTTACGTTTTCTTACGTAAGATAACGTAAAACGTACAATAACTTACGAAATTATATGAAAATGGACAAAAACGTAAAAAATAAACGTAAACGTTAAAAATGGATGAAAACATAAAAACAAGAAAAAAAAATGTAAAAAACAGACAAAAAACGTAAAAAACAGACGAAAACATAAAAAAACAGACAAAAACGTAAAAAAGGTCGAAAATGTAAAAGACATACCAAAACGTAAAAAAATTAGTGAAAAAGAAAAGGAAAGGAAAAAAAGTACTTCAATATCACAAAAAAACAAACAGTCTTCTTCTTGTAAATGAAGAGCTTAGGTGTACATCTTCTTCTGCAGATATGATTTATAGATGAAAAGGTAAAATCTCTGGAAAAACAAACGACACCTAAGTAAAAGCGTTAGTTGTACATATATACAAGTCACAAGTGTTTTGGGTCAACCAACCTGGCCGGTCTCATTTTGACATGTATAGTTAGAACTTAGAAACTAATTCGAAGTAGTTAGGATTTGGTTTGTAGTTCACTAAAAAAACCAAACTATCCTTGAGCTGAGCATATAGACAAATACAATGCCATAATGATTAGTGCCTAGTGTGGAACTGCATATCATTAGTGTTTGGTTTCTAGTTAATTAATGAACTTATTTTTCATGTTCAAAGTTCAAACCATAACAAACTTATAATCCAGATAATATGGGCTTATTAAATACATAATATCACATAAACTCGTAAGCCTATAGATCAAGCAGTTTTTTTTTTTTTTTTTTTTTTTTTTTTTTTTTTTTTTTTTTGCGCAAAAGTGAATTATATTAATCACTCCAAATATTGTACAATGCTTGACATAAACATACTGTTCTGGACATGTCCCGAAACAGAGAGAAACTACAAATTCTTTTATCCGATAACACAAGAAAACTATATCAGATCATACTAGATATAATTCTTCTCAGCAGGTTATCACAATCCTTCACATCCACATTTCTTTAGCAATCAAGCATTCCTCATTCATAGATCAAGCAGGTTAACAAGCTTATAATCCAGAAAATATGGACTAATTAAATATGGGCAATTCTAAAAGGTCTACGACAAAAAGATAAGTTCCGATCATACAATGAGAAATTTCAAATTTGACTACGTAGGATCGTAATTTAGGAAAATGTTTCATTAATGTGCATTTTGCAGCAATAGTTAAATGACATCAATTTAAATGAATTCTCGACAAGGTTAATTAGCAAAACCCTTATAACATTACATAAAAGGATATAAAAGTGTACATAACAAGGTTATGCTAATTGGAAATTGTTATAAAATTGGTGAATGAAACATAAAAAACCGATGAAAAAGAATAACAAAATGAACTAATTAGAGACTAAAACAAGTAGCAACTTTTGCATAAATAGTACTACCACGTAACATGTACCCAAACCAATAACGATAAGTCACAAAGACTTCGAAACAATTGAATAATAACAATGATAATCCTCATCTAAAACAATGAACCTGCTAATTATAAAACAAAAAGTAAAATAAAGTAACTCCCAATACCGTCTTCCACGGGTTATGGATCCCAATACCATCTTCCATGTTGTATGGGGAGGTTGAGATGTAAACAGCCTTACCCCTACCTAATGTAGAGAGGCTGCTTCCGGTTTTACCAAAGGTAGATCAGGACCTCCCGCCTTGCAAGGTCTGAGGGTCCAACCCTTTGTCACCTGGCTATCAATTTTTGGAAAATTCGGTTTGTCTCTAACGATCTCTTTGTCTAACAATTCAAGGCTTTCGACGCACATATCCTCGTCAAATGTGTAACAAGAATCAATAGTAAGTCTTGTGCGTGTCCGGTTTTCATGATTATACGAAATAGAATCCTTATGGTCCTCGTTCATAAGTATTCCTTCTAATATATCGAAGGCCTTGGTCCAAGATGCAACATCATTATACTCTCTCATCACCCAAATCGAACAATGATCTCCACCATCACGAATACTCATAAACATCACAGCTAAACAGCCTTTGATGATCCTTAGATTGTAAAATAGCCTTATATAGCTAGGTTTTGGCAAGGATATGAAGCCAAAAACATTAGTACTTAAATCAAATGTGATTATACAACATTGCATTATGTCATTTAGTTCACGTCCGACAATCCAATGCAATGTTCCGTTGAAAAAACACGCAGACGAGTCAAAGACCACATCATAAACATTAGTAGTAGGTGAAACAATTGTTAGAGTTTGACAATCAAAGTACACATATTGCGGAAGCTAGGATCAAGTAATAACACGTATAAAGATTAACTAAAACATAAATAGAAAACATACCCGATGCACTTCAAATAAACCTTGATTCTTGTACAATTAGATCAATGATAAACCCCTTACCGTTTTGTTTATCGATCTCTTGATAATTACTAAAGTAAGTAATTACCTCGTTCTTGTACACACAAACTACCAACGAATAAAGGTTTGATGCAAGTAAACAAAACACTTAATTTGCTTATGAAAATTTCGATCCTAAAACCCTTATGGGAGTGAGGATCGATCGACCAAGAGAAGAAACAAGGAGAAGAAAACTTTAGGGTTTTGTGTGTGTGCACAAGAGATGTGAAACCCTAATCCTTGGCCTTGTATATATACTAGGTGATTCCTTGGAGCACAAGCAAGGGTGGATCGACCCATGGTGTGGGCTTCGACCGGCCTAGGCACCCTTGGGGTGTTTCTAGATCCTTCTTGACTCCCAAGTTACACTCTAGTCCTCGTTCTCTTATCCCTTAATAATAATTAATACTTACGTTTAATATTAATGATTATTTAGTCCCTTAAGTGTTTATAAATATATATATACGATACATTTAACATATATATATTTATTTACATTATTCTTGTTTGTAAAGTGTGCAATCCCGAGGTCTCGGGTTCGATACTAGACATTTACTAATTAATATTTATACGTAACTTTTAACAGCTCCCACTCGTATATCTATTAATAGTAAAATGACAATGGTTAGCGTCTTGCAACACTCCAATGCCCCTAGTTCGACCTGAGCTAGGTTTCCTGGAAAACCTTTAATGATTCATCATTATTATTATCCTTTCGCCTCTAATACTACATTAATAAAGATGTGAGGTTCTTTATTAAATTCTGTTTCTCGTCTCTTTATGATTGAACAAAATTACCAAAACATCTGAACGTATTCCAGATAGACTTTGGGCGTGGCCACGCAAACATTTTGTCAACCCTACGAGGGGCCCAGCAGTATTAAACTTCTGAACAAATCAGAAGGAGCGAATTCTCTCTTGACTACAAGAATAACCCATGAACTTTGCAACATTCTGAAAACAACCCTTATGACTTCCAATTACGGTAAGCGGTAGATTGCTCCACAAAATGCACTACATCCATGACACTTATCTGGTATCTCAAGTCTGAGGATAACTATTAAATATGATTCTCACAATAAATTTAAATCATATTGTTGGGATAAGTCCAATACTCAATTCATTGAATATCATGTGAAATTGGTATGACTACGCATCAATATACTTTCAAGTATATCCTAAACCAATACTCAAAATTGTCTTAGTTTAATGATATTCCCATATCATTAATCGACAACGGACTATTTAGAATAATAAATTATTCACGGATCTTAAACATGCAAATATAGGATATATTATTAATAAGACAATGAATAAATAAACATAACCAATATTTTATTTCAGTAAATATTAATAATTGTACATTACATCCTTTATCCAAATACTAATCACAAATGGGCATGAAACTATCAGCTAATTTAAGTCCTATTCCTTCAGCATGCTTGTAAAGCTTGGTGCCAGGTAAAGGCTTTGTAAATTGATCAGCTAAGTTTTCATCTGTGTGAACTTTGAGCATTTCGATTTCACCTATCTCAACTTGTTCTCTGACATAGTGGTGCTTAATCGGGAAATGTCTGGTGCCTCTCATGATTCCAGGTTCATTGGCAAATGTAATTGCGGCTGAGTTGTCACAATACATTTTTATAGGTCGCTGAATCGAAGGCATAACCCCAAGCCCTGAAACAAACTTCCTAATCCAAACAGCTTCCATTGCAGCTTCTGAAGCAGCTATATACTCACTTTCTGTAGCAGACATCGCCAGTACACTCTGCTTTTTGCTCCTCCAATCAACAGCTCCTCCATTAATGACAAAGACATAACCCGTCTGAGACTTCGTATCATCTTTATCACCTTTCCAAGAAGCATCGCAGTAACCTGTTACATCAAGCTCTGCAGATGGAGTACCCCCATATACTAAGAACATCTCTTTAGTAGCCCTAAGGTACTTAAGAATATTCTTAACAGCAGTCCAGTGTTTTTCACCTGGGTTCTGCTGATATCGACTGGTTAAATTCTGAGCAAACGCAACATCAGGCCTTGTGCTTTTTACCGCATACATTATAGATCCCACAGCCGAAGCATAAGGGACTCTCTTCATGCGTTGCACCTCTTCGGGTGTTGAAGCACAAACTTTGTTGCTCAAGCCATGTTGCTCTTGCATCGGCAAATATCCTTTCTTGGAATTTTGCATACTGAATCTCTTCAATATTTTATCAATGTAAGCACTTTGGCTTAATCCAATTAATCGCTGAGATCTATCTCTATATATCTTGATTCCCAGAATAAATGCAGCTTCCCCTAGATCTTTCATAGAAAAACAACTTCCAAGATATTCCTTAACCTTTTGTAAACTTGGAATGTCATTCCCCATGATCAATATGTCATCGACATATAATATAAGGAAAATTACATTACTCCCACTAGCTTTGTGATATACACATGGCTCATCAAGATTTTGAGTGAATCCATACTTCTTAATTTCACTATCAAATCTTTTATTCCATTGTCGTGATGCTTGCTTTAATCCATAAATGGATCTCTTAAGCTTGCATACACGATCTGGGAATTCTGGATTTACAAACCCCTCAGGCTGCGCCATATAGATGTCTTCATCTAGGCGACCATTTAAGAAGGCGGTTTTGACATCCATTTGCCAAATCTCATAGTCATAGTAAGCGGCTATGGCTATAAGAATCCTAATTGCCCTTATGTCAGCTACAGGAGAAAAGGTCTCCTCATAGTCAACACCTAAAGTTTGAGTATAGCCTTTAGCTACCAAACGGGCCTTATAGGTGTGTACAATGCCATCCATATCAGTCTTCTTCTTGTAGAGCCATTTACTCCCAACTAGCTTGGCACCCGGAGGTAGGTCTACTTCTTCCCAGACTTCATTATCTTTCATGGATTGCATTTCCCCATTCATAGCTCCCTGCCATTTTTCCTTTTCTGGACTATTCATAGCAGCTTTATAACTTGTAGGTTCATCAAGATCCCCTATCAAGTTGTCATCACACTCCATGTTTAAACATAGACGTGTAGGAGCCTTCACAGATCTTGAAGATCTGCGAACGGGAATCACTTCAACTTCTGGTGGAGGACCTAAACTTTCAGGTTCTTCAGGAAGTTGGCTAGTGTTTTCAGAAGGTGTCACATCTTCATGATCGTCTTCCAGATCATATACTCTCCCACTGAATTCTTGAGATATGAGCTCCTTTTCTAAGAAGTCTCCATACCTTGCAACGAAAACCTTGTTTTCAGCTGGGTAATAAAAGTAGTAACCCATAGTTTCCTTAGGGTAACCTACGAAGATGCACTTTACAGATCTTTGTTGGAGTTTGTCTGCTGAGTCACGTTTAACATACGCCTCACAACCCCAGACCTTTAGATAAGACAAGTTAGGAACTTTCCCAGTCCATACTTCATATGGAGTCTTATCAACCTTCTTTGTTGGAACCATATTTAAAATGCGAACTGCAGATTCCAAGGCATAATCCCAAAACGAGTAAGGAAGAGTTGTTAGATTAAACATAGATCGTATCATATCTTGCAATGTACGATTCCTTCTTTCAGATACACCATTTTGTTGTGGAGTATATGGAGAAGTAAGGTGCTGGACAATTCCCTCCTTTGCTAAGTAATCTATAAACTCTTGACTCAGGTATTCACCACCTCTATCGGATCGAAGAGCTTTAATCTTCTTTCCTAGTTGCAACTCTACTTCTGCTTTAAACACTTTGAATGTCTCAAACACCTCATGTTTATGTTTAAGTAAATAAACATAACCATAACGGCTGTAGTCATCCGTAAATGTTAAGAAGTAGCTAGCACCTCTCCTTGACACATGTCTAAGTGGTCCACACACATCTGTGTGAATAAGACCAAGTAGATCATTCGCCCTTTCAATCCTATTTTTAAAGGGTTTCTTAGTCATTTTCCCAGCAATGCAAGATTCGCATTTATCAAATGATTCATCATTGATCTTTTCTAAAAGCCCATCATGTTGCAGCTTTTCCATGCGATCTTTGCCAATGTGAGCAAGTCGACAATGCCAAAGATAAGATGAATCCAGACCTTTCTTGATTCTCTTATTGTTGATGCTATACATTGAATTATTTTTAACAAAAGCTTTATCATTATCATTCATATCAATTTCAAAGACACCATTCACAGCAATAGCATTAAAATAAAAAACACCATTTAAAGAAACCGAAATTCCATTGCTAGAAATAGTATGCTCAAAACCAAGGTTCAACAAACATGAAAATGAAATTACACCTCTAACAATTGACGGTGCATAATGACAATTATTTAAAGATAGTACTAAGCCCGAAGGCAACACTAAATCATAAACTCCTATAGCTTCAACTCCTGCATGCGCTCCGTTACCAACGTGCAAGAATTGTTGTCCATAGGCCAGCTTTCTCTCAACTCTAAACCCCTGCAAGGTATTGCAAATATGAATGCCACATCCCGTATCATATACCCATGAATTCAATTTAGGAGTAAGAGTGAATAATTCAATCATAAAGAACGCACCTGATGAACTGGGGTTACCAGCTTCATTCCCCTGCTTCTTGAGTCGCAAGTCATGAATATAGAGAGGACAATTGCGCTTCCAATGGCCCTTTTCATGACAATGGTGACATGCCTGATCCTTCTTGTTTGGTGGATTCACCTTTTTCTGCTTAGGCTGATGTTGCTTCATCTTGGGTTCAGGTTGATAGGCCATGACCTGCTTGCCTTTGTTAACCTTCCCTTTGCCTTTGTTCACATGCGATTTGTTCTGGATTCTCCCACCATGAATTGCCAACACTTGCGGGGTAGGATTCTTGACCTTGGCTGGTAGACTTTTCTCATACTCAATAAGCAATGCGAGTAATTCAGATACTGTCTTCCCCGAGCAGTGCATATTGAAGTTCTGCACAAAACCAGCAAAGTCCTTGTTAAGGGACCTGTTGATCAAGTGCACTTGCACATTGTCAGGGTAACCAAATCCAATTCTGTGAAGCTGATCAAAAGATTCCTTCATCTCAGTCACATAATCTTCAACTGGTTTACCATCACCATGCTTGCAGTTATGTAGCTTGTCCAATTCATCATACAATTCAACTGCTGGTGGTTTCTCATAAGATTGCCTAAGAACATCAAGCATATCTTTTGGGAAAAAGTACTCAAACTTCTTTTGCAATTGAGCACTCATGCTAGTGAGCATTAAACAAGCAACCTCATTAAACTTAGCATGTTCCACCCTCCATGCCGCCTTGACTGCTTCTGGTTCAGAAGCAGCAGGCTCAGCTGGGCATTCTTCGGTCAAATAGTCCATTTTACCGGTCGACCTCAAGACAATTCTAAGTGAGCGGTACCAATCATTGAAATTCTTTCCAGTCAGTTTCTCTCTCTCAAGATGACTCTTGAAAGCAGAAATCACAGATGGGGTATCGGGTTGAGCCATATCTACAGATAAAAGTTCAAACATTAGTATTTTCGATAATAAATATCTTCAAGAAAATAAAATACCCATTAGTTATATTCATATAACCACCAAAATTTTCTTGAAAACCTAGGATCTAACTTTACATAGTTCCACCACATCAGTTGATCTGCTAGTGGTGAAAGTACAAAAGATAGTAATCTGTCGAACAATAATTGGCAAACAAGATTTCCAATTCCTAGATCATTATGGGAATTACATCAAATTGATTCATCAATTTGCCTTGTAAGCATGTTTCATCCCATCTCATGCCTTAAGTTCTAGGTCTCACGCACAACTTAATTAAGTCGTCTACCTTAGAAACTGTAAAATTACAATTATGGTCTCACGCGTTAAAAGAATTTTACCTTGTTATAGTAATTTAGCCTAGGTCTCACGTTTACTAAATTAAAATTCCAAGTGTTTCTTATAGGTAGATGGCATGTAACTTAAATTATAAAGGGTATTTATTTTTGATATGTCAATCAAAATATGTACAAAGATGCATGCACTCATCTTTATAACATAAGTTTTCATAAAAACTTTTTATATCCAATTCGTGAAATTAATACACAAAGTTTTACTTGAGGTTTATGCCAAAACCCTAAGATGACTTTCTACAACATATGATTTTAAAAGTAATTCGTTTAAGACATATTCAAGATTGTGATAACCAAGGCAGACTCTAAGGCTCTTTTCTAAGCCTTCAAATCACGGTTATGAATATCATCTTAAAAGACTTAATTTTAAAACATATTTGCACAAAACATCATTCAAGCAAAAGTTTATGGATTCAATCTCAAAATAGTAATAAAGTTTGAATTTTGCTAGTCTCGACTGGGAGCTGATTACCGTGCGAATCGGACCACGATTGTCAATAAGACCTTGCAAGATTCTTACTTTATCACTTTAGGGTTTCAAAATTATTAGTCCATATTATTTTCTTTTATGAAAATCACCCTTTTTATTGCTTACATCAAGTCAAACAATTAAGAAAACAATAAAACAAGTAATTTAAAGAAAATAAACAACTAATAATAAAACCTGAAACAATTAGCCACATGCAAACCATATTAAAAGATCCTAATAAAATCAATTCTAGGTATAATTATGCATGTAATCACCTAAGGCCTTCCCTTCTTAATGGAAGTGGAGCCACATACATTGACGAATCAATTGCGTAGGCCAAAGATAATATACACACCACATAGCATATAAATTGATTTTAATATATATGGAGTCTTCCCCAATTTTAGATCTATTTAAAACATGTGACATAAATAAACAAACAAGATCCATGACTAACATGCATGTTTCGTCACGGATTAACCTAACAATTAGCACATAGGTCACAAGTATGTCCACAAAAACCGGTTTAGACCTAGGGTTTCTATATGATAATTATATAATCAAGAAAACCACAAACCCTAATTAGGGTTTTATAGTGGAAATCGACCCCCCCCTTAAAATTAGGGTTAGGGTTACAAAAATTTTTAAAAAAAATTTAAAGAAAACCCTAGAAAAACATGTATCTAAAACAATTAAAGATCCGATTTTTATTACGTTTTAGTAATCAATTACATGTTATCCATGGCTCGTGATGCCACTGTTAGAGTTTGACAATCAAAGTACACATATTGCGGAAGCTAGGATCAAGTAATAACACGTATAAAGATTAACTAAAACATAAATAGAAAACATACCCGATGCACTTCAAATAAACCTTGATTCTTGTACAATTAGATCAATGATAAACCCCTTACCGTTTTGTTTATCGATCTCTTGATAATTACTAAAGTAAGTAATTACCTCGTTCTTGTACACACAAACTACCAACGAATAAAGGTTTGATGCAAGTAAACAAAACACTTAATTTGCTTATGAAAATTTCGATCCTAAAACCCTTATGGGAGTGAGGATCGATCGACCAAGAGAAGAAACAAGGAGAAGAAAACTTTAGGGTTTTGTGTGTGTGCACAAGAGATGTGAAACCCTAATCCTTGGCCTTGTATATATACTAGGTGATTCCTTGGAGCACAAGCAAGGGTGGATCGACCCATGGTGTGGGCTTCGACCGGCCTAGGCACCCTTGGGGTGTTTCTAGATCCTTCTTGACTCCCAAGTTACACTCTAGTCCTCGTTCTCTTATCCCTTAATAATAATTAATACTTACGTTTAATATTAATGATTATTTAGTCCCTTAAGTGTTTATAAATATATATATACGATACATTTAACATATATATATTTATTTACATTATTCTTGTTTGTAAAGTGTGCAATCCCGAGGTCTCGGGTTCGATACTAGACATTTACTAATTAATATTTATACGTAACTTTTAACAACAATCTTGCTCCACGAGTTTGTCTTCATAGAGTAAATAAAAGATTCATAATAGGAGTAAGGGATAGCCACTATCTTGTAATCATTACTGATTGGGTCGAAACCAAACCCGAATAATAGCTCCTTGTTACTAGAAGGATAAGCGGGGACGGTTAGTTTGCGTCTAATGGAAGGGTTCCACAGAGTGATTGATTGTACACCCTCATTAAGCAGACAGATTATTCCATTACATGAACCAACAATCTCGAAACAGTGGCTTGTATCTGATTTTAAGCCAGTGTATCCTTTTTCGAGAAAAATACATTGAAAACAACACATACGATCTGAATTGTACCGAACATGTTTGGTAAGATAATACTTTTGTGGAGGCAGCGGTGATGTCACAGATCTGAGAGTGTGCTTGCGGATGAAACTAGGGGTAGACATACGAGAACGCCATGATTTTGAGAGAGATGTATTCCGGACAAGGGATTTAAATGGTAGTCTTATAAAAATTTCATCAATCAAATCTTCACATAGATAATACGACATCATGTGATCGTGATGCTGCAACATTTTTTCAAACATATAGTGATTCGATAATCTAAAAGCTAAAATTTTAAACAAAATAATTAACAATATTAACAACAGACTAATATCGTACTGTAACAATTTGACATGACTCTAAAACTGAATGTTGATAGATAGTTTTTATTAAGTTTCATATTAATTAAAAACTACGTGTAATGTATTCTTTGTGTTTTTTAACTTATAGTTCAGGCTAAACTTGATTAATGACACAACTTAGTACCCGTGTTCTTAGTTCGAGGATAGATTATAACCACGCAAATTAAACAAGGGATAGCTTAGGTTATAGCACATGTATCTCATGTTAACCAAAACTTTTGGGTTCAAATCTCATTAAAGACGTGTATGAGTTATCTTCTGTAAGAAACTAAGAATATAAAAATAAATTATCATTAGTGCAATACATTTTTTATAGGATGTGATTGTATTTGTAGATTAAGGGTATGTTTGGCGAAATGGGTTGGGGCTGGGGCTAGGGCTCGGCTCCCTTATACTATAAGCCAAAATTAAAATTTGTATTTTATAAACTTGTTTGGCAAATTTGTTTGGGCTGGGGGCTTATTATTGCAAAATTACAAAAAAGGAAGTAATTAAATGAGTTTTCGTATATGTTAGATATTTTTGTGGGTAAATAAGTAATTTATTCTTCAAAAGCCCCGGGCTAAAGTTTTTAGCCGACTTATTTTATAAGCCCTTCTATAAGCCCCATCACAAACAAGACTTATTTTATTAGCTTATTTATTTTAAAAGCCCAAGCCCCTATAACTCTATAAGCCCCCTATAAGCCCTTGCCAAACACAGTCTAAATAACTTCAATGGGATAATAAATAGTTGTTAGTGTAAACCCTAACTAGAATGCTAATTTAACAGAGTAGAAACTAGACTACATATGATTTATTTATCGTATTTGTATTTGTAATGTAGATCGTTCTAAGCAAAAATACAACTACAAAAATCAATGACTAATCGCATCCAAAGAAGATTAATTATTGTTGGGACCAAATACGAATTCGGAGAGAAAAAACAATATTTATTATGTAGAACTAGCTGACTAAACAAAAGAGTAATCCTAAATCGAAGCAAATACATAACAACTAAAAAACGTCAAATTCTAAATCATCTATATTACCAAATAACCTATGGAGTTGCATGTTTTCTAATAATAATCATACATAATAAAAATAGAAACGAATATAGAAACTTTCTTTTGAGCAAGAATATATAAACTTATAATAAGAAATTAAGAGTAAACAAGATCATGCTGAGGAAGAACATAACGTACGATTTGCAGCCAGAGATGATGTCGATAAGAAGATTGTGGTCGATGGTTTTATTTTGCTTAGATGATGCATTAAATAGTTTTGCTATGTGGGTTTGGCCCATATAAGTAAAAGCATTATTTGTACATACAAGTGTTATGGGTCAACCAACCTGGCCGGTCTCATTTTGACATACATAGTTAGAAACTAATTCGAAGCATATAGTTAGGGTTTGGTTTGTAGTTCATTTAAAAAAAAAAAAAAAAAAAAAAAAAAAAAAACTATCCTTGAGCTGAGCATATAGACAAATACAATGTTAAAATGATTAGTGCCTAGTTTGGAACTGTATATCATTAGGGTTTGGTTTTTCTAGTTAATGAACTTATTTTTCATGTTTAAATCATAACAAGCTTACAATCCAGAAAATATGGGCTTATTAGATACTCTCTCCGTCTCAAAATTATTGTCAGTAGATAAAAATTACAAAGTTTAATAAAAATATAAACACTATAAATGTCAGCCACTTAGATAGAATATTCTCCAACTAATTTTTTTTTTTTTTTTTTTTTTTTTTTTTTTTTTTTTATTAAAATGGAAAATGAACAATTATTTTAAGACATCCAAAAAAGGAAATGTTGACTATAATTTCGAGATGGAAGGAGTATATATAATGCTGAAATCACATAAACTCGTAAGCTCATAGATCAAGCAGGTTCAAAGAAAAAAATTTATATTTAGTGAAACTTTTATATAAGAGGAAAGTGAATATGGTGTTGTCTTACATGTAAAGCTTATATGCAAAATCATAAAAAATTACGTCGTCTTAACAAGAAAAATATCAAATCTACCTCATTTGTATCATGTCATTCATAATATTAGTGTTTTCTCTTGATTTCATCACAACGTCACATAAGTTGGCTTCACGTTGATACATGCGTTTTGTACATTATATTGTGGTGTCTTCATTAACTAACAAATTAGTAATAGATTCAACGATGGTTTGATTTAATTCACCATTAAAATTTGTTTCACAATGCATATAATAATTCCACTACTCAAATTTTGAAAAAATTATAATCAAAATGACATTTTTTAGTGATTTTAATGGTTTTGCATGCAAGCTTAGATGTGAGACAACCCCATATTCACTTTCCTCTTATTGTGAATATGGTGTTGTCTCACATCTTAGCTTACATGCAAAATCATAAAAAAAAATACATCGTTTTAACAAGAAAAAATTATCAAATCTACCTTATTTGTATCATGTCCTTCATAATATTAGTGTTTTCTCTTGATTTCATCACAATGTTACATTAGTTGGCTTCACGTTGATACATGCATTTTCTACATCATATTGTTAGGTGTTTTCATTAACTAACAAATTAGTTATAGATTCAACGATGGTTTGATTTCACCATTAAAATGTGTTTCACTATAGCGGCGAAAGCATTTTCACGACAACAAATGTCATTGCTACAAGTTCACTAAACGACAAAAAAGTGGTATTTTTGGTTCTATCTTTGATCAAAATGTTTCGTGACAACATTTTTTTCTTTTGTGACAACATGTTGTCACGAAAGAATCACTACATGACAAAATAGAGGCATTATGGGTTCTAAAATTTGAACAGTTCTTTTGCAACATCTTGATTTGTAGCGACAACATTATGGTCGCTAAAGAAGCACTACATGACAAAAAAGTTTGTGCAAGTTTTTGACTTTGACTTTGACTTTTAACTTTAGCAACAAGATTGTTGTCGCAATAAGTTTTGCGACGAAAAAAATTTGGAGGGAAATTTGCCGCCAAATCTTTAGAACAACATATGTTGTCGCTATAAGCTTTGTGACAAAAAAAGGTTAAAGTAAAAAAATGGTGTTTGGGGGAAACTTGCCGCTTAACTTTTAGTGACAACATGTTACTTGTTAGTACATGTTTAGGCTAATAAGTAACTTTGTCGTTTATAGTACATCAATTTCACCTATTTTAGCCCATACATTACTAATAAGTAACTATGTCGTTTATTTTGTTTATTTCACCCATTTGACTCATTTTGACCCATTTCACCAATTTTGTGACTTAACAGAATCGGACGATAGAGATTCAAGAGGAACAACAGGGGAAAGAAGAGCAACTTACTGATGAGCAGATTGTGGTATCTTTTAAACGAGGGTTTAACCCGGGATGGGGTAGGGTGTTGAGGGGTAGTTCTTCGTCGTCTTCTTCTGTACACTCCCACCCTGCTCCCGCACCACCACCGAATCAATCTCAAATGGATGCTATGGTGAAGTACTTGACGGCGACTCAACATCAAGTTATGAACCTGCACGAACACTTAGCGGCGGTAACATCATTGATTTGCCATAACCCCCTGTACTCGATTCCTCACTGTTTATGGACATTAATAAAGAAGAAGATGTGGCCGAGTTCGAAAGTGAGTAGGTTGTTTATTTGAACTTGTTTGGTTTGGTATGTTGAACAACTTCTCGTTTTGGACAATTTATGTTTATGATGTTGAACAATTTATGTTTATTCCATCTAACTAAATCGTTGAACCATGTACTCTTTCAACAATTTATGAAATGTAGTTTGCTTTAGTTATTGGTTGTGTTGATTTGAAATTTTGAAAAATTTGGTTGCGAAAAAAATCTGGAAAACAGGGTCGGAAAACCAGGGTAAACATGACAAAACAACCTAGCTGTTTTGTAGAAGATGTCACTTTTAGCGATGACATGTTGTCGCTGTTAGCAATATTGCATTTTTTTCAGTGACAATTTGTTGTCGCTATAGGTTTGGTCAAAATAAGTCAAACCTTTTAGTGGTTATATGTTGTCACTAAAAAGTTGTCGCAAAAAATTTGGTCAATGAAAGTCAAACTTTTAGTGACAACACTATTGTCACTACAAAGTCGTCAAAAAAGAATTGGGTCAATGAAAGTCAAACTTTTAGTGACAACATGTTGTTGCTACAAGTGTTGTCATAAAAAATACATGAGTCAACAAGTCAAACTTTTGGTCAAATCTGTTGTCAAAATAGGTGAAAAATGTTGTCATAATAACTTATAGCGATGAGATTATCGTGACAATGCTTTCAGTGGCAACATTTTGTCACGAATATACCTACAGCGACAACTTTTGCACTTTTAGTGACAACAATCCGTTGTCGCTAAAAACGCTGAATGGTGTAGTGGTGAGAGTAGGGATGTGAGAAGTAAATTAAAATAAGAAGTAGTGAGAAATGACCATAATCACACATTTCAGATGCAACGACTTGCACTAGATGCATTTCTATACATTTAGACGGACCCCTTTGAGTTTCAAAAGTTATTTCGAAGTGTAAGTGGTGCAAATTAATTTTTATGATTTTGACACATGCAGAGGAACAAAATAGAAGAGAAATCATGAAATGCATCTAATATGCGTGTATGCATCTAATTAAAAGCTAGAAAACACATTATAATGCATTACGAATTTACAATACATCTAAAATTATAGAGATGCATCTAATTTAAGTCGGTGCATCTCGGAATGTGGTTATAGTTACTTCTCATCCTTCTTATTTTAAGATTACTTCTCATTTTATCCAAACTCTATAGTTTGATACTAAATGAAGATAATGATAGTATGAAAAAGTTAATGAATTTTCAAAAGCCGAGAGACTAATCGAGACATGTATCACAACATTACATATAGAATTTATAAAACTATACATTCTTCGCTAGCTGTGAGGTTATGCTAAGTAGATATCGCAATACCACTGGTGAGTGAAACAGCAAATTGATGACATAGAATAACAAAAAGATGATTGAATCAATGATCGAACTAATTAACAGACAAAAATAAAATTAAATAAAATAAACCTACCCACAGCAACTTTTGCACAAATACATCTATCTCCGCTCCGTAAGAAAAATCATTAACAAATCTTGATCGTGTCCCAGTTTGGCAGTTTCATGATTATAAGATAAAGAATCGTGGGTGTCTTCGCTAAAACGTGTTCCTGCCCCTCCATAATTTATTAATATGAACTCCTTACTCCAAGATGCGACAATATTATTATACTCTCATTACCCAAATCCAACTTTCACCTTCATCATTGGTACCCATAGAAATCACAGCTGAACAACCTTTGATCATTATTAGGTGCTTTATTAGAAAAGTGGGTCTAGGCAATGATATGATGCCAAAAACATTAGTACTTAAATCGAATGTCATTATGCAACATTGGTTGTGTCATTTAGTTTACATTTGGCCAAACAATGCAATGTTCCGTTGAAAATACACGGTAATGATCTTGAAGCTTTAAAGTCAATTCATTTATGAAATGTTTTGTGTGTATCTTATCATGTGACTAAAAGTAGATCTGCGGGAAAAGGGTGGGTCGAGTAATATATCAGAACGGGGTATTGTATAGGACAGGTTGGAAAGTTACTAGTATGAACTTATGATCGTAAAAAAAATAATGAAAGTTAATGCAAAGTGCAAACAATATTATCAATAAATAGCATGCATTAATTCCAAAAAATCGACTCTTTTAGAGTCTTGATTATACTTAAGACTGGCCAAAAAAAATAAAAAAATAAAAAAATAAGAAAATAAAAAATAAAAAATAAAATCTATATGGGTCTAAGTTCAATTCCTTGTATCATGAGCCCACTAAGATCCTTTTTACAAGGATGCTTTAACTGAAGATGCATAGAAATAGGTTTGGCGGTAGCTTTTGTTTCAAATTTCCATATTTCTACTTCCATCCAACCATCGCTCCTCTGCTGCGGAATGGCATTCCCTTTGTATCTATTCAGCGGGTTGTAGGTTTTAACATCAAAATTTTGTTCGATAATTGGGGTGTGTGGAGGGCCTACTAAATAGATAAACGAATATCTACTTAAATAATCAGAACTTCCATCCTTCACCTCAATAGGAGCCTCAAATATTGATTGGTCTTGTGGTAATTTGAAGACAAGGTAAGCTGCATATGTTGTTTTAGGTGATAGTCCTTTGGATTTGACTTCCCTCTTGATTTCAAATTTGTCGGCACCAGTTATTACAAGCACCTCTCCAAATCTGCACAAAAAAAAATCATCATATATGCAATAGATTCTGGAGAGTGTTTAAGGTTTCCAAGTAGTAGAAGCCTAGTAATGTATTAAGTTGTTTATGTTTATTATTTAACAAGTGGTCATAACACATGCCAACTTCAAACAGTGTTTAACGGAGTGGAATTGGTCAATGGAGAATTTACATGCCGTCACACACCAAACCAAATTCCTACGATGCTTTGGCATACTGTAGGGTAGAAATCCAACATTTAGGGTTCTCTTTTTAAGCTTTTCATAATTGATTGCTTATTTTCTTGAGTCTATTGAGAGTTACCGGGCTTGAGTAATCATGCTTTCTAAAAACAGTTATAAAATATTTGAAAGGTTTCCTATGGTGTCAATGAATTACAAAAGTCAGAGCTAACGTGGCATGGAAAAATATTTGTTGACCTAAGGATCAAGAAGGATTCGGGTTGAAAGACTTGGATAAATAGAATGAAGCTAAAATCATCAAGCATTTACGGAACACTGCAATGCAATAAAGTGTCATTCATAAGCAATACCTATTTATGGGATATAATGGATTCACACAATGAGATGTGTTCTTGAAAGCCACTGAGAATTGTTATTATTATATTGTGGTGATGGTTGGAATTGTGAAGATAGTTGTGTAGAATGCATTTTCTAAATAGTATAGATTTTAATATAATGATTACCATGGGAGTTATCCTTGACGTTCACTTAAGGTAAATAAGCACTACCATTACCAAACTAGAAATATTTTTGCCCTTATAATATCTCAGTTGAGTGCAAAGAAAGATTCATAAAAGTATCTATATTCGTAGGGAGTTGAAAACTGGCTTGAATATAATAGAGAAAGAACCTTGATTCGTTGGAAGACTCGCAAGCTGAGTTCTTATCATCTATTACCCAAGTCGCTCTTGCAGATAGCGTTAAACATTTCTTCCCATGTTTATCAACAGCGAACCACTATCAATCCATTTAGATATGTAAGTGTATGGAATATCACATTTAAATTAGGTTCGAAAAAATGACAGTAGTCTTATAATTCCTATATAGTATACCTGTTGACCATTGTCGATCGGGAACCCTTTTCTGAGAATTGAGTAGAGTTCCTTCTTCGTAATCCGCTGAAGACTATCTTTTGGCAAATCGAGTATTTCCTCATAATCATTCAGCAATTTTTGTTCCCAATAAGTGTATGATTCTGAATTTAATACGGTTTGGATGTTCTCCACCTTGTCCTTCTTTGATACTTGATCTTCCACCTATTTTTAGAAAGTAATTGGTTTATTAGTTTTGTTTTAGTTATAAAAAAATATGATTCATATGTTTTATAAATTTTGTATCTTCTTTGACTTTTTATCATTTTTTAGGAAATCTAATCCCATTCTTCCCAATTCATTTTTTCAACCGGTACGTCCTACCCGAACAAAAATGGCCCGTTTTGACCCAAACCAATTTCGACCTATCACCAGACCCAACCTTTTTTACACTGTTTATTCAAATGATTATAGTAGTAGTTTACCTGTTTCGTAACAATAATAAAATGATAATTTAAAATTGGCTAAGATGATTAAACCAGTAATTGTCATCTTACCATTTTTAGGGGCTGAAACAAGATGCCTTCAACTTGTAGATTGGATTCGTGGTTGTCAAAAGTAATTTCAAGATCAACAAGACTCCCATCGCTAGTGAATTGATACAGTTCAGCTATATACAACCAATCTTCTCTTCTTTCATTTGCAAGGTACACAGTGGAAGTTGTTGGCTCACCACTTATTCTGTATTTGAGGTCTACATATGCTTGATCACCACCATATGAGGAAGCGTAAAAGGCAAGGTTGATGGTGTATGCGACTGATGGAGACAATAAGTGGGTCTTCACATGTGTTTTAAATCCCTTATTGTTTGTTTGATAAAGGCCCGCTGGAAATCTGCATGAATAAAAAAAATCAATTTATATATACTTATGAAACAATAGCGATAAGTCTGAGTATGACAAGTCACCTTGACCGGAAATCAGACACATATCGAGGAGTGGAATCTTCACTTGAAATCAAACAGTCTTTCATGGATATCATGTGACAGTGTTCTCCTTTCTCATTAAGTGAAAACCACTGTATATTTAGTAAGTTGTGTATTAGTTGTGCTCGTATTAAATTTATTATAAGTAGACATAGCCAATTGAATACCGTTTTGTATCTGTTAAGGTGGATTCCTATGGAGAGAATCTGTTTAAGTTCATCAAGGGTTGTGTAGAACAGAGATTGTGAGGCATCCTTGACTATGTCTCGGTACTCTTCAAACACTTGAAGTTCCACCTATATATGACATATCCAAGCAAGTGAGCCATACATTCGGGTTAAGTGTCATTTTTGCTTTACATCTTTTATAAATAACATAACCATTGCTTACTTTTTCTTTAGATGGTTGGAACTCGAAGCCTGCTACTAGTAAGTTCCTCCAACAGGTTTCAAACACAAATTGAAGATTTGTAGTTGTGTGTTGGCTTGTGAACTGATATAATGGAGCAATGAACCATCCATCTTGTTGCATATGAGTTGGGTAAACTATGAAAACTTTTGTCTCATCCTCCCCATCTACAGTGTATCTCATGGGGTTATATGAATTGACACTGGGTTGCCAACTATATCGGAACACAAGGTTGACCATGTACGAGATTTGAGGTGTCAAGTATTGACCTCTCACACGTGCTTTGAATTTAGAATAATATTTGTAACATCGCCCTTCTGGAAATCTGCAAGAAGAAGAATGACAAACTAAATAAGTTATTGAACTTTCACTAAATGCATAACTCACTCCCTGTTCCGAACAAAAGGATAGGAATAGGATAAGTCACCTTGAATTAACAATGTCACCATAAGGATGTGTTAGCCTTTTAGCTTTGATCACAAGGGGATTGAGACAGGCTTCAATGTAAATCCTTTCAATGTGTTCCCCCTTCTCAGTTATAGACAACCACTACACATCCAGTTAAAAACAAAATTTTGAATTAGTTATTAATGGGTTTACCCTCAGCCTTTTTAGATTTGTGTCAAGGGAATTTGATAGCACAATGTTCCATTTTTTGTTTTGTGTTAAGTTTCTAAAAGATTTTAAGTAAACTAAATCATTTATTTTATTTTATTTTTCCTTCAAAGATGTTATTTTTCAAAAAAAGTACATGAAATTGGATCAAATTTGATAACTCAATTTTGACACATTTGAGATGTCATATCTTCTGTTCAAAAAAAAGAGATGTCATATCTAACAACTGAGTCATATATCGGTTTTATAAGTAAAAAAAAAAAAAATACATATGTTTGTAATGTGCCTCACATACTTGAAAAGTTAAAGTAGAGTCATATTGGTTTTACTACGTGAAATTCCACATTATAAAGCAAAAAGCCATTTTCACACAGCCTATTTCTATATATTTGTTATATACGAAATTCTACATAGTAAAATTTCTCTAGCTATAAATAACCATTTGTCAAAATATATTAAAACAAAATTAAAAGAGATGTCACTAATTACCGTTTTACCCTCATTAACGTGGAACCCTTCGGTGAGAAGCACTTTCAGTTCATCTAAGGATCCATAATTCAAAGGAGGTACTGCAGCCTTAACTATCTCTTCATGCTCCTTTGGCGGTTTGAGATCGTGAAGCTCCTGCAATTTAAGTGATTCCTGAAGTTTTTCAACGACAAGAGACATCGCTGGCCGTTCTTCACGGAGTCTCTTCAAACATTTATAAGCAATGTCTGCAAATGTCTGCAAAGAATCCGGGTCCATTTGTTGCATCAGCCCTTGAAAGACAATAGCGTCTAATTTCTTCTCTTTGTAGCTTTTTTTCCAGAAAGGCACATGAACCTTTAGCTTACCATCGATATTTTCAACACATTGTTTCCCTATCAGGACTTCAAACAATACTACTCCAAAAGAGTACACATCCGACTCTTTTGTTAGTTGGTATGTCTCCATGTATAGTGGATCACAATATCCCGGCGTACCTACAGCATTGGTGATAATATATGAGTACTGCTGACCAGTAGAGCCCAATTTTGACAGCCCAAAGTCAGAAACTTTAGCATTCAGATGATCATCAAGTAGGATGTTGGCGCTTTTAATATCACAATGGAGTACCCTTTGTTGTCTCTCGTTGGGTTCATGAAGGAAGCTTAGTCCCTTTGCAGCATCGAGGCATATCTTAATACGTTGCCTCCATGTAAGAGTGACATCGTTTAAATAGCGTTCGAGGCTACCACGAGATGCATGCTCATAAACGAGGATCATTTCACCCTCTTTGCTGCAAAATCCTAAGAGAGAGACAAGATTTTCATGTGTGTAACGAGAGAGCATCATGATCTCCTTCCAGAACTGAGGGTCTCCTTGCCCATGTTTACGATCTAAACGCTTCAAAGCAACTATACCTCGGCCCTTGGAGTGAGACACTTCTCCTTCGTACACTTTTCCAAAACCGCCACATCCAATAACTTTGCTTTCATCAAAGTTGTTGGTGGCTGATTTGATATCTTCCAGTTGAATTTCAAGATGTTCAAATTCTTTCATGAAAGACGCCATTATTTGTTGTTCAAATAGTAAGGAGCTAGATTTAATGGTTGAAAAAAAAGCACCGCGCGAAATTGGTATTTTTAATCTCTAACAGAAATATAACTCACAACTCTCGTACCGAAAGATTTGAAGTTAGAGATATATTTATCTGTTGTGATTACTTCAATAATTTCTAGAAAATGAATAGTCACCAAACACTCGGATAAAGTTGTAGTAATTATAATGAAATTTCGTGCGAAGGTGAAACTGATTGATACTACAAAAGCAAAAAAGTATTAAAAAAGGAAAAGTGAATGGAAGTGGATTTCCATTAGCGTCACTTCAGTGACGAAAGGTGCGCGTTTGATTTTTAATAAAGAAAAAGTTGAAAGCAAAACTTTTAGATTGATAACGACGAAGAGAGTTATATTCAAACTTTTCTTAAACCGTTAATTGTCAAGCGAACATAATTACACCATCCATCTAAAAAGAAATCAATAGTTAAGATTAAAAACATTTTAATATTTCACCTATTTTTTATAATTTAAATATCTCTTAAACCGTTAATCGTTAAGCGAAAATAATTACACCATCGCGACGAGCATTTAATTATCTTTCTATAGACGGGCACTTTGATATACTTTCGACAAAAAAAAAATCGTTTTTTTCACGTTTTTTTTCCGTGGCCGAAAAAATCATATATGATATTACATATCATATATGATATGTAATATCATATATGATATATCATATATGATTTTTTCGAACACGAAAAAAAACGTGAAAAAACGAAAAAAAAATTGTCGAAAATATATCAAAGTGCCTATCTATAGAAAGATAATTAAATGCTCGTCGTAACGGTATATTTTTTTTTTTCACTTCAAGATTAACGGTTTGAAAGATATTAATATTTGGAAAAAAAAAAAAAAAAATGATGAAAGTGGGTTTTTTAAATTTTTGGGATTAATCTCATCCATTAGATCAAATAAAGATAGAAGGAAGATGGAGGGTGGATATTAGTTCTTTGGTATGTAAAAAAAGTTTCGTCCTCAAATGATCTTATATCGATAACCATAGGTGTTGGGCGAATTCAATGCACACTATTTTTTAGTATAGAATTTGAATGAAAAATAACTTAAAATGTTAGAATACATTCAAGGAGATCCTCAAAAAGTCCATCAGAGTCTAGAAGAAAGACTCATCATAATCTAAGGCGGAACTGAGAGAGTGAAGATAAGGATGATGGAGTCAATGTGTGATGACATTGAACACACTGACTTCTTGAAAATCTCCTCAACAAACTGAAAACATTCTGAGACTTAGACATTTTGATAGGATGTTTAAGTCTCTGATATATAAGCTAGAAATATCTTGGGAAGATAAGTGAAAAGCATTTATCAACACTGTTCTACTAAAAGTATGTTGGTACCTACTAGGATCGGAAGCTATCGAATGTCGACACACACCTTTTACCTCACAAGTTTTCGTTATACATTTGCCTATAAATAGAGTGTTGTAATGAAAGATAATACATCTCTTGTATTAAAATTTTGTAACACTTTCACGAGTTCATTTTTCTTTTCTAAAATATAATTAAGTTCCACATAACTTAAATCTGTTGGTTGTCATAATTCTTACTCAATTACTAATTAAGGTTTGTGTTTGAGTTTAGTAAGGAGATCACCACACATACTTGTCATTGAATCCTAAGTGTTATTCAACAAATACATAGGCATAATCGTCGAAAATTATATTTGTGTATTTAAATAGTTCACAACCAAAATGTAATTCAAAGTGTTGGTTTGATCATCGAATTCTTCAACCACATTTCTTTGTTAATTTGAAATTGAAATGCTTAATTATGTTCTCTTTAACCCCTAACAACTATATTTCAAGCTTTTACATTATTTTTGTTTGCAACTTAAGGAACATGTATGTGCTTTAAATATTTTATGATTTACTCGTAATATTATTCATATAAAAATGTTTAGTGTCTCATAAATAATAAAAGAACGATAACCAAATGGTAGAATCATAGTGATGTTTAACCATAAGAAAGATTACTAAAACAAAATCTCTATCTCGAGCTAGGCACATATATGTACTAAGAAATTATACGTTGAACTTTGTACATTGCATGTATTACAATATTTAGTTGTTATTATAAGTTTTTGATATATAGAATAAAATTGTACCTGAATAACGCAAGGGTATTACATGTGAATAAGTTCCAAGAAAAAGGAGGGAAAAAAAAATAAAAAAAAATCATGTTTTTATTTTGGTAATAATGTAAGGTAACATATATATAATAGTACTTGGTTTAAATAATCTTTTAATTTTGTATACATGTTTAATTTGTTATATTTTTTATATGTTGACCTGAGCAATATCTTTTTGGTCATTTGTTATGGTTGGTCTATCACAACTCCATTATGACATTGTTGTGGTCAGTTTACATAGTTTTTTTTTTTTTCACTTTGCAGCGAATTAGGCTACAAACAATCGCCTTGATGTACTACAATACGCCATTAATTTGTTAGATCATTTATCTTTTTAATCGTATATATTCAAATGCTGTTAAACTTATACAAATGTTATCAACAAAAAAAAAAAAGTGTACCCGAGCAATACAAGGGTATTGCACTTGTTGTACTAAGTTGACCAGACTCTATAACCGAATGTTAACAAAAACAAATATCTAAGTTTTTATAATTATTAAGAAATACTTGTGATTGTATTCTTAATCTTTGTTAACTTGATGTTCAAGCTATATTTGATTAATGACACAACTTAATACGTACAAGTGTTCTTAGTTCGCGATAGATAAGTACCGCACTAACAAGGGACAGCTCTCATTAACCAAACTTTTGGTTTAAAATCTCAGTAAAAGATACATATGAGTTATTTTCAATTAAAAGAAAAAGTTACCATTAGTGCATGCTAAATAAAAATCACCGTCTCTTTATAGTATTTTGTACTTGTATCAAGTAACTGTTAGATGTTATATATTATGGGTTTAGCCCATGTTTAGTGGTTTTTAGAATAATCTTAAGGTGATTATATATTGTATTTGACAATTAAATAATGAAAGGCAAGCAAATCATTATTTCAACATAGTATCACAGCCCCATTCTAACCCTATCCCTAACTCTAATTATTAATTTTTCTTATTCTTTTTCGTCAACCCCGCCACCAAAAAAGAAAAACAAAAAAAAAATCCCATCCCTAGTTGTATTCATTGGAACGACAGGAAAGAAAGGCAATAAAAAAAGAAAAAGAAAAAGAAAAAGGAGGTGTGGATCATTCTTTAATTATCCCCGGCCGACACACCTTTTTCATTCGAATACTACAAGGACGCATATTCAGGATATATTTTACGTTGGTTCTTGGTGAATGTGCATAACTTTTATTCTTGGCGAATCCTATATAATCACCAAAAACAAATATAATCGATTCATTAATCTTTTTTGACATACAACAATGATGGGTCAAACATCAACACATAAAACGATTTATTAGTTGAGCATAGGATTGCATCAACACTAGGCATGGTTTAAGGGTCCAATACTAGGCCTGTTTCACATAACTACGCTCCACCAGGATTTGGGCCAACTCAAGTTGTTGCTCCAATACCAAATACATTTCAGGACCAACGTTAGTTTACACCAACTGTTGCATCTTCGAGTCAAGATATTTTGTTGCCTCAAGCTTTTAGTGTCATGAAACTTCAAAATCCTACTATAGGTGCATCGAAAATGGACAAATGTACTTCTTCTCACCTTAACTCATTTGTTAATTCTCTTTGTAATATTTTTAATAAATGTATGTATACACTTGTCTATGTTGGTGATGGTAAGCCTATTCCCATCACTAACACAGGCAATAACATCCTGTCAACTCCTCATATAGGTCTTCATTTGAACGTCCTCATAACTCCTAACATTATTAAAAACTTGATTTTTGAACGTCAGTTTGTTCGTGATAATAAATATACTATTGAATTCGATGAATTTGGTTCTTTTTATTAAGGATTAACTAACCTATCAGGTTCTTCTCCGATGTTATAGTACGGTTGATCTTTGTCCTGTTACGAAGTCTTCATCTATCCCACAAGTTTTTCTTGCGACTCAAACCACATCGCACCAGCAGCTTGAACATCCAGGAATTAAATGTTACGTCATCTTATTTCTAGTAATTCTGTTGTTTGTAATAAAACCAAGCCTCCCGCAACTTGTCATGCTTGGCAGACACATGAAGCCTCCCTTTTCTAGTTCTCAAACTATTGTTAGGTCTTGCTTTGATATTGTTCACTCAGACTTGTGGACTTCTTCAATTTCGAGTCTTATGGGTTATAAAAATTATGTTTTGTTTTAGATAAATATTCTCATTATATGTGGGTTTATCTGCTGCTAAAAAGATCATATGTCTTGTCTAAATTTGTCTTGTTTCGTAATTATGTCAATACTCAATTTAAGTGTGAAATCAAGATCTTTCAATGTGACTATGGTGGTGATTTTGATAACCACGCATTTCAAAAATTGTTTGCTTCTATAGGCATTCAATTTCATTTTTCATGCCCTAAGACGTCTCCAAAAAATAGGAAGTCTGGGCGCACGATACGCACTATTAACAACCTTATCCGAACTCTTCTCTTTCAAGCTCACTTACCTCCACATATTTTGGTTGAAGTCCTTAATATGGCTACTCACATTTTAAATATTTTACCCTCTAATGCTATTACTAATTACGTTCCTCAAACCCGCTCGTTTGGCACCAAACCGGATTACACAATTTTGCGTATATTTGGTTGCTTATGTTACACACATGTCTATGCGAACAATAAACTTGAACCACGTGCTACACCTTCAATCTTTTTGGGACACTCGTCCAATCATCGTGGATATCAACGTATTGATTTGGACACCAATCAAATGACTCTCTCAAGACATGTAACCTTTGATGAAACCGTTTTCCCATTTTTTGGACACCAATCAAATTACTCTCTCAAGATGGATAGAGAAATCTTGGATGAAGTCCTTAAGAACACAAATCGAGAGCATATAGCGGGTGTGGGCAGCGGTTACCGGGTACGGAATCTAGTTCTGGGAACCCCCAATCGGGCCCAGGTTATTATACCCGAGAGCAATTTGAAGAGATGCAGAGGCAACATGCTTTGGAACGAGAGGAGCAAAGAAAAGCATTTGAAAGTCAACAAAATGCCTTGAAACAATTTTTGGATTTCTTCAACTGCCAATAAGGTTATCCTTCTTCACATTTTATTAGCATCATTTATTCTATGTTTATCGCTTGTTTTATATTATTTTATATGAGAATTGATACTTAATCGCTTACTTTTGTAAATCTCAGTTATAAACAAGCATTTGGTGAAAGTTAGCTATTTTGAACGTAAATTGGAGCAAAATGGATCAAGATGGAAAAGTCTACTGAACTGAAGGACGATACGCCATATCATTCTAGACAGATACGCCGTACATCAAGACTTAGACGATTACGAAGACCATTGCCTAACTTTGAAGCATACGCCGTATGTATTTGATACCATGTGTCGTATATGAAACCTTGGTCCATGAAGTAAACCAACTTGTTCTACTCTAGATACGCCGTATGAAATCCTAGAGATGCGGCGTATCAATCTCAAGACTTTACCAGAAATCCAAGATATTGAAGATATGCATACGTCGTATAAATACTGAAGGTACGCCGTATCATATTCTGATGTACGAATATTTCAAAATTTAATAATCTTGGACCCCACACGAAGTTACCTAGATACGGCGTATCAACTTAATGGATACGCCGTATCGATTCTTTTTCTAGAATGTATAAATATCCCATTCGTCAGCCACATTCAACACACATAATATACCACAGAAGGCGACGACTTGACCACACAAGACACAACTAGAAGGACGAATTCATAGCAATAAGAAGGTCTTGCTAGTACTCTTTTAATTGTTGAGTTAGCGTCTTTTTCACTATTTGATCAAACTTAATTGTTTCCAGCTTTTATAAAGAATATTTGATGTTTTATTGGTCGCTTATGTGTGTTTTGATTACATAGATAGTTTATCGTGCCTTGTCGACCTTAGGCTCGCACAATTACTTCATTAACATCATTTGCATGATTAATGTAAGCCCTTAAAATGGATAAATAATATATAAACTTAGTAATCATTAAGGTGGACCTTATGCAGAGATCTGATTAATCGTGACAGGATTAGTCCGTCCAGAAGGCTTAATACCCGAAATCTAGATGTTTAGATTGGATCTAGACATTGGAATGATACATGTATACACGTAAGCAACCATTGAGAGAGAATAGATTTTATTACTGTGACAACCGGCAATTTAGGGAGCTATTTTAAAAACCCGCATTACGTTAAAGTTCGTTTATAATTTTTTATTTGAAATTTTATTTCACAACGAATTTGTACGACCTATTTTATGGATATTTATAATTAATGATGTTATGGAATTCGTGAATTATTTTTATAATTCATTTTGATATTATACTCGGTGATGTATTCTTAAATTCTCACTTAGTACTACGTTGACTCCGGCACTAGGAAACCTAAAAGTTTAATAACTTACGAGTTTTAATACGTTGGACGTTTAATAACGTATTTATTATAAATTTCGGTGGAATATATATATATATATATATATATATATATATATATATATATATATATATATATATATATATATATATATATATATATATATATATATATATATATATATATATATATATAGCCGTCAAATGGTGAATATAACGAGTTTTGGGAACGTTTAATATTTCTTAGTAAGTTTTTACTTACGTAAGGGGGCGTTTTTATAAACTAAAATTGGTGATAAAAAGGTTTTGTGTGCAAAATATAAGGAAACTAAGTAGAGGGACCTAAAGTGTAAAATCTCCTTATTTAACCCTAACCCTAAAACTAATAACTCATTTCATCTTCATCACTTCACCTCTTCTCCCTCTCCTCTCTTTCTCACCGCCGGCCACCCCTCGTCCGGCCACCACCGCCGCACACCGCCATACACCGCCACTCCCAAAACACTCCCCACCTTCTCCTTGTTACATAGTGGTGATTCACGCGCCCAAAAACCTTCCCCCTCGCCTCGTTTTACCACCTTCGACGCCACCCACATCACCTTCACCATTTTTCTTGGGTTATCATTGTAGATCCGCGGGTAAGTGGGCACTAGGTGCCTCGATTTTGTTGAAAAACTTACCCAAACCCACGAAATCTATTAATATGGTTCGGATTTGGTGTAAATGGTCAAAAATGATAATGGGTTTTATTAAAAACGTGGTTAAAAATTAGTTTGGTATCCAGGTATTGATGGTTGGTTGCGTTTCTTGGCGTGGTCGACCCGTAGCCGAGGGTCTCACCCTCGACTTTGTGATGATTCCGAGTTGTGGTCGACCTTTGACCCGATTTTCTTGTTGTTTGACCTCTTTTGGTCATAGTGGTTGATGGCAGGGGCGGAACTAGGAGCCAAGTTTAGGGGTAGCGAAATACGAAAATTTGTTTAGGGGTAGCGAAAATTTGCTTCAGGGGTCGCGAAATCGCCAAAAAATGACAAAAAATCGCCAAAAATCGCTAAAATTACACTACTGGGTAAAAGTTCAGGGGTAGCGACCGCTACCCCTGGCTTCTACATACATCCGCCCCTGGTTGATGGATTAATTGGTTTCTTGATTGTTGATTCTTGTTGTTCGACTTGGGATGGAGCCGACGACCCCATTGGGTCGGTTTGGTTATTTATTTTGTTTGGGTCGAGCTCCCGTGAGCTAGCCGCGACCTTGTGGTCTCGGGTGGGACCCACGTGACACTTGGTATATGTTTTTCGACTCGGGTTGACTTGGTAACTTGACCCGGACACGGTTATTTTTGAGAACTGTTTGTGGTGTCGAAATATATATATTTCGGCAAAGTTTATTTTATGGTTATTTATTTATTGTTGGTTACCATTATTGTGGCTTAATTTGATTTTGATGAAGTTGACGAGTATTATGGACTCGTGGTATTAATTGAAGTTGTGTTGACGATAAAGTGGTTTGGGGACCGATTGTGAGACGGTCACTTAGATTGACGGAGATAGGTTAGTCGGGTGCCGTAGTCGGACCCTATTGTTGTAGCACGTGGATTGGGATTGATTGGACGGAGATGTATTGATTATTATGACTTTTATATTACTTTGGACTTGGACAATGAGCCGAGAGTCATGACTCGGACATGTGACCATTTCGTATGACTCGATAACTATTTACAATTAAAACGTAAATAATAAAACTCGTAATAATAGTTATTGATAATATAAACGTTTATATGAATATATAGACGTGAATAACGGATATATAATTATATAAGCGCGTATATTAATAATAATGATAATCACGAGTCGTATTATAAATAATACAATTAGATATATATTAGGCTACGAAAGTGGCGTAATATTATTGAACGTATTATTATTATAAAGAAATTGTTATAAAACGAGGAATCCTCGACAATTCTCTAATATTAAATAAAAATGTCATTTTATATAATAAATAAACTTATCGAGTTATGCGGAGTCGTTGTCACTCGAGTCCAAGTAAGTTTTATTTGTGACTTTCGTGTTGTCACGGATATATGACGATTAATATAAACGTTTTCTATAGCTAAATAACCACTTAACCATAAGGTTGAACCGGGTTATTTGGTTATACGAAATGATTATATTAATGGGCATCGTATCCTACGACGCCCATAGGTTGTGGTATATGTAAAGTGTAATAAATTGCGAGTGTATATATCGGGAAATCTGGCCAATTTGACGATAAATATGAGGAATTTATTAAACTATGATATCTACCGTATAGTATTTATGTGCTATGTGCTTTAGGATGGGGTGTAATCTTGGAACGGTATGTTACGTAAATAAATATGAGGATTATCAAATCGACGGATTTGATAAACTTCGGCGATTTATTTAAATGATATATTGGCTAATAGTAGATCCATAGTTTATTATATTATTCTTTGTGTGACCTTTTGGTTTGTCTTGAGTCGACCCACCACCCGTATGGATGCCAAACGTAAATACACCAAACTAATACGAAATGGATTTTCGGAGATAAAACGGATTCTCGTCCGGGTTTGGGAATATTTTGAATTTGAGAATATGATTTCTTAACGAGTTGGTATTGTTAGGTCGTGCCGAGTCCGTAGTTGCTGTTTCGTGAGTTACTATACATCTTATTTCTACCGACTTCTTCTTGCTATTTTCTGGACTTGAGGTGAGTCATAGCCCCACTTTTACTCTTGAACTATGTTTTCAATACTTGGGGTGAGAAACGTGCAAATTATTTTATGTGGACTATTATCGCTTTTATATTCTTTCTAAACTTGCTATGCGTATGGACTAGGATGTATTGTCAGCTTTAGTCACATATTTTGTGTGTACTATTCAAGGTTGGCTTATTTGGTTATTTGGAACTGTCAGCTTTAGTCACATATTTGTTGTGTGTACTATTCAAGGTTGGCTTATTTAGATACTGTAGTGTGCACCTATAGGTTATTGATACTTTGGAGGTTATCCGAGTATTTATTGGTATTGCGGGGGTTACCCGAATATCTATGTTAGAACGGAGGGTATCCGTGTGTTAGGTTGGAGCGGAGGGTATCCGCAGGCTTTTAGCGAATCCTTAGTCTAGCTAGCAAGCGTTTTGCGTATATGTCCACTATATTGTTAGATGAATTTAAACCTATGATCTCACCAGCGAAAGCTGACTTTTAGCACGTTTTCTCAGGTAATTAAGTGATGATATGCATGCTTGGAATGGAAGGCTCGGCCAAGGCTCATGGTTTATGGATCTATTTTTCTAAACTCTGATAATTAATTTTGGACCTACTGTTATGTTATTTTGGGCCTGACTCTGAATGATGTTGGGATAAATGTAAACGTTAAAACCCCGTTTTGGTTGTGTTTTTATTATGTTTACTTTATCTCGTTCTATATTGTCTTGTGTTGGATACCAATCCCCGTAGCACCCCGAAAGCTTGTTGAGTCTTCCGCTGTATCAAATTTTGGGGGTGTTACAATTACTCATCTTATATAACAAAGCAATTAAACGAGTGACAAATCTTCCATACTATCAGCCAGGCCTCTTATCTGTATCTGTTTTCTATATGTGTACGTGTGTGTCATTCGCCTTATTACTTTTATTTACAGTTTACTTAATCTACACATCGTGATAGTATCTCAGGCTGAAAACCCCATTGCATTAGATTAGGTTTAATTAGAACTAACTTTATGATTAAAATTGTAGGAAACTAGAAGGGGGTTGAATAGTTTACCGACTTTTGGTCTAGTTTTAAAAGTTTACTTGGTGAAAAACTTTGATTCGTATGTAAATGAAATCAACCAACACCAATATGAACACAACCTTAAACTAATACTAATAATCAATAAAGATAAATAAAGAGATAGAGATGGAAAGATCAAACCGAGACAAGTGATTTATAGTGGTTCGGTCATGAAGCTCTTCTTCGCCCTACTCCACTCCCCGAATATCCAACTCGAGAGTTATAAGCACTATGTCAACAACCTCCCTTCAGGCGGAGAAAATCGTACAACGTCGCTTACGTTATTTTCCGACACTAAGCTAGATGTCGAGTACTAATCTTAGCTAGTACCAATCTACCACGATCCACACGATCCAAACTAATCACACGATCTACACGATCCTAACCTTTCACACGATCAACACGATCATAACCTTTCACACGATCAACACGTTCCTCACACAATCTACACACTCTTCAATCTACCTTGATCCACTTGATCAACACACAAACACACTAGCTACAAGAGATCCCCAAGATCTCAACATGATCACAATGATCCACACAAGATAGCAAATACAAGATTACAACACTTGATGTATATCAAGATACAATCAAGTAAACAATTGGTAATGCAAGTGCATTACTCAAAGACTCTAACACTCTGTGTCTTCTTGACACCTTGTGTTCTTCTCTTGACTAGTAGAGGAATGTAGGTGATCTTTAGTTTGATGAAAGAATCACTCTTTAAACAAAAGAAAACTAACTAATCATCTAAGATGTATAACTAGAAAGGAAGGATATAATACAGAAAGTTTTGTGTGAAAAAGGATGGCCAAAAACTAGGAAGTGAGATGGTATTTATAGAAAATGAAAATCTGACCGTTATAAGGGGACGGCACCACAAAAGTTCACACGCTACCACTAAATTTTGTAGTACCGTGTCACACAAAAACGCTCCCATTTTGTTTTTAGTGGTGAAGGCTTATTTGGGGATGTTTGGAGCTTATTTGGGGGGGGGGGGGGGGGGGGGAATCAGCTGTTGAGCTTTTTGAAATTATTTTTTCAAATAAAACATTTCTTTATAATTCAAAAATAATTTATAAAATATATTTTTGAAAAGAATCTTTTGTCACCTCACAATTTTGAAGTTTAAAACACAAATTCACTTCTTAGATTATTTGTCAAGTGATCACTTTGTTTCTTCATACCTAGAGTGATTTGCGTAGAAATCGGATATTTCGATTAAAAACTTGTTTACATTAATTTTGACGTAAAATATTTTTATATTTTGTTATCATCAAAACGTAGAGGTATCGAAAGATAGGAATAACGTTTTTAAACATTATTTGCATCAACAAAAATATTGATAGATACTTAGATGTTAACGTTTCACTCTTATTGATCGACACTCTACTTACCAACTAGGCTACATTGATCGGGTGCACTGCCCGTTAGTGTTTGTTATAGGTTAAGTCGGCTAAATATAAATGTAAAACTTGCTAACATAATCTATACCTACAACGAGAACACATCAATTAGGGGTTTTGTATGTTATTAGTATATGTATTGACATCCTGTTGTTATTTGAATTATGCTATTAGTAGATTAGCTTAATTGTGTCATTATAAATGAATACTTTTAAAGCCTTTAATTTTCAACTTTAACCTTAAATATTTTTATTTGTGCTATATATTGTTTGATGCAAAATATATAAATGGATTGAGTTTTGAATGTATTTTCTTTTGGTATAATTTTTATCAAGTGTTATATAACACAAATAAAAATATATAAGGTCAAAGTTGTCAAGTGAAGACTTAAAAAGTCAACAGTGGACTATAATTATGGGACGAATGTAGTATCACTTAGTTTGATTGTTTTAATGAATCAATGGATGGATGCATTTTCTTATCATCTGGTTTTGGATTTGCATCAACAGTGCTCAAACTGTAATGTCAAAGGTCTTAGGATAAACATGTTGGAATCAAAAATACAGGTGTTGGAGACAAGAGTAAGGATGCTGGAGGTAAAACTTGAATTGGAAAAGAATCCCGACGACCACGTATATCGATCGGGTGCAATACTCTGTGAGCTTTTAGAGTTTGTTGTTGTTGTTGTTGTTGTTGTTGTTATTGTTGTTGTTGTTGTTGTTGTTGTATTTCTGAAAGGCATTTCAATGTGTTTGATTTGTGAAAGGCATTTAACTTTTGGCGCCAAATTAGTCGTATAACCAGGTTATGAGTCAACCAAGTTCTGAGTTAACCAGATTATGGTGTCCAAACACCCCTTTAAACAGCAACGTATTTCAAATATGCAATTTTCAAACACTAAATTACATATGCATAAAGGCCCCTTTAAACATATCCAAACACCCCTTTAAACAGACTCAATCATCTGCTTGTAATGTAATTCGATTTGTAATGTAATCCACTTTGTAATGTAATTCGTATGTATTTTACACTTGGTATATGACATTAATCATTTGCTTGTTAAATCCATATCCAAACACCCCTTTAAAAAGCAGGGTATTTCAAATATGCAATTTTCCAATACTAAATTACACGAATTGAAGGAACAATATCCCAGTTAACAAACACGAAGGCAAACTTTTATTTAAAACACGTAAGAGTTCTCAACCACATACATTTCATACAGACTCAAACGAAATAACTTGACAAGCAAACGAAACAACTCGACAAGCAAACGAAACAACTCAAACGAAACAACTCGAACGGCACAACTTAACACACAACAAAGACCATAACAAACATCGCTCATTCAATTTTATTTTATTTTTTTATACTACTTCCCACTTTGCTAGAACCTGCACCACCATTCCCCTCCTTTTCCTTCTTTTGCTTGATGAAATGTTCAAACAAAGCTTCAAGATTTGTTATCCTCATTTCCAATTCATCAACTTTTGATAACTTGCTTTCACTATCACCGTCCAACATCTCATTGTAGTATGGTTTTTTCCTCAACCATTTCATAATAACATGTCCCATCCACGGGCTAATGTTCGTATAAGAACCATATTCATCAATAATTTCGCCGCTATATGTATTAAGAGCTTTATCAAAGAGTAGTAGGCTCAATAAAACATTTGACCACTCCTCTTCCGGCGTGTAATCAGCCATTGTTATGTGTGTTTTGTGGGAATTGACGATTGGGTTATGTTGCCGAATTGAGAATGATCAGTTAGTGTTAGGTCACCATTTAGTAAACACAAGTATAAGAAATGAGATGAGAATAAGAGATGGTTGATTATAAGATTATGAAGAGTGAAAGAACAAGAGTTTCATTAAGATATTCAAATAACCAACAATATTCAAGGTTACATAAGCTTAGCATATATAGGGGAGGAGTAGGGCAACACTCCCTTCCTCCCTCATTCATCTTAAACGTGGGCTTCAAGGCCCATTGGACATTGATACATAAGCCTAGTAACTTACACATAATGAAATAAATAAATAAGCAACCTATTACAAAAGGTAATGACCGAGACTTGACTAAAATACAAAAGTATGTTCCCAACAATCTCCCCCTAAGGGTCGGTCATCACGGTTGCTTGACGTCTTCATCTTTGTCGTTGACTTGTGACATGTTAAACTTTAGACGTCTTCAAAAATGTTGTATAATAAATGCACTTTGCTCTATGCCTTTGTTCTTTGGTGATGATGTAGTGATTGTGTTATGAAGTAGTCTGCCGTTTGTCACTCTTGCGTCTGTGGTGGTTGTCCGCCATTCCAACATACTCATACATCTTTGGACTTATACTTTCACGTGTACGAAGTTCCTTTTCATACTCTAAGATCTTTAGTCTTTATACTTTGTTGATTCTTCTTATTGGCGTAGAATCTTTCTTTGAACTTTGTGGTGCTAAGATCTTTGGGGGAGCTATCATTTGCTTCAAGATGTATGTATGAGCATGTTGGAATCTACCATCATGGGGGTGACGTACCTGCAAGTAAACAGTTAGCAATAAACAACCAGTACTTACTGATAAGGAATTAGAGTTCGTCAACAGCATAGTGTGAAGACTCCTTCTAATCCTTATCAAGGCCGTTCCCATATCAGATACTCCCGAAGGAGCTTACGAGACTTACTAAGTAGCTCAATGACTGGGTGAGTCGCTGGGGATCACTCCACGACTGTAGACCGCTATGGAACCACCCTGAATACTAAGCGTAACCCTTGTGGAGTTACCGAAGTGACCTGCTGTCAGGGCTGTTAGATGTTGACCCTGGCAGGAATTTCCGTTCAATCATTGAGAAATACATTTGTAATCCTCTCATAAACATTCTCGGCAGGTTGCTAAGATCTGCGAAGGACTCGATAATTTACAGCTGGTGTCCATTGATGTAGAACACCAGTTGCAGAAATACTAAGTGTTCCTAAGAGATCTTTGATGTATCTCAAGGCTCTAGACTCTATAAGTGCACACTTAGGTTTCCTCTGCGGAGACTAGGGAGGGGTCTCGTGCTTCAATATCAACCATCTCTAAGAGATAAGTTGATAGATTACACTGGTTCCCCGTGAGAATGAAACAAGCTCTTTTGAGAGAACTTGAGTGGTTAAGAAGGTTTAGTGCATTGCGTCACTGGGTCCATGACGACTTTGTCTTCAATACCGGTGTTGCCTTAGCAACAACCAGTAGCATACGAGTTGAACCCGATGTCTGCCCTAAGGTTGAACATATGGAGGGCTATTTCTTTTCACCCTTTTCTTACACATTTCTTTTTAATTCTTCAACTCCTTCTTTCCCTATCATTCTTCTCTCCTTTTTTTTCGTATCATACCTAAGGACTTCTAATTCTAACTATGGGAGATGTCCTTGGGTAGATCCATCCGGCTCTGGCGGATCATAGGACGGTTATTCCTATCTTAATCACCTTATAACTCCTTGATTAACTGATAGTAGCCAAGAAACCTTTGATTGAAAATCTCTCAAAGTGTTTATGATAATCAAATATTTTGGTTAACACTTTGAGAGTTTTGTGTATACTTTTGAAGGGCTCCCCCTTCACATGTGCTCATGAGTATTTAATAAATTTGCACATGCGGGAGGAGCAAGCATTTTGAATTGATCCACTTTCAGTGAACAAGACCGATTCGAGACACGCTTACATTACTAGTTAGACTAGCTTGAAGTTATTACCCGGCCTGGTCAAGTCCACAGAAAGTTTCTCGAGACGGTACATTTCTACTAAGACAAATCCTTTTCGAGACACGCTTACGTGGCTAGTTAAAGAGTTCCATTGTCAGCTTTTAGGTGACAACTAGCTCTAGTAACTAACTTGATGTTATTACCCGTCGAGGATAAGTCTTTTCGAGATTACTAACTTTTATTGTCTCGTCAATTCCTGGGTCAATTCTGAGTCTAGCTCGCAAACGATACAACTTTTAGCCTTTTGACTACTTATATTTTAATCACTTTTCCATTTTCTCCCCCTCAAAAATAGCATATAAAATGATGGTTTTGACAATCTTTTAGATTAAAATATGCCTTTTTGAGTCTTATGGGGAGATTCACCAAGAACTTTTGATTTAGAACAAAGTAGTTTTGTTTGACAAGTGCTCCCCCTCAACAAGTGATTAGGTCTTATTGAGGTGAAATACTTGTTCTTTTGAGCAGAATTATGAAAAACATAAAACATTTGATTAATTATACTCAAAAGTAAGAAGCCTTCGCTCCTTATATTAGGATTGAGGCACTGATGCGTACCTCAGGGTCCTTTCTTTACAAGTTCGGGTTGTGCACTGTAATGTGTGCACAAGCCATTAAGAAGAATAGTATTTGACAAATAAAATCAAGTTCTTACAAATTTTCTACCATTCTGGTCTCTGAAACGTCAATACCGGAAATCCAGGTCTGCCTCCTACGTAGCTTTCCAATCTCCTTATCTGATCCCTACGCTTCAACCGGTTCTCAATCCTTGTAATGAATCTGCGAGCTTGTCTGGCCTCATCGGTATTCCACCTTTTGGATTTGCGCAGTGCTATGTCATCTAATCTGCTTTTGATTCCATCTCTGACGAACTTCAGGGTTTCATCACAGAACTTATGGATTTCGTCATAGGCCATGAAGCAGTTTTGACCGTTTACACTGCGGTATGTGAACCCAAATGTCGGATGCCTGATCAAGGTGTATTGAGATTGGTGTTGAAGGTTGGGGATGTTGAAAAGGTTAGGTTTGGTGAGATTTAGCTTCTTCTGATAACTTTCTACTCCAAGTTGAAGATCTTCTACTCGTTCTTTGATGATGATGTGTCTCATGAAGATAAGTAGAGCAGTGATGAAGGCAAGTTGCATGTCCTTGGGTAGGTTGCACAGCTTTCCTTGGACTTTGAGTAGATACATGTCTTCAATGTCATTAAGAAGTAGTCGAGGAAAGTCTGACTCAGAAATCACGTACTCTTGTTCATCAAGTCTTTTGAGCACGATCTTATTGAGGAAGGAATACCCGAAGTGAGTGATGGTGGAGATGAACTGAATGGAAATGATCTTCAAGTCACTCATTACTTCTCCCATTGTTTAACTAAGTCTGCTGCTCCGGTAGTATTGTGCACGGTTATCGGGCCAGTGGTGAATCCCGTAAAGTGCATTTCTGTCATACGGCACGAGTTTGTCACTAAACAACATTGTAGCTTCTTCTTCGATTGCGTTGTTTAAGTAACGAGCAGCGGGAATGGAAAGTGTGAGTGAAGTAGCATATCTTTTCTCAACGGTGTTGCCATGCTGAAGAAAGTCCAGGTCAGTGTTGAAGAAGTAAACATAAGGTATCTTTGGTTCCTTTGGCTTTCCAATCATAGGCAGTGGTTTGGACCAGTCAGTTATGTATGGTGCTGTCTTCCTTGTGACTGGATCGACGTGAGATTCAGGATTGATCCAGTCAATATTGCTTGACATTGCTCGAGCAATATTTTCTAGATGATATTCAAGTTCAAAGGAGTTAGCAGACCGATCTTTCAGAAGATTGAACGCATCATTCTTGATTCTTCGTAACTCTTTCTTGTTCATCTTTTTCATGTGAAATTTATGTTGAATCAACTGAGCATATTCCACTGTTCGACCATCGAGAGGTTCTTGATCATCTGCAAGTGGTGGTTGCGAATTAATCATCTTATCAAACCAGGAGTAATCGGCAGTTTTGTCTTCGTCAAGCCAATTGAGAATGTTTTTTGGTTTCTTGGGTTCTGTGCCTTTTGAAGAGGTGTCAGGTTTGTGCTGATGATGTTTTTGTTTTCTTTCTTTCTTCTTTGTAGATGACGGTTCTGGTACTTCATCGGTCTGAGGAATCTCGTCTCCGCCTGTGTATTCAAAGTGGTCATGGGCTTTAGGACCGGAACCCGATGCCTTGGGTTGTTGAGTAGATGTTGTGGTAGACGAAGGAATGACATGTTCTTTGGGTTGAGATGAGGGTCCTTCGGCTTGTTTTTGTTTCTTAGCCTATGAGTTAGGATCCTTGTCATCATCATCTCTTTGACGCTTCAGTTTGTCGGCCTCAGTGCTGCAGGACTCTTTAGACATCTTGGCTTTTAAAGCTTCCAGGACTTTAGCCTCATCAGGTGACAAGGTGAATTTACTTGCCAATTTGTCTAAGAGCTGGGTTTCTAATTCGTCCATTGACAACTCTGGTTGTGGTAGAGTTGATTTGTCTGCTCGGAGAGTAAATGAGGTAGATCTGATCACTTTCTTGACAGCTTGTTCTGCAAACTTGGTGAGTTCACCTCTCATTAGTGCCAGCAAATCTTTTAATTCAGCAACTAAGTGTTGTTCCATATACTGATGTGCTTGAGCAGCTAATGTAGCTTCCAAGTTTTCTTGTACATCCTTGGCTAAGAAGGTATCTACCTTTTCTTGCAGTTCTTGGACATTCGTATTAAGCTTTGTCAATTCAGCAACTTGACTTGCTAGTGATTCAACTTGATCTTCTAATTTGCTTTTCTTCTTTTCATGAACTCTCCTAAAAGCTTTCTTAATCAACTTAGATGCAGTAGAGGCTTTAGTACTTGTGGGTTTCTTGATTGATTCGTCATGAGTAGATTCAGATGATGGAGGTGATGATTGTGAAGATTCAATGTGGGTGGTTATGTCCTTATCATCTCCTCTTTACGTTTCGGGTTTATCCTTGGCATCAACTTTCTTATCTTTGGCTTCCTCCTCCTGTAATCTTTGCTCTTCAGCCAGTCTGTCAGCTTCTGCCTTAAGCTTTTGTTCTTCTGCTAATTTGGCTGCTTCTGCCTTAAGCCAAAGATCTTCTGCAAGCTTGGCTTCTTCTTCTTGTCTTTTCTTATCTTCTGCAAGTTTGGCTGCCTCTTCAGCTTTTCTGCTTTCTTCCATACGATTTGCTTCTTCCAATTTGGCTTGTTCTAACTCCTCAAGCCTAGCCTCTTCAGCTTCTTGTTTTCTTTTTAACTCTTCTTCTTGAGCCCTCTCTCTGATCTCCATTTCTTCCATGGTCAAAAGGTATGGAACATCAGTATCCATATGGTCCTCCTCTTCATCTTCTCCTGTTGCTGAAGCATTAAGCATTTCTATATCTGTAGGTGATACTGTGGGGGTTTCGTAGACAATCATAGCAGCATTGGTTCCTGTAGTGGACTTAGGAATTCTGATAGATCCGCCTGCTTCGTTTGTTTGAGAAAACAAAGGAGGTGGAGGTTGATCAGCTTGGAAGGCGTCTATTTTGCTGTGGAGGAGACCCAAATTAAGAGCTCTTTCATTTTCTTCTTCCACTGAGAGGCCTATGTTTGAGTGAGCAGCTTCTTGTTCATCAGTCATTGGTTCCTTCAGCTTCTCCTTCTTTAACCTTTCTTCTTCCAATTTAGTGTCTGCTTCAGTTAACGGTCTTTGATTGAGCGTTGTTGGGTATTCAGCATTTTCAGCAAATTCATCAATGTTTTTGTTCCAATCTTCAAAAGACATGTCCATATCATCAAGATCTTCAAGATTAACCTTCTTGTTGATGTTTGCATAGGCTTCCCTATAAACTGGACCTTCATCGGATTCGGTTTCTGAGTCAGATGGTTTTGGAGAAGGTGGTTGAGTGGGTTCAGGAATAGATTCTGGTTTCTTGACTGGAATGGTGAACTTAAGTGTTCCCCTCTTTCGTGTAGACTTGGTAGAACTTCCAGAGCTCCCAGATTTGCTACCTTTCTTCCCCTTCTTCTGCATGAACGAAGGTAGAATGACTTCGTCTAAGAACCCAACTTTGTCTTCCTTGAGAGCCTGAACGTAGTACTTGTAATTCTTACAAAGTTTCACTTTATCATTCAAGAGACAATCGGGAAATGGTTTTCCTTGTTTACGTGTGCTGGTGTCTAGTCTCTTAATCTGTCTGAGAGTGTCCTCATTTCTGAATGTGTTCTTAGCTTCATCATCCAGTCTTTGAGGAATGTCGTCATACTCACGAAGGAAGCTTTCGATGAGAAGTTTGGTGAAACGAATGAATGTGATATTAGTAGTTTTGTGTTGTATGTGCCACACAAAATCTTCCCAAATAATGCTAGCATAATCCACCTTTTTGACGTTTGCCAAAGCCCAGAAAAGTTTGAGGTGTTGGAGCTTGGGGTGTTCGTGACCAGTGTCTCTGCCAGATAAAGACTTAGCAATAAGGATGTAAAACGTTCTCCATGGTTGTGGAAGAAATCTGATGTTGACCTTTGAGTGTCTAGTCACCACTTCTTCTGATTCATCGTAGCCAATATCCCGTAACCATTCAATCAGCTCTTCCTCATTAGGAACTGGATTGTATTCTTCATCTGGGCCAAGTTCGGGTAAACCAAGAATATTACGAAGAGTGTCTATGTCCACAGTAACTTGTCTCTTATGAAGCATACACGTAAAGGACTCTTCTCCAAGGTCTAGTTTAAGTGTGTGCCAAAATTGGTGTATGTAGAAGCAAGCGACAGATGCTGATTTGGTGAACAGGATTTTGTTTGGGTGATAGAGGAGAGCATCCACAGCTACAATGTATGATGATTCATTGCACGTGATTTTGTTGAAGTTGATCCTTAAGTTGTTCTTGCCTATCTTTCTGGAGTAATTCTCGGGAAAGGTTTCTTCCCAGGAGAGTTTTGGTTCAGGTTCTGGTCCATATGGAATGTCATTATGTTGTGCCATCTGAATTGATCATAAACAAACACAAACATAGCAATGATATACTTTGTTAGCACAAACATTAAATTACATGATTATGCAGATTTTGGATTGATCAGTGGGTTTTTTGTGTATAAACAGTTGTAATATGATGAACTTGTGTTTTAGAAGTTAACACTTAGTAGAAACTTATAACAATCTAGTCACAACATGAGTTAACAATTACAAGATTTTACACTTTTGAAATTTTACAACACTTAGACAAATTTCATGAATTTAGGCAATGTTACACGTAAGATTGGAAATCCTACGCGTAATATTTCTTATGCGTAAGAAATGAAATTAGACGTAAGTGCAAAATCTACGCATAACTTTATATATTACGCGTAAGTTTAATCTTTTGCGTAGGCTCAATCTTATGCGTAGGATTAAATCTTAAGCGTAAGATTGGAGCTTATGCCAAGGATTGAACCTTATGCGCAAGATATAACTTATGCGTAAGTTTTGACTTATGTGTAAGTTTATAACTTATGCGTAAGAAACAACTTATGCATAAGATATAATCTTTTGCGTAAACATTGTCTTATCCAAGACAAGTTTTTCAAATCTGTCGAATCTTACGCGTAAGATTTTATCTTACGCATAGGATGAGTAACTTTTGCGTAGAATCGTCTTTAACGAAAAATCACCTTTGAAAAATTGTATCTTTTGATTCCTGAAAGTGTTAAACACAACCACTGATCAATATTTCATTCATACTCATTCCAAAACATCTGAAACACACAATTTAACGCGTAAACATACCAATATCCTAACTTATGCGTAGGAATGCATGAAAAACTAATCTCAATGACATTCTAACATGTTTCTGGGTGGTAATTGGAATAGGGCGAGTGTTTCTTACATGCTAAGGAACATAATGACCAATTTATAACAATTATTAACCACAGAATCAAAAGTACCTAACTGCTAGTGTCAATGAACCCTAAATCAAAGATTCAAGATTCAAATGATGTTTCTGAAGCAATTAAACTATTAATTCAAGATTCTAAACACATAAAATCAATATCCCCATCATCAAATAGTGTCTAAACATCCATAACCAAAATCCCCTAAATCAACGCATGAACCCTAATTTAACAAATCAATCAATTGAGGTTTCTGGGTAAGATTGGAGTTTATAAACATTCAATATATCATCATAGGATCAAAACCCATTAACCAAATCACATCCTAACACTCTTAATCTCTAAGTCTAATATTACGCAAAACCTTAAATCAAAAATGATAGATTTAGAAAGATTTAACCGTTGGATTTTGATGAAATTAAAAACCAATGTTTGTAATCATGATCAAAAGGTTTTGGTACTTACAGATTTGAAGAATTATGATTGGATTTTCAGAATGATTGAGGGCCGTGGATTCGTTTGGTGAAGTAATTAAATGTGTGAAACTGTTAGCAGTAAATGATGGTGGGTTAACTTGTTTTGACTAGGGTTATTTTAAGTTCTATGATTGTCATTTTTAGTCCCTTAACTTAAGTAACCATATCAAACCACATACCAACCAACTCATATTAATACATAACTCCACCTAGTATTATTGAAGAACAACTTTGGATAAATTTACTCCCCCTTGACCACAGACAGATGTCCTTTTGAATTTCAGAAATTGTTTCAATAGTCAAGGTGAGTATCCCGAAAAACTTTAAAGTATCACATTTGATAAAACAAAATATTTTTGGTAAAATTCAAGTACGTAGAAAATATTATGAAAATTGAAAAAATACTTAACCTCCCCCTCAACACTTGTTTTTGATCATATTTGAAGACGTTTATAAAAAATAGTGTTGAAAAGAGTGGTGAGTACTTGCATTTTTTTTTTAGTGAAAAATATTTACAAAGATAGTTTTGATGTTTGACGATCATTAGTGTTTTAAAAACTTTTCCAGATCATCTGGAGTCAAACATCGCATACCAATTTGGTGAACTAGACTAGCAAACCTTGATGGTGCTAAGGCTTTGGTAAGTAAGTCTGCCAATTGGTACTCAGTTCCAACAAAATATAATTCGACGGTACCCTTTTCGACATGCTCTTTGATGAAATGATATCGGAGATCAATGTGTTTGGATTTGCAGTGATGAACGGTGTTGCAGGAAATAGCAATGACACTTTTGGAATCACAGTAGATTGGAATCTTATTGAATAGGTAGCCATAATCCTTAAGTTGTGATCTCATCCATATGACTTGAGCACAACAAGCAGACATAGCTACATATTCAGATTCTGTTGACGACAGTGATGTGCAGTCTTGTTTCTTTGATTGCCATGACACAAGTTTATCTCCGAGAAACTGTAATCCACCAGATGTACTTTTGCGTGTGTCTAAACATCCTGCATGATCAGCGTCTGAAAAAGCAATTAGTTCAAAACCAGAATCCTTCGGATACCAGATTCCCAAGTTAATGGTTCCCTTTATGTATCAAAGGATTCTTTTAACCTCACTGAGGTGTTTTTCAGTTGGTTTAGACTGATAGCGAGAGCATATGTAGACAGCAAATACTATATCAAGTCTACTAGCTATGAGATACATGAGTGACCTAATCATATTACGGTATTTGGTAGGGTCAACAGGTGTCCCATGTAAGTCAGCATCTAGTTTTGTGGTATAGCCCATTGGTGTATTGTAAGTATCACAACTCATCATTCCATGTTTCTTTAAAATTTCAAGAGCATATTTGGACTGATTTATAAAAATTCCACGGGGTGATTGATGAACTTGTAGTCCTAGAAAGAACGAAAGTTCACCCATCATGGACATTTCAAAATTATCTTTCATTAATTTTGCAAAATCATTAGAGTAACTTCTTTTTGTTGAAGCAAAAATAATGTCATCGACATAGATTTGAACAACTAGTAAGTCCACCCCGTAGGTTTTTGTAAATAGTGTTGGATCCACTGAACCTTTAGAAAATTTATTAGCCAGCAAGAAAGTAGACAGTTTGTCATACCACGCCCTTGGGGCTTGCTTAAGTCCGTAGAGTGCCTTTTTGAGTCGGTAAACTTGATTGGGATGCTCAGGATCAACGAAGCCGTCTGGTTGGCTTACATAAACTTCTTCACGGAGTTCTCCATTAAGAAATGCTGTTTTCACATCCATTTGGTAAACAACCATGTTCCTATGTGCTGCATAAGCCAAAAAGATCCGAACAGCTTCATGTCTAGCCACTGGAGCAAAGGATTCTGCAAAATCAAGTCCTTCTAGTTGGGAGTATCCTTTCGCTACCAGGCGTGATTTGTTATGTATGACAGTGCCTTCTGCATCTAGCTTATTTTTCCAAATCCATTTTAACCTGATGACAAAGACTCCGTCAGGTCTTTCAACTAATTCCCAGACTTCTAATCTTATGAATTGCTGAAATTCCTCTTGCATAGATTCAATCCAGTTATCATAAGTCATTGCTTCTTTGATGTTCTTCGGTTCTTCTAGACAGACTGTGAGTGCATAGATGCAAGTTTCACTATCATTGTGAAGTCATTGTTTTGTCATTACAGGTGCATCTGGATGGCCAATAATATGAACTAGTGGATGGTCTCGAGTCCATTTGTGTGTCGAAGGGTGTAGTTGATAAGTATCTCGCATGTTAGCAGGATCCAAATTGTGTGTGGACGACTCAGCTACTTCAGGAAATGTTGGAGCCGGTGCAAACGGGTTAATGAACGCATTAGGATCATACTCTGCGGGTTGTGGAACTGATTTTGGTGTAGGAGCTTCAGCTGATTGTCGTGAGTTGGAAACAGTTTGTTCGGCTGTAAATGGTGATGCAATTGGAGGACCGTCTTTCTCAACAGTTGTTGTAGTTTGGTGAGGTGAGTCAGGTACTTGAATATTATCAGGTTGAGCAGCGGAATTGGGTGAGACCTCAGTAGAACGGTATTCAATTGTATCATCAAACAGTGGAGCAAATAAGGTTTCCAATTCTTTGCGGTTGAGGGGCAATGGTTCAGCCGAAGAGTCTGGAGAGTTAATACGGTTGAATTCGGGTCCTAAGCTGTGTTGCTCAGAAGCCATTTGTGTGAGTTCATCAAAATTAGCGTGAATAGTTTCTTGAATTTCTCTTGTACGACGATTCCATATCCGAAAACCTTTAGAATTTTCACAGTATCCAATGAACACTCCGATGTCAGCCTTTGCTTTAAGTTTACCTAAATCATCACGATCATTTTTCGGATAACAAAGTGCTCCAAATACATGAAAGTAATCGATGTTCGGTTTTCTTTTGTGAACAATTTGATAAGGTGTTTTTCGATGGCGTTTTGTGATCATGCAACGGTTTTGGGTATAACATGCGGTTGAAACAGCTTCCGCCCATAAGTAATCTGGTAATTGAGCATTAATCAACATGGTTCTAGCAGCTTCCACTAACGTCCTGTTGCGTCTTTCAACAATTCCATTCTGTTATGGGCTTCTAGGAATAGATGTTTGATGTTCAATTCCCACTTTCTCATAATATGACCGAAGTGTCTGATTTTTGAATTCTGTTCCATTGTCAGTTCTGACCATTCGTACCATGTTGCGTAACTGAACTTGAATTTTAGTGAGAAAGGTGATGATCATTGAAGGAGCTTGATCTTTACTTCGGAGAAAATAAACCCAAGTCCATCTTGAGTAATCATCTACAATTACAAGTATGTAGCGTTTACTGTTGATACTTTGAACACGCATCGGTCCACACAAATCCATATGAAGCAGTTGTAAAACATGATTCGTACTGTGCTCAGATTTAGAAGGAAAATGAGCCCGAGTACTTTTTCCTTGTTCACAGGCTGAACATAAGTGATCTTTGGTAAAACGGAATCTTGGAAAACCATCAACAAGTTTGTGACGAGCAAGTTCAGTCATAGTTTTGAAATTCAAGTGCGAAAGACGTTTATGCCATAACCAAGATTTAGTCGATTCCGCTTTGGAGAGAAGACATATCGGAGATGTAGCAATCATATCTGACATTGATATTGTATAAAGATTAGAACCACGTGAACCAGACATTAGATCGTTTCCTTGTAAGTCACGAATGAAACAAGTTTTCTCACGAAATGCAACTTCTAAATCCCCATCACAAAATTGACTAACAGAGAAAAGGTTGTGTCCAAGGCCTTCCACATAATAAACACGACTGATTTCAATGTTCCCACTGACATAGTCACCATATCCCATGATTAAAGCGTAATGATCATTCCCGAATCTGACAGTACCAATGAACTTTGAAACAAAGTTGTTTAACAGTTTGAGATTGCCTGTCATATGTCGGGTGCATCCGCTATCAACAATCCAGAGAACAATCTGTACCACCTGCATCACAAGAAGACGACAAGGATGGAACAGAAGTAAGGGTGGAACCCAAAGAAAGTGCGGGTTCCTGTTGGTTAGAAGTACATGTATTCAACAATTTAGGAATCCATTTAAAGTATGGTTTATATTGTAACCAACGTTGCCAATTCCAACTAGTTCTTGCTTTCTTTTTGGTGAATTCACTAGTAATGGGCTTGTTCCTAGATTTGTTCTCTTCACTTATGAGGGTAACTTCAACATCATTAGAAACCGTAGAGGGCGGTTTTCCTAATATAGACTTAGAGGCAGTAGTGGGCCTAGAAGGAATGCTTGTCCTACGTTTCTTATGACGATTAAGAAGAGAATTAGCAATACATTTTGTATGAACACCAGATGATACGTTTTTACGACAAAACACACAAGATGCATTAATATTCAAAACATTCAAAGGTTCATCATTCGTTACATTTAGATTTTGATTACAATTTTCCAGATTAGAATCTAAATCTGATGCAACATGAGTTTTATTCAAAGTCCTAAGTTGATCTTCTACTTCTTGAGCTTCTAGTGGTCCTCCTTTACGTTGCAAGATCCTATTCTTCTTGTTACTTTTTCGCTTGGGTCTGCTAACGCTATTAGTGGAGACTAGTCCTGTGGAAGTGGAGTTATCAACATTAGTGTTTTGAACAAAATTTCCTTTAGCAGTTTTTTCTAATTGATACAATCCTGGTGCTATCACCGTGGTGTCAACAAACTTTCCTTTTTGAAGTATCTTAATTTTCTCTTTCAAATCAATGATGATGTGATTCTTATCCTGAATATTTGACTCAAGTACACCATTGCAATATTTGATGTCTTCGTGGTTTTGTTGCCATTCGACGTTTTCAATTTTTAAATTCGCAATTTCTTTCTCGTATTTGAGACACAGACTTTTTAAAGACTCATTGTTTTTGCAAAGCTGACAAGAGTTTGAATTATTTTGACTTTGAAGTTTCAATTCCATTTCAATACTTTGAGCTTGACATCATTCAAGCCTTTGTTTGAGTAGACAAATTTCTTTTGAAAATTGTTTTGTCACATCATCATTGTTTTTTCTCAACATGTCATTATCATGTTTAAGTGTCTCAATTTCCACATTCAACAAGTTATTATCAACACAAAGATCATCCATAAACATAGAAGTACCAGATTTATAGAGATCATTCATGATAACAGACAAAATATCAGCATTGAGAACTTGTTCCAAGAGTCGATCAGCATCATCTTTTAAAATTCTATTTCTTTGCTTTTGAACCAAAATCGCATTTTCAGTTGAGTTAAAAACGTTTATCATTGTTTTGACCTCGTTTTGAAGTTCCTGTTCCCAACGTGTAGCACAGAGACGGAGGTGTTTGACAATTGGCAACATTTGTTTTTGAAAAATATCTCTCTTTTCTCGCTCGTAAGCAGATTGAAAAGTTTCAATTTTTATTTCAGAATTACGTTCAATTGTTTTCTACAAAATTTCGATGTCTTCCATAAAAGTTTTGTAATAATTTAAGACACGACAACTTTTAGGTAAAGGTGTAACTTCACCAGAGGATGGTAAAGGACCATTTATTTGTGCTACAGTTTGGACAGGGGCCGCATTAGAGGATGAAACATATGACTCAGTGACATACCATGATTTCTCTGGTAATTCCTTTTGAGGAACAAAAGATATAGAAATATGAGGAGCTTTTGAATAATCATATGGTGTCCAATATTCAACTTGACGCATTTTTTATCGATTCTCGTCTTCAAGTTCTTCCTCTTCCTCAGTATCAAAAACAACAGTACGCACAATCGTATTATCAAGCATGTGGTCCATACTGTAAATTTTAGGATTTTCTTTGAATGCTGTGTGAAGAAACATTGATTTGAAATCACCAAGTGCAAATCCTTTATCGGGTCTCGGTTTTAAAGTAAATTTCTGAATTGTCGTGACAGAGCCCCCGGTTTTGTAAACAACATTACGAAATTCTTTGAGTTGTTTTTCAAGATCAACAATCTCACCGAGTAAGTTATCTATATACTTCCTTTTTCGTATTTTATGTTCACAAAAATCCTTTTTGCAACTTGACAATTCTGTTTCTGTTTTTGAAAGTACTTTTTGAAGTTGTTCAACTTGTATTTTCAGTTCACACTTTTCACTTTCTAGTTTTGAAACCAACTTTCCGTTTGACTCAATTAAATCTTGCATTTTATGCTGAAGATCTTGCTCTTTGTTGAAAGATTCTTGAAAAGCTTTTTCAAAACTTTTTGCATGTTTAATCTTGTCTTCCTGATTTGAAAGTTGTATTTTATAGCACTCAATATCTCTTGCAAGTGACGCATTTGTTTCTTTTAAGGCTTTGTTTTTCTCGTTGCATTTAATGATTTGCAATTGTTGAGCGTTCAGTTGTTTGGATAACAATATGAGGTCAGGGTCTGGATCAAACGATGGTTCATGTTGTTCTATATGATCATGTTTATCATTCTCAATAAGATCATCAAATGAAACAACTGTGTCATCATCAAATATGACAACTGTGCTTATTTGTTCATCTGCTTGAGAAGATGAAGATGAGTCAGATGGAACAACTTGCGCCATATCTGATTTAGAAGCAGAAGGTGAGGCTATGTCATGTATTAGGCATGCATTTAGGTCATGTACCTGAGACAAGCCGTCAGTGTCATACACTGGACCTGAATCATTAAACTGAAGTTCCTGCATGTTGGCCATAAGCATCACAGCTGCATTAGCTTCCAGATCCTCCATATCATCGTCATTGTTCACATTTGCCATGAAATTGTTATCCTGCTCAGGGAAATGTCCATCTTTTTCATCTTGGAGAGCCATAAGTAATGCCTGCTTGTGAAACTTACTACCCCGAGTTCTCGGTTTAGGACATGCTGTCGCAATATGACCTTTTTCATTACAGTTATAACACCACACTGCATTCCCAGAGTTTGAGTTCCTAGTTTCAACTGGTTCAGACCTTTGCTGAGACGGACCTGAGTTATTCATGAACCCTCCATTGTTATTGAACCTCTGACCATTCCCAAAATTTCCTGAAGAACTTCCTGAACCAGATCGTCCAAAGTTACGATTCTGAATTTCCACCCTTCCATCATTTACAACAGCTTGATTCCTTGTGTTAGAAGATGAACGTTAACGGTTGTTTGTTTTGTTGGAGAATTTGCTAAAAGCACGAGCAATAAGAGCAAGTCCCTGATTCAACGTATTAAAGTCATCATCGTCATCTTCATTTGAGTTTGAGTAATATACTGCATCATTGTTGTTGTATGGAACAACTTGAGTAGAAGTATTCAGTGGAGATGAATCATAAGAGACCATTTGGTTTGAGGTGGAAGATTGTGGATAACTGAAGTAGTTTTGCTCTTGAACATGTGCATGATTTGACATTGGTGGTGGAGCATAGTTAGATTGAGCTACGAGTGCCAAAGAATTTGGTGTTGGTGATGGTAAGTATCCTCCTCGAAGAGCTCAATCTTTTTCCACTTCAGGTTCATGGTGTTTCAGAAAATCATACAACAATCCATATGGTGCATCATGAAGATTTTTGGTTTGTCGAACGAATGTCACATATTTATGCCAATCCGGACCAAGACTACCAACGAATTTGGAGTTCACTGCGATCCTTGGTACTGTAATTTTGTGTCGTTCCAAATCATTAACCACATTAGTGATTCGATGATAGTAGGATTCAAGTGACTCTCCTGGTTCAATTGTTATGTCAGTGTATTCCATGTAGAGTTTGGATTCCATATCATTTTTGTTCAATTGAGTGCCTTCCATAAGGAGATGAACATGTTCCCACATAGCTTTGGCTGTTTTCTGAGCATCGACACTTCGATAAATTGGATTAGGTATTCCTTGAAGTATATAGGGCATTGCATACTCATCAGCTTCACGATGTAACTTTTGTTTTTCTGTGAGTTGAGATTCTGGAACAGGTTTCTCTGCAGGAGCACGTGGAGGATCAGCAGTTGGATCACCAATTTCAAGTCTTGTTGGCCACTCAAATGGTCCTTCAAGTATCACTTGTTTCAAGAATTTCCCATGAGGTTTCTTTAGTTCAAGAAATCGTAAGAATCGACTTGACCATTGAACATAGTTCCCAGGTGTTAGCATTGGAGGTGTTTCCAGTGATCCCGCCTCATGTCTGGATTGTTGAGTTGTAATAACTTCACACATTCTATCAAACCAGTGAGGTTGTTTGGAGGAAAACTGAGTGTTTTACTGTGACATTTGATATGGCTGTTGTTGAGGAATGATTTGATGTTGTTGCATCATGAGATATTGTGGTGATTAAACGGTTGTTGATGAAAGTGTGATTGTGAAGGTTGTTGATATGATTGTTGCTGATGATATTGTTGTTGTTGATACTGCTGATGTTGCTGTTGCTGAGGATTAGAGAAGTAGTAATGTGGTGGTTGAGACATCTTAGAACACTTGTGTAACAATGGATCTTTGTAGAAGATTGAAATGCACGTTCCTTTGGTTAAGATCAAAATCCTTGGGGTAAGTTGAAAACTTACGCGTAATACTTAACTTATGCGTAGACTTCAAAGTTACGCGTAAAGGTTGATCTTATGCGTAAACTTTTGAGTTATGCGTAAGATTGACCTTATGCGCAAGTTTAAGCTTATGCGTAAGAGTCTTATGCATAAGGTTCAAAGACCAAACAAATCTTTCAAACTTATCCAAGCTTGAAAGATATCCGAAGTCGAAGTATTCCACTAACTTATCCAAGCTAGGGAAGTACTGAGTCACCGTAGCACGAAGAGAAAAACCTTTGATGAAACTTATACGTAGATTCCAGCAACTCACGCGTAAGATAATCTTATGCGTAAGATAGAACTTCTGCGTAGAACTTAAGCGTAGATTGTCATCTTCTGCGTAGGAAATAACTTCAGCGTAGATCTTATGCGTAGGAAAGACAACTTTCGCGTAGAAAGAGGGTTTTGACCAATCTAATGCGTAGGAAAGGGGTTTTATGCGTAAGAATGGGGTTTTTGGCTAAACTTATGCGTAGAAAGGACAAAAACACTGTTGACAGCTTGGAAATCGTACTATTCACCAAATCTTACGCGTAGGATGACCAGAAACTTGAAAAATCTCAAATTTTTGAAGAAAAATGCTTAGAAATAAGGTTCTTTTGATCAAGTAACTTCACCAACACTTAGAAAACACTAAATATGAAAGATTTTGCGTAGAATAAGTAGAAAAAACCTTAAAAAAGCTAAACTTTATGCAAAATCTAAGCTTCTAAACACTATATTAACCTTAAAACTTGTCCAAGCTGCAAGGTTTGAGTGTAAGAAACAAAGAAAAAGCAAAATATAAGATGAAAGACACCCTTAGACCCACGTTAATACCAAGAAAAGCACTTCAATCTCTATTAGGCGAATGATACCACTTGTTAGGTCACCATTTAGTAAACACAAGTATAAGAAATGAGATGAGAATAAGAGATGGTTGATTATAAGATTATGAAGAGTGAAAGAACAAGAGTTTCATTAAGATATTCAAATAACCAACAATATTCAAGGTTACATAAGCTTAGTATATATAGGGGAGGAGTAGGGCAACACTCCCTTCCTCCCTCATTCATCTTAAACGTGGGCTTCAAGGCCCATTGGACATTGATACATAAGCCTAGTAACTTAAACATAATGAAATAAATAACTAAGCAACCTATTACAAAAGGTAATGACCGAGACTTGACTAAAATACAAAAGTATGTTCCCAACAGTTAAGTTATATATAAGTAAAAAATTGGCGGGAACACTTTCGGCGAGGACATGTTCCCGCCAAAAGCTATTAATTTTGACGGGATAAAGTAAATGTTTGGAGGGAAATCTGTTAGCTAGTACTACTTTTTTGGCCCCGCCAAAAGTGTTGGCGGGAAAAAAGCGGGGAACAATTAGCAAGTTTTAATTTTGGTCAAATTTTGGTGAATATCAACTGGACTTTGTTGCGTTGAATTTTTACTAAACGGTTAGCTATTTGGTGTGCCAGGTCGGCATGTTTTTTTTATCATTTAGCGACTTTCGATGGGGACAAGGGCGTCCCCGCTAAAAGTGTGGTCGCCCGTCCTCTCTTTCTTTGTAATGGAGATCCAAAAGGGATCCGAACATGAGACCATTTATTGGTAGTAAAGTTAAATCGTTTAAAAAGTTATTCAAGGTATATAAAAAATATAATTGACCTCGGACAAAAGACCTAACCAAGAACAACCAAAAATATCATCAGAAACACGAGTTCCTCTTTATATCATAACCACAAACAGCAAGAAAAACGCAAACCCGAATATAGATTCATGAAAATCTAAATACAGTTGTACCCATAATACGTAAACCTGGCTACAAGTTGATAAAGGATGACACTAATAAAGAAGTGGACTTATGAAGTCATTTTGTAATGAAAACTCAGGAAAAACAATGAAAGTTCATTTTAATGGGCAAAACTACAAGACAAGCCTATCAGCACATTGTGTTCTGGTACAACGAAACAACTTATGCTAATCAGTGTATTTAAGCTGTTTTTTTACCAGCTTATTTGGAATAACTTATGTTTATCTATATTGAAGGTGATAAGCAAATCATAAGTTGTTTGAATAAACTTTCCCAAACACATCACTTAATTTTCAAACTACAAAATAGTTGTTAATAGAACAAATGATATGACTGCAAATTCCTTTGTTTATAAGTTCAGTAATAGACGGACCCAATTTTGACGTTTCAAATTTTATTAAGACTGAACTATGTAAAAAAAAAAAAAAGGATAGAAATTGAGGACCCCAAATATCCAAACTCATATCAAATGCATTGTTTCTACTTTCATTTGATTATGGATGATTAGACTTAAACTAACATAACATCAAGAACAACCCATATAAAAAAAAACTAAAAATCAACAACCACCTACATTTCCTTGGATCAATTTTGTTTGTCATATGTAACTTGTTAAGGTTTTGTGAGTAATACATCCTTAACCTTTTCACAAAAACAACCACCTACATGGCTACATAGTATGAGCGATAGTTAAAATATGTCATTGTTGTAACATTACACAACCATGTAATGTGTACCGGCCGCTTCACCATAAGGTTGTGCTAATCGGAAACTGTACACTTTGAAGAAATAGTATTACTTGTACCCCAAACAAAAACTAAAATCATAAAGACTTCTTTTTTTGAATGTCATACTAATTGCTCACAGTCATATTGTTAGAGAGTATTCTCACACATGAGTTACTGCCTGGCTATCATAAAAGACTTTTAACAAATTGGATAGTAGTGAAATTAATAATACACATGTATGGATGTACCTTCGTATAATAGAAAATATGATCGAAAATATGATTCGTCTCTAACAAGTCTCCTTGTCTAGCAATTCAAGGCTTTCAACACAAATATCCATGTCAACTCGGAAAAAAGAAGGACCTGAAAAAACCAGAAGTCTTAATGACATCCCAGTCTCAGGATTATATGATTTGAGATCATAATTAAAGCTAAGACCTCCCATACTCAAAATCTTAGTCCAAGATGCAACATCGTTATAGTCTTGGAGCACCCAAACACAATCATGATCATAATCATCACTATCACTAGAAATCACACCTAAACAACCTTCGATGATTATTAGTTGGTTGAATACCCAACTCTGTTTTGGCAGCGGTATTATGCCAAAAACATGACTATTCAAATTGAAGGTCATTATATAGTAATGGCATTTCTCATTTAGCATACATTTAACCACCCAATGCAATTTACCATATGTAAAACATGCTATTGATATCTTCAAACATCTATCATTAGTAGGAGGTGAAGCAATCTTAGTCCATGAGTTTGTCTTCATGGAGTAAATAAATGAACTTTCTGCAACTCCATATTCAGAGTAAGATATACTCACAATCTTGTAATCATCACTTATTGGATCGAAACCAAACCCGATTTGATAGAAACCAGGACCAGATAATACATGAGAGTTTCCAGACGGATAACTGGGGACGGTTAGTTTGCGCCTAACTGAAGGATTCCATAAAATAAATGGATGTGTTTGCTTTATGTAAAAGAGGCAGATAATTCCATTACATGATCCCGCAATATGAGAAAAATCAAGGAACCCGACTGACTTTATGCTAGCGTATTCCTTTAAAGCTGACGGCCGGTATGAATATAGAAATGAGTCTTTCCTGCAAGCAATTACTTGTGAGAAAATAGCATTTTTCGGAGTTTGCACCGACTTAAGAGTGTGCATGCGAATAAACTTTCGGCTTGAAATAAGAGAACTCCATGTTTTGGAGAGGGATTTAAATCGGACAAGAGATTTTGTTGGTAGCCTTACAAGGATTTCATCAATCAGCTCTTCACATAGATAAAGTGACATTGTATGATTCTGCAACAGTTACTTGATCAATCAAAATAAGCTAAAAAAACTAAATGAAAAAATATATCCAAGAGATCATGAGAAACAAATCAATAATAGTATAATACAACTCACAGTTAGCTAACAATTTCCAAATCTATGTTAAGACTTAAGAAGACTAGTAATTTGATAAGGCTCTATATATAACTTAATGACAATTTTTTTTTTTTTTTTTTTTCTAATTTTTTTAAATTAAACTTCTCATAACGTAATCTTGATCTTATGTAACTTAATGTTTAAGCTAAATTTTGCTAATGATAGAACTCATACAACTTGTGTTCTTCGTGTGTTTTATTAACTATATTTGGTGGTTTAAAATCTCATAGAAAACGTGTGTGGGACCGTGGGAAATCAATACACAACAACTTGGTTCGGGCCTTTAGTTTCACCTGGATATCGCTAGGCTAAAGGCTCATTAGTCGTGAGTTATTTACCATCACAAAAAGCTGTCATAATGCATACCTAATAGATATCACCATTGGTTTGGATTGTTTTGTGCTTGTAGGAAATCTGATTGAACATGTTAGATAAAGTTTTACCAAATATATACATAATGCAATTCATTCATCATCACATAATCAAGCAAGTAACAAAATATAAACTCAAAGAGGTACCAACGAATGGTAATAGTAAGAACAAGAGTAAACAAGATTTTGAGGAAGAAAGTATTTTACCATACGCCAGCCAAGATTATGTCGATGATAAGATTTTGTAATTAATTAGGCTTAAATTCATTATATAGTTTTGCTATGTGGGCCAGGCCCGTTATATATTTACTATCATGTAACTCTTTGTGGTCCAGTATTAAACCAATGGCTTGGAGCCATGACGGCCCAAGTAGTGTTATAGACATAATCACATAAGCCATCACTATTGCGCGGGTACCCTGCTAGTATAGTAGTATGCTATAACACGCTAACACATACGGATAACTCACAATGTCACCAAATCCTATTATATATGTGTTTGCTCATTTACAGCCTCGTATATATGGATGTAAATAAGTGTGTAGAAGTAATTTCTAGGCATTAAAGTTAAAACATTCATGTCAGTTGTGATGGCAGTAAAACTTTATGGGCTCTTTAACTTTCCTAGTGAATTTTGATTTTAATTTTCAAGTGCGATTGTATATTTGTACCTAGTGTTACCTTTTAATGGTACTAAAGGCTTTTTTTTTTTTTTTTTTTTTTTTGGGGGGGGGGGGGGGGGGGGGGGGGGGGGGTGGGGTTGGAGACGAGGAAATTCCATCCGAATCCGGTGACTTGCCAGGTAAACACAAGGCTCCGCAGACCATTACGCAAAACCATATAATTTGGTAAATCACTAGCCTTTTACGATTCTGGGTTATATAGTTAGAGAAGGTGTCTCAAAGAAATCCAAATGAGATCCGAACGAGACCATTTGTTGCGACTCCTAAACCTTATCACTAGGGTGCCCCTCGGGGTTTTGGTACTAAAGTTTATATCTTTTGAAAAACTACTCAAGTCGTATAAAAAAAATAATTGACGTCGGACAAAAGACCTAACCAAGAACAACCAACAATATCACCAGAAACACGAGTTCCTCTTTATATCATAACCACAAACACCAAGAAAAACGCAAACCCGAATATAGATTCATGAAAATCTAAATACACTTGTACCCATAATACGTAAACCTGGCTACAAGTTCATAAAGGATGACACTAAAGAAGCTAGGCATAAAAAGTCCTCGAGAATAAATTACATATTAATACAAACTTCTCATTTCATAGAAACTAACTTGTAACTGCAGCCTCGTTTTATCATTCTCTAGGAGTCTAGAGCTAATTACTGATCCTTATCATATACACGATCCGAAAGAATAAGGATCAAATCCAAACTCTCCATCCATTGACACCGTTGGATCCTGCTCCTGCAAAAATATGGAGTCATTCCTTTATAAGATGCTACGTAAAACTGAAGATAGTGGACTTATGAAGTCATTTTGTAAAGAAAACTCGGGAAAACCAATGAAAGTTCATTTTAATGGGCAAAACTATTTAAACAGTCGATCAGCAAATTGTGTTTTGGTACAGCGAAACAACTTATCAGTCTATTTGAGTCTGCTTTTTTTACTAGCTTATTTAAAAGAGCTTGTGTTTATTTATAAAGGATAACCAAATGACTGCTTAATACAATGAAAAAAGATCATACCCGTTTCATCATTCCATTCATAAGATCATCCAAAGAACCATAACCGTTGCTTGCAACATAACCACTTGGTAACTTATTCTGGTCCAGCAAATAGCCTTCACCTTGACCCATTTGTCCCATTTTCAGTTCAGTACTTGACCTACCAGCCTCTCTGTTCCGCTGCATATGCAATGCGTTATTGCCATTCGGTCTATTGTAGACGCCACAAATTTGGTCGTTCGATTGACTCACAGGTCCACCCAATCCAACAACATTGGATGATGGTGTTGCAGCTGCTAATGTGCTAAAAGCATTACCCGAAGACTGACTATACATTTGTTTACCATACTGCCCATGCCTTTGACTTTGACCTTGACCTTCAAGAGGTACTGAAGCCGTGCTAGTAATATTAGAACCAAATCCATTCATTGTGTTACTTGCAGCAGTGTAACCATATTTTAGGCTGCTATCAGGCGGTAATTGGTCATGGAAATTATTACCAACTGGGGGTGGGACATCAAGAAAGGTGGAACTACTTGATGCAAGATTTAAAGAAGATTGACCCCCCAATGACGAAAAGGTGTTTGACCCATTAAAGATTCGAGACTCATCAATGGTATTGAAATCCGAGAGTTGGTTATTCGGTTTATTAAGCTGTTGAAGGTTACCCGGATCAAATGACGTCGGAATCCCTTGAAAAAGATTTGTACTTTGGTGATTTTGTGGAGATTGTAATACAACCGGTTGGAACTTGTTGATTGGAGCAATTGAATTGGTTAAGTTTTGGGTGTGGGTTGGTTGGATCATAGATGGTGAAGCGAGGCTATGGAGGGTCATACCCGTTGCACTATTAAGTCTACTTAGCATACCCGAAGGTGGATAGGATGATAATGCAGCATTTGGTAACCTTCCTGAACCTGATAATGAACGGAAATCACTAAAGCCATCAAGTGTTCTCATATAAGAAGACGCGTCTTTACTGCCTCCAAATGCAACCACCATGTTTGCTTGTTGACTGATCCTTTTTAGGTAAAGGCGATATTTCTGTATAACAAACACATGAATAAGCATTTGCTAGTTCAAAGCGTATAAACAAACACGGCCTTATAACAAAATAAGTGAACCTGAAGATGGCTTGCCACATTTTCCCTAGTAAGACCTTCCACGTTCATCAAATCAAGAATCCTTTTTGGAACAGCTTCTGCAATATATAAAAAACAATCATTAAAAGTTTCAAGATAACAAGTACTAATAGATGAACACGAGGACTAAACGACTCACTTTCAATCCCAAGTTGATTAACAGCAGCAACAAATTTTCTATGAAGATCAATGGACCAAACAACTCGCGGTTTCTTCTGTGTTGAGGACTCATCATCTTCATTCCCATTATCTTCAAAATCTTCATCCTCATCTTTTCGTTTCCGATTGAATTTCCCATTTGGATCTCCGCTACCGGCTTCTTGTCCACCTTCACCTCCATGATTTGACTTGTCTTGGTTATTGTTTGACTTTGGCTGAGATTTTGACTCGACTTTTTTCCTGATCACATGTTGCCATACATTGCGTAATTCCTCAAGGCGAACAGGCTTCACAAGGTAATCACAAGCACCATGAGTGATTCCTTTCATTACAAGCTTTGGGTCACTGTTTGCTGATAACACTGTAATAATTCCAAGAAACATTATATACCATTAGCCCACTCGCTCGGAGATTTAGATCTTTAAATTTTTTGGGTCAAACCAACTAAAAGCTTCAAAATTTGACGAAAATTAATAAATCAGTTATTTGACTTCAAAACTTGAAAATGGATGCAAAACATTAACACATACCATCTTTTATCAGTAGTCCAGTACAGATACTTTAGGTCAAACCAGCTAAAAGTTTAAAGCTTTGACGAAAACTAATCGAACCCCTATCAGTTAATCGACTTCAAAATTCAATAACGAACACCAAACATTGGGCCCACACAATCTTTTTCAAGTTTCAACAATGGTGAGTTCTTTAGGTCAAACCAACTTAAACATTAACAGTTCTTTCAAGAAAACTAGTAGACCCACATAAAGTTTGAACACTTTATCGACTTGAGAACTCGATAAAAATGACAAAAACACACAATTATCAGTTACGTGATTATAGATGGTATATAATCAAGTCTTACTGAAAATGGATAAGTCCACTTTGGAAACCATTAGATACCATTACAGAACACTCTCTTTTGCTTTAAGAATTAGATGTATGACTTTTTTCAGGTCAAACAGACTCAAAAGCTTAACGCTTTGACGCAAACTTATAAATCCCGCATTAGTTTATTGACTTCAAAACTCAATAACGGATGCCAAATATGCACACACACCATACTTATCTTAAAAAGATAAGTAACTTCTTTAGGCCAAACCAGCCAAAATTTAAACATCAAAACTTGCTTTTTCTACAAAAACTAATTGTACTGACATCAATTACGGAGTATGAACTAATCATTTGATTAACTTTAGTACTCGCTAAAGGATGCTAAGAACACGAAAGTATCAATCATGTGATTAAAGATTATACTGAGACTTACTGATCACGGGTAAGTCCATTTCGAGACCGACAAGTTCAAGAAGCTTGAAACCATCCATATCTGGCATATGCACATCACTGATCACAAGGTCAAATCGGTTTCGATTCTCCCTTAACATCTGCAATGCTGTTATTGCTTCAGTTGTGCTTGTAACTGAAAAATAAAAAACAGACAAATTATAAGCACAAATTAAAATAATAATAATAATAATAATATTGCAGACCACTTAAATACGCGAAGGGGTATTGTAAGTGGCAGAGTGGCTTTGCTGCCACGATCCACTAACATGTTGTGTATGATAATCTAACATCAATGCCTATAACAGATCAAGGACTTTCAATCCAAATAACTGAGTCAACACCATAACTAAAATTCAACAGATTCTTGTTAATACTATTCACAAACATATGAAGTAACAATTTTTATATAACAAAAACAAAAAAACAAACAAGCTAAATTATATAAAGCATAAAAACAAAAAACAAGAAACAAACCATGATATTGACATTTCCTCAAAAGCCCATCTAACAACTTCAAACAAGTTGGATTATCATCAACAGCAAGAACTCTCATACCAATTGGAAACCTGTCAATTTCATTATTAACCCCTCTAACTTCTTCAACTGTCATCTTATTTTCTTAACTAAAAACCAATAACTTCAAAAAAAACAAAAAGATTCAAGAAACCTTAAAAAGATTCACAAAGTTTTGATTTTTAACATATGTTTGACCAAATTAATGAAAACCAAAACACACCCACATACTAAAACAGATCAAAGATTGGAGTTTTAATACTTTTTGATCAGATTAAGGTCAAACAAAACAGACCCAGATGGTAGAAAAGATCAAAGATTCAAGAAACAGTGAAAAGATTGGATTTAGAACATAAATTTGACTGGAATTGTTGACAAATACAAAACAAACCAAAAACAATAATTCTAAAGATATTAGAGAGAGAAAGAGGATCTTGAAGAGAGAGAGAGAAGACAGTGACTTGGACTAAAAATACATATTTTGACAATGATGTCTTAAACAGATTGAATGGCTTTCAACGCAACTATATAAACACAGAATCATACATTTATAGCCGGTACGATGTCCACTTTTATAACGCGCAAAGTTTTATTAAAAGGTGTTTGTTTCGGCTTATATAGTCGGTTCATAGTTTATTCGGTTTTGAATTTATGTTTCGTAAGCTTATTTTTGGTGACTTATTTAAACGCTTTTCGGCTTGTATAAAGTTCGTTATGTAACGTTGGCTATTGAACACAAACCTAGACAAGTCGTATTACGATGGCCTCTCTCACTCTGCTCACCTCACATGTAGGTAGGTAAGGAAGCGGAAGATGCACTTAGGACCGGATTTCAGTCTCTAAGTTTTTCTTTCCATCCCCTTACCTGCCTTCAGGGTATGGAGCCGCGTCGTTCGATATGACGTGTTTCCCAGGGTCACCACTCCCTAGATGAACGAACAATAAAAGTTAGAAAATGTCAAAATAAATCACAAAAAGTTTTTATCAAACATAAACACAAAACCAAATAAGTCATATACCCCTCTATATAAGCTGAAACAAACACCCGTTTAATAACAGCAAATAAATTATTAATAAAAATTTTTCTCTGCTAGCCCGAGTGACACTTAATTAATTAAAATATAAAAATAAATAAATATTTTGAAACAGCAAAAAAAAAAAAATAAATAAATAAATAAATAAAAGATGTGAACACTTGTTATGTTAAGCTGGACGTAATAGGAGGCCTTGACTCAGTCGGTCTCTCAAACCCGACCTGGTCACGCTTATTACACTTGTGGTACACGACTCGGTCATTTAGGCGAAAAAAAGAGAAGTGGGTCATGTATGCGATTGACTTTGGTGTTTATTCGTGTGTGTGAGTCCTTTAATAAAAATATATTGTTATAGTGTGAGTTATCTTATTACATTAAGTTGATCAGAATATAGTTTATGAAAGAAAAAACTGAAATGACAAAAGGGATAAAGGTCGTCTGAAGTTCTTATTTTTACGGAGATAGTAAATAAATGAAACCATGTCGTTGGTTTTGTCTTTTGCTTTATTTTTTCTTCTTTTTGCAGAAATAAAAAGTGACTTTTTAATAAAATATTCTTTTGGGTAAATATCAATGTATGCATACAACTTTAGTATGTCTGTATTTCTTTGTTTAGGTTTGAGAAATTATGGAACTTTTCTTTTAGACTTTCTTTTTCACATGGATATATATGGAAGTATGATTGTAACTTTTGGGTGTTATGTGTTTATTGCGAAAATGAGATCTTTTAGATTATTTTGTCCAAAATAAGTTGGCTAAAAGACCTGCTAATGACCCTTTTTTTGTGATATGTCCTAAGACTTGTGGTTTTGACTATGTTACTATAAATAAATTAAAAGAATAAGAAAAATGATTTTGATCATGTTACTTTCTTTTATTTTTTAGCAACTAAGAGACATTTATAAACAAAAAAAATAGATAATAGTTATAACTAATAAGAATCCAATATGACGCCAAAAGGGGTGACCAAAACCTAGAAAACAAAAAATAAAAAGAAAAAAAAGAGCTAAGAATACCCGAAAACCAAAGAAAACAAACAAGCTCGAAATATTAAGTAATGGTAGTATCAAATAAACTATGAGGACACGAAATCCATGAGTTTCAATTGTAACTTGACTTAGTAGATTTGTTGCAAATCCAAAACCTAGAAAAATAGAGAATACTTATAACTTATAAGAATCCAACATGACGCCAAAAGGGTGACCAAAACCTAGAAAACAAAAAAATAAAAAGAAAAAACGAGCTAAGAACACCCAAAAAGCAAAGAAAACAAACAAGCTCGAAATATTAAGTAATGGCAGTATCAAATAAACTATGAGTACACGAAATCCATGAGTTTCAATTGTAACTTGACTTAGTAGATTTGTTGCAAATCCAAAACAATGAGCAAGATTGAGTAGAGCCGAAAATGTCAGCCGCCTTGTCTTTGACCTTTGCATGGCACGCCTTATTCCTTCATCTTTGTATTGACTTTGTTCGGAAGGAGTTTTAAACGTGAATTGGGATACTATTTCTGAAAGACCCTCAATAATCGTCTTGATAGATAACTCAACATTTGGCGGTCAAACTCCCCACCAACTATTTATTTTGTTTAGAACATTCAATAAACTTTTATAAAAGTTTATACTTATGACACATTTTTAGTTTATAATAATTTGTTTACTATATAAGTTTATCTGCACAATATTTCAGATAAATCAATTATAAAAAAGTTTATGATTTTAAAACTTTTGGTTCGACTTAAGCATGACATTCTCATTAAAATCAATTATGAAACTCTACTTCTACCAAATATCAATAATCAACACTATTTTCACATTACAGATCTCTACATCGCTAGCAAATGCATTTGCTCGTAACTTTAGAAATAACATGTTGATGCCGAGCAAATAGATTTGCTCGTCACTTTGGTTTGCTCGTCACTTTCATAAACACACTCAAATAATAACTTTTTTCAACTAAGTTTGCTTGCCACATGAAGATGGAGAGTAAATAAGTTTGCCACATATAAGTCTTTCAACTATGTTTGCTTGTCACACAGGGATAGAGAGCAAATAAGTTTGCTTGCCACAAATCACAAATTAGGCGAGCAAATAGGAAGGTGAGCAAAGAGTTTTGCTCGCTATGTCATATTTTATAACCTGAAATGTAACACCCCCAATTCATGTTGCAGCGGAATTCAACTTGGGTGTTACTCGATGGCACAACAGTCATAATAATAGAAAACGATCTCTAAACGAATCGTAATAAAAAGAGTTGTCATTCATATTATTCAAATATATCAAAGTTTACATAGTGAGGTCCTAAAATGTTGCATTGTTTCAAAACACATCAATATAAAGTCTATGATGTTTTTATAGAATGACATAATTGTTTATAGCCTTCTTCCTTCGGTACGTGCCCTTCCCGCTCCATTCTTGATTATCATGGACCTGAAATACATGCTTAAGAGGTCAACACAAAGGTTGAGTGAAATTCATAGAGTTTGTTTAAGGTTGAACACAATATGTTGGTAGTAATGAGTTAATTAGACTCATACTCATGTTAGAAAACAAAACAGTTATTATTATGTACTAAGCTCATGCAACCAAAACGTTAACGTGTACCAATATCAATCGGCGGTTATGTTGCCCCGGTAAGTACTTTGCCGTCATACTTAATGTTTTCAAATATAGTGCATTCATTTGAACTAACTGCTCAAACAAATGGGATTCGTCAATCCCAATAGGCCTATTCACAATACTCGCGCTCACTAATACTAGTGATTAAATGGTTCATGATGGGGCCTAGGATTGGCAAGGTAGGTACTTAGTAATAATAAAACAATCAGGCAGCATACAGTTTCAAAGCATTGTGTTCGGTTTAAAAGTAGCATGTATTTCCCCCAAGGGTTTGTAAAACATTAAAGTAATGTAAGCGGGGCTATGAACTCACCTCAAGTATGATAGCAAATAATGAAGGTGATGATCGGATCGTGTAGGTTTCTACGAGCAACCTAGAATAGAATGTTGCGACTTAGGATTTGTGTAAAGAATATAACGGAGTGCCTATATATATGTTTTGCATTTAGTCCATGATGAGGTATGATGTATATTTGTAAGTCTTTGAAAGAAAGATTTATGAACATGTATGTTTTGGTATATCGTTTACTACCGTTCGGGCTAACATATTTCAGAAGTCATGTTAGTAAGCGTTCGAGGAGCCAGGACACTTTAACTCGTAAATCCACAACTCATCTCGACGGCTTACATAATGAACTCCTCACATGAAGCTCCCTACTATTGTAGTAGTTGATAAAATATATAGATATAAGTTTTGATCCGAAAAAGTTACATGTCCGATATTTGTATAAACTTAGGAAAGTTTATAGTACATGAAGATTGTTATTAGGGGTAGTTTTATAAGTCTTGTATGACCATTTGTCTTGGTAAAATCTCATGGTTTCCTTTTAGGTGAAGTAGATACAAATTGCTTGTTCCATATATCGCCAATTTCATTGTTTCATGTTTACGCCTTGGTAAGTTGGTTTGGTCATTCGTCATGGCCTAGCCATGACCTTTGGTCCTTGTTCCATGGTCATGAGACACTACCTTGGTTCTAGCCATGATGGTGGTCTTGGTTATAGGTCATAATACCTTTTATTCCTTTGAAAGTATGACAATAACTTAGTAACTTAAAATATGTAAGTAGCTGTTAAGAAAACTGAGAAATATCTCACTCAGAAGGCGTTTTCAAGGCTTGAGCCTCTTTGTTCCTGAATGAAAACATGATTCCGGACAACTTTCGTGTTTTAACTTTTTCATGAATCGGACCAGAAAGGCCTCTTTTTGCGTGTTTTAGGTTCTGTCACAGAAATCACAGAAACATTTAGGCAGTTTTGCCGGAAATCTTTGGTAACTTCAAATCGCCATAACTTTTGACTCGTTTACTCTTTTTAGGTGGTTCAAATTGCTATGGTTTTCTTGTTAAGTCCTCTACTGTAATATGTAATAATCCAATATAAAATTTTTACCATTTTGATCAGGTTATACCAAGATATTCACTAGTTTGCTTGTTTTAGTAACTTGTTTCAATAAGTCATTACAACAACATCTTTTACTCATCATGATTCATCATGGACATAATTACAACACATAATATAGCAAGAATAACATATAAATGAGATGAACATGATAAATAAACAAGAAGCATGTTAGGTTTAGGCTTACAACTTTAGGCTTTCTAATGAAAGAAAGGAGTAACTAGTAAGGAAATGGACTTTGATAGACAAGCTTCAACCCTTTTCACTTCAAGCAACCTTTCTACTCTTAGTATTCTTGAAAGATAGATGATAAAGGTTGAGGTGTATTGAGTGGATTTAAACTCAAGAGAAAACACCAAGTATGTTAGGGTTTGGAAGATTTTTGGTAAGAAATAAGCTAACTAGGGTTTCTATACTTGAACTTCACTTGAACCTTGCAACAAATTAGAAGAGATAAGCTAAGTGTGAGATGATTTAGGTGTGTTGGGATGGCCGGCCATATGGAGAGGGGAGGGGGTATATATATGACTTTGAGGAGGTTAGTTTTCAAGAGATATTTTGCCAAAAAGAACACATGTATGCATCCTAGATCACAAGGCACAAGATCAAGCCACCAAGGGTGTGACTCCCCCCCCTAGAGGCGGTTCCAAAACAGATAAGGAGGGGAGGTGGCTTGGCTTGGTATTATCCTTGGTTAATAGATGCATTTTGACTCCGGGAAATGCCAACCGTAAATGATTAGGCCTCAAAACGTAAAACCGGGTGTCGTAAAATTATGAAACTTTAAAGTATTGTTAGAAATGTTCATAAGTCCCATAATAAAATATAAAATGGGTGATAAGTTCCATTTGGGTGGTAAAACCTGCTAAAAGCTGGAAACACGGGTCTAAAACGCGTAATACGTAAAATGTACGAATATTGCGTAAAACTGAGAAAAGTAAAATGTTACTTTTCTAATATGCTAAAAATGATTTAAAATGATTTATAATGTCAAGACTGGGCTCAGTCTGGTGTCGGTTGGTGTTAAATGTCTTTTAGACATCAAACCGGAAGCCTAAAAATCAAGGAATGATTTATAAAATCAAGGAATGATTTTTAGTCAATGGAGGAGGGAAAAATATGTTGACTTATTTAAATAAGTTGAAAGCTCAAATCATCTTAGAAATGCGGTGCAGGTAAAGGCTAGGGTTACGGCTGAGTAAAAACGCGTAAAACTGAAAATTCCAGTTTTTCACGGCCGAAGTTTATTTGGGCCATGATTTTTCTCAGTTATGATTTATTCTCAAATAAATCATGAATGTGTTAAACATTTTTCTGATGTGGGGTCACCTGACGGGATCAAATTTCGTTGTGCGTAGAATTTCTGATTGCCGTTTTACCCTAAAACGTGTAATGTCGTGTCATTCCTTAATAACTTTCACGAAAATGATCTGACGAGTGTCAAACATTTAATTTGTCATGGAAATGATTTATCACTCGAGAATATGAAATAAAAATCAACTTTCGGGAAAAATTCAGAAAGAAATGAATAGTAAAAATGAATAGTAACATGAATAGTAAAATTTTCCGAAAATAGAAATTAACCTGAAATTGTGATTTGTTACATGAAAATCTAAGGTTGAAATTCGTAAAACACTTTTCATAATGTTCATTCTTAAAATGTCGTCTATTCTAACAAAAGTATAAACTTTTTATTTTTCATTAAACTTTATAACATAAACTTGTCCCAAACACACCCTAAACATTGCTTGCAATCATCATTGGTAATGTGTTTGACTTTTTATATTGTCATTTTTGTAGGTGAATTAAATTCAGATTTTGTGTAGTTAATGTGTTAAAATCATCATTACAGTTACAAAATGAATAAAGAAACCTCATCAGCAAGCAATCTTAGCCGTCCAATTGCTTTGATTGTACTAATGGACCATAATCATATGCAACTCAAATAGTAACACCACATGTTATTTTGAAAAAGCTTTTATTGTGAAAAGATTCTTTACTATTAATTAATCAAGTTACAAGCTAATATCGTAACTCAGTTAAGGGACAGAATCTTGGAGTAATGATCTCTACCAGGTTCAAAATGCTAATCAAATAATGATATTAAATTTTCCATTAAAAGATTCTACAATAAAAAGCCATTTATAGCCTTCCTGGATAGTACCTTTGCTGGATTAGGTATGTGCTTAATTAGAGACTTAATTATTTCAACTTTCTAAATAATAAAAGAACCAAAAGTCTAGACTGCTACAAATGTGTCATGTTCCAAGTAAGCATGTGTGCTTACGTTAATAAGGGTGGGGGGAGTGCTCCACTCAATCCCCTTCCCTTCACTCACTCACAACCAATCCCATTCCGCCACATCATCTTTCACTTTTTCCTTCACTCACTCTTCACTCACTTCATTTTTGGGGGCGGCACCTTCACTCACCCTTCACTCACTTTTTTTATTTTTTATTTTTTAAATTCTGTGGATATGTGATCAAACAAATACACAATATTCTTACTTTATCCTACATTCATTGTATCAGAACATGCTTATTGCATCTAAGTTAATGGCGAGTTATTCTAGCCAAAGAAATACAAGAAAACCAATCATCAAAAAGTATGTGTCTTATAAACCCCAACGTCTCTTTTCCAAAGAAATACATCTCCCACTGTTAGTTGTCAAAAAACACATATTCAGGTTCATGGTACAGCATAAACTTCAAACAGAAAGAGAAACTGCTAGACTGACAATCACCCCAACGTCTCTTTTCCTCCCTCCCCGCATGCGTGAAGATTTCCCGATTTTTACCTCCCCGTGCGGGGTTCCCCGCGAGGCGGCGGTGTTCCCGTGCGGGGTTCCACCTTCCCCGCATTCTCCCCGCACCCACTCCCTCTCCTCTAAGTTTGTGACATGTTTAGAGCACTCAGTGTGGTGATACTTATCATAACGAAATATGTTGTCACATTAACACCGCACTGAGAATACAAAACTTTTGTTTTTTTCTACAGTGACACCGACTTGCCTAAAAACTTTTTTCCAGCTTCTTTTTAGATATCCACAGTTTTTGACAAAAATGCACAAAAATTGAGAGATTCTTTGTAAGATTATTACTACCTCCGTCCCTAAATAAGTGTCCACTGTTGACTTTTTAAGTCTTCTCTTTTTAACTTTGACCGTAAATTATTTTATTTGTGTTATGTAATACTTGATACAAAATATATGAACGAATTTGGTGTTAAATGTATTTTCATTGGTATAATTTTCATCAAGTATTACATAACACGAATGAAATAATTCAAAGTCAAAGTTGAAACAAAAAGACTTTGAAAGTCAATAGTGGACATTTATTTAGGGACGGAGGGAGTACATGATAGGCCAAGCCCGATATGACGTTAGGGTCCATCAGGGTTAGTTTATCACATTTAATATGCATTATAAATGGTTGATCAATAAATACAACACTTCACAATCTTACATGGTATTGGAGTGGGACTAATTCTCATACCTAGGTGGCTATGTTGAATCGCCTCCTTTAGGCCACCCTGTTAGACCCTATTGCCATCGCCATCGTTATTCCTTTTATTTGAAGAAAAAATGCAAATTTTCGGCCAAAACTCTAACTGCGTACTGTTTTGACCATAACTTTTAAACCGTTTGGAGTTAACTGATGCGGTTAGCTCCATTCTTTTCGCTTTTCAAAATTGCACAAAACCCACTTAAATCAGCTTCTTCGGCCTCCGGACGCACCTTCATGTACGTGCCGTCGAAAACCAACTGCCACAAAAAGGACTATGTTTTGCTTTGATTTTTGTTTCTTGTTTTTGCTATTGTTGTATGACGATAATCAATCGCCGCTTGCTATCAGATGTCGTCATCAAAATTAGTAATTATTGGTTTTACTGCTTTTACTTTGCTACTGCTTTATTTTGATTTTTTTGTTGTAGATGAAGATTGTCTCCGTTTGCTGTCGAAAGTCTTCATCAACGAACCTTTTATTGCTTTAATGTTTTTTTTTTGCTTTTTCATCCAATCCCAGCTTTCGTGATTTCGCCTCTCAGATTGTGGGAGAATATTAGATGATAGATATGGCCCAAACCGATGTGGGGTTAAAGTCCATTAGGATTAGATTATCACATATAATATGTATTATAAATTGTTGATCAATAAACATAACACCGAAAGGGATCCATGATTTAACAAAAATTAGTAATGAACCACAATTTTGTTTAACGTGTCTATGCTAATTGTAGTCAGCACTCGAATGAGAATCAAACAAGACAAGTCAATTGCTAAAAAGGTCATCTATGTAAACTTCAACTGAACTATCATATCCAGCTTTTTTAAGTTTCTAATTTTTACCACACCCAAAAGTCTTATTGGAAAAGGAGTTGGTAGCAAGTGACTGTCCATCACCATCTATCGTAAACAAAGTTTAAGAATCTAAACTTGGAGACTTGTTACACATATGTCATACATTTGAACTACTCCTAATAATGATTGTTGATTAGGAAATTCAACTAGCTCTTAAGTTTCTTTATGAATATTTCTAATGGTAGTTTAGAAGATACGGAGTTATTTGTTTGTAAAGAAACAAAGATGAACATATGTTGGGGATGACTATTGGTACATTTTGTGTCTATTTATTATTTTATAGTTTTATGATTGTGATTAATAAAAGATGAAATGCCAAATTTGGTCTAAATTACAATTGTATGGTTTCACAAAATGGTGCATTTCCCTTTATTCTATCATTGCTAGAGCACTAAATCGTGCGATCCCTATAAGATTTTTACATGCGTCTGGTAAAAGTACAAGTGATAGGTGAGTTATTTATATCAAAGTGCAATAAGGGGACACACTTTTTTCTAGATTGACGACTCTGTGACAATCTTTTTTTTGCTAGACCGTAATTTTTGTGCGACCATTTTTTTTATTAAAAAAACTAAATAAAAAAAAATTCAAATTTCTCTTCTTTTTTTTTTTTTTTTTTTTTTTTTTTTTTTTTTATTCCTTTTTTGCAAAAAGACATAGTAATCACACAAAAATTATGATTAGCAAAAAAATATTGTCATATAGTCGGTCTAGCAAAAAGTTGACTGCCCTCAATTGTAATTTGTCATAAATCACTCACCTAATATGACCAAATTAGGAAAATGAATTTCTTTATTATTATATTGTGAACAATCTAAGGAAATGATTTTCTTTATTATTATATTGTGAACAATGCAATGAAATCTTGACCAAATTTGTCATTTTCTCTTAGTTTTTTTTTTCAACTCGATTCTAGGTGAATTTTCTGAAAAATTGGAGGAAGAACTCTTATACATGGTTGAGATAGATGTGGACTTTGCTTTTGACTCAATAGAAAATGTAGACATGCCAAGGACCTTTTATATATTTTGTCGAGCTCAAGGGAGGCTTGACCGCTTGACTATCACCAAAATAGTTGATTCATCATTCAGACGAGATGAGGTACGGAGAGGAATAAATTCTCAATACATTTATATGTTTCAAATTTTATTTTCCACTCCCGTAGCATATTTACATGAAGTATATCGCGATTACCACCTGCACTTAATTTTAAGTGCGGAGAAGGACACCCTATTACTTAGTAAACAAAGGTGAAGCCAAGCTCGTAATTCAAACAAAAACAAGCGCTCCGTGATAACCAACTCAATCAAGAACGAAAGTTAGCACTTGTATAATTGCGTTGGTAGGAGCACGAGTATCTAAAATACGTACATGCTCAGAAATACATTGCTGAACAAAGTGATAATCCAAAATATTTCATCATTGCGAATATGATTTGAATGTTAGTATCGAGAAAAATATATTTGGGTCGGTATAAGTCACAGTCTGAAAGTATGTATTGGATGTACCACAAAGGTACATATTACTGTGGTGGGATTGCATGTACTTTACTACTATACCAGCTTCGTTTCGTTTTCTGATTGGTTGAGAAGTCATGGGTCCATTCCTATGTGGGCCTTACTTGACACGTCAGTCGCAGGTTGTCCTTGTTTAGCTCAAAAATTGCCCATATGACTGCAATATTCCCATCAAAAAAACAAAGAAAAAGAAACGTTTTTGATATATTTTTGTCACAACATTTGTGACTTTGTTTAGATGTTTAAAAGTATACACTTTTGTATCCATAATAGTTCAGACTAGCTGGTTTCAAATGCCTTAATCAAGTGTAACAATGTCACATTTGAAAAACGTTTAGTCTTGTTGTTTATTTAACATTCAATGGCATTTGGTGATTTTATTCTAAATTCGTAATTGTGATTGCCAAGAATCTATGGATGTCAAAATGTCGATATATATAACCACACACATTTTTTTTTCCTAAACGGCAATTAACTATCTCGCAAATTATACACCACAACTATCTTATATGTTTTAAACAAGACTTGAACCAACAACCATTTCGTTGGAAAGCTTCTTACGCAGCAAAGGGTATCATTGGGATATAAACCCTTTGGTTATAACCACACACATGTTATAGGTAAGAAGATAAACAATACTTGTATCAGATATGATTTTCAAAAGGGATACTTGTTTAATTGGCACTGGAAGTAGGTTTATTTAACGGATTACTAAAGAGATAAGACATTTATATGTTCGATCTTAATTCCTGGTGAATTAGGTCATCTTTCATTTTTTATTTCTCAAGCTCTTTTGAAATTTCAAGAAAAAAATGTTAGGTTACGATGCTCACAGGTAGAGCAACCAAAAATTTCAGTGTAATCATTAATTAATGGTCGTATGAGGGAAGTCCTAAAACCCAAATCCACCACGACTATGATGTAAAGATAAAAAAACATTTTTGGATATGTGAAGATTAGCGTTATGTAGAAATTTATTCAAAACAACTTTTAACACATATCACAAATGTCTCTACTCTCTACTTTCTAGTGAGACTTAATCCACAAAGTATCAGTTGGTAAACACACTCACATGACATCAGGATAAACGTCATGGGTGTATCATGTAAACCACAATCTAAATATAAGCCTTGTTTGGCGTAGAGGCTTATAGGGGTTTTTGAAATTATAAGCCTCAGCCTAAAAAATGAGGCTAAAATTTTTATAAGCCTAAAAATTAAGTCTTGTTGGTATCAAATTACTTAATTACTCACAAAAATATCTGATATATACATATGTTAATTTAATTATATATCATTTTTAGTAATTTTACAATAATAAGCTACAACTTAAACTAATTTGCCAAATAAGTTTATGGAATAAAAAATCTAGTTGCGGTTTATAATATAAGCCCCTCCTTTAGCCTCAGCTTCAGCCCATGTTGCCAAACATATCTAAAGTATGTAACTATAATGACTGAATTATACTTGAAAGAGCAAAGTGAATTATAATTGAAAGAGCAAAGTGTCTATTTTTTATTCATTTAAATTAAACTAAAATGTTTATGTAAGCTACATGAACGGTGAACGACATTAAATGATAAAATTAGTTAGAGGTTGTGAGTTCAAGACTCATCGAAAGCATCTATGATAATCTTGGGTTTTGATTATGGGTGTGTTTGGAATATGTAATAGTTGTTTTTTGGGGCTAATACACACTTTGATTAATCAGTGGCCAATTATTGCGTATGCTATCTTTATCATGATTTAGGTGAAAAAAAAAAAAAAAAAAAAAAAAAAAAAAAAAAAAAAACGTGTTGTTACACAAAAGTTGGTTGATAATTATATACTTATGCACCTTATTTTTTTTGGAAAAGTGACGTTAGGGATGAGCATGGTATCGGTCCCGTATCGATCACGTACTGAATTAGTGGTACCGATTTTTTTTCGAGCATAAATAGTGGTACCGGTACCGTACCGAACGGATTCGGATACTGGTACCGGTACCGGGAAATCGTGTTTTTCCCGTTTTTATTCGGGAATTTCCCAATTTGGTATCGGTCCCGTACCGAATTAGTGGCCCCGATTTTTTTTCCACCTTATTTCGTAGTCCCGGTACCGTGCCGTATATCGGGAACGGTACCGTTTCGGTACGGTACCGGTACGGTTCCGGGATTCGGGTCGAAATGCTCATCCCTAAGTGACGTCATGAAAAAAAGAAAAGAAAAAAGAAAATAGTGTGGCTATATACCGTTTGTGATTTACATTTTTTTCTGGTAATAATGGTTCCCCTACTTTTAGGCCGGCTAATTTACGAGGTTTGAACACATAACCACACATATTCAAATAAAGATTTTTTTTTTTTTCGCAAGAGGCTGTCATGACAGGTTAAAGGTTGTTTGTACCTGACAAAAATTGTATGTGAGACCTCACATATTTTAGTGATAATGTGTCATCATTTTGTGATTTACTTTTTTGGTATATATTTTCACGGATTTTTCTAAAAACGCGCCTTTTTTCTTAAGGACAATAACTATCTCATATATATGTGAGAATTATTACAGAATTTGAAGTATCGTTAGATCACAAGACAATTTAGTGACCTGACTACTTTATGGTTTTATGGATACAAGAGTGACGATGTTGCAATGGGGTGTTGCAATGGTGAACAATGGTGTCAATGAAAATGGTGTAAAGACCATGTTTGCTTCTTCGATTTATTGTCCTAGACTGATTATTCTGGTCTGATTTTTCGGGCAGCATAATGGTCTAAGATTCCTATTAATAATTTGAATTCTTCTTGTTAATCATGTTATTGTTATTGACCATTGGATTCATGTGAAGTTCGGATAGTTGAATACTCGAAATCTATATAAGTTAAACCAAATAGCAATAAGAGGAGTAGTTCATTTAAAGTTGTATGTTAGCTTGTTTTATTACTTTGAAAATATTACTGTACATATTTTATTAGTATTAGATTACACCATCAAATATTTTGTTTTCTAATCCATAATAACTTGTATGAATTTTGTTGTTCCCACATTGATCAAAGAAAGAAAATTTTGTTTGTTTATATATTGTGGTGGAACTCTTTCATACAAGTTAATTGGAGGTATCAGGTAATCAAAGGGACGTATACCTTATCATATGTACAAATATATGATGATGTATGCTTTACTATGGGTACTTAATACAAGTTGTTAACTTTTTGTATCGTCTTTTAATGTAACTAATACTTAGACTTTTGTAACTTTATATCTTCTTATGTAATTAACTTGATTTCTAATTTCAAACAAAGTTTGCACCTCAAAAATATGAAACCTTTCGGAGCAACTCCGGTAAGACCATATGATGAAATATCAACCGGTCGGTGAACAAAAATTAAGATTACATATATACATATTATAGTGCATACCTTCATTTTCATAAGATGTTATATAATTCGACACTAAAAAGTGATGAGTTTTAGATTAAAGATATTTTTAAATAGAGAAACTAAATTATTGTTCTTAGGAATAAACTTAGCAAAACCTTTGCATTTATATTAATGAGACAGTTGACGAAAATATGATAAAAGTGAACTTACATGTCAAGTTAAAAGCCGCAACTTTTATTCAAGATACACAATATCTAAAACAACTATCTAGATAATTGGTGGTAAATTAAAATAATGCGAGGTCTTGTGAATTGACGGGAGTAAGTGGCACATGTCACAACTTTATATTGCTTCCAATAGAAATGTTCTAAAGTGCCTCTTTTATAATAACATGCATAATAATTATCTGCCCTTTTTTATAGCAACATGCATAATAATTTTTGACTTCTATTATCCTCATACGAATGACAAAATATACGCTTTGCAATGTCTTGGCATTTAGCCATTTACTTCTTAGATAAATTGCTTTATCTCAATGAAAAGACAACTTTTAGAGGAATGATAAAATCACATAAAAATATCCATAAAATGACGTGTCAGGCAGTGATTGGTGAATTTTATTATAGTTTCTCTCTTTTCTCTGATTAAGCCACTCAGTGTCTGTTACGTCATTTTGTGTGAATTTTTTGTGGTTCTATCAAAACTCTAACTTTTAGGATTCAAAACTTAAAACTAAATGCAGATTTTTTATATACACAAACAAAATATAAAATATTTAAAAACAATTATCTTTAAAGCAAACATATTAAAGATATTTAGTAAGCATGTTCAAAAAAATGAAAAATTGAATCTGTGTGATAATAGGGTCAAGATTATAGTCACTCAAATTGTCAAATTGGCTGATTAAAATGAAAATATCTTTAAAAAAATCATGGTTAAAAAAAAAAAAAAAAAAAAAAAAAAAAAAAAAAAAAAAACTCAATATCTGTCATTTCTTTAATGCACATGTCTATGCTTGAATGAAGAGTAAAAGAAAATTCACAAAATACAAAGATGTCACATTGTTACCTAAAACATTGTTATCTTTTTGAAAATGGCTTCCAACAAAATCTAATAATTTTTTTACGTGCATGTAGACATGACGGAGTTGTGATGTAAAATTAAAAGCCCTATAACATCACAAAATAAATATTTATTTATCAAAATATATTAGTTAAACATAAAATAGTGAATAAGTATTTGTAAATCACGAAAGGAGATTAAAAAGGTCCCATGAACTTTTAATCATGCAAAACCACTAGCCAATATTCTTTTTGTGTCATTTTTAGTGGTAAACAACTTTTGGTAACAAGTGGGATTGTGATCATTATCATATGAGTAATCAAAATCCACTCTTGGTATAGCCTACTAATCCTAGAAGTTGTCAAAATTTCATAGGACTTTATACGTTAACTTTTACTATTTGTGCATGTCGTGTTTTTGTGTGCAACTAGTGGATGTTAAAATACATTATAACCCACAAAGTATAGATTATTATCGGTGTAATGTATAAGAATGTTCTAAATATAACTACACACCTAAGTTTTGTAGGATCATGGTAAAAACAGTCTTGAGTTAAAAGGATCAAAATACAACATTTGTTGATGAATCCCACCATATTTTTCGAACAAAACAATAAGTTGTTTAAATATATGGATGAGGCCTCCATTATTAAAGTTGTCCGGAGATAAGGATCTTTGACTCATATGTACGCAGCTTAACCGGATATTCTAGTGACTATTCCCTAACTCCTTCCATAATCAGTTACCCTTGAGTTGCTTACCTAAGTAGATTGGAACCTGAGACCTTCTATTGAATCATTAGGATGACTAACAACAATGCAATAAAATATGTATAAGGTTTATATTTATCTTTATTAAGTTTATTTAGTTAATAGGAATATAGGATTATGTATCTTGTTTATCAAGATTGTATAAGCTTATAAGTATATGTTATTGTAATAACAATTAAACACAATCAATAATGCATCTATTTGGTATTTTACATGGTATCAGAGCTTTAGGTTCAAGTCACCACAAAAACTTGCTATTCTTCGGTCATCGAATACTCGTCAGTGATCCAGAGAGATCCGGTTTATTTATTTTTGCTTTATTGGTTTTGCTTAAATTAATAGTTTCTTTCATATCCTATGTATAAACCCTATCACACAAAACTCTAGCCATCATATTACACCTACGGTATGTTGAGTAGCCACCAATCAACTAAATTTGTCTTCCGTGTCAATATTATTTTCTTCGCCACCAGATATCATTGTTTTCAACGACAAAAGTTGACTACTAAATTGCCGCTCACACCTAAAAGCAAAGCAAGTCATGACGTAAGAAAAAATAGCAAACGACACAAAAAAGGAAAACCGCAGTATACAACCATGTCGCCATATACAAGTCTATATCCGTGATATTTTCTCAACCCCTAATTATTTCCCTAAATAATTTTTGGTGGCCCCTAAATTTTTTTTCCATAAATGTTAGTAGTATATAGTATAATATAACTACACACCGAAGTTTTATAGGTAAACCAGTCTTGAGTTACAAGGATCAAAATACAATATTTGTTGATGAATCCCACCATAGTTTTCGATTAAAACAATAAGTTGTTTAAATACATGGACGAGGTTTCCACAGTTAAGGTTATTCGGAGAGATTGAATCTTTGACTCATATGTACGCAACTTAACCGACTATCCTTGTGACTATTTCCTAACTCCTTCCCCAACTAATCACCCATCATTTGTTTACCTAAAAAGATTCGAACCTGAGACCTTCTATTGAAACATTAGGACGACTAACCACAATACCACCTTGGTATCGGTTAATATGTCGTTAATAATTAAATAACACCTAAATGCTCGCCGTACATAACTGGAATCGAACCTCCTCAAATGTAGTGTTTACTATGTAACGATTTACGATGTGTTTTATATAAAGCCTCTATCCTTGTACAATATGTGAGCAATGCTCTATCCTGCTACTATATATGACTACTTTGCTTTTACCCACACCAAATCGTAGCATGTGTCATGCACCCATTACCTTTCTTAATATAATTCATTCATCAATCCACTTGTCATGATCATAGAAATAGAAAGATATGTAACCATATCAAGTATGAGGATATAACATTTTTCACGATATGTATTATATATAACTTTACTAACGAAACAAATACCTTAAAGAAAAGGTTGTTAATTTTTTATTTAACTAAAAGTAGTCCTTTTTGCGCGCATGCATGAATATACACATGGACTATATATTCAAAGTTTGATGAAGATGAATAAGAATCATATTTGTTTGATTATTTTTAGATCTATTGATTGTATGGATATGAGTGTGTGTGTGGGCAGGGTGTGGCCACAAAGTGTTTGAGTATTTTAAGACACACAAGCTAGTGGAAGAACAAATCCAGGTCATGCATGGAGAATCTTCTTTAGTTTATACAATTTGTAAGATAAAGTCAAATTTCTTGTTTGCTGATCAATAATTCTTGACTTAATAGTTAATATAGCTGCCAATGCCACTTATTGTACTTTTAATTATAAAAAGAAGGGGAAATTAGTTAATTTCTTGTACTATTTGTTAGGAATTCAAGATTATAGTTTATGGCAGTTACTAATGTAATACATAAATTGTATATATACCTTAAACTTATTTGCACACATTTGATTTTGATCGATACAAACTAATTTATGCATTACATAGCTATAAAACATTTTCATCCTGATTTATCTGATTGTACATTGATATATGTAAAATCTACTCTCATACCTCAAGCTTCTATTTAGTTCATATCTAGCTTAAGCTTATACATTTGGTTCATATGGAGTTATCGAAAAATTTTCAAATTTTTTTGATAACCATATCCCTTAAAGGCATGGTTAAGAATGTATTCATCCAGTCATAATCATTTGATAGTTAGAGCATGCAGAGTAGTGCTCGAGTTGTCTAGCATAGCCAACTCGGGGAATGGCATTCACGGTAAGGCACACACATTGCAAACTAATCGATTTGAGATCCTCTAAAGTTCAATATGAACCTGATAGGTTATGTTGATGTTTTTGTGAGAAGGGATATATGTAGACCCTTTAATATGTCTTTTATTTTACTTAAAAATTCAAGTTTTCACTCAAAATAACACTAGCATGACCCATTATGTTCAAATGAAACTTGAAAGGATCTTAATCCTAACTTTCTAAAAAAATGTTTGTTAGATTATATGAATACTTTACTTATAAGGGTATATGAACGTGTGTCTAAATCTAACATCACAAGTTTTTCCAACATAAAAAGATTTAGGAAAAGTTACACAGTAATAAATTATAAATGTAACACAAATTTAACAGCTATCTAGTACTACGAACATGAAAATAATTCGTACCCAAGATCCTAAAAAAATCGTTGTATTTATGATATGACATAGACACATAGTACATGTGTGTCATGGTGTTATTATGAGTTTTCATCATGTGCTGCATGCAGCTGAAAGTCTGAAACCCGTACCAAAGGCATCAATAATTGTACCATAAATTTCATGATGCATTTGATCCCATAAAGATTCAAAAACAAAACTGATGACCAAATCAAACCAATATGAGAAGTTAAAACACAAATATGTTTTTCCTTGAATAACAACAAAGATTTCTAAGTATCATTATATATCAACATTCTAATTATAATCTTAGTTTTGGAATGTTCTTTATGATCACAAGTAGCCGCGATCAAATGCACGAGAGCCTAAACGAGAAAACGTCCATGAATTGTTCTATAAACATATCAAAGTGGGCGTGATCTTAATTCAGAATTTACAGATGCATAGATGGGCAAAAGCCCGAGCCCATGGTTAGGCACAACTCGAAAAATCTCAAAAAATCCCTGCCTAAAGCTCGGCCTGGCCCAACAGGCCTAAATGGTCCTTTCCATCGAAGCCCGGGCCTGATCCAGCTCGGGCTAAGCACAAAACCTGAAAAGCCCGTCCAAAAACCCAAAGCCCAAGCTTTTTGAAAAGCCTGCAAAATAACCAGAAAGCCTGGAGCTTTTATTTAAAAAAAAAAAAAAAAAAAAAAAAAAAAAAAAAAAAAAAAAAAAAAACTTCTTTTTTTAAAAGAAGGCCTAAGTTATTATTTTTATATAATAACATACAACAAAATACTTATGAATGTTTCTAGTTTTAAGTCTTTTGATATCTTGGCATGCTTGAAAGATTACTTTGATAGTATAAAACGACAACGAGACAAAACATCTTTGGATGGAGATAGAGAATGGCATTATTTAAGATGAAGGGAGTGAATTTTAGTGATATATTTACAAATGTTGATAAAATATTTCTATATATAGTAACTATATTTAGAAAAAAAAAAATAAATAAATAAAATAAATGCTTAGACCGGACTAAACCCGGTCGGGACCATTTGAGGCAAAATAGGCCTAACATTTTGGTTATGGACTTATGGCCCGGGCGTTTTTTACTATAAAAGCCCAGGCTTTTTTCAGTCTCGTTCAAGCCCGACCTGGGTGCACCTCTAATTTAGATCACCAAGATTTCTGGTTTTTAAATTATCCGTGTCATAATTTTCATCAAAATCTTGAGCATGGATTGTGTTTGGCTTCTTTGATACTTGGGACCGAAGAAGTTAGTTGCTTCTTCTGCTTTGAGGAGAGTTTCTCTATCGCTTTTATAAACTTGCGTACATTGTCTTATGTACTCGGGGAAACTTTCAATGTTTGAATGACCACCACCTTGGACCTTCAATGGATCCTGTCGATCTGTCTTTTGCGAGTTCCCATAATCGTTTCCCATGCGAAAAACCAATAATATTGTGATCGTTTATACCATACATGTAAAAATGGTTAAACCTCAACTTCAAATACTCGATCCAGTGACATAAAAGTTATGGTGTGATTGGTGTCCCTGTACCCTTAAACATGCAAAATTTGATTATATGTAATGAACTTCATTATTATTTGTATTTACTAACTTTAAAGAGTTGCATGAACCTCATTCTTCATATCAACAAGATGTTAATGTTAATTGTCTTTGAACCACAATTCCTAAAGTGTTAATTGGAAAAAAGCGATTTGTTAAACATCCTTTTTCCAGACTAGAGAATTTGGGCTCGTTCAACTTTGAATACGGATTTAGATATTGTTCGGGTTTAAAGGTATTTTGCGATTAAAAAGGTTCCAGATCAAAAACTCGGCCTAATGCAAAGTTACTTAGACAATGAGGCCCTAATAAGGTTGGTGCGGCTGCCTAGCCTGCACATGGCCCTGATAATATTATTGCAATTGTGGGGTTATTTTTGTTACATTTTTGCTCCATGTAATTTATTAATAGTTGCAAGACGAAAGCAAAGGAAGTTGTGGTCGAAAGTCTGAACTCTGAACCCTTCAGCAGATGCATCAGCAACGGGCGCTGCTTCTTCAGGTAAAGTTAATCAAGATATTTGAAATGCTTAGCTTAATCTTTTCTGTTTGAAAAATAAATGTTGACTCGTTAAATTACAACATAACGGAAAATACTTATCTATAAGTAAACATGCTGGAATTACATTTTGGTTTATACTATGGTATCATTGTGTTGGTTTGTTAATAGCTAGGCACCAAATATAAAACAGAAGGAGGATCCTTTCTCATCAAAGACCTTGGATTGTCGACTGAAGAAGCAACTGCAGATTACTCATCAGTATCAACTGGTGCCGCTTCTTTTGGTAACGATATCTTTTCATAGTTACTTTATTATCCATAACTTTGATCTTGATTTTAGACATGCCTTAATTACTTTTTTGTTTGATTAAATGACTGTCATGTTCTAACTTGTTCCTATGGCAGATTCATCAGCTCCAACTACTGCTGCTGGTAACATCTCCTAGCACGCTTTTGTCACTTTGTCCTTTGACTTTGTCTAGTAATAAAGATAGAGGAGCTAAGCTTATCTTGAAGTGAACATGACTCGACTGAGCTCAACTCAGTAGTATTATGCTAACGCTATACTATTTGAATAAAATCATCCGATTTATTGAATCGTCTTTACTAAACATCCGATTTACGGAGTATTACATTACAGTTTGAATAAAACCATTTTTGTCATCCTACAACAAAGATTCAGTAAACACTACTGATCAGAATGAAACCACAACATGCTTGTTTTCGAAATATGATTTTTCACTGAATAACAAAGAATTCTAATAAAAATCACTAAATCAGCATTCTAATTACATTGGTGATCAAATACATCATAGCCTAAACAAGAAAACATACATGAGTTCATTCTAAACACAGATCAAAATTGACATGATCTTGATTCGGGTCATCAAGATTTCTTGATTCGGGTCATCAAAATTGACATGATCTTGATTCGGGTCATCAAGATTTTCCTTTGTGTGCATTCGGACAACCAAACCACTCCCAATCTATACAATCAAGGCTTCCTACCATCCCCGGAACCCATGCGTTTCTTTGTGATGTCGATAAAGCTTTACGACATCAGTCATAGTGGCCGGGTTTCCTCAAATACCTTGGACTAAAAATTTCCATAACATAATTCATTTTAAAAATAAAAGGAACGAGATATATGTTGTTTGAATGAGATATGAGAAGTTGTGTATAAAATTGTTAAAGTTTTGGGGTATTTATAAGTAAAATATAGGGTAGTGTGCATTTTTTTCTTCTTAAATACATGGAACGGCGGTTATATTCAAACATGGGGGCCCACGAATATTGCAAACGAAACTAGGTGACCGGTTCACTTTGTTCACTCTCGAATACTTCAACTCGCGCGTGACTTATGCATATGGACAAGGGGATAGAGCGTGAGTCGGGTCACCTTGGGTAAAGTCACCCCTTGGTAATTAACCAGCCGAACTTCCATAAACATTACGGTATGTAATAAATGTTTGTCTAGCCTTTAGCTATTCTTGGTCGTGTAAATAACATGCAGCTAAATTGGAATCAATTTAAAATCACTTAAACTTAAAGTTACAATAGTCCTTGCTAAGTTGCTAACAAAGTTTTAGTCTAGATATATGGCTCAAGAAACACCTACCAACCAAACCTTTGTGGGTACTGGGGTAAAGTCGCAACATGAAAGTTGTGGGTTCAAATGGGCCGGTGTCTATAAATACATGCCGATGAAAAAAACTATGTAAGAACTAGTGTTGCAAAAAGCCTGCCTAGGCGCAAGGCGGCCAACAGCCGCCTCGATTTTACACTAGGAGATCAAAAAGAGTCAACGACGGTCAACGGTGGTCGGTGCCGGTAAGTGGCAATCGGAACAATTTTTTAAATTTAAATTAGGTTTTTTCTTTCAATCGGATCTTATTTTAAATAATGTGTAAGAATGAACTTTGTGATGTACTTGTTCTAGAAGAGAAAAATTACAAGAAGATAACATGAGAGACATGAGATGTTGGTTTTTCAGTCTTTCCTTAGAAAAAAAATGATAATTTAACTAAGTTAAAGCCTAATTTATATTTAAAGCCCAACATCCAATTTTTTTAGATGTACTTAGTTATTTATGCTAAAATTTATCAATGTAGATATAATTTTTAAATTTATATATAGAAAAGTTCAATCCGGCGCATAGGAGTATGCGCTAGGCGGTGGTCGACCGCCCGACTAGCGCCTAGCGCTTTTTGCAACCATGGTAGGAACATACAAAACCACAATTACTATGACAAAATGAAATCTACTAAATTCTTGAGGGAGTTATTTGAAGAACCACTATCGCAGAGTGCAAATTTAATCTTGTCTTGGATCTCCATAGCCCTCTGCCTCATTTCTTCAGCTTCTTTACCCACCAAAACCTTTCTGACTGCATTCTCAATCTCTGCACTCTTTACAACAATTTCAACACCTATCTTCCACACATGGCTCAGATACCTAGCATTCAACTTTTGGTCTACATCAAATGGTTGGCACAACATTGGAACCCCTTCTGATATACTTTCCAAAGTTGAGTTCCAGCCACAATGGCTCCAAAATCCTCCAACAGCATTATGTGCCAATACTTCCTTTTGGGGTGCCCATTTTACAATCAGACCTCTGTCTTTCATCTGAGCCACTAAACCATCTGGCAAAAACTCAGTCCATTTGAACCCAGGCACGGAACCTGGTCGAACCACCCATAGGAATAGCTGATTACTATTAACTAAACCCCATGCCATTTCAGTTGCCACTTTTTCATCCGCGTCTGCTAAGCTTCCTATGCTCACATAAATCATTGATTTGGGTGCTTGTTTATCTAGCCATGAGATACAACTAGTATCCTCTTCAAGAAAGCTAGTGGAAGGAGTTGGGATTATTTTGTGAATCGGGCCAATAGTAAAAATTGGAACTTGATAGTGACTGCGGATATGGGTCAATGCCGATTGCTCAAGAAACTTGAGGGTGTTCCAAACAATGGCAGTAGGTGTTTTGGGGATGATCATGCTAATCTTTTCAAGTGTTTCTTCAATTGGTCGGCTCATATATGGTAAATCTTTGTATCTGAAAGGATCGAGTTCTGGAACTATTTCCTGCAATAAAAAATCTACCCAACATGTTCCGAGTTCCTTGTTAGCACCTTTAATTATAGTAATAAGTTAATTGACTCGGATAGTTCTTAACTATCATGTTTGTTTTTTTGGAAGCAAATGGATCATTCACATTAAGGTGATTAGTTAGCTATGTCGATTAATTGTCATAGACTAATCATGTACCAAATTACCAATATAACAAGTGGTTAAGTCTGCACCCAACAATCCCGGCATGTGATTAAGTCTAGTAACTTAAGTACATGCAGAATAATTGGGAATCAAAATCATAAAAATAAAGTACTACAGTTAACACATGTAAAAGGTGTTTTAATTGATGAAACTACCTTGTGTAGGAAATCGGCCTTCTTGATGGAGCTGAGGGATGATCATGATAGCAAGAGTAAAAGCTGCACTACTACTACGCAAGGTGATCGAAGGTAAATCTAGCTCAAGGGCAACAGCCGCTGCAAAAAACATGAGATTATCATGAATGATAACAATCGATTCCTTATCAGATCTATCTTTTTGCGCGTTTATGATCTGAGTAAGATGCTCCTTAAAATGAGGCTTGCAGTTATCATTAAGAGTTTGCAAAAAAGGGATAACGTCAGCAGATATGCCAGGACCGGATAACTTGTCGGGCAAAGGGTGAAAAATAAAATCAGGATGCTTAGAAGGATCTGGTAGATTGAATTCGGTGTGAGCAATGGTTATTGAGAACCCTTTGGAATGAAGGTATGTCCCAAGCTGAAGCATGGGTGTCATGTGGCCTTGAAGTGGACTTGCTATTAACACCAGCCGCCATCGTTTACTGCCGTGATCCGCCATGTCTCTCTTACTACCCCTTGTAAAATATTTTGCTACACATATTTGTGGCATCAGTTTATGATTAAAACAAATGATATCACATGATTGACATTTGTTGTGTCAGTTTTTTAGCATTTAGTATGTCCTTTAATTGATATGTTTCACATGATTCACATTTTTATAAATAGCAATCATGGGTATAGGAAAGTTATGGCATGAGATCAGTTTGTAAATAAAGTACTAAAAGGTTAACATAAAGCTAAATCAATAGCAGCAGTTATTGGGCAAAGCACAAAAATGTCAAACCAAAGGTAAAGCAACAGCTACGGCGAAGGTATTAGGCATGAGTTTAGGCATATATGTTTGGCTTCCATATCATTGCTCGTTCTCAAAAAGAAAATGATTAACATGCCTAAATGCATGACTAAAAACATGCCTAAGAACAAGATGATAAGAGGATAATTCAAAAGTGAAGATTTAGAGAGAGAAAATGTATGAGTGATGTGTCAAATTATTAATGGAATATGCATGAGTTTAGACATATATATTAGGCTTCCTTATAATTGCTCGTTCTCAAAAGGAAAATGATTAACATGCCTAAGAACAAGACGATTACAAGTGGAAAATTCAAAAGTAAAGATTTAGAGAGAGAAAATGTGTGAGTGATTTGTCAAATTATTAATGGATTAGACATGAGTTTAGGCATATATGTTAAACTTCCTTATCATTGCTCATTCTCAAAAGGAAAATGATTAACATGCCTAAAATGCATGACTAAAAACATTCCTAAAAACAAGATGATGACAAGTTGAAAATTCAAAAGTGAAGATCTAGAGAGAGAAAATGTATGAGTGATGAGCCAAATTATTAATGGATTAGGCATATATGTTAGGCTTCCTTATCATTGCTCGTTTTCAAAAGAAAAATGATTAACATGCCTAAAATGCATGACTAAAAACATGCCTAAGAAAAAGATGATGACAAGTGGAAAATTCAAAAGTGAAGATTTAGAGAGAGAAAATGTATGAGTGATGTGTCAAATTATTAATGGATTAGGCATGAGTTTAAGCATATATGTTAGGCTTCCTTATCATTGTTCGTTCTCAAAAGGAAAATGATTAACATGTTTAAAATGCATGACTAAAAACATGCCTAAGAACAAGATGATGACAAGTGGAAATTTCAAAAGTGAAGATTTAGAGAGAAAAATTGTATGAGTGATGTGTCAAATTATTAATGTATTAGGCATGAGTTTAGGCATATATGTTAGGCTTCCTTATTATTGCTCTTCTAAGAAATGCCTACCAAAGGTAGTACTAGTACTCAAGATGTCGTTACGGGCATACAAAGAACAAAATGAGTAGTAAACCGGGATTGATCACAATATCTAACCGAAGAGGGAAAGTTCTACTGAGAGGGAAAGTTCTAGTGAGGCGGTGTAAATGTCGATCGTCTATTAAAAAATGAAATTGTAAAACGATGTCGTTAGGTAAAAAAACTAAAGTAAAAGTCAAAAAGACATCTTATGCCCATTGACCAAGAATAATATGGCCCTAAAACGACTAAAACCCCCTACACGACGTTGCGTTTGGCCCTCTCAAAACGATGTCGCTTGGAACGGGAATGATATATTTAATAATGTATAATGTATGGTTTAAGGGAAAATACCACTCTTTAATATGATGGCCCGTTTAAGACCCTAACTCCTTTCTTGTAGCCCGTTTAGAGAATCAAAACAAAAACATAGTAATCTGTATTTTTTATTTGTTACAACAATTCGATTATGCAAACAAATAATATAAAATCAGAAAATAGTCTACATGGAAGAATCAAGAAGCTTCTATCATTGAATTGAAAGACGTAAATATATCAAGAAGGTTCTCAATTAACAAACAATCTTGAAATTTTTGGATGACGCCTAATCAAAGCATAAATACCCAAACCTTACTGTCCTAAATCATCATCACATGCAACAATCAAATCAGCAACATTACAAACACAATCAAGCTATTTAAATTCTTCTTGCAACAACACTTTCAGTCTATAAAACATGTCGATCATTCCTAGCTTTTTCGGTAACTGAAGAAACAGCATCTTCAACACATTTTCACTCGAGGTTTGGGACCCATTCAAAGGCTTCCCCCTTTCATCACCATCTGGTCTTTCAAATGAAACATCTGCATTGGTGAACACTCGTGTGGATTGGAAAGAAACACCAGAAGCTCACGTGTTTAAAGCCGATCTCCCTGGACTTAAGAAAGAAGAGGTAAAGGTGGAAGTTGAAGATGACAGGGTATTACAGATTACAGGTGAGAGGAGTGTGGAGAAAGAAGATAAGAATGATAAATGGCATCGTGTCGAAAGAATAAGTGGTAAGTTTACGAGGAGGTTTAGGTTTCCAGAGAATGCGAAAATGGATCAGATTAAGGCGTGATTGGAGAATGGTGTGTTGACGATTACTGTGCCGAAGGAGGAAGTCAAGAAGCCAGATGTCAAGTCTATTGAGATCTCTGGTTAGATAAATTTGTGTTTGGTCCATCCACATTTTAGAATAATGTTTTAATTTGATGATATGCAAAGCAATAATAGCTTGTTTATCTATTTAGTATCTCGGATAAGTATGAATAAATAGTTGGTTAGCTTTCTAAAGATTAATGTTAGTGTAATGATATGTAACTGAATCAAGCTCAGTTTAACATAACTCAAAATTGCATTAGACTGTACAAACACGCTCTGGCCTAGTTCTACAACATTAACACACATCAACCAAATATTTGCGATGCAATACCCAACATGGTAGTTTGTGAGTTTTATATACATATCACCACCACAATCACAATGAGAAAACGTACCGTACTGAATCATTCTAGGAGTTGTGTGAAGAACCACCAGCAACTTTGACCTTCTCTTGAATGTGCGTAGCATTGCCTGATTTCTTTGTTGGTGGTTAGGAGCCCAGAACATGGTTAAGATAATCAATAGCCAACTACGTACCAATAAAGGTTACCGGATATCACTTGGAATCGTGTTATCACTTTCCAAAGTAAACTATTCGACCCTAATGCCTGGGTATCACGAACATCTACTTGGGATAACACCAAATGTTGTTAGTGATTTAGGCACAAATCAATAACCCTTCGTGTATCAGTGTTATATGTTTTCTGTGTATCTTTCATGCTTTATTTGATTTCCTATTTATAGGAAGATACTCATGGCTAGTCAAATGGAATTATGAGAATTAATCGGCCCATTAATCTCCACATAATTATCCCCATTATAGCCTAAAATAGTGGTTACATGACCAGTTAAACGAGGTCATAAGTGCAGATGTAACTATCATTTGAATAGGTCAAATCAGTTACATAATCATATAGCACTCTATCAGCAGAAACTCTGCTGATCAGCAGGATCCTAACACTAGTAGCAGGAACCAACACTCAGCAGAATCCTGCACAACCACTAGAGAGTCAGGGGAATCACTAACTTGATGAGTGTACACTCCGTACCTCCTGACCCATTGCCAAGTTTGGATTGAACCCTCAAGTGCACTAAATTTTCCAACAATCCTCCCCAAATTTAGTTCACTTCCTTTGCATGAAATCAAACATTAAACAAAATATATGCATAAACGAAAATATCCTGAGGATTGAATTTCCATCTTAGTACATTACACGTTCAAATATTCGAGAATCAGGGTGTTCTAAGAATTGAACCCTTCAACCCATTTGAATACCTGAAGATAAAATACACATACATTTTCAAACACTTCAACGCTCTTGACACTATACAAGCCATGTGTCCATATCCAATTCATAAATATTGTAAAAGCTAAAAGTCCATAGATTCCTGAAGCGGCAAAACTTCAATATCCACATAGGTGGTTCCTCTTTATTCATGCTCCTGCCAAGCACTTTTTCAAAGAAAATTAACCATTAAGAAGTAATGACTTCATCCTCCTTTTCAGCAGGTTCTGAGCACAACAATGGGATGTAGTGTAATACTTGTGCTCCAGTACACTGAATGTTCAGCTTTCCACATTGAACTCAGCTCCCAATTTTCCTCAGGAGGGAGTTGGGTGTCCTAGCATTCAGTGACCAAGTTGGGCTTCAAACCCATCCCTTTAGCAGACTTTATAACCAAGTCTCTAGCAAGACCCTTCGTCAAGTGATCAGTTAAATTCTATTGAAATCTAACAAACTCTACAGAAATTACCCCATTCTTGATAAGTTCACGAATCATGCTATGCCTGACACCTAAGTGTCTAGACTTCCCATTGTACATCTGGCTATAAGCCTTTGCCAATGTAGCAGCACTATCACACCGGATAGAAATAGGTGCTATAGGTTTAGGCCACAATGGAATCTCAAGAAGCAAGTTTTTCAACCATTCAGCTTCTTTACCAGCAGCTGCTAAGGCCACAAATTCTGATTCCATTGTTGAACTGGTGATGCAAGTTTGCTTCTTGGATGCCAAAGAAAATTGCACCTCCACCAAGTAGGAATACCCAGCCACTGGTAGACGAATTGTCTTCAGTGTTACTGATCCAACTTGCATCAGTGTAACCTTCCAACACTGATGGATAACCAGTATATGAGAGACTATAGTCCATAGTTCTCTTTAAATACTTCAGTACCCTCTGAACTGCTTGCCAGTGATGAGCACTAGGATTACTAGTATACCTGCTCAGTTTACCCACTACAAAAGCAATATCAGGTCTTGTACAAGTCATGGCATACATCATGCAGCCAATTACCCTAGAATACTCAAGTTGAGATACAGCTTTTCCAGTATTAGGCATTAGCTTCTCATTTGTATCCATAGGAGTACTCACTGGAGTACAATCAAAGCAATTAAATTTCTTCAGTACCTTCTCAATGTAATGAGACTGAGAAATTGATATACCATTGCTTTCATGTTTAATCCTTATGCCAAGGTTAACATCAGCCTCCCCCATGTCCTTCATTGAGAACCTTGATGACAAAAATTCCTTAGTCAGGTCAACTTGATTTTGGTCAGTGCCAAAGATCAACATGTCATCAACATATAGGCAAATGATGACTCCTTTACCAGATTCATCAAATTTGCTATATACACATTTGTCAGCCTGGTTAAGAACATAACCATTAGACAAAACCACTTCATCAAACTTTTGATGCCAATGTTTAGGTGCCTATTTCAGTCCATATAAATACTTAATCAGTTTGCACACCTTGTTTTCATTTCTAGGCAAGATGAAGCTCTGAGGTTGGTTCATATAAATCTCCTCATCCAATTCACCATTCAAGAAAGCTGCCTTCACATCCATCTGATGAATAATCAGATTGTGAATTGATGCTAAAGCAATCAGCAGCCTGATGGTACTGATACGTGCCACAAGGGCATAAGTATCAAAGTAGTCTATCCCTGACTTTTGTTTAAAGCCCTGAATGACTAGTCTAGCCTTGAACTTTTCAATAGTTCCATCTACCTTCATTTTCCTTTTGAAAATCCATTTGTAACCAAGAGGTTTACAACCTGGAGGTAGATCAACCAACACCCAAGTGTTGTTGCCCATGATGGAGTCAATCTCATCATTTATTGCCTCTTTCCAGAAAGCAACATCCTGGGACTTCATTGCTTCTTCAAATGTTTTGGGATCAACCTCAACAATGAAGCAATAGGAATATTGGTCAGAGACCTCATTCCTTGTACCTTCAATTAAGTATAATTGAAACTCAGGTCCAAATGACTTTGGAGTCCTGACCCTTTTGCTCTTCCTGAACTCAAGTTCAGGTTGTTGAACCACAACCTCATCAGGGACCTGAGATGATAATTCATCAGGGACCTCTGATAAACCAATGTCATCTGTACCATATGGAATCCTGTAACTTGGTCTAGGGACTGATGAGAATTTATTCTCATCAAAGAGTGCATCTCTTGATTCAATTATTGTGTTAATTGAAACATATTCATTAGGTTCAATGACATAGAACCTGTATACCTTGGAATGCTCAACATATCCAACAAAGATGCATTCAATGCCTCTTTCACCCAGAGTTTTTAACTTTGGATCAGGGAGTCTTACAACAGCCCTACAACCCCAAACCCTGAGATAATTCAGGTTGGGTTTCTTTTTATTCCAGAGTTCATAAGGAGTAACCTTGTTCCTTTTATTTGGAACCCTATTTAATAAATAGCAAGCTGTTAACATAGCTTCACCCCAGAACCCTTGACTCAGTCCTGAATAGGACAACATGGAATTAACCATCTCCTTCAGTACCCTGTTTTTCCTTTCAGAGATACCATTTTGTTGAGGAGTAGAGGTAGCAGTCGTTTCATGGATTATACAAACAGACTGAAAATACAGAGTATCCATGTACTCACCTCCCCTATCAGTCTGAACCTTTTGATTAGTGACCCAAGTTGCAACTCAACTTCAGTTTTAAATACTTTGAATTTATCTAATGCTTCATCCTTGGTATGTAATAGATAGAGATAGCAAAACCTAGAAGCATCATCAATAAATGTCACAAAGTACTTCTTGTTCCCCAAAGATGGAGTGGCATGCAAATCACACAGGTCACTGTGTATAAGCTCCAAGAGCTTAGTCTCACGTTTTACACCCTGAAAGGGTTTCTTAGTTATTTTGGTCAACATGCAAGTCTTACACTTTTCAGTGTCCATGTCAAATGCTGGGATTAACACATCCTTAGACATATTTTGCATCCTTTTAAAATGTACATGGCCAAGTCTAGCATGCCACCGGGTAGAGTCATTTAGTTTAGAGGTTGACATAAAGGCTACAATGTTAAGCCTGAACATTTGATTACACAAATAGCCAAAACTAATAAACACACCATGTTTGGCCAATATAAATTTATCAGATTCAATAACTTGTTTATATCAATGATTATTCAAAACACTACTTGAAACCAAGTTCTTCCTTATATCAGGAACATGAATAACATTAAACAAAGTTACAATCTTTCCAGAACTAAAACTAAGATCTACAAAACCACGACCATGCACCAAGGCTGTTGACTCATTTCCCATGTGAAGAATAGATCCATCATTCAGTGACTCATAAGTCTTGAACCAGCATCTATCTTTGCACACATGAACAGTTGCTCCAGAGTCAACCCACCACGCAATATCATCATCCTGCACATAGTTAGATTCAGATACATATGTAACATAATAAACCTGAAGAGATTCATTAAACATATTTTGACCTTTCAGTGAGTTGGCTTGACCACCACTTCCTGAACCACTAGTGCCTGAGCCATTGGATTTACCTCCAATCTTAACACCTTTGCAATCCCTTTTAATGTGACCAGATTTGCAACATTTCCAACAAGTAGGTGTTGCCTTCTTGTTAGGATCAGCCCTTGCGTTATCCTGATGTTTACGTTTGCCTTTGTTGTCATTGTACCTGGTGGAATTGTTATGTTCCACCATATTGACAATAGATGCACCAGTAGCATTGCTACTCTTTGGCTTGTCATTGTCATGCGCCCTGAGAGAATCCTCAATATGCAGATGACTACCCAACTGAACAAGTGTCAGTTCTTCTTTCTTATGTTTCAAGGTATGCTTGAAATCTTTTCAAGAAGGAGGGAGTTTGTCAATGATACAAGAGACTGAAATAGCCTCATCCATGTTCATTTTGTGTTGTGTAAACCTTCCAAGTATTCCAAGAAGTTCATTGTATTGTTCCATAACTGGTCTTGAATCAGTCATTTTGTAATTTGTGAAATTACTTACAAGAAACTTCTTACTTGAAGCATCCTCAGCCATATATTTGGCATCCAAGGAATCCCAAAGTTCTTTGGAAGATTCAACATTCTGATAAATGTCAAAGAGAGAATCAGACATGCCATTGATGATTAAACCTCTGCTGACATAATCATCATTCTCCCATTTGCTTCTTTTCTTTATCTGTTCCACAGAAGCATTATCCCCATGATCTTCAGGAATGGCAGTGCTTAGAACATACACCACATTCATGCTTGATAGCAGGAATTGCATCTTCTTTTGCCATCTTCTAAAATCAACACCTTCAAACTTTTCCAATTTGGAAAAGCTAGTAGCCATATGCCTCATAGCAGCAGCCATTGATTATCACAAAATAGTTTACTTTGATTGTTGGTGGTTAGGAGCCCAGAACAGGGTTAAGATAATCAATAGCCTAACTACGTACCAATAAAGGTTACTGGATATCACTTGGAATCGTGTTATCACTTTCCAAAGTAAACTATTCGACCCTAATGCCTGGGTATCACGAACATCTACTTGGGATAAGACCAAATGTTGTTAGTGATTTAGGCATAAATCAATAACCCTTCGTGTATCAGTGTTATATGTTTTCTGTGTATCTTTCATGCTTTATTTGATTTCCTATTTATAGGAAGATACTCATGGCTAGTCAAATGGAATTATGAGAATTAATCGGCCCACTAATCTCCACATAATTATCCCCATTATAGCCTAAAATAGTGGTTACATGACCAGTTAAAAGAGGTCATAAGTGCAGAGTAACTGCCATTTGAATAGGTCAAATCAGTTATATAATCATATAACACTCTATCAGCAGAAACTCTCCTTATCAGCAGGATCCTAACACTAGTAGCAGGAACCATCAGCAGAACCAGCACTCAGCACAATCCTGCACAACCACTATAGAGTCAGGGGAATCAGTGACTTGATGGGTGTACACTTCGTACCTCCTGACCCATTGCCAAGTTTGGATAGAACCCTCAAGTACACTAAATTTTCCAACAAGTAACATCTCCTAGCACGCTTTTGTCACTTTGTCCTTTGACTTTGTCACTAGTAATAAAGATAGAGGAGCTCAGCTTATCTTGAAGTGAACATGACTCAACCTAGCTCAACTCAGTAGTATTATGCTAACGCGGGATATATACTATTTGAATAAAATCATCCGATTTATTGAATCATCTTTACTAAACATCCGATTTACGGAGTATTACATTACAGTTTGAATAAAACCATTTTTGTCATCCTGTAACAAAGATTCAGTAAACACTACTGATCAGAATGAAACCACAACATGCTTGTTTTCAAAATATGATTTTTCACTGAATAACAAAGAATTCTAATAGAAATCAACATTCTAATTACATTGGTGATCAAATATATGATAGCCTAATTAAGAAAACATACATTAGTTCTTTCTAAACACAGATCAAATTGACATGATCTTGATTCGGGTCATCAATATTTCTTGATTTGCAAATACCTGTGTAGTAATTATCTTCCGAATCTCAAGCACCAGTTGTGTTTGGCTTCTTTGATAGTTGGGACTGAAGTAATCCGTTGCTTGTTCTGCTTTGAGGAGAGTTTTTCCATCGCTTTTATAAACTTGCGTAAGTGTCTTATGTACTCGGGGGGACTTTCAAGGTTTGAATGACCACCACCTTGGACCCAGAAACACCAAAGAAAGCATGCCATATCCGTAAGTTTTGAGACGCAATAGCTTCTAGCAAAATGAACGGATTCGGACCATGATCACATCTAACATATTTTCCTTTGTGTGCATTCAATTCGGACAACCAAACCACTCCCAATCTATACAATCAAGGCTTCCTATCATCCCCGGAAACCTATGCGTTTCTTTGTGATGTCGATAAAGCTTTACGACATCAGTCATAGTGGCCGGGTTTCCTCAAATACCTTGGACTAAAAATTTCCATAACATAATTCATTTTAAAAATAAAAGGAACGAGATATATGTTGTTTGAATGAGATATGAGAAGTTGTGTATAAAATTGTTAAAGTTTTGGGGTATTTATAAGTAAAATATAGGGTAGTGTGCATTTTTTTTCTTCTTAAATACATGGAACGGCGGTTATATTCAAACATGGGGGCCCACGAATATTGCAAATGAAACTAGGTGACCGGTTCTCTTTGTTCACTCTCGAATACTTCAACTCGCGCGTGACTTATGCATATGGACAAGGGGATAGAGCGTGAGTCATGGGTCACCTTGGGTAAAGTCACCCCTTGGTAATTAACCAGCCGAACTTCCATAAACATTACGGTATGTAATAAATGTTTGTCTAGCTTTTAGCTATTCTTGGTCGTGTAAATAACATGCAGCTAAATTGGAATCAATTTCAAATCACTTAAACTTAAAGTTACAATAGTCCTTGCTAAGTTGCTAACACACTTTTAGTCTAGATATATGGCTCAAGAAACACCTACCAACCAAACCTTTGTGGGTACTGGGGTAAAGTCACAACATGAAAGTTGTGGGTTCAAATGGGCCGGTGTCTATAAATACATGCCGATGAAAAAAACTATGTAAGAACTAGTGTTGCAAAAAGCCTGCCTAGGCGCAAGGCGGCCAACAGCCGCCTCGATTTTACACTAGGAGATCAAAAAAAGGTCAACGACGGTCAACGATGGTCGGTGCCAGTAAGTGGCAATCGGCACAATTTTTTAAATTTAAATTAGGTTTTTTCTTTCAATCGGATCTTATTTTAAATAATGTGTAAGAATGAACTTTGTGATGTACTTGTTCTAGAAGAGAAAAATTACAAGAAGATAACATGAGAGACATGAGATGTTGGTTTTTCAGTCTTTCCTTAGAAAAAAAATGATAATTTAACTAAGTTAAAGCCTAATTTATATTTAAAGCCCAACATCCAATTTTTTTAGATGTACTTAGTTATTTATGCTAAAATTTATCAATGTAGATATAATTTTTAAATTTATATATAGAAAAGTTCAATCCGGCGCATAGGAGTATGCGCTAGGCGGTGGTCGACCGCCCGACTAGCGCCTAGCGCTTTTTGCAACCATGGTAGGAACATACAAAACCACAATTACAATGACAAAATGAAATCTACTAAATTCTTGAGGGAGTTATTTGAAGAACCACTATCGCAGAGTGCAAATTTAATCTTGTCTTGGATCTCCATAGCCCTCTGCCTCATTTCTTCAGCTTCTTTACCCACCAAAACCTTTCTGACTGCATTCTCAATCTCTGCACTCTTTACAACAATTTCAACACCTATCTTCCACACATGGCTCAGATACCTAGCATTCAACTTTTGGTCTACATCAAATGGTTGGCACAACATTGGAACCCCTTCTGATATACTTTCCAAAGTTGAGTTCCAGCCACAATGGCTCCAAAATCCTCCAACAGCATTATGTGCCAATACTTCCTTTTGGGGTGCCCATTTTACAATCAGACCTCTGTCTTTCATCTGAGCCACTAAACCATCTGGCAAAAACTCAGTCCATTTGAACCCAAGCACGGAACCTGGTCAAACCACCCATAGGAATAGCTGATTACTATTAACTAAACCCCATGCCATTTCAGTTGCCACTTTTTCATCCGCGTCTGCTAAGCTTCCTATGCTCACATAAATCACTGATTTGGGTGCTTATTTATCTAGCCATGAGATACAACTAGTAACCTCTTCAAGAAAGCTAGTGGAAGGAGTTGGGATTATTTTGTGAATCGGGCCAATAGTAAAAATTGGAACTTGATAGTGACTGCGGATATGGGTCAATGCCGATTGCTCAAGAAACTTGAGGGTGTTCCAAACAATGGCAGTAGGTTTTTGGGGATGATCATGCTAATCTTTTCAAGTGTTTCTTCAATTGGTCGGCTCATATATGGTAAATCTTTGTATCTGAAAGGATCGAGTTCTGGAACTATTTCCTGCAATAAAAAATCTACCCAACATGTTCCGAGTTCCTTGTTAGCACCTTTAATTATAGTAATAAGTTAATTGACTCGGATAGTTCTTAACTATCATGTTTGTTTTTTTGGAAGCAAATGGATCATTCACATTAAGGTGATTAGTTAGCTATGTCGATTAATTGTCATAGACTAATCATGTACCAAATTACCAATATAACAAGTGGTTAAGTCTGCACCCAACAATCCCAGCATGTGATTAAGTCTAGTAACTTAAGTACATGCAGAATAATTGGGAATCAAAATCATAAAAATAAAGTACTACAGTTAACACATGTAAAAGGTGTTTTAATTGATGAAACTACCTTGTGTAGGAAATCGGCCTTCTTGATGGAGCTGAGGGATGATCATGATAGCAAGAGTAAAAGCTGCACTACTACTACGCAAGGTGATCGAAGGTAAATCTAGCTCAAGGGCAACAGCCGCTGCAAAAAACATGAGATTATCATGAATGATAACAATCGATTCCTTATCAGATCTATCTTTTTGCGCGTTTATGATCTGAGTAAGATGCTCCTTAAAATGAGGCTTGCAGTTATCATTAAGAGTTTGCAAAAAAGGGATAACGCCAGCAGATATGCCAGGACCGGATAACTTGTCGGGCAAAGGGTGAAAAATAAAATCAGGATGCTTAGAAGGATCTGGTGGATTGAATTCGGTGTGAGCAATGGTTATTGAGAACCCTTTGGAATGAAGGTATGTCCCAAGCTGAAGCATGGGTGTCATGTGGCCTTGAAGTGGACTTGCTATTAACACCAGCCGCCATCGTTTACTGCCGTGATCCGCCATGTCTCTCTTACTACCCCTTGTAAAATATTTTGCTACACATATTTGTGGCATCAGTTTATGATTAAAACAAATGATATCACATGATTGACATTTGTTGTGTCAGTTTTTTAGCATTTAGTATGTCCTTTAACTGATATGTTTCACATGATTCACATTTTTATAAATAGCAATCATGGGTATAGGAAAGTTATGGCATGAGATCAGTTTGTAAATAAAGTACTAAAAGGTTAACATAAAGCTAAATCAATAGCAGCAGTTATTGGGCAAAGCACAAAAATGTCAAACCAAAGGTAAAGCAACAGCTACGGCGAAGGTATTAGGCATGAGTTTAGGCATATATGTTTGGCTTCCATATCATTGCTCGTTCTCAAAAAGAAAATGATTAACATGCCTAAATGCATGACTAAAAACATGCCTAAGAACAAGATGATAAGAGGATAATTCAAAAGTGAAGATTTAGAGAGAGAAAATGTATGAGTGATGTGTCAAATTATTAATGGAATATGCATGAGTTTAGACATATATATTAGGCTTCCTTATAATTGCTTGTTCTCAAAAGGAAAATGATTAACATGCCTAAGAACAAGATGATTACAAGTGGAAAATTCAAAAGTAAAGATTTAGAGAGAGAAAATGTGTGAGTGATTTGTCAAATTATTAATGGATTAGACATGAGTTTAGGCATATAGGTTAGGCTTCCTTATCATTGCTCGTTCTCAAAAGGAAAATGATTAACATGCCTAAAATGCATGACTAAAAACATTTCTAAAAACAAGATGATGACAAGTTGAAAATTCAAAAGTGAAGATCTAGAGAGAGAAAATGTATGAGTGATGAGTCAAATTATTAATGGATTAGGCATGAGTTTAGGCATATATGTTAGGCTTCCTTATCATTGCTCGTTTTCAAAAGAAATATGATTAACATGCCTAAAATGCATTACTAAAAACATGCCTAAGAAAAAGATGATGACAAGTGGAAAATTCAAAAGTGAAGATTTAGAGAGAGAAAATGTATGAGTGATGTGTCAAATTATTAATGGATTAGGCATGAGTTTAGGCATATATGTTAGGCTTCCTTATCATTGCTCGTTCTCCTAAGGAAAATGATTAACATGCTTAAAATGCATGACTAAAAACATGCCTAAGAACAAGATGATGACAAGTGGAAAATTCAAAAGTGAAGATTTAGAGAGAGAAAATGTATGAGTGATGTGTCAAATTATTAATGTATTAGGCATGAGTTTAGGCATATATCTTAGGCTTCCTTATCATTGCTCGTTCTTAAAAGAAAAATGATTAACATGCCTAAAATGCATGACTAATAACATGCCTAAGAAAAAGATGATGACAAGTGGAAAATTCAAAAGTGAAGATTTAGAGAGAGAAAATGTATGGGTGATGTGTCAAATTATTAATAGATTAGGCATGAGTTTAGGCATATATGTTAGGCTTCCTTATCATTGCTCGATCTCAAAAGGAAAATGATTAACATGCTTAAAATGCATGACTAAAAACATGCCTAAGAACAAGATGATGACAAGTGGAAATTTCAAAAGTGAAGATTTAGAGAGAGAAATTGTATGAGTGATGTGTCAAATTATTAATGTATTAGGGATGAGTTTCGGCATATATGTTAGGCTTCCTTATTATTGCTCTTCTAAGAAATGCCTACCAAAGGTAGTACTAGTACTCAACGATGTCGTTACGGGCATAGAAAGAACAAAATGTGTAGTAAACCGGGATTGATCGCAATATCTAACCGAAGAGGGAAAGTTCTACTGAGAGGGAAAGTTCTACTGAAGCGGTGTAAATGTCGATCGTCTATTAAAAAATGAAATTGTAAAACGACGTCGTTAGGTAAGAAAACTAAAGTAAAAGTCAAAAAGACATCTTATGCCCATTGACCAAGAATAATATGGCCCTAAAATGACTAAAACCCCCTACACGACGTTGCGTTTGGCCCTCTCAAAATGATGTCGCTTGGAACGGGAATGATATATTTAATAATGTATAATGTATGGTTTAAGGGAAAATACCACTCTTTAATATGATGGCCCGTTTAAGACCCTAACTCCTTTCTTGTAGCCCGTTTAGAGAATCAAAACAAAAACATAGTAATGTGTATTTTTTATTTGTTACAACAATTCGATTATGCAAACAAATTATATAAAATCAAAAAATAGTCTACATGGAAGAATCAAGAAGCTTCTATCATTGAATTGAAAGACGTAAATATATCAAGAAGGTTCTCAATTAACGAACAATCTTGAAATTTTTGGATGACGCCTAGTCAAAGCATAAATACCCAAACCTTACTGTCCTAAATCATCATCACATGCAACAATCAAATCAGCAACATTACAAACACAATCAATCTATTTAAATTCTTCTTGCAACAACACTTTCAGTCTATAAAACATGTCGATCATTCCTAGCTTTTTCGGTAACTGAAGAAACAGCATCTTCGACACATTTTCACTCGAGGTTTGGGACCCATTCAAAGGCTTCCCCCTTTCATCACCATCTGGTCTTTCAAATGAAAGATCTGCATTGGTGAACACTCGTGTGGATTGGAAAGAAACACCAGAAGCTCACGTGTTTAAAGCCGATCTCCCTGGACTTAAGAAAGAAGAGGTAAAGGTGGAAGTTGAAGACGACAGGGTATTACAGATTACAGGTGAGAGGAGTGTGGAGAAAGAAGATAAGAATGATAGGCAAATGATGACTCCTTTACCAGATTCATCAAATTTGCTATATACACATTTGTCAGCCTGGTTAAGAACATAACCATTAGACAAAACCACTTCATCAAACTTTTGATGAAATTGTTTAGGTGCCTATTTCAGTCCATATAAATACTTAATCAGTTTGCACACCTTGTTTTCATTTCCAGGCAAGATGAAGCCCTGAGGTTTGTTCATATAAATCTCCTCATCCAATTCACCATTCAAGAAAGCTGCCTTCACATCCATCTGATGAATAATCAGATTATGAATTGATGCTAAAGCAATCAGCAGCCTAATGGTACTGATACGTGCCACAAGGGCATAAGTATCAAAGTAGTCTATCCCTGACTTTTGTTTAAAGCCCTGAATGACTAGTCTAGCCTTGAACTTTTCAATAGTTCCATCTACCTTCATTTTCCTTTTGAAAATCCATTTGTAACCAAGAGGTTTGCAACCTGGAGGTAGATCAACCAACACCCAAGTGTTGTTGCCCATGATGGAGTCAATCTCATCATTTATTGCCTCTTTCCAGAAAGCAACATCCTGGGACTTCATTGCTTCTTCAAATGTTTTGGGATCAACCTCAACAATGAAGCAATAGGAATATTGGTCAGAGACCTCATTCCTTGTACCTTCAATTAAGTATAATTGAAACTCAGGTCCAAATGACTTTGGAGTCCTGACCCTTTTGCTCTTCCTGAACTCAAGTTCAGGTTGTTGAACCACAACCTCATCAGGGACCTGAGATGATAATTCATCAGGGACCTCTGATAAACCAATGTCATCTGTACCATATGGAATCCTGTAACTTGGTCTAGGGACTGATGAGAATTTATTCTCATCAAAGAGTGCATCTCTTGATTCAATTATTGAGTTAATTGAAACATATTCATTAGGTTCAATGACATAGAACCTGTATACCTTGGAATGCTCAACATATCCAACAAAGATGCATTCAATGCCTCTTTCACCCAGAGTTTTTAACTTTCGATCAGGGAGTCTTACAACAGCCCTACAACCCCAAACCCTGAGATAATTCAGGTTGGGTTTCTTTTTATTCCAGAGTTCATAAGGAGTAACCTTGTTCCTTTTATTTGGAACCGTATTTAATAAATAGCAAGCTGTTAACATAGCTTCACCCCAGAACCCTTGACTCAGTCCTGAATAGGACAACATGGAATTAACCATCTCCTTCAGTACCCTGTTTTTCCTTTCAGAGATACCATTTTTTTGAGGAGTATAGGGAGCAGTCGTTTCATGGATTATACAAACAGACTGAAAATACAGAGTATCCATGTACTCACCTCCCCTATCAGTCCTGAACCTTTTGATCAGTGACCCAAGTTGCAACTCAACTTCAGTTTTAAATACTTTGAATTTATCTAATGCTTCATCCTTGGTATGTAATAGATAGACATAGCAAAACCTAGAAGCATCATCAATAAATGTCACAAAGTACTTCTTGTTCCCCAAAGAGGGAGTGGCATGCAAATCACACAGGTCACTGTGTATAAGCTCCAAGAGCTTAGTCTCACGTTTTACACCCTGAAAGGGTTTCTTAGTTATTTTGATCAACATGCAAGTCTTACACTTTTCAGTGTCCATGTCAAATGCTGGGATTAACCCATCCTTAGACATATCTTGCATCCTTTTAAAATGTACATGGCTAAGTCTAGCATGCCTCAGGGTAGAGTCATTTAGTTTAGAGGTTGACATAAAGGCTGAATTACCAATGTCAGTGACAATGTTAAGCCTGAACATTTGATTACACAAATAGCCAAAACTAATAAACACACCATGTTTGGACAATATAAATTTATCAGATTCAATAACTTGTTTATATCCATGATTATTCAAAACACTACTTGAAACCAAGTTCTTCCTTATATCAGGAACATGAATAACATTAAACAAAGTTACAATCTTTCCAGAACTAAAACTAAGATCTACAAAACCACGACCATGCACCAAGGCTGTTGACTCATTTCCCATGTGAAGAATAGATCCATCATTCAGTGACTCATAAGTCTTGAACCAACATCTATCTTTGCACACATGAACAGTTGCTCCAGAGTCAACCCACCACGCAATATCATCATCTTGCACATAGTTAGATTCAGATACATATGTAACATAATAAACCTGAAGAGATTCATTAAACATATTCTGACCTTTCAGTGAGTTGGCTTGACCACCACTTCCTGAACCACTAGTGCCTGAGCCATTGGATTTACCTCCAATATTAACACCTTTGCAATCCCTTTTAATGTGACCAGATTTGCCACATTTCCAACAAGTAGGTGTTGCCTTCTTGTTAGGATCAGCCCTTGCATTATCCTGATGTTTACGTTTGCCTTTGTTGTCATTGTACCTAGTGGAATTGTTATGTTCCACCATATTGACAATAGATGCACCAGTAGCATTGCTACTCTTTGGCTTGTCATTGTCATGCGCCCTGAGAGAATCCTCAATACGCAGATGACTACCCAACTGAACAAGTGTCGGTTCTTCTTTCTTATGTTTCAAGGTATGCTTGAAATCTTTCCAAGAAGGAGGGAGTTTGTCAATGATACAAGAGACTGAAATAGCCTCATCCATGTTCATTTTGTGTTGTGTAAACCTTCCAAGTATTCCAAGAAGTTCATTGTATTGTTCCATAACTGGTCTTGAATCAGTCATTTTGTAATTTGTGAAATTACTTACAAGAAACTTCTTACTTGAAGCATCCTCAGCCATATATTTGGCATCCAAGGAATCCCAAAGTTCTTTGGAAGATTCAACATTCTGATAAATGTCAAAGAGAGAATCAGACATGCCATTGATGATTAAACCTCTGCAGACATAATCATCATTCTCCCATTTGCTTCTTTTCTTTCTCTTCCACAGAAGCATTATCCCAATGATCTTTAGGAATGGCAGTGCTTAGAACATACACCACATTCATGCTTGATAGCAGGAAGTGCATCTTCTTTTGCCATCTTCTGAAATCAACACCTTCAAACTTTTCCAATTTGGATAAGCTAGCAGCCATATGCCTCATAGCAGCAGCCATTGATTATCAAAAAATAGTTTACTTTGATTGTTGGTGGTTAGGAGCCCAGAACAGGGTTAAGATAATCAATAGCCTAAATACGTACCAATAAAGGTTACCGGATATCACTTGGAATCGTGTTATCACTTTCCAAAGTAAACTATTCGACCCTAATGCCTGGGTATCACGAACATCTACTTGGGATAAGACCAAATGTTGTTAGTGATTTAGGCACAAATCAATAACCCTTCGTGTATCAGTGTTATATGTTTTCTGTGTATCTTTCATGCTTTATTTGATTTCCTATTTATAGGAAGATACTCATGGCTAGTCAAATGGAATTATGAGAATTAATCGGCCCACTAATCTCCACATAATTATCCCCATTATAGCCTAAAATAGTGGTTACATGACCAGTTAAACGAGGTCATAAGTGCAGAGTAACTGCCATTTGAATAGGTCAAATCAGTTATATAATCATATAACACTCTATCAGCAGAAACTCTCCTTATCAGCAGGATCCTAACACTAGTAGCAGGAACCATCAGCAGAACCAGCACTCAGCACAATCCTGCACAACCACTATAAAGTGAGGGGAATCAGTGACTTGATGGGTGTACACTCCGTACCTCCTGACCCATTGCCAAGTTTGGATTGAACCCTCAAGTACACTAAATTTTCCAACAAGTAACATCTCCTAGCACGCTTTTGTCACTTTGTCCTTTGACTTTGTCACTAGTAATAAAGATAGAGGAGCTCAGCTTATCTTGAAGTGAACATGACTCAACCTAGCTCAACTCAGTAGTATTATGCTAACGCGGGATATATACTATTTGAATAAAATCATCCGATTTATTGAATCATCTTTACTAAACATCCGATTTACGGAGTATTACATTACAGTTTGAATAAAACCATTTTTGTCATCCTGTAACAAAGATTCAGTAAACACTGCTGATCAGAATGAAACCACAACATGCTTGTTTTCGAAATATGATTTTTCACTGAATAACAAAGAATTCTAATAGAAATCAACATTCTAATTACATTGGTGATCAAATATATGATAGCCTAAACAAGAAAACATACATTAATTCTTTCTAAACACAGATCAAATTGACATGATCTTGATTCGGGTCATCAATATTTCTTGATCTGCAAATACCTGCGTAGTAATTATCTTCCGAATCTCAAGCACCGGTTGTGTTTGGCTTCTTTGATAGTTGGGACTGAAGTAATCCGTTGCTTGTTCTGCTTTGAGGAGAGTTTTTCCATCGCTTTTATAAACTTGCGTAAGTGTCTTATGTACTCGGGGAAACTTTCAAGGTTTGAATGACCACCGCCTTGGACCCACAACGGATCGTATTTGTCTTTTGCAAGTTCCCATAATCGCTTCCCATGTGAAAAATCAACAATATCATCGTTTGTACCCTGTGATTCAAATGAGTCAATATTGTCGTTGAAACTTACTATTCAGAAACAAAATATGTTTTTCAAAACGCAAATCCAAACAACCCTCTCAGACACTTAGATGAACACCAATGGCACGTTTCGAATTTCCAAATCCATGTAGAATTTTGTTAGCTATTTTCTGTCATCTAGAATTCTAGAGTAAAGATAAAGGCGCCAACTATGTATATCCAACAACCAAGTAAAAGTAGTGAAAGTTACTTACATGTATAACTAGAACCGGACAGCTTACTTTCTGTACTTTGTCGATATTCTTTACCGGAAAAAGAAATAGAAGAGTGTTACTGAAATGAAGCCGAGTGATTGGGTAGAAAATAATTAAAGGGCAAGTTGGGAATTACCTTAAATATGTCAAACCAGAATGTCATTTTGACAGGATACAGAACGCGGATCCCTGAGAGAATACCACTGTGTAGAACAACGCCTCGTAATCTTGGTAGTCGAGAAGCCAAGTGCAGTGTGGGACCACTTCCAACGGACTGTCCGTATAAGATCAGGTCTTCTTGCTTGATTCCATAATTATTCTTCAAACAATTGTAAACAGCTTCTATGTCGTAGTATGTATTGAATTCAGATGGCTAATCACAAGGAAAACAACAAGCGAGGTTAGTAGTAGAGTGGAAAGTGTTTAATTGTTGGCAAAATAAAGCAATTTTAATGACCAAAGTTGAAGTTATCTACGCTTTTTGGTATTAAGGAAAGGATTGATATTATTCACGAAAATAAAACATTGGATTTATTTTGGGTTCGGGATGCCAGTATTTTCTCATAATACTTCACTTAATCACACTTTTTATTTTCATTTCTTGAGGGTGCACAGAGTTTTGGCTTACCTTGCCAGTCGAGGCTCCATATCCTGAATAGTCATAACTGCAATATAAGCAATAGATCATGTGAATACATTATGCAATATAATACTACTAAAGTTAGCTATTGTCAAAATATTGAAGTTATCCAGTAGCTTGTTCCATCTCAAAAGTCAGATTGTCCATGTTTGGAACAGTGAGTCGATATAACAAAGAAACAGAAATGGAAGCATAAAGATTCACTAATGCATCACTTCTCTATCACTTAACACATGCAATGTTTGACCCGCACACACTGTTGACTACTATAGCCAAATGCCAAAACCGCCATTATAGATGGAAACTAGCATAAAACCCCTACAAATACAACTTAAGTCACTTTACTATGATATTAGACATATTAAACACTAACCATATGTGAGGCTTAGTTTGACTAGTTAAAAATGAACTTATTTGTATACGTGATGCAGATGGTAGTACTGTTTGGATGTGCAATGTAATCATCACTTTTTGGCTGCAAACATGAGTGTGTTACCAATTCTTATATCTAAGGAAGTAGTAATAGATAAATAAGGTTACAAAAGTATAAAAATAGTTCACTTTCCCCTTATACACACAGTTTTGTTACAACAAAACTTATTATTCAAAACCGATCTTTTGACCCTACATAATCACATACTGTACCTATATTACAACACTGAAACATAGAATCTCAACATTGATTGATTATCATCCACAAAACCAAGAAACAAAATCATATGAACACAACTGAAACACGTTTACCTAACCGTTAACCTTGAATCATACAGTATATTCTAATACATAAACATAACCAACTTAAAACCCCCAAAACCTGATATGCCAACTTGATGGTAATCCCCCAAAATCATTGACAATCACATATGAACACAATCAAAATATATTTTTATAATACTATTTGTTAAAACACAAGTAGTACTTGTTTCTATATCTCATATGAACACAATCACATATTCATTAACACTGAAGCATAGATTCTGTAGGTAAACCTTGCCCAACTAAAAATTTCCCAAATATGAAAACCGCGTACGATTATAATCCTTAAGCTCACTTTTTGGTTTTGGGCTTATGGCTTATTTGGTTTCGGCCTTGTTTCATAAGCTCACTTTTTGTGGCCTATTTATGAAACTTTTCGGCTTATATAAGCTTATTATAACATAAGAAACATATATAAGCCGAAAAAATTCAAAATAAGCCACAAAACGTGAGCTTATGAAACATAAGCCCAAAATCAAATAAGCCATAAGCCGGCTATATAAGCCGAAACAAACACCCCCAAAATAAAGAAACAAGCACATATGAACACAACAGGAACATATTTTAATAAAATATACTTTGGAAACAGTAAAACGCCAAAGTTTCTAGGTGGGTGTTTGGGATTGCTTATTTTTTCTGCTTATTTGGTTGTTTTGAAGCAGAAAAGCACTTTTGATATCAAAACAGTTTTGTGCTTATTTGCTTATTATCAAACACATAAGCAGTTTTTCATAAGTAGCTAACATCTTATTTCATCTTATTTGAAAACACTAGCAGTTTTTCATAAGTAGCTAACATCTTATTTGAAAACACTACTCTTTTTTAAGCAGCTTAAATGTACTTATTTGAAACACTACTTATTTTTAAGCAGATTATAAGCACTTATTTTAAGCAAAAATTACACAAACCCAACCATCCTCCAAATACCCCAAATAAAATCTCCCAAATCAAGAAGCAAACACATATAAACACAATTACAACAGATTATCAAAACCATAAACATTAAAAAAAACACAAAACTTTATAAGAATACCTCATAATATTAACTCTAAGATGAGCTCTAAGCTCAATAAACAAGTCCTTCATCTGACCCAAATCAGCAGCATTACCATGAGAATACAACACAGTCAGCTTCCCAAAAGGATGCTTCCAATATGTAGCCACAACTTTGTTCCCGCCTTTTGTATCAACCAAATGAACATCAACATTCTTATCAGCTGTTATACCTGTAAAAACATATCTTACTGTTTCACCATCATCATCATCATCCTTAAACACATCATATGTTGGAGGGTCAGGTGGAAAAAATGCAAATTTTGCAGCAACATTTGAAGTTACATTTCCCATTGAAGTACAAGGAACCACTTCATGTTAGTGAAAACCCATGTTAAAGATTTGGTTTTTATATATGGGTTTGAATCTTTTTGGTCAAATTTTTATAAAAAATGAGTTTTTTTTTTTTTTTTTTTTTTTTTTTTTTTTAAAAAAAAGAAAAAAAGATGTTTGGTTTGTGTTGTTTTGAGTGAGATGGCGATGATGTCTATTTAAGTCTTTAGATTTGGCAGCTTTGTTGCATTAAAGTTACAATGATGTTCTGTTCTGGTTTGTACAGTTTTATTTGTACTTTTTTTAGTTTCTTTTATTTTTATATTAATATGTGTGGTAGTTTTTTATTGACATTGGTTTTGTTTGTTAACATTAACTTAGACATTATCAAAAGATGTTTACCCTTAATAGTATCGATTGACCAATTTTTTTTTTTTTTTTTTTTTTTTTTTGAAAATTGACTTTCATTGGGGAAATCCAAGTCCAATTTGAAACCCGATGGGGGAAAACCTTCAACTTAAGCCGCCCGAAGGCACGACACTTAAATTGAAGTAAACTCTGCCTTCTCCAGATTCGAACCCTTGTGGGTTGAAACCTTCATTGAAGGACTTTGAAATCGTACCGACAGGGCAGTGATCCACAAGGGAGGACTTCCCGGTTTGGTCACCCAAACCGGTACTACTCTCCACTAGGCACGCTTAACTGAATAAGACATGCCCAGTGGACCACAAGCCCATTGGTATCGATTGACCAATTAATTAAGAGGTTTTGAGTTCAAGTATCAACTGAATATTGCCCCGGCGGTACCATTCTTTGAGCGCAAACGATGAGTTGACCATGGTCAAGGATAGTCTATTTGGAAAGAGTCTAGTTGAACATCATCTGGGTTGGTCTTTGAAAAGAGTTAGTTGACATTTACGAGTGTAACGCGTTAGGGTTTCTAGTCGATCCAAGCTTTTAATGATTGTGGGTTTTAGTTTGAGTTGATACATATATATATATAATGTACATAGTACGACATAATGAGTATTTGTGTCTCTTCGTTTAGAAAGAACATGAACCTTAAAATTGATATCTTACACGATTGTTGTAGAAAAGGTTAGAACCGTACAAACCAAATGAATGAAATTGGAAATTGTACACCTTTTAAATTTGCAACTTTTTTTTTTTTTTTTTTTTTTTTTTTTTTTTTTTTTTTTTTTAATTAAAAGCTTGTAGCTAAGGTATTCAAACAAAGCTTTTTCAAGATTGATTACAACTCTAAAAAAGCTTTAAACAATTGCTTACCAAACAGGCCCTAAGTATGTTGAGTTTGGTTTTGATAGCGGCCGAAACTGACAGAAATTGAAAGGGCACATTTCTTGTTTGTTAAGTTGTAAAAGTTCCAAAAGGATTTCATGTTGTGTTTTAATGTTATACATGTGTACTTTTTAAGGTTATTGATTTCGTGTCACCAAAAACAATGTTATCTTGTTGAGTATTTAAGACCTTAAGTACTGTCATACTAAGTTTTCATCTGATTTATGTCATTGTTTGTTTTACAAACAAGGTGATGTAAAATCGACTAGTCATATCATGTTACGTTTACAGACACATTCAATGGATCACTAGAAAATGTGTCTTAGAATTAAATCAGTTTCATTATGGTTTATTTCCATCCTGCAAATTTTATAAGGAATTGCATTCACTTATCGTTCAAAAAGATAACAATTTGCATATTCTTTTGATGAACTTATGCATCTTCTTAAATGGAATAAATACTAAAACTCCATGAAAATAGAAGTTAATTGGTTTTTCTCCGAAAACCGCCTGCTTGTGCATCTCCTTTTGAAATGGAGTAATACTAAAACTCCATGTAAATAGAATTTAATTGGTTTTTCTCCGAAAATCTGAGGTGAAGACAGGAGGGGGGTAGGGTGGGCACATGCTCGGTGCCCTCTTAGCGAAAAAATTGTAGTGTAAAATTTTTAAAATATCTAGCTATTTTTGTAATTTGCCCCCCTAACAAATTGATTTGTAGTGTAGTTTCTAAAAAATTATCAAAGTTTGCCCCATTGACAATAACATTATGACTCCACCTGCTTGCCAAGCCGTACTTGGTTCTAACGTAAATTAAATGCGATAGATTTACTTATCAATTTTCAAGTATAACAAAGCTCTCTAATGTTTATTGCTAGAACTACAAATTATCATAATCCCGTAAATCTCGATGTGGTCATTCAAATATTGTTCAAAACAACAAATTGACATGAAAACTCATAAATTGATCCTACTTTTTTGAGTCAGGGAAAAAATTATACAACATGCACATGTATACTAAAATTTCACTACCTATTTATTAATTTACAATATCTTGAAGATGAGCAACCACACAATGACACAATGACACATGTAGGTATACTTAACATGGTTTGGTAATATCAAGTATTATCATAACTAGTAATGGAAGGTCTAAGTTGAAATGCATTTATAAAAATAGTGTCATGAGGTATGGTGGGTGATCTAATCCCATTAATAATCCATTGTCACCAAACTTTGCATTTTGTAAGGAAAAACTATGTTTATACTAACCCATAACCCATAACAACTTCTATACAAAAACAAATATTCGTTTGTAATAAAACAAACTTTAACACCTATATTCTTTCACAGATAAAGATGAGATTATTTGTATTAAAAAGGAGTGACTGGGTCAAAAAGAAAAAATATATATATACATATATGAAATCACAAAAGCCAATGCCTTGAACAAAGCTAAAGATGAAAACATGGGCTTTTCCTTTTCTATGTAACTGTATTATCAGATTTTCGATCGATTAAATATTAATCATTTCATCATGAAAGCTAAAACTAGCAAAATCATCTTTAGCAAAAGCTTGGCATGATCCAAATAAAGGACATTTTGTATGATGAGTAAAGAATGTACCACCAAAATTAAACAAGAAGAAGTAAACAAATGAAATAAAGTAAAGGTGGTGTACTATTCTATAAAAATGAGTCAAACACTTACAAAATTGGTTACAAATTTGACCTACCATCAGCTTTAATAGGTTTCATACTTTCATTTCACCTTTCAATAACATGTCTAGTTGATAGTGGGCCAATAGTTTCATGTGAACTTCACCTGCCCATGCAGCACAAAGTACTAGCAAAGGTTTAATACTTTGATTAGTGGTTTAGTCTCTTAACCTTGATTTGAAAATTTCAAAATTTTCAACTTCAAATCTTTCAGGAATTCAGGCAGTAATGTGTTACCAACACTTCTGGAATACGCCTACGGACCAAAGTAGCTAAAGATCTTGCTTGTCTAACAATGGGCGTTAGGCGTGGTTTTCAAAAAGGAAATAGAAAGACACGACACCCCACCCTACCGGTAAAAAAGACAATTATGAGAGGGTTATCGTGTCAAAAGTTCATTCACGAAGGAAACGTGGTATATAAGTTTGTGATGGATATCAGTATATTATGGCCGACCTGATGAAATGACTTATAGATAGATTGATTCCTAATATCATGGTCATAGTCAATTTGGGGTCACAACATCATCAACTCGGTTTTAGTTGAGTTAGGTAGGAAGAGACAAAAACATTCTAGTCTCGAGAGAATCAAATATACGGTAGCGTTCTTTCAAAGAAATAACCAATATTCCTTGACAGTAATGTTACAGCGATTTGTGTTGCATGGCAGTGGTTGTAATGTATAGCCTAAACTTACGTTAAATCTATCAACTTACATGGAATCTATCAACAAGTCCCTAATAGTAACATTAGGCTTTATTAGGATACTGAATTTGATGTATATAAGATTATAAGTGCATACAAGATATGTGACTTAAGTATACACAATACCAAAAGGCTTTTGGCACTAAACTATCCCTGCAATGATGAATGATCAATGGGTATATAGTTCTTATAAATTAGAGGCGTTTGACAAGTTATTACTAAACAGAATATGTTCCTCCTCGACATTAGTGTAATCTCCAATTACCGAAACCCAAGTTTCTGCAATTTTCACGAGGTTTCCTTCCTTGGACTCTGTTAAAGTAAAGGCACGCAGTGTACCTTCTGAGTTGGGTGTAAAAGTAGAAGTGTCGTTGGTTGAGCTGCTGCTGCTGCTGTTATCAGTTTGTTGTTTGTGAGGGAATATTTTGACCCTTGGAACGATGGCCCCGTTTAGGTATACAGTGTTGTCATCTACCACAATCATTTTACGTGGACCGTTTCCAAACGCCAGCTCTTTATGCATGTGACCAAACACAACGAGGGCCACAGAATGTTTGGTGTCCCCTTTAAGTTGAGATATAGCAAGTGCTAGATCTGTACCATTAAATGACATGTGTAAGCACACGATATGTATACAAAACTGCACATGTATGTTTGAAAGTGACAATTTCGATTAATGGGTCGATTATGTTTATGTTTGATCATTAACGGGTTAGCTAATTTGGAAGAAAAAAAAGTCAAATTGGTCAAAAAGTTGTGTATTTTTATTGCTACACCCTCCTAAATAGTTTTATTCAAAAAGTTACTGTAAACAATTATTGGAATAACATCATTTTGTAATGGTATTGGACACACAGACACACTACTTATTGATAAGAAAACGTAATAAATCTGAAGAAGTATTTTGGGTTATCCAACCCAAGCCGACCCGTTACCAAAAAGCACCTATTTGAGCGGTTACAAACCTCTGTGAGCCACCCAATTTGCCAATTGCCACATGGCCCACATCTAGGGATTTTTATTAATTATGATAGAGAAGAATTCCTGATGCAGGTTGGTACATTTAAAAACATACAACAATAACAACAACAACAACAACAACAACAACAACAACACACCCAATCCCGCAGGGGCGGGGGGTACATTTAAAAAACATAGTCTGAGTTAATTAGAGATGCATTTCATTAATATAAATTTTTTGGAATTTTATACTAGATTCTTACGATTTTGAATTGTTTAAAGAATACATAAAAGAAACTATAAAGATTTTAGATATAAGGATCAGAAAAAGTGACTTTAGTCGAAGTCATATATAAGTTGCAGCAAGAAAGTAAGAATTGTATCACCTCTCATCCTCAAAAAGATTTGCACACTCGCTCCTAGTTGTCAAATGAGTTGTACTTTAAATCTGGAAATTTAATTTTTATGCAGGAAAACTGGTAAACCACATTATCAGTCTATCATGTCAAGTAGTAGATTAGAATTATTTCGGAGATGCGTGAAAAAGAATTTGGAAAGCAGTATGCTTGGATTTCTAGAATCAAAAGTGTAATGCTTTTGGGAATGATGGAGTAACAGATTATTTTCTACGCACTAAGCATCTAAGCATATGTAACCCATGAAAACTATGTGTTGTCGATCACAGCATGGTAAACACATTGCATAAAAGGTAATTATCACCTGGATCACCATGGTCTCCACCTGAACGCACCCAATCTCGTCCACAAATGTCATCCATGTTAGAACCAAGACCTGAACACACAAAATACAATATGCAGCGTAATAGATTAACCAATTGACAGTCAAATGTAGAGGTGGCAATCTGACCTTTCGACTTATGAAAGGGTCGATTCAGGTTATGTGTTATCTCCAACGGGTAAAAAAAAAGTAAAAAGTGAGGAGGTCAGATGGGTTAAACTGGTCAAACGTAGAAAGTCAACCCAAAATGATTTATAATGCATAATTACAAGTTTACAACCTACAAAATCACTTTGTTTAAAAAAAAATATTATATATTATTATTAATTTTCTCGGATCATATAGGACAGATTAGTAATAAAAATGGACAAAAAAGTGTTTTGGGTCGACAGAAACCACCCATTTTGACCTGACCCACCCCTTTGCCACCTCTAGGGAAATGTGAAAAAAGGAAGGAAAAACATATGGGTATGTTGAGCAAGTCACATACCGGTGGGTCCATTGTGAGCAAGAAGAATGATGGAATGATTCTTTGGTGTCCCAACAGCTGCTTCAGAGATTTTCTTCGCACTCTCATTCATGTTGTGAACTCCATATCTATCATGTGGTTTTCAATATCAGCAGGCAATTCATAAGAGTTATCTAGCTTAGGTCATGTAAAATTGCAGCAATAGAAGCAACATACTCCCAAGTCCCAACATCAACAGATGAGCATTTCTTGCTCACAATGTATATATGATAAATCGCGTTTACCATTGTGACATGTAAATCACTAGAACTTTAGAAGTCATTATTATAAATTTATAATATTATTTATGGTAACCGAAAAATCATTGTTTGCCAAACAATTTTAAAAGTCCGCTTATTAGTAAATAATACAAAAATGACCTTATTTGGAATCTTGATATACTGACATATCTGGAATGGAATTAGTTGAAACCTTATAGCACAAAAATAAAAATAAAATACAAGAAAAAACATTGACCTTTTAGCCAGAAGTTGCTTTCTAAATAACCTTTCACCTCCACAAGAAAATGGGCGCCCTCCAATTACACTCAGCTTCAATGAATGGAAGTCCAAACGTTTGTAACCAACATGCTCTTCCCCAAAACTGGATGTCACGATATGCATCAAGGTTATATAGCAAAATGGAAATATAGCAAAACAGATTATTTCAGAGTAATGACTCAATCGTTCTGGACCTTCTGGTCAAACCTAGGTTACATTGTAAAAATAATAAATCCACTCACAATCGACAGCAACCTTTTTGTCGTATTTACACGAATATCTACTTGTAATAAATATGATTCTTAATTGTGATAAATACAACACAACATCTTATGCAAGGGGCATGACAACGTAAATAGATTAATAACATTCTGAAATGCGTAAAACTGTAATATATAATTATATATGGCTTGCTGCTTTGCAAATTACAGAATTCGTAAATTTATCAACATAACATCCAGCAGGAAACATCAAGTGAAGCAAATAAAACTAAAAAGTTAGTATTTTACAAGTGGATTCATCATTACTTCATTAAGACAAACGGACACAAAATGGATCTTATACCACAAAACATTTTGATAGTTGCTTGTAGTTGTCATGTCTTACTAGTTAATAGTTTATTTGTGCTTAACGTTGAGACGAAGTTCATGTTGCCTCAGCTCCAAAAGTGTGTTTTCAGACTAAAATCAGATATTTGTAAACCTGAAAACGCATTTCTCATTTTGGAGCAGGGACAACATGAAACTTATTATTCAGATTAAGCAGAACTAACGTTTTAACAAGTTAGGCACGGAGAAAACAACATCCCAAATTAGCTGGATAAGTACAAAGTTACCAAATGAATTATTACTACCAAATAATTTAGCATTTTAGGTGTTACAAACATGTTTGATCGATGATATACTAAATAACAAAAAATTTCATAATTAGAAAATACGTAAAGCTCACCTTTCCAGCTGGAGTTGGACAGCATCTTTCCTCCTTTAAAACAATGAGTCAATGACACAGAGTTAGAAGATAGAAAAGGAAATAAGATAAACGAGAGCAAGGCGAAGGTAGATAAACATAATGATTGAAACTACAATTTTTAAAATCACATGCTAGAATATGTGTCTCTTCTTCTTCTTTTTCCTTTCATAAGCATGTGTAAGAGAGTGAAAAGTAATAATGTGAATCCTCTTTGGTTAGTATGGGACGACAAGAATTGTTGGTGCTCCTCTCAAGATCAACATTTAGATATGCTTCAAGAAACAATCTGTTTTAGACTACCTCTGAGTTACATACATTGCATATTTAAGGTGATGAGACAAGTAGTGAAAATGCCTGCTAGCGTTAACCGTTGGCAACTTAGTTCCTGATATTGGGGATGCCATTATATACAGAATGTTGTGTCCTTGGACATAAGGAATTACAATATATTTCCATTAGTGTAGCCACTTTAAGTACAACAGTTCAGTTTCATTGGGTATTCACCAAAATATAGAATCTTGCCAGGAATAAGGATGTGCATCTGGTTAAAACCATTCAAGTTTTGTTTACATTTTATTTACACCTAAATTTTGAAATAAAGTTGTTTTGTTTGATTTCGAGGTTCAAGGAGATAAGGATGATATTGATATTTGAAGCAAGTATGAAATTCCCATTTCTGCCATTGGCATATATATTAGAGTAACTTTAAGTAAGTTGTTCTCTGTGCGGAGAGCCGGAGACTGCTGTCCAGTGACAAAATGTGGAATTTAAACTCTTAGGGTGGGAAAGTGGTAATGTACTTTAGTCTAGTTCTAATTGCCTCATATGAATGTACTTACTTTGCAGAAAAGTTCTGAGTATTCCAAGCATCGTGGTTCCCTAAAATAGCGGCTTTAGGAAACTTGAGTGCTGCGATGCTTCTAACAAGTTCAACATTTTCATTACCAAAATCACCTGGAAACATGCAGGCAAATAAAAACAGATTACCATCGAAAACTAAAGAAGAAAAAAGCATTGTTATAATGATTTAACCTCTAAATTGGATGCTTCAAACCAAAAATGACAGAAACCTTGCCAGATAACCTTGCCAGATACCTCAAGAAGAAACAAACATTGCAAGAAAGAACCTGCCTGTAAACAGCACCAAATCTGGCTGCAATTTCAAAGAAAAACTTATAACTAATAGTGAAAATATGCAGAAAAGAGTCCTTAGTTTGATAGTTAGAGAATAACATTACGTTGTTCCAGGCAGACTATACACACACAAACATTATGAATGAACCAAAAAATTGACTGTAATGTCCATAGAATAAACCGTGGAATGTGGATGGTGATTCACTTTGAAATACTGAAACTATAATTTAGATGGGCCGACTAAAATGGCACAGTTAGGAGTACACCTAGAGTTTATTCTCATCCGTGATCAAGCATAATTAGTTTTTAGATCAGGGGTTGCGAAACGCTTACAGACAACTTATGACTTACGCAAAGTATGATGAAACAATAGCTTAATCCAAACAATATCCTATCCAACATGTGTGTAGGCCAGATTAGTGTCTAGTCATCTGTCATATCAATCAACATTGAGTGGTAGCTAGGAATGCATTTCCTATATACAGACGATAGACACGCGGCTTAGGGTGTATTTGGCGCATATCATTTAGAAGCATTTAGGAGCGGTGAGCAAGTAGCTTTTATCTATTTTTTCGGAATGCTCATTTTCCAACGCTCCATGAAGTAGCATTTAGAAGCGTTGAGCATTTAGGATTACACTATAGCTACGTTACCAAACGTTTTTATATAGCTATTGCTCACTGCTACTCACCGCTAGGCTTATTTGATTGTGTATTTCAGATATGCGCATTTTACATTCGAAAATCGAAACAATCAGCAAAATCTTAAGGCTCGACTATTTTATGAATCAACTAATTCGTAGCATAACTGTCAATCAGTAAAATAAATTAATTCATATGTGACACAGAATTTAACCTAAATTAAGTAAAAATTATAAAATTACAGCAGTTAAAAAATAATAATAACTACCTTCAAGAGCTGAAGAGCTTTAGAATCTTCTAGAAGGTTCCAATCATCATGCTTCAAAAAACACATAAAACAGTTCAATTAAATCAACAACAACACACACTAAAAACACACACAGTGAAGGTGAAAAACGAAGCTCACGGTGTCTCCAACGACGAAGATTCTGACGGATGATGACGACATGGATAACCGGATGCCGCCGTTGAGTTTGGAAGGATGGGATGGCGGTGGTTGGGTGAAGATAGGTGGCGCGTGAAGTAACGCGCGATGGTACATTTTGTAGTTGTAGTATTTCACTATTTTGGATATAAGATTTTTATGGCCCTCGAGGTTTCAAATTTTTAAGTCTCGGTCCTTTGGTTGTATTTGATATGCCGCGGGGAACTTTGGTGTGCAGTTATCGTTTATGGAAGGATTATGTCTGACATTTCAAGGTTTTATGGCACCAAACAAAGATTGCACATACACAGTCAGGGACGGAACTTGAACGTTGTTGGTGAATTGACCAACTTGAAAAATATTTATTTTAAGGGCTGATATCACTACGCTGAAACTTTTGTATTACAAAGGACTAAAACTATATATAAAAACGTACATAGGGTCAAAAAATTGGGGGGCGGAGCCCCATTCGGTCCCTTCTAAGTTCCATCCTTGCACACAGTGGCGGGGATAGGACCGAGAGTCAAGTTCAATTTATGAAAAGTTCGAAAATTGTAACCCAAAAGATAAAGACCAAGTTCATTTTTTTAAAATTGTCATATTTGAATAATTTTACATTACGGAAAAGAAAAGTCATTGGGTTCCGTGTACACCCTGTGTACAGTTATAAAAACTGCGTCTACGATTCATAAGAACGACAACTTTTTGTAATTTGCAGTAAAAAATAATAATAATAAATAAAAAAAAAAAAAAAAAAAAAAAAAAGGCCCAAAACAAAACTTGCCACTATATCTTTTTATGTGTAACATATTAAAAAATTTGCTTATGTATGTATTAAACTATCATTTTTGTCTATATGTAATGGTCATAAAATACACTAATACACATATACTTCAATACACACATAAGAACACAACACATATACTTTAATACACACATAAGAAAAGAAAAAAAAAATTGTTCGATTCAGATGAGGTCAATAAATTTTTACTTGATACTTAACGAAGATATGATAACTCTTCAATTTTGATTCTTCGACATTTGTAGTTACTAACGCTAAAAAGATTGCAAAATCATTCCAACATACATCGTAATTTTTCAAACATTAATACGTACATGTCATGACTACTACTAATAGTTGAAAAAGCGTTATTGTTAACTACAATTATGTTAAAAAATAATTTTTAATAAACATAACCGCAAAAAATTTGAACTAAGATTGGTTAGAGCCCTTTGTTAAAAGGACTCTCCAAAAATAGGCGTATGCCACTTAAATGCAGCGCGCACACGGTATTCTTTAGTAAAAGGCGAAAGAATAGTTCGCTTTGTGCTCACTGCGTGGCTGCGTGCCTTTCTCATTCTTACATGCTTGCATTATATAGTCACCTCCATGTCTTTTGTTTCCTTCATCCAGCCTATGTGGGACAAACCCATTTTCGGTTTTGCAAGGTTTCTTTGCTTGAGTTCCAAATCTAATTACTTAAACATGTTTGAACCTGTTAACTTTTATCCGATTATTGTACCCAGAAATTAAATTAGTCAAAGCTGTTAAGAAAACACCAAATTAAACAAACACATGAAGGAAAGAAAGAACTTTTCATGTGATTTGTCGATGTGTTTCAAGTTTATGGTAGATAACATGTCAGTGTACATACGACTCCTTCATGCTCATCGTTAGCAACATGACCATCTAAAATGTTGAAGACAAAAAGATCTCGATAATATGGAGAAAGGTGTATTTCTTTATCATGTTCCTATCGTATAAGACATGCAAATAATCAAGATAACTTTGATGGTGGCTAAGCAAGATAACTTTGAGGATTTTTATCAACGTCCGTTTTGACATTGCCTAACTGATAAAGGTTCACGTTTTCAACTTAACGAAAAGATTAGACATTTACACACCGTTAAGTCCACGAATTTCTATCAGTTATTTGTATCGTTTTATGTGTTTTAAGAGATAAGCTAATAAGCTTAGATCTTTGGGGTGTTTTCTGTATTACTCCACCATTGCACGGTCTTCGCCTTCAAATTGATTGATTCATCTAAAAGGTTTGTAACGGTGTAAGTACTTGTGAATCCATGTTTCGTTTTATGGATATGATTCACTCCCCGGCATTTTGGTAGTATGATACATGTATACGTGAGCAGGGGCGAAGCTTGAAAATTTCGAGTGGGGGTTGGGATCTAAAATTTTTATTTCCTAACACTATGGGGGGTCGAAACCGAATTAAATTGGGGGGGCGAAACCGAAAATACCGAAATTTTTCTACACGAAAACTATATACCCCTACATCGCAAAAAAAATTTCGGGGGGTCGGCCGCCCCCTCCCGCCCCTTAGAAGCTGCGCCCCTGTACGTGAGATGCAGAAGGAATACAAGGCAATACACAAGCATCATAGACAAACTTTTTATATTTCAATCTGATACTCTAATAATAATCGTTATTGCATTGTGACAAATTATAGTTTGAAACAGGTAAAGAAATAAAGCACCAGTCACACTCAAGAGATCAATTTTGAATTTCCATAGCACATCTAACTTCAACAAACAACCCCAAACAACATGTATCTTTGAACCAAATCTGAACAAGGTGATAATATTTGTATTTAAGACTAAAATTGCTTCAAGTTCAACGATATAATACCAAGAAAACAAAATCCCATGCTAGTAACAAATACTCAAAGAGGTGCCCTTTAGCACAAGAGTAACAGAAAGCACAGGATTGCAAAAAAGGTATTTTCATATCTCCGCAAAATGGACATTTGTAAGCCGAATCGTTATATAGTTTCTGCCAAGAAAATGTAACCTAGTCAGTAACGATGGTATATTTAGTTTTGATTTTTCCTGTTCTTTTACAAATTACAACGATAAAAATCATGAGAGCATGAGGTAGAGGTGGCATTTCAATTCAATTACTTACAAATGGGTCAATACAGACCATGTTTGTCTCTAACGGGTCAAACGAATAAATAAACATAATAGCTGAAAAGGAAGTGGGTCATCTGCGTTTCCGAGAAAAAAGTAGATTTTTTGTATTAGACATACTAATTCTTTACTTGAAATGTTTATAAAACACTTAAAACTTTTTTCGGATTTAGATTCATAACTAAAAATGCATGTCTTGACCATTACCCGCCCCACCCACTTTGTCATCTCTATCCAAAGGGTTACATCTGATGTACCAGAGAAACACGAACATCGGGCTTCTTTAGTAGATGTAAAGTATATCTAAAACGGGTCATCAATTCTATCAAAGTTTTGGCCAACCATTGTCAATGGTGTGATCATTTAAAAGCAAACCACAACAATCAGAATGTTAAAATATAAAATCATACCAACTGAACACAACCATAGTTATAGCAATTACCGAATTAAACCAGCAGCATCATACAATGGGAGTGGCCACAGTCTTTTCTCTCAGCCATTCTACAAAACTATCGAGAATAAACGGCCATGCTTGGCAGCTATCATAATTTGTTAAGTCTGGAAACTCTTCTATCTGCAAATACAAAACAAGCAGATTGCGCATAATCATATAAAAACATGTAAACATCATTTTAAGTTGAATGGTACTCTTGATCGAAGGGACTAAATCACAGCTAGAGGAGGCAACTTCAACTCATTTACTATGTTTTTATCTCTAGTCAAATGGAATAAGCTAAAAGATTAACTTAAAGTCGGGTCAAATGGATGGAGCAGATGAAAAAGGTTGAGTCATCGAAATGTGTTCAAATGCATAACAAGCTGCTAAATCGCTTTATTCAAAATGTTGAACGATTTTGGTAATAATGCAGTTTTTGTAATCATTAGCACATACACTATTCAAAAAAACTAAGAAAACCGTACATAAAGAAGTGAGTGTTTTGACCCACATAGAGAATTTCCTCTATTGACCTGTAACACAACCCATTTGACCCGCCAATTTGCCACCTTCATTCATCCCAGAGTCTCATAGCTTGAGTACAATGAGAATTCATAACGTACCTCATGACAGAAACGGAAAAAGTTTGTCCACTGATCCATGTTTATCACCTTATACTCTTTCTGAATCTGACACATACATAAACTTCCAAAGTTATTAATAAATGAACCATGCTTCCATTTAACAAAAGTTAGACAAAAAATTAGCCACAAACCTTCAAGTACTCCGAGAACGTATCAACTTGCTGACGAAATTTAGGCCCTAGAACAAGATCAAGCAACAAGCAAACACTCTCAAGATCTAACGTCTTCTGTTTATCCTCTGAAATACATAAAAAGTGCATATACATCGTAAGAACTCTTGGGAGTTTTTAAAGGTATGTAAAATTTTCATGAAAGAAAATCATCTTCTAATATAGAAAACAGAGTCTTACCAGTCAAGCAGTAATTAAACGCAAAGCAATAGAAATCCAACAAATTTTCTGGCTTAGACACCTGCTCAAGGACATGGGCAACAAATTGTTAGTTACTAATGAAATTGAATTATCTCTGCATGCAATTACAGTGGCGAACATGATAGAGAAATACCTCTTTCTGCAAATCCGCGAGTTTACTTTTAAGTTTTCTAACAGTGTCAGCATGCAGTGCTTTTATGCCTGTTCGCCACTCATCCTGATATGACAAGGATCAACGATCGAGGTGTGTATAATTGATGATACGTGATAACAACTTTATCTACCATACACTTGTACCAGATCGATTAAGGTGTGACTATTTTATCAGTGTAAAGACATTAGAAAGTGTAAAGACAAAAAAACTCTTCAGGTCACATAATCTTAAATTGAGGGTTAAAATCTTAAAATCGACTTTAATAAGTGTAACCTAACAAAATCTTAGTTAAGAAAACACATCAAGTTGTCAATGAAGACTTCCATGGACTAGCTATTATAACATTGGGTCATTAGTTTAATAGTGATAAGTTTCTGATCATATTTGAAACATTAGTTAAAGAGCTTCAAATAATGAACAAAAACTAAGTATATGCGGATCCACCCAACCTGATCTGTACTCATTGCCCCATCCATGTAATATGCTAAGCAAAATTTTATACTAAACCACGATAGAAATATATAATAGGACAAGTTGACAACAAATGATAATAATATAATTAATGACATATCCATAGTACAACAAGAGCAATGAGAATGATGTACAATTGTACACTTTCAAGGCTGCCTAACCTGCAATTAACGTAAAGATCGTTAAATTTATATCAACAAAACACACCTGTGGCATACCTGTGTAAAGTATCCCTGTGTTTTAGCATTCATTTTCCTGCAACATTTTGTCTGTCAGTACTTATACATGTGAATTGCCTTAGGGATTCAAGTCATTCAACTTAGTTAAACGCAGAAGATAACATACCAAGCAAGCATCAAGATTCTGACATCAGTGTGGTCAACCTTTAGATCAGAACAAAGCTTCTCAACCCCTTCTGGACTATAACAGACAAAATACATAACAGTAAAATTCCCACCACAAAAATGTACCAGTGACGCACAAAAGTTGGCCGAAATGTTTATTACAGCTTTCTTAAGATTTATATGGTAACAAGGACAAAGACACCGATGACAAATTGTTGTTTAGAATTATGTTCTATATCACTGGAAGAATGACAAATATCTTTCATCACATATTTTAAATCCACAACAAATGAGTAAAACTTCAAACTTCACAGCATATAATCCAATACCACGAAGAAATATGACTGTAACAGTTAAAAAGGATAAATATACACTTACTCAATCAGGCCTGTTTCCGTATTAGCATATGACGCAAAGAAGTTGTCTATTTTTTCCACTTCCTTTGTGACTTTCTTCGGGGCTGGAAAACAACATAGCAAATATAAGAATATATCGAAATGTCTATAAACCAACATATTTCCATATGTGAGCATTTAGGTCAAGGATGAACTTAATAAGCTTATTCAATTCTAATAATTCTTCTATATTTATATTTATTCGTTCTGTTAAATAAGTGAGAATCAGAGACCATCTGTTGCCTACCAAAGGCAAAATGGAACAGAAAAAGCGTTATATACTATTTCAGTTCAGACAAAACATATAACAGAAAAAGCGTTCGCTACTTAAGTGAGGTTTTTAAACTTAGGAGGTGTGGCATGGTACTCATGTACGTAAGGGTTGCAAACTTGGGGTCCTTGCAAATGGACAATGACCTACATGTGGCAAGGGGAAACCATTACACTTGGGTTGCTTAATGGCATTTAGCTTAACTAACAAGCATTTAAGGTTTTTAATGGCTGAATCTATGCTCTGATGGTTTTTGACGACATAGTTACATACTTTTGGCCTTTTGCGTAGCAATAACGTCGAGTGTCAGAATCATTTGAAAATTCTCTTGCTGTCTTGTCCGTATTAGTTCAAGAAGTTTTATGGAAAGCAATTTAAGTGTAGTTTTCGTCAATGTAAGTGCAGTGTCAAGGCATACTAGTCCTAAGGGATACCAGGATTTTTAGGCCTTGCTGGCTAGCATCAAAAATCGGTAAAAGGTGTAGTAAAATAGCAAACTCGTGACAGGTCTACTAAAAAAAGGGCCGACACAAATACATACCACACGAACGCAGACCAAATATCAATAAACATAGATCAATTTATATTATCAAGGATCAATGGACGTCATTATATTGCTTAATATAGATCTATAACCGTAGGGCAAAGCTAATCTTTGATCACACAAAACCTCGTCAAGAACTCAAAGAAACAATGAATACATCTTCGTCTTCCATATAAACAAACACATCCATACCGCTACGGATCTCATATTAAACCTACATTAACTAATTTTCGCAAAACCTAAGCCACAATCTCATTCAATAAATCCTCCTAACAAAATACCTACATTTTGCGCGTATCCTAACTACTAATTCCGATACATTCACATTTTACATTCAATGTCAAATCCGCAAACCACTAATAGCCTAATACAATAACTTTTGCGCCTCCACCAAACACCGGTTCACATCATTATATAGCTTTAAAAATCTACAACTCTAGCGGCAACGCTAATATTTGACCATGCACAGCCATCACTCATCAAGAACTAAAAAAAAGAACCTATCAATACATCTTTGCCTACCAACACATCCCTTCCGCTACGCTACCGATCTCATAATTTTCGCGATTCTTGACAAAGTCACATTCTCAAAGCAACATATGATTCTAATTCTTGTCCTACTACTTATTATAGTTAATCTGTGACCACATCACACAGCCTTGTCAAGAACTCAAAGAAACTATACATGAATACATCTTCGTCTTCCATATAAACAAACGCATACATACCGCTACGGATCTCATATTAAACCTACATTAACTAATTTCCGCAAAACCTAAGTCACAATCTCATTCAATAAATCCTCCTAACAAAATAATCTCTACATTCTTATCGATAACACCTACATTTTAGGCGTATCCTAACTACTAATTCCGATACATTCACATTTTACATTCAAATGTCAAATCCGCAACAACCAAACCACTAATAGCCTAAAACATCTATAACTGTAGTGGCAACGCTAATATTTGACCGTGCACATAAAACCTCGTCAAGAACTAAAAAAAATAACCTATCAATACATCTTGATCTCATAATATTCGCGATTATCGACAAAGTCACATTCTCCTACTACTACTTATTATCAATATCGTTATACCTACATTACATAATCCTAATGTATTCACATTTTCTATATATAAATACACACGTGTCGAATCAGAAACAGTCTAACCGCAATCTAACCGCCAGTTATAAATTCAAATTTCAACATTCAATACAAACATATATATAAAATGGATAACTATCAGATTCAACTATTTATGCAATTACAGTAACGTCATGAATTATTAATAATTAAAAAATAAATAAATAATCAGGTGATAATTTTATGGATTTTTAATTAATAATAGTGATAAAAAGAAGATGAGTGATGAGTAACAACCAGGTTCGGAGGATTTAAGTAGGGAGTCTGATTTACGCTTGCGAGGAGGCATTTTTTTTGAAATTTTTGTGTGTTTGTTTGGGGGGTTTTGGGTATACGAACGAACTGATTGTTAGTAGTTGGAATGAATATGGTGGTGTAAGAAGAAGAAGGCTTTTCTTTGGGTTTTATAGAACGGAAGTACGGAATGATTGGATGGGTTTAAATATTTAACCCGTTTGACCGCCGAGTTGAACCACTTTTCTACCTAAAAAATTACGATAATTCATCTTACTAGGCATCTTTAAAACTTTTAAACTTTAATAGAAACTTTAATAGTAAACACATGTAAAATCTAAAAATCGAATACCAAACATATACATAATCCAATAGGGACAAGTTATCCGCACCTTCCTATAAAGAGGGTATCCAATGATTGGGTGCATCGCTGTCTTGTACGATATGCATCATGGGTTGTACGGTTTGATCAAACCCTCTTGATATGACAATATAGAGAGGGTATGTATAACACATCCCAATCCAATATTGCACATATAAAATCTAAAGAGAATTGAAGTTTAAAGACTTTTAAACTAATTTACAAATTTTAAAAGATCTCACATTATCTATACTACTAGTATTATATAATGCATTTTGGACTATTTTATAATTAGAAATGCTTAAAATTCAGACTTTTACTTGTTTATTATGAAAGGATTTCAAAATTAATTGGTTAGAAAGCAGGTTGCTTAGAAAGTTGGTTAGAAAGCAAGTTTGTTATGAAGCAGGTTGGTTGTTCAAACTAAGATTATTTTGTTTAACAATCTCTACGATTTCTATTTATAAAGCATAAAAACAACTAAATGTGTAACCAAATAACCGAATAACGCAAAATATAATCACAGGTACCCGCCACCGTATTGCGCGGGTACCGTTCTAGTATTACTTAATGGCACAAAACCAAAATTTGGAGTTTAGATATAATGCTAAGGTTTTAAACCATTGAATTGACAAAGAATCAAAGTCAGATGGTTAGTTTTAATTTTTAGTACACCATGCATAGTTCCAAAGTCCCAAACAACCTACGACTTTAGTTAAAATTGAAATAAAAAACTAATCATCGTTAAGTTAATTTGCATAATTACACTCACTCTCAGCCTATGCCCATAAGTCCCTGGCCTACTCACACTCTCTCCACTTTCGTTTCAGTAACATCTTCTTGGTAGTCTCCGTTCTTGCCGCTATCTTCATCAACATTATCACCATCAATAAAAACATAAAAACCGATCGGTTCTGATGCACCGGTTCGAATCGGGTCGCATGAAACCCAACGGTTCAATCCGAGTTCGATATCCTCAAAAAAAGGGGCTAGCAACGACCTAGTAACATCGCCTTTTACCAGTTCAACCGGTCAAATCGAACCGGATTTTAAAACATTGCTTTTAAATTTAAAATATGTAATAAGTTATGCATTTTCCGCACCTTAGACATTTACTCCTTCAACATAACAATCATCAAACCAAACACATAAATATACTTCACTTTAATCCAAAACATAATCAAAACACACTATAAAAAGTGTGTACTGTGTTTGGTGGTTTGGACCACCAAATCGAGTCCTTTTTCTTGTTTTTGACGTGGCCTATAACATTTGCAATCGTCACCCCCTGGTGGTGGTGCCACAGCTCGTGGTCATATATAGCCTTAATGTGTTGTAACCGACGCAAAGATAACACACATATTTAGAGCATGTTTGACGACAAACATTTGTGAGCGTTTTAGAGTAACTGGCGGCTAGCGGTTTAAATACAAAACTTATTTGGTAAATAATGATTGAATTTTGTGTTAACTAATGGTCGATCTTGCTGCTAGAGTTGTAACTCACAAATTGATGTGTATATGTCTTTTTACTTTATTTTTACATTTTTTAATTACAGTTTTTACTACGTTATCAAACGCTTTTATTAAATAAACAGTTCCGCTACTGGCACGTTTCACAAAACATACCATTAGCATAACAAGACATAAGTTACGCCTCTTGGTCAGTTCTCTTTATATCAAACAATTATATGAACCTAAAGTGTTTTAGTAGATGTTATCACTTTATAATATAATAAGATGTGGATGTAAAATTAAGTATAATTGTTACGAGTCATGGTTTCGTGTTAAGGCATACTTTGAAATAGCCGCCATATTAGACATTTTACATGAAAAGATAATTGATATGCATAAGGCTTCTGAGCCACATTGTCTCGGATAGACACCAATGAATTTAAAAAATTATTGATAGGGTTATACATTCACATTAACAGTTCAAGTTGTTAAGACATGACCGAAGGGGCGAAGGGGCAAGTCGCCACCATTGGGTATACGAAAGAACAAGTGAAACGATGTTATACACAAAATAATCTAAATTAAAAAGTTAGTTATTCGATAGCACGATTAGAACAATGCTACATATAACTAAAAAAATGACAAGTAAGATGCATTTTTAAACATTACCCATTTTTTCAGTAGTACAACTTATGTCAGCTAGTGTCTTCATGCACTATACATAATAGTCGTATAAGACACTGGAACTAAATGTGTTATGTTTGGTTTGTCCAATCCATTCGAGTCCAATAAAGCATATTGATAGGTTGCGCGTAAGACCAAACATGACTTAACCGAGGACTTTAAGACCTTCCGTAACGACAAAATAAGAACGTGTCGTTAGTCCCACGTGGCAAAAGAAGAATGCGTCTATCCTATTACGGCTCCAAAAGAGCATGCATCTTCAACACAAAAAATGGAGAAGTCGGTCGTATGTAGGACCTAGTCGTTGGAGTATGTTTGTGTGTGTGGGTGTTTTATTTAATTGATTTTTTAAAGTGACGTATGCTTTTTTGTGGATCGTTTTATTACACTAAGTTGGTCATAAAAAAAAATTCTAATAAGTTGTCACTGATGTGACAGTGATAACCACGGTTAGCCGCAACCCGAAAACCCAAAATTTAAACATTTGAAATCCCTTACCATGTAACAATCCTAACATAAACCCGTGGGCCAAATCCAAAGAAAATAACCCATTGAGCCCAAAGTAATCTCTACAGGGGCTTCAAAGCAGCCCAGAGACAACAAAACCCTAGCAGCTACATATAACTTCCATCAACATAACCAGCACACAATACTGGAAGAACAAGCCGCCGCCCACCGTCCGTCGTCATGGTAAACATCTTTTGAACCATTACCAGCACACAATCCTAACAATATTAGCTCATTTCATGTTTATTTAAAGCTTTGTTTTATTTATGTTATTTTAGTGTGGTAAATAGTTTTGAAGGCTTTGTAGCTTAATCATATGTGGGGGTGTTTTTTTTTCGGCTTATATAGCAAGCTTATGTGGCTTATTTGGTTTTGGGCTTACATTTCATAAGCTCACTTTTTGTAGCTTATTTTGAAACTTTTATATACGCTTATTATGACATAATAAACTTCTATAAGATAGAAAAATTTCAAAATAAGCTATAAAAAGTGAGCTTATGAAATGTAAGCCCAAAACCAAATAAGCCACATAAGCTGGCTATATAAGCCGAAACAAACACCCCCTTAGATGTCAACTTAAGGAAATGACATGTTTGGTTCCAGCTGAATATCATATTTTGGTTTATTAAAACGTTTGTCATTGTGGTATTAGGGTTTGCTTGAGTGTAAGGGCGTTTATGCATTGTTTGGGGGGGGGGGGGGGGTGTTTGTTTCGGCTTATATAGCCGGCTTATTTGGTTTTGGGCTTATGTTTTGTAAGCTGGCTTTTGTGGCTTTTTTTGAATCTTTTCAGCTTATATGAGCTTATTATGACACTATAAGCTTATAAAACTTTCAAAATAAGCCATAAAAAGTGAGCTTATGAAACCTAAGCCCAAAACAAAATAAGCCATAAGCTGAAACAAACACTCCCAAATACCCAGAACCAAATAAGCCATAAGCAGGCTGTATAAGCTGAAAAGTTTCAAAATAAACCATAGATTTGTAGTTTAACCTTATTACCTCTTTTCCTTTGTTAGTTTGTGCAGTAAGACTACTGAATACCTATTTTGTGTGCTATTTGTGTTTGATTACACTATTATGAGCCATTAACAAGCTTTACTTACTGCCGTCTTAGCGTTTTACTGAACATGATCTAGTTTTGAAAGCAAAATACCAAGACAGTAATCATAAAGTTATGGCTTACGAGAATAAAGAATGACATTTTATAGAATTGTGAATTTTACTGTTTATAGTAATTCTGGTTGTGTACACGAATACATGATCATGTAATGTTCACCAATATGTAGCGAGATGCTAGAGCTTGTTTGGTCTAGCTAAGAATTTTCTCTTCTCATGCTTTTTACTATTGAGATGTTGTGTAACTGTTATATATTGCTGATGTGCTTATTCTGATGCACAGCCGTCCCACAAGTCATTTATGATCAAGAAGAAGCTTGCCAAGAAGATGAGGCAGAACAGGCCCATTCCTCACTGGATTCGTATGAGGACTGACAACACCATCAGGTCAGAATCAGTTTCCAGCTGACTTCGTTTACACAAAGATTTACAATAGTGAATTCCATTTTGTTAACGCGGACTTATTTTCCTCAGGTACAATGCTAAGCGCAGGCACTGGCGCAGAACCAAGCTCGGATTTTAAGGTGCTTTTGCAGTTTATCAGATTCAGTCAAGACTTGGTGTTATGTTTGTATTTTGTTATTTAGTATGAAATAGATGTCGAATCTAATTTTATGTTCTTTTGGGTACTTGAAGATGCTTATGTTTGATCACATCGTATTTGTCATGTAACTTGAATCATGCTCTGATATGTTTGATGTTATGATCCAATCTGTCGATCTAGTCGTGGTTTCTGTTTTAATGACCCATCTGTAGGATAATTTGATCCTTGTAATTTTCATGTTACAAGTCAGTGTTGGTAAAACATAGGTTGATTTCAAACTTTGATTTTAGGTTACAAACATGTTTGTTTGGGCATAAGCATTTCGCAAGTCGCCACACATATCTAATGTGTATGAAATAATCGTTTCGTAACTCAGACGAGAACTTCTCACGACACATGTGAAATGGTGTCGCAAGTTTGGATATACTTATTAGCAAACACTTTTGGATGTTAGAATCTATGTATCAAACAGCATGTATGTATCATGACCATTATAGTAATGTGTTGTTTTTGTGAACAAAGTTAAGAACAACAAAGTTTTTAAACAATTTATCCACAACCACATGTTTTTACTTGGTAACAAAATGAAAACAATGTAAGAAAATAATGGATTGCCCTTAATTTCTAATAGCAGTCCTATATTTTTGGGGTGTATCTTAAAAAGTAAAAATATAAAGAAGTTAATGATATCAAGAAAAAAAGGGCTTCCAACATTTCCCTCTAATCTGTGTTATATGACCTCTGCTATGTCCATAGCATAGTGGAGGAGTCTCCCTAAAGAGGGATTGTACAGAGGCCCGGGTTCGATTCGTTACTATTATCATTTTTATTCTTGATTTTTTTTTCGTAAATTATTTATCAGCCATCAAGAAAGATGGCTGATAGTTCCCTAGAACAAGTTAAAAGTAACCAAGTTGATCTTGAGAAAATCCCTGTCGAAGATGTGTTCACGATTTTGAATTGTACGAGGGAGGGGTTGACTGATGACGAAGCGACTAAGAGGCTCGATATCTTTGGCTATAATAAGCTGGAGGAGAAAACGGTACGTTGTTTACCTTTGTTATTTGTAACGGTATCTTATATCTTTATCTGTTTCAAGACGAAATATAGGCTGTTTTCAACATTGGTGCTTAGAAATGAGATGAAAATTTACTTCATTTCATCATGAACATGTTTTGGCCATATATATTTAAATCACACTAATATGTTGTAATTGCAAATTTGAAACAGGAAAACAAATTTCTCAAGTTTGTAGGGTTTATGTGGAATCCTCTATCATGGGTCATGGAATTTGCAGCCATCATGGCCATTGTCTTGGCCAACGGTGGTGGCAGGCCACCAGATTGGCCAGATTTCGTTGGCATAGTTGCTCTTCTTCTCATCAACTCAACCATAGGTTTTATCGAAGAAAACAATGCTGGCAATGCTGCCTCCGCGCTAATGGCGAGCCTTGCCCCAAAATGCAAGCTTTTAAGGAACGGAAAATGGAGCGAGCAAGATGCTGCTATTCTGGTTCCCGGAGATGTTATTAGTGTGAAGTTAGGAGATATTATCCCAGCCGACTCTCGTTTACTTGAAGGTGATAGTTTAAAGATTGACCAAGCTGCCCTAACCGGTGAATCCATCCCCGTGAACAAGAGTCCTGGTGATGCAGTGTACTCGGGCTCAACATGCAAGCAAGGCGAGATTGAGGCTGTTGTCATAGCCACGGGCGCCAGAAGCTTCTTTGGGAAGGCTGCCCATCTTGTCGATAGCACCGACCAAACTGGTCATTTCCAAAAGGTACACGTGCTTATATATGAATTTTGAGAAAACTAAAAGTGATTTGATGAATTTTAATACCAATTTCTTATCTTTACTAGGTATTGAGTGACATTGGTAATTTCTGCATATGCTCAATTGCTGTTGGAATGGCTATCGAGCTCGTGGTTATATATGCAATTCAACAAAGAGCATATAGAGATGGTATCGATAATCTGTTAATCCTTCTCGTTGGAGGTATCCCAATTGCCATGCCTACAGTTTTGTCTGTGACCATGGCTATCGGGTCTCACCATCTTTCAAAACAAGGTGCCATCACCAAGAGGATGACTGCTATCGAAGAAATGGCTGGCATGGATATTCTTTGTAGTGACAAGACGGGTACCCTCACTCTTAACAAGCTAACGGTGGACAAATCCTTAATCGAGGTATGTTTTCTTTGAACAAATTAGCATCAGGCCTTCATCCACCGATAAAAGGCAAAATGAGTGTGGGTTGGGTTGTGGTCTTACTTGCGTAGCGCGTCTTATTTCCATGGTATAAAAGGGTCAAATTTTCTACAGGTTTTCGTTAAGGATTGCAATAAGGACATGGTGGTGGTGTTTGGTGCTAGAGCTTCCAGGGTTGAAAACCAGGACGCAATTGATGCTTGCATTGTCAACATGCTGGCTAATTCAAAAGAGGCACGAGCCGGAATCCAAGAGGTCCACTTCCTTCCATTTAATCCTGTTGACAAACGCACAGCCATCACCTACATCGATAGCAAGGGCGACTGGCACAGATTAAGCAAGGGTGCACCAGAACAAGTAATGAATCATTTATTCTTGTTTGTGTACTTTATGATTCAAATTTTTAGTTCAAAAATGGCTAACGGATGTTGGTTAATATTTTTTAAAGATCATCGAACTTTGCCAACTCAAAGGTGAAACATTAAAGAGAGCTGAAGGTATAATTGATGGATTTGCGAGCAGAGGTCTTCGATCATTGGCCGTTGCTCGTCAAAGAGTGCCAGAAAAGACGAAAGAGAGTGCGGGTACACCGTGGGAATTTGTTGGATTGTTGCCTCTTTTTGATCCGCCAAGACACGATAGTGCCGAAACTATTCGAAGGGCTTTGGAGCTCGGCGTTAAAGTTAAAATGATCACCGGTGATCAACTCGCCATTGGTAAGGAAACTGGTAGAAGACTCGGTATGGGAACCGACATGTATCCTTCTTCTTCACTTCTCTCGCAAAGTAATGAAGATAACAACGCTTCGATCGATGAGCTCATTGAGAAGGCCGATGGCTTCGCTGGTGTTTTCCCAGGTAAATAATACATAAGCTTAACTACATAAAACGGTTCTCTTCACAATTTTGGCAATTTTTCTTGCCAATTGGAGGGTCATTTAGGCAAATATCTAAATATGTTCAAAAAATAGTTCTAGGTATATTTCAATAAGGTTTGGTGATTTTCTCATAAAACCAAGATTGGTGATAGTATTTCATAACCCATTTTGAGTTTTTACAGAGCACAAGTATGAGATCATCAAGAGGTTACAACAAAGGAATCACATTGTTGGTATGACCGGAGACGGTGTAAATGATGCTCCAGCACTCAAACGAGCCGACATTGGAATAGCGGTGGCTGATGCCACAGACGCCGCCAGGAGTGCATCCGATATACTCTTGACGGAGCCAGGGCTTAACGTGATTGTGAGTGCTGTATTAACAAGCCGAGCTATCTTCCAAAGAATGAAAAACTACACGATTTATGCTGTCTCCATTACTATAAGAATTGTGATGGGTTTCATGCTCATCACTCTCATATGGCGGTTTGACTTTTCACCGTTCATGATCCTCATCATCGCCATCCTTAATGATAGTACTATTATGATGATCTCAACAGATAGGGTCAAACCGTCACCAGTTCCTGACTCGTGGAGGCTGAGTGAAATCTTTACGACCGGTGTTGTTCTTGGAAGTTATCTTGCACTTGTAACCGTCTTGTTCTTTTGGCTTGCTGCTAGAACCGATTTTTTCCCGGTAAGTTAGATAGTTTAGAATACCCAATTTTCATTTATCTGCATTCTAAAAGAGAAATCATGACAATACCTATTGATCTATAGAGACTCTTTGGTGTTCGCTCGATTGTTGGAAATGATGACGAGATCACTGCAGCACTTTACCTTCAAGTGAGCATCATTAGTCAGGCGCTCATTTTTGTGACCAGGTCTCAAAGTTGGTCATTTGTTGAGCCACCTAGCCTTTTTCTCTTTCTCGCATTCGCAGTGGCTCAGATAGTAAGTATCTAGACAAAACTTAAGGGTGATAATTTTTGCCCGTTTACTTATATATGTGTCAATTTGGGTTGTTCTTACCTAAAATGAGTCAAACGAGCCAAAAGGGTTGCAAGTCGTCTTAAGTCTATCTATAAAGCAAACAACTTCACAAAGTATTTTCTATTAAATGAACTTGATTATTACTGGAGTAATAATATTGTTTATTACTTTCTTATAAAGTTCTTAAACCTGACATGGTCCGTTGGACTCTTACTAACCCGAATATGTCCATCTAATAACCTCTAATAAAACTAACTGACGCATATTCCCATGTCTATGTTTTTTATACAGTTGGCTACAATGTTCGCTGTATACGCAGACTGGGATTTTGCAGAGATTCAAGGAGTCGGATGGAGATGGGCTGGAGTGATCTGGATGTTCACCATCATTACCTACTTTCCACTAGATATCCTTAAGTTCATCATCCATGCATCATTAAACCGAACCTCTAAATAGTGTGGACTTGACGGTGAGGCTAACAAGATTGGTGATTGCTACCAACTAATACCAACCACCGCCGTGAACGAACTCCGATAGGGAAAAAGATGTGCGAGTTCTGAAAATTCCATGGAAGTACGGTAGAAAGAAATAGAAGTCATGTAAAAAATCTTTATTTTGATGATTCTTTTTCTTTTTATCTTTTATTTGGTAGTAGAAAAAGCCTGTAGGAAATACTTAAGGTAAAGACAACGGTTTTGACTCATGTAGATGAAAATCATTAGTGACCAAAAGGAGATTACAGGTTGGTGATGCAGAATCTAATTCTGTATTTCAGTGTACTTATTTGTATTTGTCTATAAATAGTCTTTTCTGGAATGCAAAAAAACCATCAAGGTGGCAACTTCAACTCAGGTACTTGTAATGTCGATTTGGGTTAATGTTTTATCTCTAACAGGTCAAATAAAAAAACTTAGCCAAAAGGGAAACGGGTCAAACTGGGTGAAATTCGCCCAATCGTTAATGATTAATACATACAACCTCAGACCTCTTGAAGCATTTGTTAAAAACATTTAGTAACAAGAAATTGTAGCAACAAGTGTATTTTAAAATGAACAAAAATATTTGCGGGTCATCCCAACCCGTTAAAAAATTGCCAATTTTATTCCGATACGCCAACCTGCCCATGTGGCCACCTCTAACTTCTAAATCTATCCTACTAGATATCAGCCAATCTATATTCTACAACAAGAATACCAGAAAGACAAATTACCCTTTATTGATTAAATTAGGTTTCCAAGAAGTCAATTCAGAGGGTATTACATCTTCATCACACAAAAGTACAGCTTGTGCCATCAATTTCCCAAGCCAAGCATGGTACAAAAGACCTCTAGACCCAAGACCCGAAAACAACCAAAACTTACTCTCATGATTTTGACCGATAAAATCATCTATTTGACCTAAAAGTGGAAGAGACCCGTTACCTGTGAGAGGTGGCATTGCTCTTAGACCTGCACTCGCTCCATTAAAAGCCCACTTTGATAATCCGGGATATACTGCAGATGCTTTCGGTAAGAGTTCTTCTATAGCTTTTGAAGCTTCTTCTGTTGAAACATGTTGTGAATAGTTGCACGATTTCCATTCCCATGTAGAACCCAAGTATAAATTTCGAGGATTTTGGATGGCAAGCCATGCATCTGATAAGATTGAAGGGCTATGTACTAGAAATTCTTCGCTGAAACATTTAAATAAAAGAAACATTGAAATTTCTAACATATTTATATAAATGCATTAAATCATACCAGTAATCTGTTAAATGGATATGTGTTTGTTATTCCCTTTACCGCCAATTTTGTTTTGGGGTAGCATCTTAAAAGAGCGATCACCTTTTTTAACAATTGTGTTCCATTTCTCGTTGAAAATAAAAAATATGAAAAGTTCCAAGAAATATAAATGAATAACACCATATTTATCACATTTGTCCAAAAATGCTTGTTTTAAGTGTTTTGATTCTTTTTCATGTCTTCATGATTCATCAAATGGTTTGAAAAGTTATCTAGTCGATTAAAAGAAGGATCCTATTTACTATAGAATCCCGTAATATTTGCATACACATATGAATGGGATATTAACATCCTATTGAAGTACTAATCATGTTTTTGCTCGATTGTTTCGCTAAATACCTGATATTGTCAGGCAGATGTAAGTGGGCTGTGATGCCTCTGCAAGTCCTTAGTGGTAACCTTCCTAAGAGCTCCGGGAGGAAAGTGGATCTGGCTCCCAAACATACGACAACTGCATCATACTCCCCTAAAACGAGCATTGGGTAGTGTTACTTTAAACTTCATGATAAAACCTTTTGACACCATAGACGTAAAAAGGAACTCCAAAATATATCACATATATTACCTTCTAATTCAAGAAGATTGTCAATAGACCTTGTATGAAGGTTTATCTTCTTTTCACCAATCCCCACACTAGACCTTTCCTTTGCCAACGTTTCACAAGCTACATATAGGGCCTATTCATGGTGAAATATCTATATATTAAGAACTACGTATATAAGGGTGATTGGATGTGTGATTTCAAGTGATTTGAATAGTTATTATTATATAAAGGGGCTTTGTATGAGACACGTGATGCTTTTTAAAGTTTTAAATTATTTAGGAAAAAGGAGAAGCACCAGATAAAGTGAGACTAAATGTGTTTTAATCCAAGTATCAAACACAAAGAACTGATAAATTAGTTTCAAAACGTAAATCCAAACACCCCTTAAGAATAAACTTGAAGTGGTCAAAATATGTATTAATGTCACGTACTGCAGTCTCCTCACCTCAAGATAATTTTGGGGATGTATATTTACAGCATCTGGCATATAAAATGCCGTGTCAGAAGGTACACGTATATTAGGCACCAAAGACCGGGCTGCATCTTCATTAACAGATTGTACTCTGCAACCGGCAAGAGAGTTCTGAGCATTCTTCAAGTACAAATATAAAAAGTCCATTACACATTTATCAAATGTATTGCACTTTTTGTTTCATTATAAGTATGGAACTTACATCAATCATTACGCTCATGTTCTTCAAGCTGACTCCTGGTCTCAGGATACCCATTCTTCGTGCAATAAAATTGTTCACTTCCTTTGAATGTATTGCTTTTTCAGCAATGTTTATAAGCCTTAAACTCTCTTCCCAACACTCGGCTGCCCGCCATAGAGGCTTAACTGCAGGAACAAACTAATTAACACATCTAAAATATAAAAAATAAAAAGAAACCTCTTCTAAAGTCCTAACACAATGTAACCTTTAGGAGAATAAGGATGAAGGAGTCCACCAGACACACCAGAAGCACCACCACCAATTCCAACCTCATCAAGAACATCGATACAAACATTCAACTCGGTAGTACTGTGCTGCAAATGCAAGTCGCACACAACCAAATCAAAACTTAATTTTTTCAACTACAATAAACAGCTATGGGTCTGGTTGGCATAAGTGGTGATGATAACTATTAACTAAAACGCAATAAGCTCTATTAGTGTTTGGCAATTCACGCATTTACTTGTAAAACGAGCCAGACATAATTGGATATTCCTAAATAACAATAATGAAATTAAAAAACTTTGGAAACAAACTACAAACACTACTAAGGAGGTGTTTGGATTAGCTTCATTTCTCGCCTTGTGGACTTATTTGAATTTGAAAAAAGCATATAAGCTCACTATTAACAGCTTATTAATTTGAGCTTATGGCGTAAGCCATAAGCTCTAGTTGATAAGGCCATAAGCTGTTAAAAGTGAGCTTATCGGCTTTTTAAAATTCAAATAAGTCCACAAGGCGAGAAATGAAGTTAATACAAACACCTCATTGGTAGTGTTTGTAGTTGGTTTCCATAGTTTTTTAATTTCATTATTGTGTTTGCAAGTTCAAATAAGTCCGTAAACCGAGAAAACGAAGCTAATCCAAACACCCCCCTTAATAAATTCATAGTAATAATTATGACACATACTTGTAATAAGTGCCAAGCAACTGATAAACCAGCAAATCCAGCACCAAGCACTGCATACCTACACATGACATCATCACCATGACGTCATCATTCAAAATTATGAAATTAGGTTAAATAAGTAATGGTACCTGAGAGAGCGTTGATGAAGATGAGATGATGAAGAAGAAAAAGATGCCACCGGAGATAATCGTTTTCCGACCGGAAACCTCGACTGCCACGTCAGCATCTTCCACTATTCGCCGGCGGCGTGATTTGCCGGTTAGAAGTTAGTTATGAAGATTAGGATAGATGTTTAGAAGAAGAAGAAGAAGGTACAACATGTGATGGATGTATGTACAAGCATTCAAAGCGTCACCACATGCATTGTAAAATTTTAACATCTTTCTCTTTTTCTTTTTATTTGTGTTTCCAACTCGACATTGCGAGCCAACTAATCACAGAACGACTACTCTTTTGGATAACCCAAAGTTGGCGCAGTTGAACCTCCTTGGCCAGAAAGAAATTTTTATATCTTCTTAAGATTGTTAGTAAAATTTTAACTAGAGGGCTAAGAATCGGGTCAAAACCGAACTGAACCAAAAACTGATTTTGTGGGAGACATGAACCAAGAACCGAACCAAAATTACTTGGTTTGGTTCGGTTTATATGATACAAGTGTGTTTTTCTCGTTTTTGGCTCAAACCAAACAGAACTGATCCGAATTGAAACCGAAAATCATAAATATATAGAATCGAAAATCGAACTGAATATGATCGGTTTGGTTTTCAGTCTGTTTTGCTCAACCCTACTTTTTTCAAAGCTCAATCTAGTCGTTTGAGTAGAAGTACGGGTTTGAAAAATACGACAATACATTTGAGCTTAACTAACTTGGCCGTGTTATAATTAACTTGTTATGTCAAAAAATAATCAGTATAAACAAATACTTTCAAAAGAGATTAGTGAGCCATTGTATATGAAGTAAAATATGGCTTTATGCAGTAGTGTGAGGTTCTTTTCAGAATCAAATAAATTGCGAGAACCAATCTGATCCATTCAGTTTTTGATCAATGGTTGTAAATGTTGGTGGCATAATTGTAATTAAATAGAAGATCTTGTAACTTTTCATAAATTGTAAAACGGTAGTAATGGAATTTCGCATTCAGTTTATCAATAACTGCTCACCACAAATTTAGGTGAAATTGATTACAAGGAAAAAAAAAAAAAAAAAAAAAAAAAAAAAAAACAGATCTACTCATTCGTTTCATACAAGCCACCATTTTTCTTTCTTTAAGAAATTCGTGATCTCCCCTGTGGAGAGCTTCAAATCAAAATCCCTAAATCCCCAAATAATATTGGCTTCTTCCGATTCGTGTTGCCGCCACAGCCGTCGGCCACCATCACACCACAACCATCATCACATCACAACCATCATCATCATCTCCGGTCGCCACCAACAACGCAGCCGCCACCCCATCATCACCGCTACCTTGCCCCCACAGTGTTGTCGCCGTCATCACAAGGAAGAGACAAGAGTCGTTGGTTTACAGGTCTAGTGTGAGGTCACGTTTAGGGTTTGATTTGGGTTCACTTTTGGTTCGAGAATCACCATCACCGCCGCCTTCATCACCTCATCTCTCTTTCTTTGCATCTCGTTGGTAAGTCGGAAAACTCAAGACTCGTCTATTTTAACCGGTTGTAAAAATTATTATTAAATCGATTTTTGTGCTTTTGTGGAATAAAATGGGATTAAAACACGTTTTTGAATTCATTTTTGTGTGGTGTAAAAGGATTAAAAGATATGAGTCACTTTATTTTGCATACTCTAATTTTGATGCATACCAAGGGACAAATCCTCACCATTCATCTAGTTTGATCTAATGATGGGGATTAACCTAAGATTAAATGAGAAACATAAGTACATGTTTTTTTTTCCTTTTCTTTTTGTCTTTCTTTATTTTTTTGTTCTTAAAATTCACGTAGGTGTTGTTTTGACTTTTTTTCTTTTCTTTTCTTTTTTGTTGTTCTTACAATTCACGTTTTTTTTTTTTTTTTTTTTTTTTTTTTTTCACTCACTTTTCTTTTAGTTCATTTTTTTAATTCACGTTTTTTTCGCTTTCATACGTATTTTTACTGTTTTCATACGTTTTCGTCCGTTTTCGCCTGTTTTCATCCGTTTTCATACGTTTTCGTCCGTTTTCTTACGTTTTCATCCGTTTTCATACGTTTTCGTTCGTTTTAATACATTTTCATCCATTTTCTTTCGTTTTCGTCCATTTTTCATACGTTTTCGTCCGTTTTCATACGTGCTTTTACGTTTTCATACATTTTTGTCCGTTTTCATACATATTCGTCCGTTTTCTTGCGTTTTCATCCATTTTCTTACGCTTTCGTCCGTTTCATACGTTTTCGTTCGTTTTAATACGTTTTCATCCATTTTCTTTCGTTTTCGTCAATTTTTCATATGTTTTCGTCCGTTTTCAGACGTGCTTTTACGCTTCCATACATTTTTGTCCGTTTTCATACATATTCGCCCGTTTTCTTGCGTTTTCATCCATTTTCTTACGCTTTCATCCGTTTTCTTATGTTTTCTTACATTTTCGTTCGTTTTCATATGTTTTCGTCCGTTTTCGTCCATTTTTCATACATTTTCGTCCTTTTTCATATGTGTTTTTACGTTTTCATACGTTTTCATTCATTTTCGTCCGTTTTAAATGCTTTTGGCCGTTTTCAGACATTTTTATACGTTTCTGAATATCATAAGAGATATTCTGTGATATTCAGAATATCACAAGTGATTTTTTGAATATCACATGTAATATTATTTGATTTTCTGAATATCACAAGTGATATTCTGAGTATCACAAATGATATTCTGAATATCATAAGTGATATTCTATGATATTCAGAATGTCACAAGTGATATTATGAATATCACAAGTGATTTTCTGAATATCACAAGTAATTTTCAACTAATGTTTTGTAACATGAAAATCATAAGTGATATTCAGAAAACCATAAGTGATAGATATTCAGAAAATCACAAGTGATATTCAGAATATCACAGGTGATATTCAGAAAATCACAAGTGATACTCAGAATATCAATTGTGATATTCAAAAACATATGGAAAACGTAAGAAAATGGATGAAAACATAAGAAAATCATAAGTGATATTCTTCTGTTTTCGTCCGTTTACGTCCGTTTTCATACGCTTTCGTCCATTTTCATTCGTTTTAATACGTTTTCATCCATTCTCTTTCGTTTTCGTCCATTTTCATACGTTTTCGTCTGTTTTCAGACGTGCGTTTATGCTTTCATACGTTTTTGTCCATTTTCATACATATTCGTCCGTTTTCTTACGTTCTCATCCATTTTCTTACGCTGTCGTCCGTTTTCATACGTTTTCATCCATTTTCTTACGTTTTCTTAGGTCTTCATCCGTTTTCTTTCGTTTTCGTCCATTTTTCATACATTTTCGTCATTTTTCATATGTGTTTTTACGCTTTCATACGTTTTCATCCGTTTTCATTCATTTTCGTCCGTTTTTAAATGCTTTTGGCCGTTTTCAGACATTTTCATACGTTTCTGAATATCATAAGAGATATTCTGTGATATTCAGAATATCACAAGTGATATTCCGTGATATTCTGAATATCACAAGTGATATTCCATGATATTCTTTTCTGAATATCACAAGTGATATTTTTCATACGTTTTCATCCGTTTTTAGACGTGTTTTTACGCTTCCATACGCTTTTATCCGCTTCATACATATTCATCCGTTTTCTTGCGTTTTCATCCGTTTTCTTGCGTTTTCGTTTATTTTCATTCGTTTTCAACCATTTTCATCCATTTTCTTTCGTTTTCGTCCTATTTTTCATACGTTTTCTTCCTTTTTCATACGCGTTTTTACGCTTTCATACGTTTTCGTCCGTTTTCATAAAAATTCTTTCGATTTCTTACATTTTCGTCGTTTTCATCCGTTTTTCAATGTTTTTTTGCCATTCTCAGATGTTTTCATACGTTTCAAAATATCACATGTGTTATTCTGTGATATTCAGAATATCACCCCTGTGATATTCTGAATATCAAAAGGGATATTCGGAATATCACAAGTGATTTTCTGAATATCACATGTGATATTTTGTGATTTTCTAAATATCACAAGTGATATTCTGAGTATCACAAATGATATTCTGAATATCATAAGTGATATTCTGTGATATTAAAAAAATCACAAGTGATATTCAGAATATTACCAGTGATATTCAGAAAATCACAAGTGATATTTTGAATATCAATTGTGATATTAAAAAACGTATGAAAACGGATGAAAACGTAAGAAAATGGACGATTACGTATGAAAACAGACGAAAACATAAGAAAATCACAAGTGATATTCTGAATATCACTTGTCATATTCAAAAACATAAGAAAACAGACGAAAACGTAAGAAAACGGGCGAATATGTATGAAAACTTGGGTGATATTCTGAATATCCCTTGTGATATTCAGAATATCACTTGAGTGATATTTTGACTATCACAAAATATCACTTGTGATATTCTGAAATGTATGAAAATGTTTGAGAATGGCCAAAAACATTGAAAAATGGACGAAAACGAATGAAAACGACGAAAATGTAAGAAAAAGGAAGAATATGTATGAAAACGGACGAAAACGTATGAAAGCGTAAAAACAGGTATGAAAAAGGAAGAAAACAAATGAAAAATAGGACGAAAACGAAAGAAAACGGATGAAAATGGGCGAAAACGAATGAAAACGAACGAAAACGCAAGAAAACGGATGAAAACGTAAGAAAACATATGAATATGTATGAAACAGACAAAAATCGAATGAATTGTAAAAACACGTCTAAAAATGGATGAAAACGTATGAAAAATGGACGAAAACGAAAGAAAAAGGATGAAAAAGTATTAAAACGAACAAAAACGTATGAAAACGGACGAAAACGTATAAAAACAAAGGAAAACGTAAGAAAACAACCAAAAACATAAGAAAACGGACGAAAACGTATGAAAACGAACAAAATGTATGAAAACTGGCGAAAACGTATGAAAACGGGCGAAAACAGACAAAAACGTATGAAAACGGACGAAAATGTATGAAAACAGTAAAAAACATATGAAAGTGAGAAAAAAAATGTGAACTAAAAAAAAAGTTAATTAAAAAAAGGTAAACTAAAAGAAAAGTGAATTTAAAAAAAAAACGTGAATTGAAAGAACAACAAAAAAAGAAAGAAAGAAAGGAAAAAAGAAAAAAAAAGCCAAAACAACACCTACGTGAATTTTAAGAACAAAAAATAAAGAAAGACAAAAAAATAATAAAAAAGACAAAAAGAAAAGGAAAAAAAAAACACGGACTTATGTTTCCCATTTAATCTTAGGTTAATCCCCACCATTAGATCAAACTAGATGGATGGTGGGGATTTGTCCTTTGGTATGCATCAAAATTAGAGTATGCATTTGAATTTTTCCCTAAAAGAGATATGGTTTTGATTTAGTGATACGGGTTGTGTTGCGGGTCGGGTCAAACCCCACAAGAGTCGTTATAACCCTTGAGTTTGTTTGAATAATAATCTGAATCAGATTCTATTACACCAAATTCCAACAAAATCACCTCATACTCTCGTTCTTTTTTAATTTTTTCCTTCAACTCTTTTTTAGCCCATGACTCTTCTTACAATGTTTCTCTTAATGCCTCTTCATCTAATTTTAGTTGATATTCGTGTTCCTCAGTAAGCCATCCATCACCATTGACATTTTCAGGAACTTCAGTTTCTTCTTCGACATATATATGTTGATAAAAATCTTCCTCTTGTGTTTGGTCAATTGTTTCCTCTACCACCACCTCTTTTGACGATTGTGGTTGCGTAAAGGGTTTTAACAAATAATAAGACATGTAACTAATTAACCTTAAAATCAAGTATAAAAACATACGAAATTTGTTTACCTTTAGACATTTGCAAGGATTAATGTAAGATTGCGTAGTGGGACTAATTGAGAAAACTAAGTATAGAAAGGAATGTGTGTGTGTGTGAGAGAGATTACTCGTGTGTTAACCAAATAATAAACAAGTACAAAAGATTTTAAAAAAGTCAAATAAATAATTTTACAAGTACAAAAGACTTTTGACGAAAAAATAATATCAAGTACGAAAAGTACACATTGCAACAGTAACATGTACAGTAGCTACGACAGAACAACAAGCCAAAATCGAAGATTCAGACCGAATTGCCCTCATGTACTGCGCACGTGAGGACCGAGATAACAAGGAAAACTAACGAGCGTTAGATTTTGGACCAGCTGCGTAATAGTTTCGAGATCGTGGACTAAAAAAAGCAATAATTCCCGTTTTTAGATGTCGTATGAAATTTGGCATAAACGGTGAAATTTACTCTTCTTTTTATTAAAAGTTGAACGGTCTTTGCCAACTTGATTATTTTAACCCTTACGGTTTTACCTAAAGGAGTATGTTTTGACCAGTTTCACGACAAGACCATTCTTCCACTTCTATTAAAACTAGATTGAAAATGGCCAAAACAATTCAGTTTATGACAAACGAGTAGGGCTGAGCAAATCCACCCGAAAACTGACCCGAACCAACAAATCGACCAAAACTGGACCGGACCGAACCGAATCGAACTGGCCTTTTTCGGTCCGGTTTCGGTTTTGTATATATATTTCGGTTTATGTCGGTTTCAGTTCGATTCGGTTTTTGTCGGGTTTTTCGATTTTGATATCTATTTCTAGGTTCGATTCGGTTTTTGTCGAGTTATTCGATTCGGTTTCGGTTTTGATATCTATTTTCTTGGTTCGGTTATTGGTTTGAGTTTTTCCTTTTTTGTTTTCGGGTCGGGTCGGTTTTTGTCAGTTAGGCTCGGGTTTGACCCAATGCTCGTTTGAAACGAGCAAAGAACCCCGCAAGATTCCTTGTGGATTGGTCTGCTAGAAAATCTTCAAACCATGCGATTTTGGTTTATTTGCAGCGGATGTGGGATTCACTGGTGAAAGTTGGATGTTTTTATGGAGCAACCATGAAAGCGGCTTGACATGGAGGCTGGAGGTCTTTTGGAGTTTTGGTGCAAAAATTAAGCTTCACAAGGTAGCAAGGAATCTAGTGGGGTTCCTCTCTATTATTTTTTATAAATCGGGTTTTTTTTTGGGTAACCAGTTGCCATTTTGGCTACTTTAATTATCAATTTCCCCATATACAATTATACATAGAGGGATGACCCCACCGAATAAGGTTTAACTGATTTGTTCTGAGTGTTTTGTACACAACAACAACAACAACAAACCCAATCCCGCCGGGGGCGGGGTATGGGGGAGGTAAACTGTAGACAGATCCTACCCCTACCCCCGGGTAAACCCGGGAGTAGAGAGACTGCTTCCAACGAGACCTCCGGCAAGTGCAGGTGTGCGGGTGAGGTGAACGGAAAAGCGAGCATAAAGATCAAAAGGCAAAAAACAACAAGCAAAACAAGCAAAAACATGCAAAAACCGCAGACAGGCAGAGGCAAGGGGGCACACACAAAACACAAGCAAAGGAGCACAAAACAAAAACAAACCAAAACAAACCTAAGGGAGCAAAAACAAAGCAGAGCAAAGCAACGCCTGGAGCCTAAAGCTAAGGCAAAGCAAAAAAAGGGGCACTAAAACCTAAAGCAAAGCAACGCACGGGGCCTAAAGCTAAAGCAAGGCAAAGCAACGCACGGGCAAAGAAACCCAAAGCAAAAGCAAGGCAACAAAAAACCACAGCGCAAAGGCAAGGCGACAAAGGGCCACCTAAGGGCGAAACCTACAACGACCTAAACCCACAAAGCACCGAGCCGAAACTACCCGCAAATCCTAATTCTATCTCTCCACACCTTCCTATCTGAGGTCATGTCCTCGGTCAAGAGAAGCTCCTTCATGTCGAGCTTAACTCTATCCTCCCATCTGATCTTGGGTCTACCCCTCCTTCTCACACCTTCTGAGTGTTTTGTATGTCTATTTATTAGTAGGCCTTTTTGTTTCTTTTCTAGTTAGCATATAACCGAAGGTATGGCCAATTCTTCTTTCTTTTTGTCATTTTTTATCTCGTATATATATCATGGTATCTTACACCTTTTATCCAACTACTCCAACTAGATAGCATAGCTTCTTACCATGATTAGCGGTACATCTGCAAATTTGTTCTGGAAATTATCCTTTTTAACAAGTTGATAATCTGTTAATACGCAGCTGTATTATTGTGTATTAGATGTGTGTTAGTATTACAATAACAAGAAGTCACCGCCATCACAATTGGTTTTGCCTCTTTTTCATACTCGTCGATGTTGAAGTTTCTAGCTTTTTCGTTCCACAACGTGAACCTGACGGTGTCTCCTCTGTATGTGGTAGGAAGTCATATTAGTAGGTAAGCAGGAGTAGGAAATTAGGATTGGGAGTAGTTTTAATTTAGCATTAGTATAATTTAACTTTAGGTTATTTAGTTTCCAGGCTTTAACTCAGTACTGTACCTTTACATTTCATATTTATAAATTTTCCAAGTTTTTTTTTACCTGTTGCCTTAATTTTGGTTTTGTTACTTTCTACCCTTAAATCCTGTTAAAAAAAAAAATTTCCTGTTCATTAAGTTTCTATGAGCTTCTCCAGTTTATAGTAAGCTTTTGGTTTATCTTAAACTGTTTTTACTCTTAAGGTTTTTAAATTTTTTATACAAAAATTGAGATTCCCAAAAAATCCACTAATTTGTCCTCTTTGCCTTTAGCTTATAGATTGTTCTTATTTTCTATTTGTTTGTGCTTTTTATGACTTATTTTACTCGAATGTGCTTTAGATGTTACTTTTCATGCAAAAAACCAAAGCAGCCTACACCTTAAGGGGTGGTTGGCACAACCCTGAATATTAACTTTGATGACTTTTTTTTTTTAAAAATCAATTTGTATTAGCTTTGCGTAAGTTTATTTAGTAAGCTTTTACTTACCTTCAGCATTTTTATAAACATTATTGGCTTTTGCAATCTAGTTGATGATATTTTTATTTTATTTTTTTATAATTTTTTAACACGGCTTGTAATAAGGTCTAAACTGCCCTTGTAGTTTATTTTCTCGCTACATTGAGCAGCCCCTATTCATTTTTGGGATTATTTTGCTTATCTGCTTATTGTATAATGCTTTTTGTATTAGAAATTGTTTATATGTTAATTTGACTGATTTTGTTTGGGAAACCTATTATCAGGGACTGAAAAACTGAACTTACTCTAAATTTTTGAGCATGATATCCCTCCAAACAACCGGTTTCTGGCTAGGATTGTTTGGTTCTTGCACGTCGCCAACGTAAAGCACACATCCAATATAATCTGCGATTAGCAAGTGTGCAATTAGTTTGGCCATTGAGGATGAGTAAAAGTCGTTAGATGTATGTACCTGTTAATAATACGTCGTTCTTGTCAGCACGCAAAGCCAATTGACTGTAGTGTGCAAAATGAAAATGATGCAATGGAAATCCGTCTCCGGTAAATGGCTGGACATCTGTCAGTCTTCCGAGTATGAGTGTGAAACGATTGGGCAAAGTCTGCATCCATTTCTTTGTGTCCAATAATCCGAAACCGGTAATTGTGTATGTGCCATTTATCTGAAGGGTCTGCTCAAAACGGATGCGTTCCCTGCCTTCCGCGTTCGCCTGTACCGCTCCACCCTATAATGCAACAGGCCATTAGAAAGTGTAATGTAAGTTTACGTATTTCGTGTCTTAATAGATTGTGTCGAGGAACATTACCTGCTGGTCTAGTAACATGAAACTGACCGTTGGTTGCCTAGCTCCTCTATTTGACGTAACTGTCCACTTACGATATACTTTAACGCGCACGGCTTTTCCTATATCCGATGGTTTTAGATTAGCAACTCCAACTACTTGAACATCCTCCACCGGTTTTTTTCCTGCGGACTTTGCTATTGCAGCTAATGCAGCGTCACCTGACATTTGTCTTTGGAACAATACACGAACCGTACCGATTAGTATAGGTTAGTAAATGAAGGGACCAACAAAAGGATGTAGCTGCTGAAAGTACATTCATAGTAAATCATATTTAGGTAAACGAAACTTCCTAATCAAAGGTAGTGGCAATGAGTTTACAACAAATTTACCTTAAGAGGCAAATTCTATTCCTAGTACATGGAAACAAATATCTAAGCAAAGCAAAAGTGCGAGGAACTAACAAAGGGTACTATATGAAAGCTATTCGTGTGTATGGCAACATGGTAACAAAGGGACAGTCAGGGGCCGTGTCCTAACGACACAGCCACAGAGTAACTTCATGAGAAAACAGCGAACGTGAACTGGATTTGTATGAACAAAACCTGATCTCTGACAATTTTTTCAAGGAAGTCCCGGTACACGATATTTTTGCTGGTATTCGACGGTCTGTTGGGCTGGTCTTTGATGAGGATTTTCAAACCTTCAGGAGACGTGGCTCTTGAAAGTGCCACATACAGTTGTCCATGACCAAAGATAGGTTCAGGTAAATAAACGGCGATTTTATTCAAAGACTGGCCTTGACTTTTGTTGATGGTCATTGCATAACATACTTTGACCGGGAATTGTTTTCTTTTGAATACGAAAGGCAATTGTTCTTCTCTGTTAAATAACATTATTCGTGGAAGATACACTTTCTGTAGCATTCTAGTACCGGTGATAATTCTGCCTTCGATAATCCTAGCAAGCATCTGTGTAACGATCAACCACGTACCATTACAAAGGCCACCTGCTAGATTGAGGTTCCTGAGCAGCATAACAGGTGCTCCTATTTTAAGTTCAAGGTTATGTGGCGGGATCCCGGGAAATGTGAGTGTGTTTAAATATTCTTGTGGATACAGCAGTTCCGTGGCCCCGCCGTCATTCCCACGCGGTATAGCATCGTCGTCACTTTTATAAGTATGGCTAATACCAGATAGCATCTGTAACACCTCCGAGTTAATACCGTCAGCCGTTTCGTTTTTGGGACAGACAATAGCTCTTTCTTGTAAGGCTTCGACGGTTGGTGATTGTAGTATATTATCATCGTATATGAAACGTATAAGCTCTGATACAGCAGTATCGGAGTCCGGTATACGATACATATCAGGTATATGTATCCAAGAAGTATTGTGAGGATCTGTTTCATCAGTACTACCAACAACACCGTTCCCTATATCGAGTAACCATTGGGAAAACGCGGCGGTCTCTCGCACCTGTTCAGCAGAACCCTGCATCCTCTTTACTCTCATGTTTTCTGTCAACAGATGGGGTTTGAAATGTTTCCACAGGTAAGATTCCGTAATGCAAGAAGATATGATTTGTTGTTTAGTACCTCTCTTCTTGACAGGTAAAGTCTGCCTGAAGTCGCCACCTAAGATGATAGATTTCTTGCCAAAAACATCCATTGGAGAATCCATAAGATCTCTCAAGGTACGGTCCAGAGTCTCGAAACATCTCCGGTCACTCATGGGTGCCTCGTCCCAAATGATGATATCAGTTTGTGCGAGCAGATCTGCCAATTGGGTATGTTTTTTAATGGTGCACATGGATTCGTTTGTTAGGTCAAGTGGCAGCTTAAACCTTGAGTGAGCGGTACGGCCTGATGGTAACAAAAGTGAAGCAATCCCTGAAGATGCGACCGCAAGAACTATCTTTCGCTGAGCTCTGAGCGTGTAAATTATACTTTTCCATACATACGTTTTTCCGGTCCCTCCGTGCCCATAAACAAATATTAGTACTTGCCTGTTGTTCGAACTTGCTTCGACAACTGTATCAAAAATCCTTCGTTGTTGCGTGTTAAGGTTTGGCAGCAAACGATCCCTTTCACTGGCCATTGTTTCAGGATCATAGCTCCTTTCTTCCATGACCGTTCTGTTTTGGAGAATTTCTAACAGACGGCGTGGAGGAAGGTGCATGTCAAAGTCCGTAACAGATTTTCCATAGAATCTAAGAATCGCTTCCAACTCATACAAAATCCCACCCTGTAACTCTTCGTCGTTCAGGTTCACATCAGGCATACGTAGGAGATCCGACAATATTCGCGGTATATCGTCGCTCATGAGGCGCCAGTGGGTGTTCCATAAAGAAAGTGGGTTACTTACGTTGCAAAATATAAGAATTTGACAAAATAATTGCCGGAGCTCTGCAGCTGTAGCTGTTAAAGCTGCTTCTACCAAAGCAAGCGACCATTCTCCGTCACCTGCCAATAAACCCATCGCTTCACACGCTGCTCTATTAGTATGTTAAATCTGACTATCAACGGTATGTATGCCCGGAAATGACGTACATCCTTTCTGATGACACAACAAAAGTCTTTGGTAAAACAGATCGCCGGCACTCGGATGGATATATGTTAGCCTGCCAATAGATGGTTTGTTAAGATTTCGCCTCCGAGACCAAAAGTTTTGTTGCTTGTTCCATACGAATTCAGAGGGGAAATCCAAGTATGTTAAGTGCCTACCGACTGTATATTGAGCATTGAAATCTAACCATTGCGTGAGTGTCGTCTTTTTGTTGGTTGGATTATCAGCAACAGACTGTAAAGTGTCGTCCCTTCTGAAACTGACACGCTGCATGTTTTCAAGGTGGACCGCCAGTATTTGTACAGCCGGATCTCTGTGGTGGATATCAAATCCGAATATCCGCCAGCAGGCTTCGTGTGGGCCTACATACCTTGCATCTAGATAATTATTTATCTCATCAATTCTGATAGCAGGCGAACGGCTAGTCGAAGGTACGTCCCCCAGAACTCTTCTGGTAATATGCGTGACTATACGATCTGTGCCCTTAGAAATGTACTTGAACAAATACTTGATAAGCATCGTCCATTCGCAATACTCTACATTAATATGGGCGTAAAACCGTCTAAGCAACGACATGTTATACGGTACAACATACCCACTATCCAACCGAATATTCTGTCTAACTGTAGCATTCCCACTAGCACGCCGCCTATAATGTACGTATCCTTTTTTGTCGATGAATGTAGCATCACAGAACGGTTTTGGGAACCCCTTTGTGCATGTGTCGCCACCTTTCATGCAAACTGGTGATCTATTCACCAAACCGCAAGGACCGTGCATCGTAAGTTCTGTCACGATGCGGTAACCTTCCGGATCGGACGCCGGGTTGGGCAATTCAGCGGATACGTATCGATCGATCTGTGCATTTGTACGTACTCTTGAATGTTCTTGTATCCACAGCAGCAAGTGGTAGTGTGGTAGCCCCCGCTTTTGAAACTCGACAGTGTACAAAAGTACAAAAAACGTTAAATGGATCAGGAAAGTAGAAAGTAGAAAACACACGGTTAAGCATATGTATTTGAAAAACAGCACGTACCGGCTGCGACTGGTCCAAAAGGCCTTCCTTCACGTAGATAAGAAATGAGGTGACGGATTTTCATTTCAAAAACACGGTCGAAAATATCGGGCCTGTCTGCTACAGTGACATTCGGAAAGTCTTGCATAAAATCTAATATTTCTGGCCATTTAACGTTGCAAGTAAAGGTGATGAATAAAGATGGATTTCCATGAACTCGGCAGATGGCAAGGGCATCTAAATAGTGGCTATACATGTAGCGGGGGCCTCCGACAAATGATGCTGGAAGTATAGTTCTGGCCCCCACATCAGAACCATTCCGATCGCCCCTTGCTATCGCATCGTATACCCCGGATAGATAGTCATTCCTGATGTCGTCCTGATGCTCACGAATGAAATCCAGCCGGTATTGCTCGACACCACAATAAGCGGTAACAACATATTGCTGGAAAAGTCTCCCGCCCCTCGTTAATAAACTATACTCCCTAAAACGGTCACGTAATTGATACGCATAATACATTTTCATTGACAACTTCTTGTCCTCGTCCAACGATTGGCTATTGATGTTCCACAACCGTAACCCAATATGGAATCCGTCCTGTCCAAAAATAAATAGCAAAGGAAACTGCAACGACATATAAGACAGGTGTAATTTACTGATCCTTTCCGGTTCGCCGGCCCATCTATGGATAACAATATCGTAGTCAGTCCCTGTGTCAGGACCCCCCTCGTAGACAATTGCCCCTATCGAGTCCCCAGACGGAAGTTCATACTGGCGTGGACCTGCCACTACAAATAGCCTGATTTTAAACTCCGGAACGTTTCCAGCTTCAAGCATGTCCCTTGCTGTTCTGAATATATGAACCAATCGATTGTGCTCGTCCAACAAATGAATCAAACCCTGTACAATCTCCGGACGCAATGTCCTGCCTCTGGTATCAAATGGCTTCAAACGATTCTCCACCTCATTTTGCGTATCAAAGATGTACAATTGCAGGAACCTTGGATCGTTATTCTCAACCGGGCAAAGACTACCTATCCGATGATATATCTGCCCCGAGATTTTGAACACGTAAGGTCCACGACCTCTATTAATCGAATCATCTGTCTGAGCTCCGATGGAAGTCATAGCAAACATGGAATTGTAAGCTCTCACATTCTCCATAAAATGCCTATCTGTAAACAATTGCCTTATATAAGCAGGGTACTCGGGCTGCCGTCTTAGCACCACCTTACCACCCATACAACACTTGTGGTATTTTGGAGAATGTGCACTCGTATGCGCTAGCCTTTCCTCAAACCAAAACAACGCCTTGCAATGGCTACAAACACGGTTACATAGTCCCAACGATACATACTCAGGCGGTGCCCCTGCAGTTGGCAATAAAACCGAATATTAGAACATATCAATACCACAAACGTTGGCCGTAAAGAAAAACTGTTGGTACTAAAATAACAGAAATAAGCATACCCCTATGCCCCTGTTGAGGAACCTCCTCGCGTGCACCTGCACGTGTCGCACGTGTTTGTCTCCTAGGTACTGTACCATACCGAGCTACAATAAAGAAAAGCATAGACACAACAACGTGAGCAACTTGAATAAACTGATAAACACAAAACCTAAGAACTGAAAGAAGGTAGTAAAAAAAATTGCAAATACCTCGGCCAACAGTCGAAGGCGCTGAAGGGCGAGCAGATGGCAAAGTGCCACATTCCGGCCTTATGACGGCCATAGGCCTGACGGTAGACATCTGAGGCCGCAAACCAAAGCCTGTAGAAATAGGCAGACAATCATTTGATGGAACTGGACCAGGAGACTGATAGCTGTCCTGTACATTAGCGGACACCACCGGTACTGTAAAAAAGAAAACCAATATCGCACCCATCAAAAGGTAAAAAACATGTAGGCCAACAACATAAATGATACATACCAAGAAATAAAGTAACAGACCTTGAATGACAACGGGAAAGGAAGAACTACTGCTTCCGGTTGCAACATTAGCTGCAACAACATCGAAGAGCGAATGACAATACAGAATAAGAAATCGTACCATTCTATTAATTTTCTAAGCTGACTTAACATACAGATCGTACTATTGTTCATGTTAGTCACAATAGCTTTTTATGATGCCAAAACAGAACGGCTTTCCTCATGAATATTGAAACTTATGTGACAAAATTTATCATCTGAACGGTATTTTTGTTCTGCTGTTAAGAATCCTGGATCAATACACGCATATTGTACGGAGGTGCCTAACTGTCATGGACCTGTATCGTATTCCAACAGCTATGTTCCGAGGTTTTTCGATAGTTAATTATATATGCCAGAAGGAACCCATACATCCTGGTTTATAGTATCATAGATCGCTAACAATAGTTGAATGAAAAAGTGTTTGCTTGTTAGGCTTTTGTGGTGGTAAGTTTTACCAGCAAGTTTCGAGTAAGAATAGGCACGCTATTGTTTTAAAAAAGGAACCACCCTGTAACCTATTGCTGATCTTAAAAGCAGAAGATTACACTACCATTCATTAATGTGGTACGAATACATTCTTACCTGATGGCCATACAGTTTAAAAAAACGACTTTACTGTCCATTAAAAAAAATGTGTCATTTAAGTTCGACAGGTCACAATTTTTTTTGATCTCACAACAAAGTATACTTTTAGCATTATTAAATGAATCTTGACTGTCAAGGCTCCGTATTCCGATCAAAGAATCAAACTATTCGAGTAAGAGATTTATCATCTGTTACAAGGCTATGTAAACAGTTATGCTCATCCATGGAAGAGCTTTTGTCTCCAATAATGTTATATAACATTAATATTGTTGCTTAGAACTTACTAATACATATAGTTCTTGCAGCTGCGTAGTGGCTTCCATCTTTTCCGAAGTTTGTTATCTTGTTCCATTGCACAATCCATAAAGAAGAGGCAAAAAGAGTTGCTTGCAGCTATAAATGTCCATGTTATAGTACATTTTGTTGTTGTTGTTGTTGTTGTTGTTGTTCTTTTTTGCCTATAATTTATGTATTTCTTCATTTGTTGCACTTGCTAATTATTTTAGTAGATTTTTGGTTGACAGATCTTCTATAGCTTTTGCTTTAGGATATGGTTGTTTCTTTTACCTATCTGCAGAACATGTATGTAAATTGGCTGATCTTTTTTATAGCAATTCAAGCACCTCATATATAATGAACAAACAAAAACCTGGTTTTAGTTGAAATCCTCTGCCTCACATGGTACCTTTCTCTGCTTTCTGAAGCACAAATTTACAGATTCACTAACTGAAAAGGAGGGTAGATGTAAGATGGCTTTTAAACGCTGGCTAATGTAATTTGGTTATTTTATACTACTGAAGCTTTATTATTGAGCTGGTCATATTCAAATTACATTCACGTTTCTTTAGCTGATTGCATATAGTCATAGATGAACTGATTCTAGCTTTGACCGAATGATGTTCTGAAAATATCATTTAGTGACTGATAGATGTCATCAAACTGCAGTCATGTTAAGGTAACAGTATATTTTTATTACGCCTCTGTTCACCTGCAATATTATGATGAGGTGCAGATCTGTGGATGGTTTAGGGCAGTTTCTAGAATTCACGTTTAATCGTTCATACATTACATATTAGGGGTGCTCAAGATAGTGTTGGATATGCTTATATTTGTTTGTAGCCGTTTAAGATAGTAAAAAAATTTGAGTGTTGGACAACTTCTGATCCTCGAGTTTTGGACAGGTCGGTTTATTAAAAGGATGTGTATTTGCTAAGAATGTTGGTTTTAAGATTATACATGATTTGTTTAGTTAATATAGTTTAGATTAGGGCATCATATATTTGTACTTATAAATCCATTTGTGTTGTGTTTCAGGCATAGTACTAAGAAAAACGGAGAACCTGATGGAACATGAACCCTTAGTACGATCTTTCATAAGCCATGTTCTGTCTATGGCGTTGGCATGCGTTGCAAGATAAGTTGAAGGTTTCGGATCAAAAGAGTTATTCCGTTTTAACTTAGTTCATCAAGGGGTTGTATTTTTTATTTTATTTTCTAATTTTTTAATAATCAGATACGCTTCAAATAGAATAGTTCTAACATGTAAAAAATAGGCCGTTTTCCGTGAGTAAAGATGCCCATGATTTTATGATGTTTTCATGGCCCCTAAAAGCCAGTTTTACATAATCGCTGGCATCTACTTACATTGATGTGAATTACGCAATACTTCACTCATGGCTTACATCATTCTAAAAATTTTTAAATTATAACAATCTTTAATTATTACCGTATTTAAAACCCAAAGATGTATAGTCTATGGTAAAACTTTTCTTACCAATGAAAGTGCATCTTCAAATTCTATGGCTATCGATAATTCTAAGTTTTACCCATTCGTATTATTCAAAAGTATTGCAACAACAACATCAACAGTTAATCTTATCAGGTTATGTAGAAGTATTATATGAAGAATAGCAGTTTTATCTGAAGATTCTAGTGAAAACAGGGGAAAAAATACTGAAGCACTCACCAATGAAGGGAATATCAGCAACACAATGTTCGACGGCCTCGTAGCCTGTAAATAAAAATGGGTAAGACAAATGGCAGTAAAAATGAGCATACATATGCACAACGAACCACGAAAAAGGAATGTGCAATACCATTTTCAGCGGACGCCGATGCGTCACCCACCTTCCGCTTCCCCTTGGCAGTAGTATCAACAGCCTCCGGAAATCGATTGTGATCATTCGTGACCGTCAAACGGCACGTACCAGGTTCATTAATAACAATGCCTTTCGACGATCCCACGGAAGCAACAACAGCATTTACAGCTGAAGCCCTCTCAACGGTGCCGTTTACAGACCGTAATTCATCATCCACTTCCATAAGCATACCGAAGGTAGCAGGCACATCCCCGGTACTGACCGAGTTACCAGTAACATAACCCGTAAAAGGAGCATGACCATCGAAAGGTTGAACTATTGTGTCACTATTCGCAGAACCATCAAGACGACGATCATAACTATCCACACCACTACCAAGACCAACAGACCCGCCCCCCTCTAACGTTTGGTCAACACTATGTCGACGGACAGCCCTACTTTTAGTTCTCATACTTACAAAGGCAAGACAGCAAAAGACCCAAAAACAACTAAACAACAAACAAATGACACGCATATACGACCAGCACACTAAAAAAAAAAATCAAAGATAGTACCTACAAGAGTTAAGCAAGCGAATATTACCTAACACGAAAGCAACGACAGGAGATCTAAGCAAAACGTGTATAAATCCGACTGTTTAGCAGGAAAAAATGGACAAAGGAAGCAGGATAGAGATGAAGGAAGCGGTGCGTCGTAAACAGCGACATACAATACAAAAAGGGAAAAAAACGGTAAAAAGAATATCGCCCAAAATCGGGCCTGGTAAAAAGAGTAGTAATGGGCTAAGGCACAATAGAAACGGGCCAGTGAAATGAAGCGTAAGCCCTAAATGACAAATCATGCGTCGTTTACTTCCTTGAAATTATATATATAGTAATATGACCAAATCATATCAAGACCACCTACCTTATGGGCCTTATTTCGGCAAAGGCCCTATGTTTTTGGTTACTTTTGTAAGACTAAGATCTATAACTACACCCGCGTTAAGCTCAAAGGGATGACATATATCACACTTTAAAAAAAACACACTAAATAACAGTGTAACTGATTTGTTTGTTAGGACCATAAGCCTTATCATGTTATGCATTTAAGCATCAATTATGGCAGGTATCTTTTATAATCATTTAGGGCCGTTTGTTTGACATGTATCGCACTGTTGGAATCAAATGAAAGTCATGTTAACTTCTTTGTTACAAAGTTTGGCTACAGAAAAACTCATAGGACCCGGTTTCAACAATTCCATGGCAAGAGGGTAGGATTTAAGATTCTTTCCACATTTATAAAAAATCACGCCAAAAGTCACCATGTTGATTTGTTTGATTTGATTTCACATTCTCTCTCTATATTATTTAAATATATACTTTAACATTTTGTAGGTCCTACTTACTACTGTATATAATAATATTATATAAAATATATTCCCAATTATATTTTACAAAACAAACAACATTAATACTATCAATTATTTTTATTTCTTTCAAATCAATCTCAAATTCAAATCCAATTCTAAACCCACTTACAAACCAAACGGGTCCTTAATTTTATACATATATTTTCAAAGCAGACTTCACATACTCATTTCAGCATCAATTGACTAGTTTTGCCTTTAATTTTGATAAATCTAGTTTACTTTTGTGTATAAAAGTAATAGTTAAATTTAAGTATTTATACGCTAGTATGTAATTTAACATAAACATTTAATATAGAACATAAAAAATCTGTCATGCCTTAAATTTTTAAAAGCAACTAATAGTATCACAAATCTTTCTTAATTTCACAACCTTGATAACAAGAGTTCTCAAAGAAAAGTATTTCCATATTAAACAGTTTTAGTACATTGTTCACGAAATACAAGTTAATATGTGCTTTTACATGACCTTTGTTGGTGGTTATTTGCCCAGAAGAGGGTAAAGATAATCAAAGACCTAACTACGTACCAATGAATGGTTACCGAATATCACTTGGAATCGTGTTATCACTTTCCAAAGTAAACTATTTGACCCTAATGCCTGGGTATCACGAATATCTACTTGGGATAAGACCAAATGTTTGTTATTGAATTAGGCACAAATCAATAACCCTTTGCGTTTAAGTGTTATGTGTTTTCTGTATATCTACCCTCATGCATAAATGATTTCCTATATATAGGAAAATACTCATGGCTAGTCAAATGGAATTATGAGAATTAATCGGCCTATTAATCTCAACATAATTACCCCCATTATAGCCAAAAATAGTGGTTACATGACCAATAAACGTGGTCATGAGTGCAGATGTAACTGTCATTTGAATAGGTCAAATCAGTTACATATTCAGCTAGTACTCTAGCAGCATAATCAACTTAGCACTAGCAACAGAAACTCTGCTCAGCAGCAGAATCATACTACTAGCAGTAGTATCACTGTTTAACCACTATTTCAGTCAGGGTAATCAGGGACTTAATGGGTGTACACTCCGTACCTCCAAACCCATTTCCAAGTATGATTTGATCCCTCAAGTGCACTAAATTTTCCAACAATCCTCCCCAAATTTAGTTCACTTCCTTTGCATGAAAATCAAACATTAAACAAAACATATGCATAAACGAAAATATCCTGAGGATTGAATTTCCATCTTAGTACATTACACGTTCAAATATTCGAGAATCAGGGTGTTCTAAGAATTGAACCCTTCAACCCATTTGAATACCTGAAGATAAAATACACATACATTTTCAAACACTTAAACACTCCTGACACTATACGAGCCATGTGTCCATATCCAATTCATAAATGTTGTAAAAGCTAAAAGTCCATAGCTTCCTGAAGCGGCAAAACTTCAACATTCACATAGGTGGTTCCTGTTTATTTATGCTCCTGCTTAGCACTTTTTCAAAGAAATTAACCATTGAGAAGTAAAGACTTCATCCTCCTTTTCAGCAGGTTTTGAGCACAACCTTGGGATGTAACATAAAACATGTGCTCCAGTCCACTGAATGTTCAGCTTTCCACATTGAACTCAGCTCCCAAGTTACCTTAGGAGGGAGTTGGGTGTCTTAGCATTCAGTGACAAAGTTAGACTTAAACCCATCCCTTTAGCGGACTTTATAACCAAGTCTCTAGCAAGACCCTTCGTCAAGTGATCAGCTAAATTTTGTTGAGATCTAACAAACTCTATAGATGTCACCCCATTCATGATAAGCTCACGAATCATGCTATGCCTGACACCTAAGTGTCTAGACTTCCCATTGTAAATCTGGCTATAAACCTTTGCCAATGTAGCAGCACTATCACAACGGATATAAATAGGTGCTATAGGTTTAGGCCATAATGGAATCTCAAGAAGCAAGTTTCTCAACCATTCAGCTTCTTTATTAGCAACTGCTAAAGCCACAAATTCAGATTCCATTGTTGAACTGGTGATACAAGTTTGCTTCTTGGATGCCCAAGAAATTGCACCTCCACCAAGTAGGAATACCCATCCACTGGTAGACGAATTTTCTCCAGTGTTACTGATCCAACTTGCATCAGTGTATCCTTCCAACACTGAAGGATAACCAGTATATGAGAGACTATAATCCATAGTTCTCTTCAAATACTTCAGTACCCTCTGAATTGCTTGCCAGTGCCGAGCACTAGGATTACTAGTATACCTGCTCAGTTTACCCACTGCAAAAGCAATATCAGGCCTTGTACAAGTCATGGCATACATCAGGCATCCAATCACCCTAGAATACTCAAGTTGAGATACAGCTTTGCTAGTATTAGGCATAAGCTTCTCAGTGGTATCCATGGGAGTACTTACTGGAGTACAATCAAAGTAATTAAATTTCTTCAGTACCTTCTCAATATAATGAGGCTGAGAAATCGATATACCATTACTTTCATGTTTGATCTTTATACCAAGGATAACATCAGCCTCCCCCATGTCCTTCATGGAGAACTTTGATGACAAAAATTCCTTTGTCAGGTCAACCTGATTTTGGTCAGTGCCAAAGATCAGCATGTCATCAACATATAGACAAATGATGACTCCTTTACCAGATTCATCAAATTTGCTATATACACATTTGTCAGCCTGGTTAAGAACATAACCATTGGACAAAACCACTTCATTAAATTTTTGATGCCATTGCTTAGGTGCCTGTTTCAGTCCATATAAAGACTTAATCAGTTTACACACCTTGTTTTCATTGCCAGGCAAGATGAAGCCCTGAGGTTGGTTCATATAAACCTCCTCATCCAATTCACCATTCAAGAAAGCTGTCTTCACATCCATCTGATGAATAATCAGATTGTGAATTGATGCCAAAGCAATCAACAATCTTATGGTACTGATAAGTGCCACAGGGGCATAAGTATCAAAGTAGTCTATCTCAGACTTTTGTCTAAAGCCCTGAATGACTAGTCTAGCCTTGAACTTTTCAATAGTTCCATCTACCTTCATTTTCCTTTTGAAAATACATTTGCAACCAAGAGGTTTGCAACCTGGTGGTAGATCAACCAACACCCAAGTGTTGTTGCCCATGATGGAGTCAATCTCATCATTTATTGCTTCTTTCCAAAAAGCAACATCCTGGGACTTCATTGCTTCTCCAAATGTTTTGGGATCATCTTCAACAATGAAGCAATAGGAGTATTGGTCAGAGACCTCATTCCTTGTACCTTCAATTAAATATAATTGAAACTCAGGTCCAAATGACTTTGGATTCCTGATCCTTTTGCTCTATCTGAGCTCAGGTTGTTGAACCACAACTGCATCAGGGGCCTGAGATGATAATTCATCAGGGACCTTTGATACACCAATGTCATCAGTTCCATTTTGAATCCTTTGAATTGGTCTATGGACCGATGAGAATCTATTCTCATCAAAGAGTGCATCCCTTGATTCAATTATTGAGTTAATTGAAACATATTCATTAGGTTCAATAACATAGAACCTGTATGCCTTGGAATGCTCAGCATATCCAACAAAGATGCATTCAATGCCTCTTTCACCCAAAGTTTTTAATTTTGGATCAGGGAGTCTTACAACAGCCCTACAACCCCAAACTCTGAGATAATTCAGGTTGGGTTTCTTTTTAGTCCAGAGTTCATAAGGGGTAACCTTGTTCCTTTTGTTGGGAACCATATTTAATAAATAGCAAGCTGTTAACATTGCTTCACCCCAGAACCCTTGACTCAGTCCTGAGTAGGACAACATGGAATTAACCATCTCCTTCAGTACCCTGTTTTTCCTTTCAGAGATACCATTTTGTTGAGGAGTATAGGGAGCAGTCGTTTCATGGATTATACCAACAGACTGAAAATACAGAGTATCCATGTACTCACCTCCCCTATCAGTCCTGAATCTTTTGATCAGGGACCCAAGTTGCAATTCAACTTCAGTTTTAAATACCTTGAATTTATCTAATGCTTCATCCTTGGTATGTAACATATAGACATAGCAAAACCTAGAAGCATCATCAATAAATGTCACAAAGTACTTCTTGTTCCCCAAAGAGGGAGTGGCATGCAAGTCACACAGGTCATTGTGTATAAGCTCCAAGAGCTCAGTCTCACGTTTAACACCCTGAAAAGGTTTCTTAGTGATTTTGGTCAACATGCAAGTTTTACACTTTTCAGTGTCCATGTCAAATGCTGGGATTAACCCATCCTTAGACATATCTTGCATCTTTTTATAGTGTACATGGCCAAGTTTAGCATGCCATAGGGTAGAGTCATTTAGTTTAGAGGTTGACATAAAGGCTGAGTTAACAATATCAGTGACAATATTAAGCCTGAACATTTGATTACACAAATAGCCAAAACCAATAAACACACCATGTTTAGACAATATAAATTTATCAGATTCAATAACTTGTTTATATCCATGATTATTCAAAACACTACTTGAAACCAAGTTCTTCCTTATATCAGGAACATGAATAACATTAAACAAAGTTACAATCTTTCCAGAACTAAAATTAAGATTTACACAACCACGACCATGCACTAAGGCTGTTGACTCATTTCCCATGTGAAGAATAGAACCATCATTCAGTGGCTCGTAAGTCTTGAACCATCTTCTATCTTTGCACACATGAACGGTTGCTCTAGAGTCAACCCACCACGCAACATCATCATCCTGCACATAGTTAGATTCAGATACATATGTAACATAATAAACCTGAAAAGATTTATTAAACATATTCTGACCTTTCAGTGAGTTGGAAGAACCACCACTCCCTGAACCACTAGTGCCTGAACCATTGGTTTTACCACCAACCTTAACACCTTTGCAATCCCTTTTAATGTGAGCCGATTTGCCACATTTCCAACAAGTAGGTGTTGCCTTCTTGTTAGGATCAGCCCTTGTGTTATCCTGATGTTTACGTTTGCCTTTATTGTCATTGTACCTGGTGGAATTGTTATGTTCCACCATATTGACAACAGATGCGCCAGTAGCATTGCTACTCTTTGGCTTGTCATTATCCTGCGCCCTGAGGGATTCCTCAATACGCAGATGACTACCCAACTGAACAAGTGTCAGTTCTTCCTTCTTATGTTTCAAGGTATGCTTGAAATCTTTCCAAGAAGGAGGTAATTTGTCAATGATACAAGAGACTGAAATAGCCTCATCCATGTTCATTTTATGTTGTGTAAACCTTCCAAGTATTGTTCTATAACTGGTCTTGAATTAGTCATTTTGTAATTTGTGAAATTACTTACAAGAAACTTCTTACTTGAAGCATCCTAAGTCATATATTTGGCTTCCAAGGAATCCCATAGTTCTTTGGAAGATTCAACATTCTGATAAATGTCAAAGAGAGAATCAGACATACCATTGAGGATTAAACCTCTGCAGACATAATCATCATTCTCCCATTTGCTTCTTTTCCTTATCTGTTCCATAGTAGCATCATCTCCATGATCTTTAGGAATAGAAGTGCTTAGAACATACACCACATTCATGCTTGACAGCTGTAACACCCCTATTCTCGTATAGCAGCGGAAGCTAAACAAGGGTATTACTTATTAACACAAAGTACAAATACAGAAAACGACTCTAAAATGAGACGTTTTTAAAACATTATCATTCGAATTTATTCATAATATCATAGTAGAGGTCCCATAATGTACATAATAAGTTTAAAATGTTATCGAATGATAATATGCATAGTCTTCAAAATATCCATTCCGTCTGCCTTCACCAGTGTGCCAGATATATCTTACGGACCTGAGATAAAACATGCCGAATGTCAACACAATGGTTGAGTGAATTCATAGGTTTAAATAATGGACAATTAGTTTTCAGAGTTAAAGTGATAATTACAACGAATACAATCATCGGGTAAGTATATTATTGCATCTAAGCTCATGGAACTCAAACTGACGGTATACATCAACAATGATATATAGAATAATAATGGCCCCGTGTAGGTACTTGTCATATACCTAGAGTTACAAATATAGCATGTTTGGTTACTTATCAAGCTAACACAAACGGGACTCGTCAATCCCGATAGGCCTATCTACTATATCAGCGTTCACTCGCAAGTGATTAATGGTCCATGATTTGGGGGACTTTTGGCATAGGGAACTTAGACACAAGCAATAATATATAATCAGGAAATCATACAATTTAGCAATAATTGTCCGTAAATAAAATTTTTGGCATGTATCTCCCCTAAGAGCTTATAAAAATGTTTAAGTAAAAGTTGGGGTTATGAACTCACCATAGTATTTAGTAGTGGATAATAGCAACAGATAGTGTATGGCGAGACCACGATCTTTAACGACAACCTATGAGAGTATAGTGATCGTGTCTTAGTATAGAGCAAGATATTAGTGTACGAGTATATGTAAAGTTATTGACTTGATTAAGATGTTGTACATGTATCTTATATACCATACAAGTTAATACAATTTTCGTGAATCAAGTGAAGGTTGTGACTTGTAAAAATGATATTCATATAGCTAATATGTGATATGGTCATTTTCTATAAGTTGTCGAGGTCGGGAATATGAGTCAAATAAATGATCAAGTCTCAATAATAAGTTTCGGGTCATCAAATCCCAAACTAGTCATGCGGCTAGATACATAACCTTGAGACATCAATCAAGACCATAGCCGTTGTTATGTATCGGCTTAGAAGGCCTTGAGGCAACAGCCTTGGTTTAGTCTTGGTGTGTTTCGGCCCCAAGAGGTCAAAACGCCACCAAAAGTCTTTAGCTATGGCTATTTTTCAGTCTTAACAGGTCTAGTTAGTTTTGCAGTTTCTAGCCTTTGTCTTTCATTTTCAGGATAAACTGTCCGCGTTGTCTTATGTAAAACATCTTTCTGAAAAACTTTACTGTTTGATACTTTCGACGATTCGGATCAGAAAAGGGTCAAAACTGTGATTTATTGGTCAGATCAGAACTCTTATTAGCACCTAATTCCATCTAGTAATCTTCATTTAGCTATAACTTTTTAACCACAAGCCCTTTTTAAATGATTCAAAAGCTCAAGTTCTAATTTTTACTTCCTCTAGCAGCTTATTAAGGTCATACAAGTTCATGGCTTATGAATTTATATCAAAGCTTAACAAGATTACTAGTTACTTCCTGGTTGTACCAAAACAAATTTCTAACAAGTTTAACTTATGTTTTGCCTTGTGTTCAGCTATGTACAACATCAAACCAAGTCTTAACAACATATGCAAGTTATTCAAAACATGAAAAATCAAAAATGAAGGAGAACATAAGATTCAACGACAATCTTACAAAGATTGGATGGAAGTAACAAGAACTTCAAGGACAACTATCCTAAACCTTCAAGCCTTCTACCACTTAAATCCTTGCAAACTCTTATCACCTTGAGCTAGGTACTTCAAAAACAACTTACGTTCAGCCTTTAATCTTCTTGTGTAGCTCTTAAACTAGCCTTGGAATCACTAAAACAACTCTTGATCTAGGTAGGACACACCCTGGTCTTCATCTAAGTAAAAATATAATACTTACAAAAATGTTAAAACTTATCAATATACTTCAACTAAGTATATTAAAAGTGTGATAAGCCTAACGGAATGCGCTTATATTGTTAAAATTTAATAACGTAAGTTTGATCACACGTATTACGTAAGAAATAAAATGCTCACGTAAAAATGACAAAATGACAATAGTTCACATAAAATATGACTGTTGGTGAAATATGAGTATTTTGAACACATAGACTTATCCTAGTCTTGTGTTGGTCGTGAGGAAAATTCACACGATTAAACTTTCGAGATTAATTATAAAAGTAATTAAAAGTAATATTATTAGACATAAAATAGTTAAAATATAGACCTGAAATTTGCGAGGGGCTACAGCCTCCCCCGGTTGCGGGAATCATGTCCTCAAGATTTAGGTGTATGTACCCGAGAAGAGATGCGGATATCTCTGTCGCATTTGGTCCTCTCTTTCCCAGGTGTATTCCCTCGGCGAGAATTCCAACGTACTTTGATAATGGGGATTCGACTTTGTTTCAACTGTTTGACCTCACGGTCCATTATTTCAACAGGTTCTTCGATGAAATGTAGTTTGTCATCAAGTTTGATCTCGTCGAGCGGAATGACAAGGCTTTCGTCGGATAGACATTTCTTAAGATTTGACACGTGGAAAGTGTTATGGATTCCACTTAATTCTTGAGGTAGCTCAAGTTTGTATGCTACTGGACCAATCCTTTCCAGAATTTTGAATGGTCCAACGTATCGTGGACTCAGTTTTCCACGTTTTCCAAAATGAATTACGCCTTTCCAAGGCGAGACTTTTAGCATAACCCTGTCTCCAACTTGAAATTCTAAGGGTTTTCGCCTAGTATCAACATAGCTTTTCTGGCGATATCTAGCAGCTTGTAGTCTGCTTCTGATCTTAATAATCTTTTCAGTTGTGTCCCATACAATCTCTGGACCTGTGAGTTGGACATCGCCAACCTCATTCCAGCAAAAGGGAGATCGACACTTTCGACCATACAAAGCTTCGAAAGGTGATGATTTAAGACTGGAATGATAGCTATTGTTGTAAGAAAATTCGACTAACAGTAAATGGTGGTCCCAACTTTTACCAAAGTCGATAATACAAGCTCGTAGCATATCTTCCAAGGTTTGTATGGCTCTTTCGCTTTGACCGTCGGTTTGCAGATGATATGCAGTACTCATGTCTAGCTTAGTTCCAAAAGCTTTCTGGAGTGACTGCCAGAAATTTGAAGTGAATCTACTATCTCTATCTGAGATAATCGAAATTGGAACACCGTGCCTAGAAACTATTTCCTTGAGATACAGCTTGGTCAGCTGGTCCATATCATAAGTTTCTTTGATTGGAATAAAGTGAGCAGATTTTGTAAGACGGTCAACAATCACCCAAATGGCGTCATAACCACTCGGTGTCCTGGGTAATTTCGTAACAAAATCCATCGTGATTCTTTCCCATTTCCATACAGGAATCTCGGGTTGTTGTAGTAATCCTGACGGTTTTTGACACTCAGCCTTAACCTTAGCACAAGTCAAGCATTTGCTAACATATTCAGCAATGTTGGCCTTCATGTTAGGCCACCAATATAGCTTTTTGAGATCGTGGTACATTTTGTCGGACCCCGGATGAATGGAATACTTTGACTTATGCGATTCATGCATAATTAAATCCCGTATACCTCCATATAGTGGTATCCAACTTCTGTCTTTGAAGCATAACGTTCCATCAGAATGCTTTACAAAACCATTTTTATTCTCTAACATACCGTAGAGATTTTCTTTGGGTCGGTTTTCTTCCTTGATAGCATCACTTTGCGCTGCAAGGATTTGTGAGGGGAGTGGTGACACAATCATCATTCATAATGATCTCACTTTTAGAGGCTTGAGTCGTTCTTTTCTACTTAGAGCATCTGCAACGACGTTTGCTTTACCCGGGTGATAACGGATTTCATAATCATAATCACAGAGTAATTCTAACCAGCGGCGCTGTCTCATGTTTAGTTCCTTCTGGTCTAGAATATGTTGCAAGCTTTTGTGATCCGTGTATACTATACACTTTGTGCCATAGAGATAATGTCTCCAGATTCGGAGAGCAAAAACGACTGATCCTAACTCCAAGTCATGAGTGCTGTAGTTTTTCTCGTGCTTTTTAAGTTGTCTAGAGGCATAAGCTATCACCTTCTGTCTTTGCATCAAGACTGCTCCCAAGCCTTTATGTGAGGCATCACAGTACACGACGAAGTCGTCGCTACCTTCGGGTAAGGCTAAAATAGGTGCACTGCACAATTTCTCCTTTAGAATCCAAAACGCTTCTTCTTCTTTTTCGCCCCAATTGAATTTCACGTTCTTTTGAGTTAATTTAGTCAAAAGCTTTGCTATCTTGGAAAAACCTTCAATGAATCTACGGTAATATCCAGCAAGTCCTAAGAATTGACGTATTTCCATTGGATTCGTAGGGGCAACCCAATTCTTTATGGACTCGATCTTTGCGGGATCTACGTGAATACCATGACTATCAATTACGTGGCCCAAGAATTGTACATTTGAGATCCAAAATTCACATTTAGAGAACTTGGCGTATAACTCTTCTTTCTTGAGCAGTTCTAGGATTAGCTTGAGATGTGTTTCGTGTTCTTCTTTACTCTTAGAGTAAATTAGTATGTCATCTATGAATACAATCACAAACTTATCCAAGTATGGTCTACACACTCGATTCATAAGATCCATGAATACTGCTGGTGCGTTGGTTAGACCGAATGGCATAACTTGGAACTCGTAGTGACCGTAACGAGTCCTGAATGCTGTTTTTGGAATATCCTCTTCTCGAACTCTAAGTTGGTGATATCCTGATCGTAAATCAATCTTGGAATACACACTTGAACCTTGGAGTTGGTCGAAAAGATCATCGATTCTTGGAAGTGGATATCGGTTCTTTATAGTTAGTTTATTTAACTCCCTGTAGTCGATGCACATTCTGAAGGATCCATCTTTCTTTTTAACGAATAGGATTGGAGCTCCCCACGGTGATGAGCTTGGTCGAATAAAACCTTTATCCATAAGTTCTTGTAATTGGTTGGATAAGTCTTGCATTTCTGAAGGAGCTAAGCGATATGGTGCTCGAGCAACTGGTGCGGCACCTGGCATCAGTTCGATTTGGAACTCCACTTGTCAAGGTGGTGGGAGTCCGGGTAAGTCTTCGGGAAAGACTTCAGGATAATCACGTACAATGGGTACATCTTCGAGTCGCTTCTCCTCTGTCTTCTTCTCCGTTATGTGGGCTAAAAAGACATAACATCCCTTCTTGATGTACCTTTGAGTTTTAATGCAGGAAATGATGTTTAGGCGAGTTCCACTTTGATCCCCTCGGATAACCAAGGTTTCATTATCGATAGGAATATGTACAACTTTCTTGCCACAGATGATGTTCGCATTATGTTGCGATAACCATTCCATACCAATTATAACGTCGAAGCTTCCGAGTTCTATTGGCATAAGGTCAATTTTGAATGGATGATCTAAAAAGTTTAGTGTACAGTTTTGAAGTACAGTGTTGGTGGTTACAAAATTGCCATTTGCTAACTCAATGGTAAAGGCAGTATCTAATGTAGTGGGTGCAATATCAAGTAAAGATGCAAATGCAGTAGATACAAAACTTTTGTCAGCTCCCGAATCAAATAAGATTTTTGCATAATGGTTATTGAGTAAAAACGTACCCGTAACCACGTTCGGATCCTGCTGTGCATCTTTATCACCCAGAGCATAAACCCTACCACGAGCTCCGCCTTCTTGCTGGCCATTGTTTTAGGGGCAATGGTTCCTAAAATGCCCACGTTGTCCACACCCAAAGCAAGTCACTATGGGTTCGCCCTTCCTCTACAGTCTTTGGTTTGGTGACCTATCTTTTGACAATTCCCACACCTTATGGTGCAAAGGCCTGTATGATGTAGTTTACATCGGTCGCAATAAGGTAGGTTCCCTGCATAACCCCTTCCCCTAGCTGGGGCAGCATCAACATTGTTTGCATAACCTCTGACATCTTCCTGCCTTTGGTTTTGTTGGTTATGATGGTTGACATTTCGGTTTTGGTTGTTGGAATTGTTGTTATCACCACTTCGGTAACCATTCCATTTCCTTTTGTTATTGTTATTGTTGGAACGGTTGTTGTTGCTGTTAGTGTTGTTGTTATGGTTGTTGTTGGGATTGTTGTTGTTATGATTGTGGTTGTTATTGTTGTTGTTGTTAGTGGTGGTGGTGGTGGTGTTGCGGTTGTGGTTATTGTCATGTACCAGTGTAGTTCCTGCTCTAACTGCTTGATCCATCAGTTTACGGGCCATTTCCATTGCCGCATCTATTGTGGTTGGATCAAAAGAAGTTACATTTCCCTGGATAGGTTGTGGGAGTCCCCATATGTACCTTTCCAATAGTTTCTCCGTAGTTGGAACCATTGTTGGGCATAAGATTTTCAATTCATTGAATCGTCGATTGTACGTTGTGATATCCGAACCCTTGACTGAATGGTTCCAGAACTCGATCTCTAATTTCTGTACCTCGTTACGAGGACAATATTGTTTAATCATCAGACTTTTTAGCTCGACCCAGGACATTTTGTAGGCATTTTCAATGCCAATGGGTTGAACCACAGAGTTCCACTAGGATAATGCTTCATCCATCAACGTACACGTGGCGTATTTGACTTTATAGTCTTTAGTGGTGTTGCTGATTGAGAATACCGATTCAGACCTCTCGAACCATCGAGTCAACCCTACGACTCCTTCAATGCCTTTGAAATTGGTAGGGTCACATTTCTTGAATTCACTGTATATACAACCCTTTGCCATTGGTTCAACATCTATTCTCTCTGCGCCTACAGCTGGCCCCGTAGTGTTAGAACCTCCAGCTCCACCTATTGTTGCAGCGGCTTTGGCAATTGCGAGTGCCTCGGCAACATCAGCAGTTTTTGCGGCTTCGGTAGCCTCAGCAGCTGTGGCAGCGTTAGCAACTGCAGTTGCCCGCTAGGATGCACGTGCGGCAGCCACTCTATCAGCAATCATTTTCTCAACAGATGCTTTGCTCTTTCTTTTGGGCGGCATGTTTCTATCAATCAAATAAGAGATATGGTATAAGATTGGATAATAATCACGATACAATAGAAATGATAGAAGAACAACAAGATTGTGATCTGGGGATGGTGGTACAGACATGATGTCTGCATAAAAGTATACATAAAAGTATACATGTTCGGAGTTAGTTAAACGTTCATAGCAATAAAAACAGTGATATGTCAAATAGTAGGCATGGCACACGGAACATAAAGACTTTAATGAGTGGAACGGTAAGTAGTAGTTATAGTGTAGGTGTATAATGCACCCTGGTTCTCTATAACTGTAGCTCTGATGCCAATCTGTAACACCCCTATTCTCGTATAGCAGCGGAAGCTAAATAAGGGTATTACTTATTAACACAAAGTACAAATACAGAAAACGACTCTAAAATGAGACGTTTTTAAAACATTATCATTTGAATTTATTCATAATATCATAGTATAGGTCCCATAATGTACATAATAAGTTTAAAACGTTATCGAATGATAATATGCATAGTCTTCAAAATATCCATTCCGTGTGCGTTCACATGTGTGACAGATATATCTTACAGACCTGAGATAAAACATGCCGAAAGTCAACACAATGGTTGAGTGAATTCATAGGTTTAAATAATGGACAATTAGTTTTCAGAGTTAAAGTGATAATTGCAACGAATACAATCATCGGGTAAGTATATTATTGCATCTAAGCTCATGGAACTCAAACTGACGGTATACATCAACAATGATATATAGAATAATAAAGGCCCCGTGTAGGTACTTGCCATATACCTAGAGTTACAAATATAGTACGTTTGGTTACTTATCCAGCTAACACAAACGGGACTCGTCAATCCCGATAGGCCTATCTACTATATCAGCGTTCACTCGCAAGTGATTAATGGTCCATGATGTGGGGGACTTTTGGCATAGGGAACTTAGACACAAGCAATAATATATAATCAGGAAAGCATACAATTTAGCAATAATTGTCTATAAATAAAAGTTTTGGCATGTATCTCCCCCAAGAGCTTATAAAAATGTTTAAGTAAAAGTTGGGGTTATGAACTCACCGTAGTATTTAGTAGTGGATAATAGCAATAGATAGTGTATGGCGAGACCACGATCTTTAACGATAACCTATGAGAGTATAGTGATCGTGTCTTAGTATAGAGTAAGATATTAGTGTACGCGTATATGTAAAGTTATTGACTTGATTAAGATGTTGTACATGTATCTTATATACCATACAAGTTAATACAATTTTCGTGAATCAAGTGAAGGTTGTGACTTGTAAAAATGATATTCATATAGCTAATATGTGATATGGTCATTTTCTACAAGTTGTCGAGGTCGGGAATATGAGTCAAATAAATGATCAAGTCTCAATAATAAGTTTCGGGTCATCAAATCCCAAACTAGTCATGCGGCTAGATACATAACCTTGAGACATCAATCAAGACCATAGCCGTTGTTATGTATCGGCTTAGAAGGCCTTGAGGCAACAGCCTTGGTTTAGTCTTGGTGTGTTTCGGCCCCAAGAGGTCAAAACGCCACCAAAAGTCTTTAGCTATGGCTATTTTTCAGTCTTAACAGGTCTAGTTAGTTTTGCAGTTTCTAGCCTTTGTCTTTCATTTTCAGGATAAACTGTCCGCGTTGTCTTATGTAAAACATCTTTCTGAACAACTTTCCTGTTTGACACTTTCGACGATTCGGAGCAGAAAAGGGTCAAAACTGTGATTTATAGGTCAGATCAGAAGACTCTTATCAGCACCTAATTCCATCTAGTAATCTTCATTAAGCTATAACTTTTTAACCACAAGCCCTTTTTAAATGATTCAAAAGCTCAAGTTCTAATTTTCACTTCCTCTAGCAGCTTATTAAGGTCATACAAGTTCATTGCTTATGAATTTATATCAAAGCTTAACAAGATTACTAGTTACTTCCTGGTTGTACCAAAACAAATTTCCAACAAGTCTAACTTATGTTTTGCCTTGTGTTCAGCTATGTACAACATCAAACCAAGTCTTAACAACATATACAAGTTATTTAAAACATGAAAAATCAAAAATGAAGGAGAACATAAAGATTTAACGACAATCTTACAAAGATTGGATGGAAGTAACAAGAACTTCAAGGACAACTATCCTAAACCTTCAAAACCATAAATACTACACGAACTGTTCCCACCATTTCTCTCTCCTCTAACTAATCTCCCACCATTTCTTCCATTAAAAAACTACATTTTCTTTAGATCTAATCCAATTCCATACGTATTTTAACAATCCAATCCGATCATTCAATCCAGTTTTCAATTCTACACAATTTGGTATAATGTTCCCCAATTATTACCGTGTAAATTGAATATGTGAATTTTGGCGCCAAAATCCGATTTTTCAATTGAATCAATTAAGCATGTCGAATAAGAAGAGTAAAAGGAAAATTAAGCGGCCAACGAGATACAATGATCATATAATGGGTAACTTGAGTAAAAAACGTACAGGTGGAAGAGATGATGAAATAGAGGAAGAAATTAGGGCACATAATTTGGGGGAAAATGTTTCTATTGAGGTAGATGAGATGAATAAGGAAGGTGATGCAGGAAGTCATAGTGAATTGAAGAAGAATGATGAAGGTGATAGGGTAATGGATGATGAGACTGAATGCAGTAATAAGTTTGAACATAATACTGAATTGGATAAGAAGGATGATGTTGTAAGTACTTCTCATACTCCTGCTAAAAATAACACTGATGTGATTACTGAGAATGAAGTACTTAAGGATAGTGATACTAATAAGGAAACTTTAGATAAAAATGGGAACTCTTATGCTAAAATGGTAACAAAGGATGCAATAACAGTGACTAAAAATCTGATGTTTATAGCACCTAAAGTGAATGAAAATGGTGAGGAAACAGTTTTATTTGATGAGGATATTGTGAAGAAAGGATGTGAGAAGTGGCAATTTACTATATGTGGGTACTTTGTGGGACAAAATATGAGTATTCATGAGTTGAGGTATCATATTAGAAGAATGTGGAATAGATTTGGACTAAAAGAGGTGATTGTAAATGCTAGTGGTGTGAATTTGTTTAAGTTTCAAAATGAAATTGGAATGAATAATGTTCTGAATCAAGGTCCATGGATGGTTAACAACAGACCTTTATTTGTACAAAAATGGAACCCTGAGATTGGACTGATGAAAGTGGAACCAACAAAACTGCCATTATGGATCAAAATGGTAAATATCCCGATGGAAGCATGGAGTGTAGAAGGTATTAGTGCTATGGCTAGTATACTAGGTAAACCATTGGTAATGGATTCTGTTACAGCACAAATGTGCTAGTTTGGAGTGGGAAGGGCAGACTATGCTAGAGTGTTAGTTGAGGTGGATGTTGCTAAACAAATGAGATCGGAAATTAAAATTGAGTATACTGGTATGGATAAGAGCCTAAATGGTATTAAAATGGTGAAATTTGAGTATGATTGGAAGCCTGAATGCTGCTCTCATTGTAAGGTGTTTGGGCATACTTTTGACAAGTGCAATGTTAGGCCAAGAACTGAGAAGGAAATTCAAGATAAAAGAGAAGCTGAGATTAAAGTACAAGAAGCTAATAAAACTAAAGTGCAAGAGGAATTTGATCAAGTGCATAATAGGAAGAGGAATGTGAAACAACGAAATAGGAATTGGCAAAAAAGGAACTACTACAACAATAATACCCAAAGGCAGGAATATAGGAAGAAGATTGGTGTAAATGATAAAGGAAAAGGTGTAGCTCAGGAAATTGCTTCAACATCAACATCTAAGACATCCAATAATGGAAAGCCTGTAAAGTCAGTGAACTCTAATAGGTTTGAAATTTTGAATGAAGTAATTGTTGAAAATTCAGAGGAGCTGAGGATAATGAAAGATAGGATGGTGGTGGATGATTACCTGAACAAGAAGTTACAACCTACTTGTGCAGAGGTCAAAAATTGGACAAAAGATATGGAGGACTATTTTAACAAGCAATGGGATATTGATAGATTAAAAGAGAAGGAAAATGAGGAGTTGAATGTAGAAGAAGTTATAGAGGGTGGGAATGACATGACTCAAACAGTGGCAAAAGAAAATGTCACTGGTTTGAGTAAGAATATTTTGAATTAAGGTATGCAGTATTTTCACTGCAGTGTACATATGTTAGCTTAGATTTTATGGATTTAAAGTTAGCTACATGGAATATTAGGAGTATGAATAAACTGAAAAAACAAAAAGAGATGAAAAAATTGATTTTGGAAGAAGGAATTCAGGTGTGTGTAATATTGGAAACCCATGTTAAAACTCAAAAATTACCTAAAGTCTATGAAGCTGCATTTGGGAACTGGAATTGGATATCTAATATGGTTCATAGTCAAAATGGGTGTAGAATTTTGGTGAGCTGGGATAAGGAAGTGGTGAGTGTGATGCTGCTACATGCCTCAAGGCAGCATATGGTATGTGTGATTGAAACTCTTTAACAATAATGTGAAATTTATATGTTGTTTTGTATATGCTGCTAACACTGGTAGAGAAAGAAAGGAATTATGGAAAGAAATTAAGAGAACCAAGTGTTGGAATTATTATATCATGACATTCATATAAATAAACCAAGTACATCAAAGTGAGCATGAGCGGAAGCAATTATAACAAGACCATAATATGTAATTAATTAATCAAAACATAAATAATAAACGTACCTTGATGATTCTAGCCCGAACAAGAATCAATGCAATCTTCCAGAACCAAGAACCCTAATTAGGGTTTATGTGGATTACAAGAATTACCCCTTACCTCTTTTGTAATTCAATCCAAGAATCAAACAATAATGTGTTTGAATCACGTTCTTGTACGCACGTACTAATTCAAGAAAAAGTTTATGCAAGTAATAAACACAAAACTTGTTTAGATTAATAAAATCGAAACCCTTAGGGGTTTAGTTTGATAAATCGACAAGCACAAAAGAAAGGAGAGAAAAACACCAAGATGTGTGTGTACAAGTTATAAGAAAAACCTACATCTTGGGTTTGCTTATATACTACACAAAACTTGGAGCTCAAGGCACAATGGAGGTGGAATACCCCCTTGGGCCGATCGGTTATGGATCCTCTAGGGAATTCCGGAACCTTCCCTTGTTTCCATGTTTTGTCTAGTATTACTTTCCTAATCTTTGTTTAATAAATAATTAGTCATTAATCAATAATACTAATTATTATTATTTATTTTGTGTTTAATAATTAATTATAACATTTATAAATAATTATTACTTTTTCTCTTCATACGTATTGTGTGCAATCCCGTGATCTCGAGTTCGATCCTAACATACGTCTACTAAAATAATGTCCATTTTCTAACAGCTCCCACTTGGACATATTTTAATAGTGTAATCACATCGGTTAGCGTCTTGCAACACGCCGATGCCTCTAGTACGATCTCGAGTAAGGCTCCTGGAAAAACCTTTTAATGATTTCTCATTATTATTATCCTTTTGTTTCTAATACCACGTTAATAAGGATATGGATTAAAGTCATTCCTTAATTAACCATTCTGTTTCTCGTTGTTTATGATTGATCAAGATTACCAAATCTTCTGAACATATTCAGGGAAGATATTGGGTACGGTCGTACATGCATCTTACCAACCCTACGAGGGGCCCAGCAGTATTAAACTCCAAAAATAAATTTGAAGGAACAAATTCTATCTTGAATACAAGCAAAACCCACAAACTTTGTAACACTTTCGAAAACAACCCTTATGACTACCAGTTACGTATAGCGTTAAGTTGTTCCACAAAAATGTACTACATTCATGACACTTATCTTGCATCTCAAGTCTGAGGATAACTTCTCATGATTTACTTAATAACAAAATCCATAAAGTAACATCATGTAGTTGGGATAAGTCCTATATTCAGTATCATCGAATATCATCTGAAATGGCATGACTACGCATCAATATACTTTAAGTATATTATACCAACCTTCATATTTGTCTTGATTTAATAATATTCCCATATTATTAACTGACAACGGACAATTTAAGAATAACCTTTATTCATGGATTTAAACATACAAATATAGGATACAATATATTATAAATTAAACATACCATGTATTTAAATTTATTATAATAATTGTTTAACATCCCTTATCCAAATACTAAATAGATCAATGCATGATAACTCTTGTTGATGTATTATGTCTCAAGCAATGACATTCATACTTGTTGACAAGACATAAATCATCCAACTTTGATCTATCGGAATTTTAAGAATACTTATTTCAAGAATTCAACTATTGAAATTCTTATATGTACATAGTCAACTATTTTGATAATGCCATATTTCATAAAAGTGTGAGACATCCTTAACCACCAATTTATGATAATTAAACTTCCAAACATTTTAAAGTTTAAAGTATTCTTATTCTCTTAATGTATAATGCAACTTATGCTTTTAGTAAGCATAACTAGTACATATAGTCAAAGATGAAATCCTTACCATGACTAGTATTGAGTGTCATCTCAATTTCATTAGCATCATTGTATGCAACAACAATATGCCATTAAAACTTTCCGTAAACCATAATATCTATTGTGTAATGTTTGATGCCCTTCAACCTTTCAAGTTTGTTGGCTATGACAATTTTCACAACAATTGAAAAATTGTTCATCTATAGAATTTGGAAGCTGTTCCAGATTTTAGGATGTAATTCTATAATCAAACATATTCATTTAGAATATTACACAAGTTATCTAATAACTTTTAATTAGATATTAATATTGCCAAATCATCTTGTAATCAAGCATGATACAACAAAACATGATGTACATGAAAAATCTTTGAGTCATACTTAGATTTTATTCATGTCATACATATCTATTCAGACTTTCCAAATAATATATCATGTTATATATTAGATTTATTTACCGCACATGTTTCAACAATAAACATTCATTCCAAGGTTATATGTCTTATTTCCTAAATCTTACAAGTAAAATTTCATTCCATTCTAAGACTTAACATTTACTTATATGGAATATTACTTTTCATATGTTCTACAACATATATGATTTAAGAAATTAAACATAATACTCCCACTAGCTTTTAGGAATACTTAGAAATTATCTTATTTCAATTATAAATCAAAACATGAATTTAATAATTAAACATAAAATAATCTTCTAGATGCATGCATTTATCCATCCATGGATTATTGCACCATGTATACTTCCAAAGATTTATTTGAATTCATAAACTCCTTTTGATTACTTATCGTCCTCGCTCAAGTAATCATTCATGAAAGAGTTTTGATATTCTATTGTCAATTTCATATAAATGAAACTAAATATGACAATCATAATCTTTATATATTTAGTGTGTTTTAGAAAAGAATATTCAATCACAGTTAATTGCTTAAATGTGATTAATAATCTTGTCATAAAACATACATTAAAAACGTGTACAACATTGTCCATATGATTTCTATTCAAAGATTTAAACCACAATGGTTATCTAATCTTTGAAGAAACTCATCTTTATTTTCTAGTCTAACTATTAAGATAAATCAAATTTCAAAAATTGATTATCTTTATGGACAACATCTAAATCATTCATATCATGTATACTTTACCCAATTTCATATTTGGTAATGTATCATAATGATTATCAGGTTTACAATAATCCTGTAAATCATAGCCCTCAGCATATTAATCAAATATCTGAGATATATTGCTATTCTATGAATGATAATTCCATCATCTTGATATTTACTAGTGTATTTTAGAAGATTATGTATCTTATAATTTTATCTTTTAAAGATCAAAACTCCCACTTGCTTTTAGTAATTTAAAGACTATCTTTAAATACTTAGCAAATTAAGCAATAATACAATATTCTCTTTTGGGATATTACAAATACATATTGACAGTTCCTAACTTTACTTTGTTAATAACCTCTTCATAAGGAGTTAAACAAATTTAGAACTTCAATTTAAGACTTAATGTGATTCATCACACTCATCACATTCCATCATATGATAATGTCTTATTAATATTTTATGTTGGAGTTTTATTAAATATGTCCAAGTCATACTCAACATTCTAACCTTGATAACTTTTGGAAGAAAAGAAGTCATAGTTATCTTTAATCAAACAATATAACAAGAGTTTGATTTTCCTAACTGAACATACCATAAACATTTGATATTTCATTAGTATTAATATTGTAAGACAATCTAACAATATTAAAGATAACCATATTCCTTTTGACTTGTCTATTTACCAACTAAGTCATTTTAATGGTATAATAGTATTTAAGCCAATTACATGCTTTATAACACAAGTACTTTTTACAAAGTTACTTCATGTCCATGTCTTTATAAGAAAAACATAAACTGTTATAATCCCACTATACGTTATAAGTCATTTAACAATTTAATGACTTCATGTATATGTCTTAATTAAAAGACACAACAAGATAACGTCTTACTTTATTATAAGTCTTGTAACAATTAAAAGACTTTATGTTTATATCTTTACAATGAAACATAAACATGTTTAACTAAAGTAATTATGAACACCATCTTTTGGTTTCAATAGTAATTTCAAGTTAATATATTACTTCACAATAATGTAAACAACATTATTTATTCATTTATTTATGTCATTCCATGAACACATAAATATTCAGATTGAAGTAGCATTAGATTACTTAATTAATTTATGTCATTCCATGAATTCATAAATCTATAAATTAAAGTAGTCTTGATATCATATTGACACATGTTCTAATTGGTATCTAATTTAGAAACTGCAAATTCTCATAGTTCAATTACATCAGTTGATCTGCTAGTAATGAAAATATGAAATTCACCTTGTTGTTGCAATCTAGTTAAGCTCTCACATAACATAAATTGTAACACCAAGTGTTTCTTGAATTAGCCTAGTATAATTCATATCAGAACATTATTCTAATTTAGAAACTGCAAATTCTCATAGTTCAATTACATCAGTTGATCTGCTAGTAATGAAATATGAAATTCACTTTGTTGTTGCAATCTAGCTAAGCTCTCACATAACATAAATTGTAACACCAAGTGTTTCTAGAATTAATATTAGAACATTATTCTCTTACCTTGTAGTCAAGAGAATCCATTAAATCATATCTTTATGAGTTGTTTCTTGCATACATTAAAGATAACATTTCTCCCACTTGTGCATGGAACAACCTCATATAGTTGATAAGCAACATGCCATGCATTTGTTTATATGTTCAATATGATTGTGTCATAGATTTTAGCATAACAAGTAGATGTAGAACAACAATGTCTAGTAAGGAAACGTACAAGACTATCCTTAAAAGTATGAGTGTCTATACTTGGAAAGTAATTATCTTTAGCTACCAAGATATCAAAGCTTGTAACTCCCACTGAATTAAAGATCATTACAATAATTCCTTATTCAGTGATAAATACACAATACTCCCACTGAATTTGACAACATTTAAAATGTTTCATATCTAGTGAAAGAAAATAGTGTACTTTTAACTTTCCTACACCTTTAATTGTCCATACGTAACAATTACTTATGCACTAAAAGTGTATTCTACTACGCATATGATGGACTATCCACCAAATGCTATTAACTTGAAAATTGGGCATGCAATTTCTTCCTTAATAGGTCTACCATCCTACAATGTATGTAGCACCTTTAAAATAGTAAAAACAACTAATTTGTCTTTAAACATTTTGCAGTAATTAGTCTAGCTTCTATGTTTAATAACTCATAAAATGTCATACATAATTTTCTGTTAACCAAATATCATATTTGTTACTAAGAACTTGATCACCGAATGAGGATGATAAAATCCCTATGAAAAATGTATGCAATTTTCTTAACCATTAAAAATTTGCTATGAGTTATATTAGAATTTAGACATATCTAATATTCCTATTATCCTTTCTCATTCATGAAAAAGAATAGGATTGTGTCTCACTCTTCCTTCATAGAAAGGAGACTTCTTTTGTCTTTTAAGTAAATATTTCTTAATCAAACATTTGTTTGAAAACAGAACTAGATCAATTTACCAAAGCCCAAATACGTTTACGGTCTGAACGTTGCATTAATACATTAAAACGAATTACAAAATTCAATTTCAGTATTTTCAATAATTAGATCTTTAAGAAAATAAAATACTCATTGGTAAATATTCATATAAACCGTAGTATTTTCTTAAAGCTAGGATCCTAAATTGACATAGTACCATTACATCAGTTGATCTGCTAGTAATGATAGTATTCAACAAGGTAATTGTCGTACAATAAGTGCCAATATCATATTGCAATTCCTAGATTTATGGGATTTACAATCACAAAACATTTGTATTGTAAGCATGTTTGATCCCCATCTTAATGCCTTGAGTCCAAGTCTCACTTCCTACTCAATTTAAGTCGTCTAACTTAAAAACTGCAAACTCATAAATCCATCACATCAGTTGATCTGCTAGCAATGAATTTATGAAATTTACCTCTCCATTGCAATCTCGCCAAGTCTCACATGACGTAAATTACAACTTCAAGTGTTCTTAATTAGATGGCATTCGACTTAATTTTATAAGGGTATAACTATTTTGATGTGATCAAAATAATGTATGAAGAAGCATGCATACAACTTCATAACATTGGTTTTACAAAACATTTTTATTACCAATTAGCTAAGAGTAAAATAACAAAGTTTTGATTGAGGTATCGGGTTCACCAATTAAAGAATAACCATCAATTATCGTCCACTATATCGTACTTTTGCATAAGCCCGAAAGCTTAGTGTTTCGGATAATCATTGTGGAATTGTGGATTATTCACCCTTAAGATGACAATGTACATGTAATGGTTGTTCGGTAAGTCTAATTTACACACAAACGAGCGTTAAGACAGAATGTTGTCTATCTAAGGCCACAATTTAATGCGTTGCCATCCTTATACCCATCTTATAGTGTGTAAACTTCGGTCGAGCCTATTTAACCATTACGTACAAACCATCAATCAACCAATTCTTTGAGATTTAAACTCTTAAAAACCAAAACAATTTCGCCATTATTTAGTCCGTATTATTTTTCTATTCAAAATTACCCTTTTCGTTTATAAACATGTCTAACACAATAAATAAACAAAACAAGTAATATACAATAAAAAATAAAACAACCAAATAAACACATATACATAATCATAACAATTAAATATGTATAAAACATGTAGCCACATGCAAATCTTATTCAAAAGTCCTATTAATAATCAAATCTAGGTGTATTACGTATTAATTCAATTAGGGCTTTCTTTTTCTTGGAAAAAGAGCCACATACATCGATAAATCGATTGCGTAAGCCAAAATTAAATAAATACCACATAGCACATAATTGATTACTTAATATTGGAGTCTTCCCCAATTCGACATCTATTAAAATTTACATGTTTTAATATAACTTAACCATTAATATATATAAACAATTTAAACAATTTAAATTATAACAATAAAAATCTATGCAAATACGCACTTTTCATGGATTTAGCTTAACAATTAACATATTGCACCAAGATCGTTTACTAAAACGCATAACAATTACATGACATCTTAGGGTTTCTAATCAAATTAAAAAATTAAAAACCATAAACCCTAATAACCCTTTAAGGTCAATCGACCCATAAAAATATTAGGGTTAGGAATCTAATAAATAAACCCTAAAACATGTAACTAAACGAATCAAGATCCAATTTTTATGCGTTTTGATAATTAATTACACATTATAACCTGGCTCTAGATGCCACTGTTGGAATTATTATATCATGACATTCATATAAATAAACCAAGTACATCAAAGTGAGCATGAGCGGAAGCAATTATAACAAGACCATAATATGTAATTAATTAATCAAAACATAAATAATAAACGTACCTTGATGATTCTAGCCCGAACAAGAATCAATGCAATCTTCCGGAACCAAGAACCCTAATTAGGGTTTATGTGGATTACAAGAATTACCCCTTACCTCTTTTGTAATTCAATCCAAGAATCAAACAATAATGTGTTTGAATCACGTTCTTGTACACACGTACTAATTCAAGAAAAAGTTTATGCAAGTAATAAACACAAAACTTGTTTAGATTAATAAAATCGAAACCCTTAGGGGTTTAGTTTGATAAATTGACAAGCACAAAAGAAAGGAGAGAAAAACACCAAGATGTGTGTGTACAAGTTATAAGAAAAACCTACATCTTGGGTTTGCTTATATACTACACAAAACTTGGAGCTCAAGGCACAATGGAGGTGGAATACCCCCTTGGGCCGATCGGTTATGGATCCTCTAGGGAATTCCGGAACCTTCCCTTGTTTCCATGTTTTGTCTAGTATTACTTTCCTAATCTTTGTTTAATAAATAATTAGTCATTAATCAATAATACTAATTATTATTATTTATTTTGTGTTTAATAATTAATTATAACATTTATAAATAATTATTACTTTTTCTCTTCATACGTATTGTGTGCAATCCCGTGATCTCGAGTTCGATCCTAACATACGTCTACTAAAATAATGTCCATTTTCTAACACCAAGAGGATTACTGGTGGAATACCATGGTTACTGATTGGAGATTTTAATGTTACTTTAAAGACAAAAGAACATACTGCTGGTGGATCAATTATCACTAATGACATGCAGGATTTCATTGATTGTGTGAATGAGGTTGAAATTGAAGATTTATGTAGTAGTGGTGTTTTCTATACTTGGATAAAGTCTCCCTTAAATCCTCAAACAAGTATTTTAAAGAAGCTGGATAGAGCTATGGTTAATGAAGACTTCATAACTAAATTTCCACTATCATGTGCTGAATATCTCCCATACTTGGTGTCTGACCACAGTCCTATAGTAGTTAAATTCCCAAAATGTTTGGCAAGAAAAGCTAAATCTTTCAGATTTGCAAACTATATTGCTGGCAAAAAAGAGTTTCTACATACTGTGGGGGAAGGATGGAATATGAATATCATAGGTCATAGACAATATAAGCTGGTGCAGAAAATGAAGATTCTTAAGAGACCTTTGAATAAACTGATGTGGAAGAATGGCAACTTGTTTGAGAGAGTAAAAGAAAGAAGAGAAAAATCTGAAGCAGGCACAATTGAAGGTTGATGAAGATCCACATTCAGAAGAGTACAAACATATTGAAAATGAAGCTTTGAGGAGTTACTATGAAGCATTAGATGATGGAGAGAATTTCCTTTATCAAAAAGCAAAGGTGGATTGGATAAGTAAAGGGGATAGAAACAATAAATATTTCCACAAAGTTCTTAAAAGTAGAAGACAACACAATAAGATAATGAGTATCCACACTGAAGATGGAGTTAGACTTGAAGGAGAACTTATGGAAGAGCAATTTGTAAAGCATTTTCAACAATTTCTAGGACAATCAAGATCTGGAGTGCAGGATTGGAATACAACTGGTCTGTTTGGAACAAGATTAAGTGAGGATGAAGTTAATGAAATGGTTAAGGATATCACTGATGATGAAATTAAGAATGCCATGTTTGACATTGGTGAAAGCAAAGCTCCTGGACCTGATGGCTACACTTCAACATTCTTCAAAAAAGCATGGGCAATTGTGGGATAAGATGTGTGTTTGGCTATAAAGGAGTTCTTCATAACATGAAAGCTTCTTGGTGAGATAAATGCTACTTTAATTACTCTTGTACCTAAAGTCAATAATCCAAGTAAGGTTTCTGAGTTCAGACCAATTGCATGTTGCAATGTGGTTTATAAGTGTATAAGTAAGATTTTAACAAACAGAATTAAGAGTGGATTGCAGAAACTGGTAAGTCTTAATCAGAGTGCTTTCATACAGGGGAGACTAATTCAAGACAATATTCTAATAACTCAAGAGCTTCTTAAGGGTTATGACAGGAAAAGTGGGCCAAAAAGATGTTGTCTTAAGATTGATATTGCAAAAGCTTATGACACTGTGGACTGGCATTTTTTAGAACAGACTTTAGTTCATTTTGGCTTGCATAAAAGAATGGTAAAGTGGATAATGGTTTGTGTGACTACAGCTAAGTTCACTATAAGCTTGAATGGTGATAGAAGAGGATACTTTCCTAGTGGCAGAGGGCTAAGGCAGGGTGATCCAATATCACCCTACCTTTTCACTATTGTAATGGGAGTGTTTACTATGATGATGAAGAAGAATACTCATCAGAATGGTGAATTTAAGTACCACAAAGGATGTAAGGAGATCCAATTGACACACTTGTGCTTTGCAGATGATCTATTAGTACTAAGCCATGGTGATGTCAAATCTATAAGAATCATTAAAGACACTCTAAATGAATTCAGCAATGTATCTGGTCTTATCCCAAACTTGAGTAAAAGCACGGTGTTCTTTGGTAATGTGAAAAATAATGAAGCCAATGATATTCTTGATATTTTACCATTCCAAGTGGGGAAAATTCCAGTCAAGTATCTTGGTGTGCCCCTTGTTACTAAAAGAATTGGAGCTAAAGAATGCAAACAATTGATTGATAAAGTGAAGAACAAAGTAAATGATTGGAAGAATAATTACTTATCTTATGCTGGAAGATTACAATTGATTGCTTCTGTCCTTGCTTCTATGCACATTTATTGGGCTGCTGTTTTCTTACTTCCAAAGAATTTGATACATGATATTGATAAAGTTTTAAAAGGCTTCTTATGGAGTAAAGGAGATCTGAAAAGAGGGCAAGCAAAAGTGGCATGGAGTACTGTGTGCAGTCCAAAAAGTCAAGGAGGTTTAGGTTTAAGAATGTTGGATAAATGGAATGAAGCTTTGCTAGTGAAAAATTTGTGGAATATAGCTGCTAGGAAGGAAACTTTATGGGTGAAGTGGGTAAACAATGTGAAACTAAAAGGCAGGAATTTATGGGATGTTCAAAAAGAAAGTGATGATGGTTGGACGTGGAAATCAATGCTGGATCTAAGAGATAAAGTTCAGAATAATATTTGGAGTATAATTGGTAATGGGAAGAGTACTAACATGTGGCATGACTTGTGGTGTGACAGTGGTGTTTTAAGCAATGTTGTTAACAAAAGGGACTTATATGATGCAAGACATAGAGATGACATGAGTGTGCATGATATGGTGGAAAATGGGAATTGGAAGTTGCCTGTTAATTGGATGGAACTGTTCCCTGGTCTCAGAAACATTAGTGTTCCAAGTATTGTTGAAGATAAAAAGTAGGGGTGGAAATGAGCCGAGCTGCTCGTGAAAAGCTCGGGATCGAATCGGTAAAAAGCTCGAACGAGCCGAGCCTAAACGAGCTCGAGCCCGAGCTCGAGCCTAAGTTGCAACTCGTTTATTAATCGAGCTCGAGCCCGAGCTTTACATAGAAAGCTCGTTTAGGCTCGCGAGCCTAAACGAGCCCATGGTATTAAACATATATACGAGCCGAGCTCGAGCTTATTAACGAGCTTAATAAAGATATATTACGAGCCGAGCTCGAGCTCGAGCCAAGCTTTAACTTTTCATGGCCAAATCGTATAAACGAGCCGAGCTCGAGCCGAGCCCGAGCCTATATAATATACAACGAGCCGAGCTCGAGCTTAAAATTTAAGGCTCGAAACGAGCCGAGCTCGAGCTCGAGCCTTTTAAAACTTAAACGAGCCGAGCTCGAGCTCTGGCGAGCTCGGGCTCGGCTCGGCTCGTTTCCACCCCTAATAAAAAGGATGCTAAAAAATGGAAGGATATGGTGGGCAACTTGGTAGATTTCTCAACAAAAAAAGTGTGGGAGATTTTTGAACAACAGAATACAGAGGTGAAGTGGAAAAATGTGGTGTGGTTTCCTCAATGTAATCCTAGGTATGCTTTTGTGCTATGGATGGCAATAAAAGGAAGACTACAAACACAAGATAGAATAATGAAATGGAACAGTAATCAAGATATGAGATGCCCATTATGTGAGAAGGTAAATGATTCACACAAACACCTGTTTTTTGAATGTGAATTTTCAAAAGAAGTCTGGAAGAACTTAATGGAAAAGCTTGAGGAAAGAGGAATGCCTATCTTATGGGAGGATATCATTGAATACTACAGTGAAAGACCATGTAATAACTCTATTGGAAGTGTGATGAGAAGAATAAGCCTTGACACAATTGTGTACTACATCTGGAAAGAAATAAATGCAAGATTATTCAGAGGTGAAAAAAAAAAAACAATAGAGGTGGCCATGAAAAATATTGTGGAGAGTATAAAACTTCAGGTGTATAGTCTAAAGATAAAAAAAACAGCTAATGTGGAGAAGATTGCAAATAAGTGGCATTTGGAACTCAGTTATGAGGAATAAAGGTTTATTTTTGGTGGAATTAGGCAGATGGCTAATACTTTGGTCTGATAGTTCATCCTATAGAAGAGTCATTGAGGAATTGGGGGTGGTAAAACAACTCAACTGACTATCCTTATTGGTTTGACTAACTCATATCATAAGGTAGTTTCCTGTCTATAGCTCCAAGTGCTGGAATGTAACAGTCCAAAAGCACAAATGACTGTTTGGGTTAACATGGTATAATTCAATTAAATGCCATAGACAAATAGCAGGGGTGATTTTCAAGATACCTGCAAGTTATAATTAGGTTGTTTTATCTTGAGATTCATATTTTCTACACTGGAAAATATGTATATAATTTCATATCAGCAAAATAGAAGGCCTTGTATCTTGAATATCTTTAAGATAGGCTGAAATTTCAAAAGTGATATCAATTGGTGTTGAAGTATTGATTTTCACTGATGAAGTTACAGTTCTAAATTGAGGATTTCATAAAGTAGGTTACCTATTTTGGAGGGTAGCTGATCTAGGAGGGGAGTGCAAGTTGAGTGGAATTGAGAGTTGTGAAAGATGAAACTTCATGGTCCACTCATTGCATTCCCACAGGAGGTAATGGTTGGTCCTCACCGCAAGGTGTATGTTTCCAAATATGTGAAGCCATTCTAGAGATGGAAATGTAGCACATTTGGTATAGCCCTTGCTGTGGAGGGGTTATGGGTGCCTAACGAAGCCATACTCTTATCTGTCTTGACTATTGTGGTGGTAGGTTGAATGGTCTTGATGGAAAGAGATATGGAAATGTAGTTAGATGGTTGGTGCAATAAAGGTGGTGAATGGCTGCTGAAGTATAGAAAAGTGATGAATGGCTAATAAGATGTCTGTTGGATCAAAAGTTGCTGATAATGTTCTGTTCTATGTCAGAATTTAGATATGTCAGACTTGTATGTAGTATAGTCAGATATAGGTTGGTTATAGATTTGAATGTTTCTATGCTTATGGGATATGCCCAGAAAGCAAAAAAAAAAAAAAAAAAAAATGTATATATTATACTGTAAATATTTGGAGTGATTAATATAAAAATTTCACCTTTTGCAAAAAAAAAAAAAAAAAAAAAAAAAAAAAAAAAAAAAAAAAAAAAACTATCCTAAACCTTCAAGCCTTCTACCACTTAAATCCTTGCAAACTCTTATCACCTTGAGCTAGGTACTTCAAAAACAACTTAAGTTCAGCCTTTAATCTTCTTGTGTAGCTCTTAAACTAGCCTTGGAATCACTAAAACAACTCTTGATCTAGGTAGGACACACCCTGGTCTTCATCTTTGCTCTTGTACTTTAAGCTTAAAATTAACTAATGATGATGGTGGTGTTATATATATTGTACGGAAATATGAGATGAGACGAGAAATTTGGTAACTTTGCAAGAGTATTCTTAGTAGTGAAGTTATAAATGAAAGTTAAAATATAATTATGTTGCTTTCTTAGACGTATAGTAAGCTCATCAAGGGTCATGTGGTCTCGGTGAGTAATACTTCCACGCCACCTCATTCTTATGAGGTGGTGAGTTTATATTAACTTGCTTCAAGGTGAAGTAAGGCTCCTACGGAGTATAGTTTGGTCCTGGTAATTACTAATGTTAAATCGTTAAGTCTCGAAATTTGAAACCGGGTGACGTAAAAATATAATACTAACAAAAATGTTAAAACTTATTAATATACTTCAACTAAGTATATTAAAAGTGTGATAAGCCTAACGAAATGCGCTTATATTGTTAAAATTTAATAACGTAAGTTTGATCACACGTATTACGTAAGAAATAAAATGCTCACGTAAAAATGACAAAATGACAATAGTTCACATAAAATATGACTGTTGGTGAAATATGAGTATTTTGAACACATAGACTTATCCTAGTCTTGTGTTGGTCGTGAGGAAAATTCACACGATTAAACTTTCGAGATTAATTATAAAAGTAATTAAAAGTAATTAAAAGTAATATTATTAGACATAAAATAGTTAAAATATAGACCTGAAATTTGCGAGGGGCTACAACAGCAGGAAGTGCATCTTCTTTTGCCATCTTCTGAAATCAACACCTTCAAACTTTTCCAATTTGGAAAAGTTAGCAGCCATATGCCTCATAGCAGCAGCCATTGATTATCACAAAATAGTTTACTTTGATTGTTGGTGGTTATTTGCCTAGAACAGGGTGAAGATAATCAATGACCTAACTACGTACCAATGAATGGTTACCGTATATCACTTGGAATTGTGTTATCACTTTCCAAAGTAAACTATTCGACCCTAATGCCTAGGTATCACGAATATCTACTTGGGATAAGACCAAATGTTTGTTATTGAATTAGGCACAAATCAATAACCCTTTGCGTTTAAGTGTTATGTGTTTTCTGTATATCTACCCTCATGCATAAATGATTTCCTATATATAGGAAAATACTCATGGCTAGTCAAATGAAATTATGAGAATTAATCGGCCCATTAATCTCAACATAATTACCCCCATTATAGCCAAAAATAGTGGTTACATGACCAATAAACGTGGTCATGAGTGCAGATGTAACTGTCATTTGAATATGTCAAATCAGTTACATATTCAGCCAGTACTCTAGCAGCAGAATCAACTTAGCACTAGCAGCAGAAACTCTGCTCAGCAGCAGAATCATACTACTAGCAGCAGACTCATACTACTAGTAGTAGTATCACTGTTTAACCACTATTTCAGTCCGGGTAATCTGTGACTTAATAGGTGTACACTCCGTACCTCCAAACCCATTTCCAAGTATGATTTGATCTCTCAAGTGCACTAAATTTTCCAACAACCTTTGCGTTAGACGTTTTATTGACTGCAAAATTGTTCTCCTTTAAGGTATGAGTTGCCAACAGTGACCAGAGTAGAAAGATTTTGAGTTGTCATTTGGACCTCTCAAGTAAAGATTTTGAGTTCATGATCTTATGATTCTCTACATGGTGTTTTTATCTTGTAGAAAGATTATTTCGGTTTAGTATGTCATTGCAGATTGATAAGTGATAACCTTTTGGCAATGCTGGAAGGGTGATAAAGTGTAATCTTTGAATGAAATAGGTAACTTCATGTTCGCCTGTGGGATATCAATCTTCAGAAGTATACCTTCTGCTCAGAGATTCGGATGTTATTTCATCTGAGATGTTTAGTTATCGCTTCTATTGAGAATATAAATGTGACATCGTGTTGCAGGCGAGGTTGTTTGTAGCAACTTGGGAGGTCCAGATTATAAACAAGGTTGTATGATGTTGCAGTCCAAATTAATAAGAGTTTAAAATTAAACAGGTTGTATTTAGTTGATAATTAAGCTGGAATATCTATATTCATGACACATAGCCCTGATATTCTTTAAAGTTTTGTATAGTTTCCCACATAATTCATTCTTCGTTTTGCTACAACTGCACTAAAGTGGTGATCTCTCTCTCTTTTTTGTCTGGCGTTTTAAGTATTTTAAGGTAGCATTTCTTTCATAGGTAGAAACTAGTACCTATTAGTGATTGTGGTGGATCGTATATGGTTCGGGTGAAGCCGAATCCATATCAATATCCATTTAATTTTAGATTTTTTTATCATTCATATTTATATCCGTATCCATTTACGTTTGATTCATCCATGAAGAAGTGTACAAATATATGAATATAAAATCATTTCTACAGATCTAACAGTAAGTAACGAAAGAATGTGGGACCCTATATCACAATTATGTGCATTACAAAACACTGATTTTAGCTCTAGCATGACCTTGAGACGCTTGGAACTGCTCGGTGATGCCCAAATGTGCCATCAGCCCATCAGTAGCCAAACATGAGTCAAAAACTCGCCCCCTTTCCTAAGCTGTTGCTCGTGGTGAAATCCTCTGCAGTGAGTAGCAACATAAGCTAAGATCTCGATCCATATTTGACTCATGACTTTCCACATACTTTCCTTTTCCATCTTTTTCAATGCTGATGCGAACCTGCAACCATCAAACAATGCGATTTACAAGGCAACAGTTCAGGAGAATCAACTTCCTGCAGCCTTAGACATGCGTCAACTTTTTCGGGAATAAGACCCTCTTCTTAAAAACAAAAACAAAAACAAAAACAAAAACAAAAACAAAAAAAACAACGCATTGCTTCAACACAGGTGTCGCGATACCTGGTCATGCAATACCTATTGGCATCATAACAGGGTATGTCACGAGAAGATACATCAGATAATCATATATATGTGCTTGCTTTCTATACGACATATATCACTATCAGAACCATCTTGATTGTCAACATTGCTGATACTCTATAGAATAGCGTCACACTCATTCTTTTGTAGCGAAAAACTACCTTGATGAGTATGTAACTCTTTCAGATTGGAGTGGACAACCACATACTCACGAAACTGACTGTAAATCAATTCTTTTTGGTTGTCAGAAACTTTGTTGTATGCCTTGTAATTATGCTGTTCAGGATGTAAATGATTATTGACTGTAAGGGCAAGTTCAGCGACAAAATACCAGTTGACACTGTTCATTTGTAATCCAATGATTTTCTATGAAATAACAATAATTGCAAATGAATGAAGAACGTAAGAAAGGAAAGATACAATTTACTATCGAGAGGAAACTGTAAGACGTTCTTAACAAACAAGTTGATGAGCAATAACTACTCCCTCCGTCCAATTTATAAGTCCATATTTCCACTTTGAATTGTCCCAAAATACTTGTTCACTTTCATATTTAACCAACCAAAAGAGATTTTAGTGAGTATAGATGATATGTGATTGGTGAAAGTGTAGTTAATGAGAACTTTTTATATTACATGCAATTTGAAAATGGATTTATAATTCATGACCAGTAGAATAATACCTCATACAAATTTCATCAAACACCTGATGGGAGAAAAAGTAAATCATTTTCATTATTTTTAACTTGAATTTACAGAGATGAAGCTTACCCGTTGGTAGGTTGCAGAAGCGAGAATCATCAATTAAAAACATGATATTTAGCACCTGTTTCCTTCCCCATATGTCTCATATCACCTATTTGTATTAGTAAAAAGTAAATTGCAAAGTAAAGCAGAAAAAAAGCACTATTCATTTCTCAAAGAGTGAATTGCATAAATTGTCACTATGGTTTGTCAGTTTTTACAAATTTAGTCGGTAAACTTTTTTTTCACCAGCTAGTTATAGACCCAGTCCAATTTCGTTACATAAATTGTCACTGTGGTTTGCCAAAATTACATAAATGGTCACTGAGGTTTGCCAGAATTGGACTCGATCCGTAACCATTTGAAACCTCAATGACTGAACTTGGTGAAAAAAAAAAAGTTCGGTGACTAAATCTGCAAAAACCGGCAAACCATAATGACCATTTATGTAATTAACTCTTTCTCAAAAGATATCATTCCCAAAGCTATGAGATTGAAGATACAACTGGCTATGGAAACGAAACCCATGTTTACAATATGTTTTTAACAATCAAGCTAACAATAGTTTGCCAATATAACGGTCAATTATTTCTTCTCATACACATTTCAACAATCACCTGGTGTGTGCTACATAAAAAGCTCATTATAAACAAAAGTCATATGGATGAATTAAAAAAACATAATAAAGGTTTTCAATTGAACTACCACGTCCAGTATAAAAAGGCATCCTCCCCACAAATTAGTTGGAGCATACTAAAATCTGCTTCTTGTTCATCAGAAATTAGTCTTGCACCACACCCCTTCACCTCAAAATCTTCATTATTCTCTTGGAAACAAAATGTTACAAAATTCTTTGCTTCCTTCCATCCTCGTGTATCCCTCCTATAACGCAACCATATCATATATGAATCTTTGATTCCTATCACCTCATTCTGAAAATAATCATCAATTAAAACTGGAAAGTAATCTCCTGTATTCAGAGGAGCTCCATCAAAGTTCTTTACAGAGATTCCTTTAAATTTCCAGGGGTTTTTGGACTTGAAAACAACACAAGTTGCAAATCCCCTAAACTTATCATAACACCAATCTGATGGTAATTCAACCTTTACATGATTTCCCGTACTTCTATTTGCAAACCACTCTGGAATGCTATTCCCATGATAAACAACACAAGTGTCTTGCGAGAAGAATTCACATCTGTTAGCCTGGACACCCAAATACCCAAGGAAAGCAGAAAGCTGGTGAATAAAGCCTTGGGAAGTTATAGATGAGTCAAGACACTGAGTCTTCGATATAGACCCCTCGCTATCAATGGCAACATTCTTAAACAGCTTTGGACAATTTATGAAACCATTTCTCCTAAACCTATATTTTTCTTTAGAAGATCGCGACACTTCTCTTAAGCAGGCGCAATCAGATGCAAATATAAACTGTAGGCTAGGTGGAGGTTCGGGCAACACTTCCAGCTTCTTGCAACCATCAACATAGAGCCATCTAAGACTAGAAAGTTGACTCAAACTTCGAGGCAAGCTAGTAAAATCGTTCCCTTTTAAGTGTAGACTCGTTAGACATGATAAGCCTCCAATGCTCTCAGGCACTTCTAATAAATTGCAGTAGCTTAAATTCAGAGACTTTAACATATGTAAACCTGTCACCGAAGACAATACTGATCTTTGGGGATGTTGTTGTTTACTTAGTAAACCAAAAATACCAGTGATAGAAGTCCACCATCTAGGTTGACTCCTCCCTTGGCCACCAAATGACAATGATTCAAGGTTTATTAGAGAGGATACAAAAGAAGGAAGTTCTGTAATAGCAGTTCCATCAACATGAAGCTCCTTTAAGCTTTTGATCCAACCCAATGCTTCAGGGAGTTGGTCGACTTTTAGGCACCCCGACATATTCAAGACTTGAAGAGCATCCATTTCCACTCTACTTGGAAAATTATGAAGCCGTTTGCAGTCTCTCAGATTTAACACAACAAGCCTCTTGAGCATTCCAATTGAGGGATGAACACTAACCAAATTCACACAACCTTCAAGACATAGTTGTTCGAGATTTGTAATCTCTGAGAAGTCAGGGGTGGTTGTTAGGTTACAGCAGTAGCTTAGCTTCATTACTCTCAACCTTCTAAAGCACTGACATGGATAGCAAAGAAAAAAAATTTAAAAAAAAAAGAAAAAAAAAGAGAGAAGAGAAGATAAGTTCTCGGATCATTAGGTATTAAATATGAAAACATGTGTCTACAAGGAAATACCTTAGGTGTTGTCCAAAAATGTTTTATGTTGCTGTAAGACAGGTCAATGACCACAATGTTTTCTGGATAGAAATCTGAAGGTAAGTACTCGAAAGGGCATCCATGCCAATAAAACAAGCTTAGCTCATTGGACAAATAATACAGATTTCCTGAGAAGATCACATTGTGGCTCTTCAATTCAAGTTTCTGCTGAGATAATTTTTCCTCTTGATAGATTTTCAGGATCCGCAACTTTTTCATATGTGAAAAATCATTAGCATCTATGTGAACCTTTTGACTAAATTTCTCTAAGGAAACGACTAGAACTTCAACTACTTCGGTTCTTGCCACCTCAAAAAACAAAAACATGTAACATAAATTAAAAATAGTGACATATGCAATTGCTTATACTTTTATATTAATATAAAGGAAAAGAATCAATCTTTACCTTATTTTGACCCGATATAACGTTAGGTGAAATCAACAATCTTCTCTGTTTCCCAGGTGTGATAGATTCTTCACGGACAATGGCCCTTGCCATTGCTTGAATCAAGTCATGCATTTGAAGTGACATATTGCTAGAGATCGTGATTAATGACTTATCAACTAGAACTCTCATATTTGTATTTGCAAAAAAGTTACAGCCATCTAGTATGCTTGCTACAAAATCACTGTTTTCTCCAATGAATAAGCATGCGATATCAAGTAAGATATTTTGCTGCTGGAGGTTTAGCCCATCGTAATTTAAACGAAGCACACTTTGTATCTTTTCATTCGGATGTACTTTGAGCCTTTCTAGTTCACTTTCCCACTGACCCACAGTTTTGTCATATAAAAAACGACCCAAAACTTTGAGGGCTAGAGGGTGACCTTGAACATATTTCACAATTTTCTCAGAAACTTCTTTGAATCGTGTAGAAGGATAATTTTCCTCAAAGGCGAAGGAATAGAAAAGCTTAAGAGATTCATCCTCATCTAGGAAGTCCATGTCATGGATTTCATACACTCTATGAGATCTTAGCAACTGTTTATCTTTACTGGTGAAAATAATCAAACTTCCTGGGCAAAACCATGTAGGCGAACCCGCTAGTGCTTCTAGCTGCTCATGATCATCCACATCATCCAAAACAAGTAGTATCGGCTTTGATGACATCATCTTCTTTATTACCGTAATTCCTTCACCAACACTTAGGATCTTCAAATCTTCTATTTTCATGATCTTTCCAATCATATGCGGTTGGACTTGAATCAGGCCTTGTCGTTTTGTGACTTCTTTGACATCTTCACAAAAGCAACTTCTTTCAAAGTGGACATACATCAAGTTATAAATAGCTTTGGCAAGGGTCGTCTTTCCTATCCCGCTTATACCACATATTCCAATCATGTTAACCTTATCTGACCCAACAAAGCGTGACAAGTCTAGTTTGTCGAAATGGAAATCTATGCCAACAAGGTTCTCACCAACATGTAAGGGTCTGTCACATAATTTTTTGAGGATTTCTTTAGAGATGGAATTGATGAACTTGGACTCAAACCTGTTAACCACAAAGACACAATAAGCAAGAGAAACTACATGGTGGTAAGCTTTCGAGTTACAATATAATTACACAAACATAAAGAAATTTACCCATTTGTCATGTCCTGGAGATCCCATCCAGATAAGTTAGCTGCCATGGATAAAGCTTCCTTCCATTTAGCTACCTCTGGTCTATTTAAATCTTGATGCTTAGCAAAAGCTTCAGCATAGCAGTCAGTTTGTTTCCTAACCACCTGAGGTTTAACATCATAAAAGATAATTTGAACCTCGTGTTTAGGCTTTCCTATTTCCTTGCGCTGGAGTATTTTGACAAGTTCCCTCAAACACCATGATGAAGAAGCATAATTTTTGGAGAAGATAACTATCAAAAATCTTGATTCTTCAATGGCTTTATAGAGATGAGGAGATATCTCTTCTCATTTAGGCAGTTCGTTGTCATCTCTAAAAGCATGAATTCCTTTTTGCTTGAAATCGTTGAACAAATGATCCATGAAGTTTTTGCGGGTATCTTCACCTTTAAAACTTACAAAGACATCATACTTCCATCGATGAGGAATGGGAGACGCGACCATGATTAATGATGAAAGCTGCATTAAGTTGTCTGAAAATTTTAAACATATTATTATTGATCATTGAAGTTTTTATCTATAATTTCAACTCCGAAACATATAAAGAGTCATGAATTTTTATAAATAACTGAAAAGGTGGACGTGAAGTAACCTTTTTCACACCTACACATATATTTTTGGTGTGTGTTTCATTGGTTTCCAGATTGAATCACGCAACATAACCCCGACCATTGCTAGAAATAATTTTATAAGTACTATGTACATTTGAATACTGTATGTTTTATTATTACTACTAAGATGTACCTAAAAAAAATTGAAATGTAGAAAATCAATTTAGAGTAAATTACATGAATAGTCATGTGGCTAAAGAAAAGGTTCAGATTTGGTCCCTAAATCTTAAAATTACACTGATAGTCCTTGTGGTTCCCAAATGAGCACACATTTTTATTCTTAGCACCATTAGCATTTTATAAATGATGAAAATACTCTTAAGTTTTCATCCAAACACCTGCACCCACACTTACATATTCCTCGACTACACATAATCCAAACACCTCTTTTCTTAAACCTTTCTATTTACCGATGACAATAAAAGTATTATTGGTTTAAATTAGGGATAATTTCAAAAATACCCCAGTTGCCCTTTGCTTTTCTAGACGGAATCTTTTCTCCTTCTGAAACTACACTAGGGCAACCTATAAAATTGGGCAACTAAGTGACAAGTGTGACTTTACGGATTACAAGGTATGACAACCTGTGTAATTTTTTGGCAACTGAGGTATTTTTCGGAAGGAGAAAAGATTCCTTCTAGAAAAGCAAAAACAAAGGGCAACTGAGGTATTTTTGAAATTATTCTTTTAAATTATTGTTGATGTGTGAATCTAGGATTATAAAACCCCTTTTAATCTTAGTAATATAAATTGAAATAATAAATACGCGTATTATAAAAACTAATTCTTGCGTTTATTAAAAATGGATAACATTGAAATTTTTTATATATAAAAAATTTTCACATATTTAATCGCGCCTTGAATAATCTCGATATTTTTTAATCGCGTCTTGGATAACATCGACATATATATATATATATATATATATATATATATATATATATATATATATATATATATATATATATATATATATATATATATATATATATATATATAGTCAACTTTTCATTCATTTATAATTAAAGTTATTAAAAAAGAATATTTTACTTTCAGATTTGCTGGCGAAGTTCGATTGCCATATTTATAATTTGATTTAGTGTATTTTTTTTTTAATGTTTTGGTGGATGAGATGTTGAAGAATGGGGTGTTATGTGTAATTGAGAGATACGTATGTATTGACTCAGAGGATGTTTGGGTAAAATTGAAAGGATATTATTATTGTTTACATAACGTTAATGTTGTTAGGGACTATAGGTGTGCAGATTTGAGAACAACAAGGATTGTCAATGTAATTTTTAAGACTTAGGGACTAAAAATGAAACTTTGGTATAATTAAAAGGACTATCCATATTCCATGTAATTTACTCATCAATTTATGAGTTAAAGCTCTACGTTTGAGGTGAGGTCGAGATTGAATTAAGTATAATGAGCTTACTTAGAGCACTCGGTGTGTTAACATGGGAGGTGGGTGAAACTTTCACATTTCGTGCGTTAACCACACTGCCCCCTGTGTTAAACCTCTACGTTAAAGCTTTAACGCTACATGAAGGTGGCGTTTTTTTGTGAGTTAAACTTTAACTTCCACACCGTGTGGTGAGTTAAGCTTTAACTCAAGTTTTTTTTTTTTTTTTTTTTTTTTTAGTTGGGGTATGATAAAAATGGGGCTCAAAATGTTGAGTTAAGGCTGAGTTATGATAAATGATTTTTTTTTATTATTTTATTTATTTATTTATTTATTTTAAGGTGCAAAGGTTAAAGCTGATATGGCGTTGACATAACACTGGGTGAAAGTTTAACTCCGGGTGAACACACCCTCTCCTCTTATAAACAATGAAACAACAATGTTTCGATTTTAGTTAAAAAATAAAAAATAAAGGGGAAAGCGGTTAACTTTGTGAGGAGAGTTATTTTACATATCAAACTTATCTTATATACTAAGGGACTCATCCCTACCATCCATTTAAAATGAAATCAATGGTTCAGATTAAAAGCATTTTAATATTTCATATATTTTTTTATAATTTTAATATCTCTTAAATCGTTAATCGTTAAGCGAAAATAATTACACCATCGCGACGAGCATTTAATTATCTTTCTATAGACGGGCACTTTGATATAATTTCGACGTTTTTTTTTTTTCATTTTTTTTCATCTTTTTTCAATTTTTTTCATTATTGAAATTTGCATGAAAAATCACATGTGATATTAGTGTTAAATCACATATGATATGTAATATCATATGTGCTATTAGTGTTAAATCATATATGATTTATAATATCACTTGTGATATTAGTGTTAAATCACACATGATTTTGTCATGCAAATTTCAGTAACGAAAAAAACGTAAAACAAACATGAAAAACACAAAAAAAAAAAAAAAAAAAAAAAAAAAATTGTCGAAGGTATATCGAAGTGCCTATCTATAGAAAGATAATTAAATGCTCGTCGTAATGGTATCTTTTTTTTCGCTTAACAATTAATAGTTTGAAAGATATTAATATTTGAAAAAATGATGAAAGTATCTTTTTTAAATTGTTGAGATTAATCTCATCCATTAAATCAAATAAAGATAGATGGTGGAGATTAAAAAAATTGGTCCCTCAAATGATCTTAAATCGATTGACAAAAAAAGTAACGAACTAAAAAATAATGTAACATCTAGACATAAAGCAAGCAAGAGAATACATCACAGTGCTCAATAACATAATTTAATTCAACAAAAGCATCTCAATAACAGTAATTCTATGTGACTGACTTTTTTTTATGGGATTAAGCAAAATTTACAGGAAAAATGATTTCCTAGTATAGAAATGGCCGGATCAGATAATAAACAAATAAAAAGTGTAAAGAGAGAAGATGACTTACAATTCTTTTGATTGGTCAAGAAGCAACGAGTGGATATGAATAATGCAATAAACAATGTAATGATAATTCTTCTCACTGTCACACATAATCATATATAGCTCAAGTTAAGTATTAAAGCGAGAGTTGACTTCAAGTCTTCAAAATATACACTCGTAGTCTCCTATTTTAGATGAGTTGAAACTTCCGTTCTTAGAAATTAGCATTCTTCTTTATACAGATTAATTGGCAGTTATACACTACAAAAAACAGTGCTATTCTTCATATTTATTTTGTCACGGTATGGTCAACCATTAACTTTTTTTTATATAGATAATAATTTTGCTACATTTATAAGTGTGACAAATATTTAAAAAAAATCCACATATATGAGTGTGTACAATTACAAAAAAGTTACACTTATAGGTGTAGCAAATGTCTCAACACTTTTATTTTTGAATTTTTTTTGCAATTTTGCCACACTTTTAAGTGTGGACATTCAAATAATGTTTCCACACTTTTAACCATAGACATTTGAATAATATCTCCACACTTATATGTGTAGCAAAAATTGTCACACCTATTATTACCACACTTAAGGAAGTGTGAAATCAATAATTTTACACATTTTTAAATGTGGCCATTTGGCCTTTAAAATGTGAAGAATTCAACTAGTTTTTTTTTTAGTGTATAACAAAATTAACAGATTGTTTAGCTTGAATGGTGCAATAATGAGCTACAAGAGATTTGTTTTCTTCTTTTTTTCTTTGACGAAGTTGAGGGCTAATTGGGAACTAGGATTAAAGATGAAATTTTGAAAAAGAATACAAGAAGAAACGCGTATTCTACTCTGAATTAAATATGAGTATTTTCTTGACTTTGTAAGTTTGTATATCCTTTAGTCTTATTAATAATAATAAATGCCAACCATAAAAAAGGAAAAAAAGAAGACAAAGTCTTCGTCAAGAACTTGACATTATAGAATAGTATAACCAGTGGTGAAGCTTTGATTTTTCGAGTGGGGGGTCGGGATCTAAATTTTTTTTTTCCTAACACTATGGGGGGTCGAAACCGAATTAAATTGGGGGGGCGAAACCAAAAATACCGAAATTTTTCTACACGAAAACTATATACCCCTACATCGCAAAAAAAATTTCGGGGGGTCGGCCGCCCCCTATGAAGCTGCGCCACTGAGTATAACCATGCATTACTTTTGGCATTATAAAAATCTGTAATCTTTTACGTTAATGGAGGGAATGAGATCATTAAAATTGACCCAAGTCTTTGTCCTTTGCTACTTTGATTTAATCATTTAGTAAATATGTATCATTTCTTAGAGAGATTAGCAATCTCAAATTAGCCTCTTATGATCATGTCTGCTTACTGATCTGCCTCATTTTAATAATTTCGTGTTCAGTTTTAGCCATAAATTAAATAAATGCTTAAATTTACATCGACCAATAATGATAGACTTTTTACATAGTTTTAGCTTTAGTTTACTTTTTTGTAAACTTCCTCCCAATTACATCCTATACACTTAGTCAAATAAAATATAAGTTTCATTGCTAGAATTTTCTTGTGAAATTACAGTTTGAATACACGAAACTTCACTTGACAAACTTCCTTAACCATCTATTTAGCTATCCTTATGTAGATTATGTTAGAATTTAACAATCAAAGTACACGAATAGCGGAAGCAAAGATCAAATATAACACATAAATATTAACTAAAACATAAATCGGAACGTACCTTTTAGCACTTCAATAAATTTTATCTTGTGTAATAATAGATCTATGATAAACCCCTTACCGTTTTGTTTATCGATCTCTTGATAACAACTATAGTGAGTTGTTACCTCGTTCTTGTACACACAAACTAAACCGTATTAAGTTTATGCAAGTAAAATCAAATAGAAGTTGATTTGATTCACAAAAAAAATCGAAACCCTAAGGGATTAGGGGTGTTCGATCGGTTTTGAGAAACAAGGAGAGAAGAAAAATTTTTTAGGGTTAAGTGTGTGCACAAAAGATGAAAACAAATGACCATTGAGTTTGTATATATACTAATAGAAACTTAGAGGACAAGTTTGATGTGGGTTGGGTTTCCCCTCCCCCCATTCGACCGGCCATAAGGATCTACAAGATCTTCCGGATCCTTCTTGACATCTAATTTCATATTAGTCCTTCTCGATTACATTTAATGATAGTTAGTCCATACGGTTAATACTAACGACCATTAATTAAGTCCTTCTATTTGTAAATAATTACATATATAACAATTAATATATAATTATTTCTTAATACTCATTTGTAACGTGTGCAATCCCGAGGTCTCGGGTTCGATACTAGTCATTTACATATTAATTTTTATACGCAACATTTAACAGCTCCCACTCGTATATCAATTAATAGTAAAATGACATTGGTTGGCGTCTTGCAACACTCCAATGCCCCCAGTACAACCCGAGCTAGGTTTCCTGGAAAACCTTTAATGATTCATCATTATAAATTATCTTTTTGTTTCTAATACTACATTAATAAATATACGAGATTCTTTATTAACTTTCCGTTTCTCGTCTCTTTATGATTGAACAAAATTACCAAAACATCTGAACGTATTCCAGATAGACTTTGGGCGTGGCCACGCAAACATTTTGTCAACCCTACGAGGGGCCTAGCAGTATTAAACTTCTGAACAAATCAGAAGGAACAAATTCTCTCTTGACTACAAGAATAATCCATGAACTTTGCAACACTTCTGAAAACAACCCTTATAACTCCCTGTTACGGTGAGCGGTATATTGCTTCACAAAAATGCACTACATCCATGACTCTTATCGGGTATCTCAAGTCTGGGGATAACTTTAAATATGATTCTTACAAATATAAAATCATATAGTTGGAATAAGTCCTATATTCAATTCATTGAATATCATGTGAAATTGGTATGACTACGCATCAATATACTTTTAAGTATATTCTAACCAATACTCAAATTTGTCTTAGTTTAATGATATTCCCATATCATTAATCGACAACGGACAATTTAGAATAATAATTTATTCGTGGATTTAAATATGCAAATATAGGATATATTATTAAGACAATGATAAATAAACATAACCATATTTTATTCCATTAAACATAATAATTGTACATTACATCCTTTATCCAAATACTAATCACAAATGGGCATGAAACTATCAGCTAAACGAAGTCCTATGCCTTCAGCAAGCTTATAAAGCTTGGTGCCAGGTAGAGGCTTTGTTAATTGATCTGCTAAGTTGTCATCTGTGTGAACTTTGAGTAACTCGATTTCACCTATTTCAACTTGTTCTCGAACATAGTGATGCTTAATCGGGAAATGTCTGGTGCCTTTCATGATTCCAGGTTCATTGGAAAATGTAATTGCAGTTGAGTTGTCGCAATACATTTTTATAGGTCTTTGAATCGATGGCATAACCCCAAGCCCCGAAACAAACTTCCTAATCCAAACAGCTTCAATTGCAGCTATGTACTCACTTTCTGTTGCAGACATTGCTAGTGTACTCTGCTTTCTGCTCCTCCAATCCACAGCTCCTCCATTAATGACAAAGACATAACCCGTCTGAGACTTCGTATCATCCTTATCACCTTTCCAAGAAGCATCACAGTAACCTGTAACATCAAGTTCTGCAGATGGAGTACCCCCATAAACTAAGAACATCTCTTTAGTAGCCCTAAGGTACTTAAGAATATTCTTAACAGCAGTCCAGTGAGCTTCACCTGGATTCTGCTGATATCGACTAGTTAAGTTCTGAGCAAATGCCACATCAGGCCTTGTGCTTTTATCCGCATACATAATAGATCCCACATCCGAAGCATAAAGGATTCTCTTCATGCGTTGCACCTTTGCAGGTGTTGAAGCACAAACTTTGCTACTCAAGCCATGTTGCTCTTGCATTGACAAATATCCCTTCTTGGAATTTTGCATATTGAATCTCTTCAATATTTTATCAATGTAAGCACTTTGGCTTAATCCAATTAATCGCTGATATCTATCTCTATATATCTTGATTCCCTGAATGAATGCAACTTCCCCTAAATCTTTCATAGAAAAACACTTTCCAAGATATGCCTTAACCTTTTGCAAAGTTGGAATGTCTTTTCCCATGATCAATATGTCATCAACATATAAAATAAGGAAAATTACATCACTCCCACTAGCTTTGTGATATACACATGGCTCATCAAGATTTTGAGTGAATCCATACTTTTTAATCTCACTATCAAATCTTTTATTCCATTGTCGTGATGCTTGCTTCAATCCATAAATGGATCTTTGAAGTTTGCATACACGATTTGAGAATTCTGGATTCACAAACCCCTCAGGTTGCGCCATATAGATGTCTTCATCTAGGCGACCATTTAAGAAGGCGGTTTTGACATCCATTTGCCAAATCTCATAGTCATAGTACGCAACTATGGCTATAAGAATCCTAATAGCCCTAATGTCAGCTACATGAGAAAAGGTCTCCTCATAGTCAACATCAAATGTTTGAGTATAGTCTTTAGCCACCAAACAGGCCTTATAGGTGTGTACAATGCCATCCATATCAGTCTTTTTCTTGTAGAGCCATTTACTCCCAACTACCTTGGCACCATGAGGAAGGTCTACTTCAATCCAGACTTCATTATCTTTCATGGATTGCATTTCCCCATTCATAGCAACTTGTCATTTTTCCATTTCAGGACCATTCATGGCAGCCCTATAACTAGCAGGTTCATCAAGATCCCCTAGTATAGTTTCCTCACACTCTACGTTAAAACATAGACATTCAGGAGCTTTCACAGTTCTTACAGATCTGCGAATGGGAACCACTTCAACTTCAGGTGGAGGACCTAAACTTTCAGGTTCCACAGGAAGTTGGCTAGTGTTTTCAGAAGGTGCTACATCTTCATGATCATCTTCCAGATCATATACTCTCCCGCTGAATTCTTGAGATATGAGCTCCTTTTCCAAGAAGTCTCCATACCTTGCAACAAAAACTTTGTTTTCAGGTTGGTAATAAAAGTAGTAACCCATTGTTTCCTTTGGGTATCCTACGAAGATGCACTTTACAGATCTTTGTTGGAGTTTATCTGCTGAGTCACGTTTAACATACGCCTCGCAACCCCAGACCTTTAGATAAGACAAGTTAGGAGCTTTTCCAGTCCATAACTCATGTGGTGTCTTATCCACCTTCTTTGTTGGAACCATATTTAGAATGCGAACCACATATTCTAAGGCATAATCCCAAAACGAAAAAGGAAGAGTTGTTAGATTAAACATAGATCGTATCATATCTTGCAATGTATGATTCCTTCTCTCAGATACACCATTTTGTTGTGGAGTATATGGAGAATTAAGGTGCTGGACAATTCCCTCCTTAGCTAAGTAATCTATGAACTCTTGACTCAGGTATTCACCACCTCTATCGGATCGAAGAGCTTTAATCTTCTTTCCAAGTTGCAACTCTACTTCTGCTTTAAACACTTTGAATGTTTCAAATACCTCATGCTTATGTTTAAGTAAATAAACATAACCATAACGGCTATAATCATCCGTAAATGTTAAGAAGTAGCTAGCACCTTTCCTTGACACATGTCTAAGTGGTCCACACACAGCTGTGTGAATTGGACCAAGTAGATCAGAAGCCCTTTCAATCCTATTCTTAAAGGGTTTCTTTGTCATCTTCCCAGCAATACAAGATTCACACTTATCAAATGATTCATCATTGATCTTTTCTAAAAGCCCATCATGTTGCAGCTTTTCTATGCGAGCCTTGCCAATGTGAGCAAGTCGACAATGCCAAAGATAAGATGAATCCAGACCTTTCTTGATTCTTTTATTATTGATGCTATACATTGAATTATTTTTAACAAAAGCTTTATCATTATCATTCATATCAATCTCAAAAATACCATTCACAGCAATAGCATTAAAATAAAAAACACCATTTAAAGAAACTGAAATTCCATTGCTAGTAACAGTATGATCAAAACCAAGGTTCAACAAACATGAAAATGAAATAACACCTCTAACAATTGACGGTGCATAATGACAATTATTTAAAGATAGTTCAAGGCCCGAAGGCAACACTAAATTAAAAACGCCTATAGCTTCAACTTCTGCATGTGCTCCGTTACCCACGTGCAAGAATTGTTCTCCATAGGCAAGCTTTCTCTCAACTCTAAACCCCTACAAAGTATTGCAAATATGAATGCCACATCCCGTATCATATACCCATGAATTTAATTTAGGAGTAAGAGTGAATAATTCAATCATAAAGAACGCACCTAAAGAACTGGGGTTACCAACCTCATTATTTTGCTTCTTCTGTCGTAAGTCATGAATGTAGAGTGGACAATTGCGTCTCCAATGGCCCTTCTCATGACAGTGGTGACAAGCCTGATCCTTCTTGTTAGGAGGATTCACCTTGTTCTGCTTAGGCTGATGTTGCTTCATCTTGGGTTGTGGGTGATAGGCCATGACCTGCTTGCCTTTATCACCCTTCCCTTTGCCTTTGTTCACATGCGATTTCTTTTGGATTCTCCCCCATGAATCGCCAACACTTGCGGGGTAGGAGCTTTGCCCTTGGCTGGTAGACTTTTCTCATAATCAATAAGCAATGCGAGTAATTCTGAGACTGTCTTCCCCGAGCAATGCATGTTGAAGTTCTGCACAAAACCAGCAAAATCCTTGTTAAGGTACCTGTTGATCAAGTGCACTTGCACATTCTCGGGGTAACCAAAACCAATTCTGTGAAGTTGATCAAAGTTTTCTCTCATCGCATTCACATAATCTTCAACTGGTTTACCATCACCATGTTTGCAGCTGTGTAGTTTGTCAAGAGACTCATACAATTCAACTGCAGGAGACTTTTCATAAGACTTTTGAACTTCATCAATTATGTCTTTAGGAAAGTAGTACTCAAACTTCTTTTGTAACTGAGTATTCATACTAGTGAGCATTAAACAAGCAATCTCATTGAATCTAGCATGCTCAAGTCTCCATGCCTCCTTAACTGGTTCAGGTTCAGTTTTGGCAGGCTCTGCAAGGCAATTATTTTTCAAATAATCGAGTTTCCCAGTCGCTCTCAAGATAATTCTAAGCTGCAGGATAAACACTAAGTTCCAAACATATAAACCATGGTGGTAGTGTGGCATATGGATTAGAAGAGGAAGAAGAAAAGATAGAAAAGAATGGAACCTTGAGAGAAAATAAGAGAATATTAGATTGATAGTGAAAAGGTCCAACCCTCTCCCTTGGTGGGAGAGGGGTATTTATACAAACAAATAAAAACGCCTACACCCGGGCTGTGGATCAGACATACAGTGGGTAAAGACCCATCCTTCTTCCACGGTGTTACTTAAACTAATATAAACTAAATAATAAACTAACTACGAGCTATCTTAACGCTATTACAATAATTAGGTGACCGAGTCTTTTATAGGAATATTTGTATTCCTAACAATCTCCCCCTAAGCAAGGTCACCTTTGGAAATTAAGCTCTTTGATCTTCAAGCATTCTTTAGACTTTGTAGCTCGTAGGTTTTGATTCTTCACTTTAGGCTCACTTTGTACACCAAGCAATGAATTTGTGATTTGAGTTCCTTTGAAGTCTGTGATCTTTGAGCTTTCTTTGAGATCATCAGCCACAGTAAATATCCAAGCTCATCCTTAGTAGTATTGCCACCATGTGATGTTGTGACACAAGGACCATCATGCTCACACTCTTCTACATCAGGAGACTTTTCATCAGAGTTGCGGAAACGTTCTATGTAGTCTCTCAGCATTCATTGTAGTGAGTCTCTCATCATTCATGATCATCATTGATAGTATGTAGGATGTGTGAGCATGAGGTATGGATTGACACGATTCAGCTGGAATTAGGTACCACCAACGCCATCTTTATATGTGTTCCTGACATAAAACAGTTAGCAATAAAGATAGAGAACGAATATGGCTTTGTCATTCATTCAGTGAGGACAGACTACCCTCCGGTTCTATGAGAACCGACCTGTGATCAGGTAGAGTCTTTTTTAAAGAAGACTCTCCTTGACAGGAATTTCCAGCTTGTAGTAATGAATCTTCCAAAGAATCCACTTCGGAATCTTCATACTAAGCATGTTCTCATACCGGAACGTCTCAAAGCAGACAACACGATAGAGTGAATCGATGAATTGATATTCACTGATTGATGAGAAATTGATTTATCGAAAACACTCGCGTGTCATATAATAAACATTTTTGAGACACGACGAGAGTTTTGAACTTTGAATCACATTTCCATCAAAAATACTTTTGTTTGAAAGATTATACACAATCAATGTGCTCAAAAAATTAGTTTGTGAGCACATTGAAAGGTTTTGGCAAAAGTATCCGTCAATCCATTTCCTGGAACAAGTTTGATTCAATGTTGAATCGCGCCATCGTTGCTTTCCAGTTGTCACAAGCTTGATCCTTGCAGGATCTCACATGTCACCTACCAAGAGCTTGAGTGATGTTCGCTCTAGAAGGATTTTCATCTTCATCGTGAATATTTTCATATCACTCGGATGTTCTGGAAATACCACAAGGATAATGCGTAGGACTCTAAATATTTTATCTTATTTTCCACATTGTGTGAAACAATAAGCATATTTGGAATGTGTCCTAGTGAGATTTATGGATGATCTCATGGCTCTAGACTCAATAGTCGTTTTGATCCGCTCCAGGAGACTGGGGAGGCGTCTCCTGTTTAGGTATCAACATAGCTCGCAATGAGCGGTCGATACATTGCACAGGGTTCCCCGTGAGAATGAAATAAGCTCTTTTAAGAGAACTTGAGTGGTTGGGAAGTTAAGTGCAGTGCGTCACTGGGTCCATGACGTCTTGTCTTAAATACCAGTGTTACCTTAGTAACCTCCAGTAGCATATGAAGTTGAACCCGGTTTCTGCCCTAAGGTTGAATAAGTGGAGGGCTATTTCTTTTCACCCTTTTTCATTTCATTTCTTTTTAATTCTTCAACCCCTTCAGTGCTTACCGAGACTTCATCACTAGAACCTTGTTGGGTTTGTTCCAGTCCTAGCTCTATCTCAGTCGGCACTCTTCCCTTTCTCACTTTTCTCCTTTTTTCAATCATTCCTAAGGACTTCTAATCTATCTATGGAATTGTCCCTTGGAAGATCCGTCCAGCTCTGGTGGATCATGGGAACATATACCTAACCTTAACCATCCTTATAACTCTGTGCATAAAGATAAATGGTCGGTCTTAGATATTTTTCCATAAACGCCTTTTGCTCCCCCTCAATATGTGCATCGATAGTCGAAAGAGTTTAGCACATATGCGGGAGCCTATTATTGAGTCCAAAAGATCACATTTGATTATCAGATTTCATATTTAAATCACATTCTCTCCCCCGATCAAAAATTTGAAATCTTTCGAGATTTTGGATCTCAATTGATTTAAATAAGTTAGAAAACGTTTGGGAGAGAAATGCGGTCAATTTCAATATTTTCTGATAAAAGGAACCTCTTTCTGCTCCCCCTCAATCTGTAAGGGAGGTTGTTATGTGTCAGATTTGATGAGTTTACAAAAAATTTGAAGTTTTAACGAAAACTCAAAAACTCTTTGAAAATGTTCTCATTCTGACACATAACTATCACAAATCGTATTATTGCTTACTGTGTACAAAGTGTTTTGATGATATTATAAAATTTTGAAATCACTCTCCCCCTCAATCAATGACCTATTTATATTATTGAAGAAGAATTGTTGGCATTGATTGAGTGATGAATTTTATGAAACATTTCAAGTTCGATTGATTTTCAAAAATTTCATGGTACCACCAAGTTTTTCACAAATATTTTCTTGAAGAATCATAAAACTGAAAGTATTTGTGATAAAAAAAAGACTTCTCTTTATCAAGAAATAATGCACTGAAGCGTACATTAGATCAAGGAAACATGGATATAAAGTAATCCATGCCCAGGTGAACTTCACCCGGTAAAAGGAACAACCATCTTTTTGGCGACGTGTTTTCCCCATTTTGAAAAACGGGTTGCTATCTGAAGTAATAGCAAGCCATAATTTTGAAGTCCGGGTTACAGCCTGAAATGACTGCAAGCCATATTTTTAGGAATGTTTTGAGAAACGACATGTTTTAGAAAAAAACATTATTTGAAAAAGAAAAAACTCTTGCTCAAGCATATGTATGATTCCGTGTCATTATTGAATGACATTTCTAGAAACGTACATAATATTGATTACACAAGAGACATGTCGTGAGAAGAATATTTTTGTATTTTCTATATATTTTTTTTTTGATTTTTATGGGTTTTTGTAGGTTATATATTTTTCTATTTACAATTATGGAAAATAAAAAATATGTACAAAGTGTTTTAGTGCACGCTTGGTTTTAAAGAATGGTTTAGCGATGCACTTTCCTTACATTGAATTTCAACGAGGATTGAAAACCAGTGTTTCATTTAGACATAACACTCGTGAAATCCATGGAGATTTAAAACTCTTTTTCCATTGACAAGTTGATTGAGAAACCCGGTGTTTCTCTCAGAGTTTTAAAATCTTAAGAAAAAGATTTCCCTCTAAAGTTGAACCACATAGGTTCCTTTTGAAGATTTGTATAAGTAATATATGGAAATCTTCCGGCATTAGAGATTACGAAAGCAAAGTCATTCTTATAATACATCGAAAGCATTTCAGATTTTGAAAATTTGACAGAATTTGAACGATTTTGCTTTGGTCACCACACTTGTTTTACCGGAGTAAAACGATAGTGCAAGGATTTTGAAAAGCTTGTTTCTCAACATTTGAATCCTGTTTAAAGTTTGGCCTTTTGACACATTTAGCCCCTTTGACCTCTCTCATCCTTCTCATGAAAATAGTAACTTGATTTTACATATTGCAAAATGCTCATGAGAGATTGGTGCATCAGAAATCAAACTAAAGTATGTAACTACATGAACAATACGGTTGAACATTTTTCTCCTCTTCAAAACATGTTTCATACTAAACATTTTGGAAATAGTTGAACTTTTGACGTAACATATCTTGACTTCAAATACGATGACATGTACTTGCTCACAGAAAATACATCAGGCACAAACAAGCATACAGGAGAATCAAAAACTCATTCTAAATCTTCTTAAGTGCACATAATTCTCAAATTAACACACAAGATCACAGATTAATTCATTCTTTCACTCGATATTTTCCGATTATTATCATGGTTTAGGGTTATGATTTGAGACTTTACATGTATACTAGTATTATGATGCATGAATAATGTACAATCAAACACCCTAGTAATAGCAGCAAAGACATTGACATCTTAAACCCTAAGTCACTTGATTTCAAACCTATGTTGTGTCTAATCGATTAAACACCCAATCAAGAATTCTTTAGTGTTCTCTATGGCTATATGAACTAATAATTTAGACTAGAACACATCCAAGGGAAATGCTTCAAACGATAGTTATATAAACCCTAGTATCAGATTATGCGTTTTTGATTGGTGTTATCATTTGAAACATTTTATGGAACGATTAGTCAACAACCATGAAGAAAATAGAATCGCACAATAATTGAGGATAAGAAGAAACTTGTTAGTCTGAATCATTGAGATTTACAACTATGTGTGATACTTTTGAGAGCATTTTTAATTTGAATGATGAAGAAACAATTTTCCATGAAGAATTATGATAAGGTGTGCAAACTTCACGATGTTGTGAAAATTTTTCTCCCCCTCAAAACATGTTCCATTTTGACAATGCAAAGCAAAATACGTTTTAATGGAGGAACATAGTTTTGAAGGTAAGAAGTTTACACACGAAGAAAGAAGATTCTTTTTGTAGTTTTTGAAAATTTTGTATTTATTTTATTTTGTTTTTTGAAAAAGTATTCACAAAAAAAATTTGGTATATGATATGTGCAAATTATATTATTCAATTTAAGAAGATATTGACTTGAATACCAGAAAGAGGATATCATTCAGCACGTTGTAGAAATATGTAGTCAACATCTCTTAAACTTTCACCACCAAAGCATTCGAGGCTCACGAATAATCATCTGAACTTTTGCCTTCTCATTGTGATACTTTGGTAGCTTCCCCCCAAACCGACAATCATCTACATGAGACCACTTCCCCAAGTAATTGAAGTGATGCAAAAAGTCTCATTGTATGATGCTCAAAGACCCAACTAAAATGATAGCACCGAAGTAACAAGGTGAACCACGGATCATCTCTGCGGTTATCAATCCCGAAATGTATGATGAACCCCGATCACATGACCCTGTTGTACGTCCCCGATGTTCACATTACCCTGCGGTTTTGAGCAGTTTGTCTATTTAGGAGAACAAGATATCAACATCTTCATTTCATCACACGCATTCTAGTTATCATACATAGTCCATAATACACAAATGTTCCCAACGCGAGTCGAAACAATAACATCAAAATAACATGTTGAAGCACTGATCATCTTTGCGGATATCAACTCCAAAATAAGTGTTTAAGACCGATCACGTAAACCTGTTGTGCGTCCCTGATGTACACATATCTCTCCCCATGATGGTTGTGATCTTATCAGAATCAGCATAATAATGTGTACATGAAACATTAACCAGAAGCACTTTACCATAACTCTTATCAGCTCATATGAAGATGTCAATACGCAATATCATCTCACGTTCCACATATCCTTCTCATATTTCTTCCCACTGAAGGCTGAAGTAATTCACACCACAAGTATCAAGAGACCACTTCCCCCACGTAGTTGGAATAATACACCAAACGGTACGAGTTAAGACACTGAGTTTCTCTACGGTTATGACATATGTCTTCCCGGGATAACTTCAATTAAGAAGAAGTATTATGTTCATCACGTGTACTCGTTGTGCATTCAGATGTATGTCTCCTTCCCCCTTGCTGGTTTTGATACCTCAGAATTAGCAACACATAATAGGCACATCTTCTAGAAATCTTGTAAGAAGAACAAAATTGGCATAAATGTAACTTGTGAGAATCAACTGCTATAGAATCTCTTACTAATTGGGTTAGTACTCCCTCCCAATTAATAAGCCCATAAGTGTACTTGCTCCCTCCCAAACTGACAGCCCATTTGAAATAACCTTGATGCTTGTTGAAGAAGTATCTCTCAATTCCGCCTAAATTGTCTTCAGTCTCTTATCCTGTCATGCACAACGGGAAATGGATCATAGACTGATAATCTGTAACTTCTTCACGGGTTTGTTTGGGGAACGTCATGTCGACATTTTCAACTCACTTAGAATGCTTCCAGTTCTTCGATAAAAGCCCCGATGTACACATTTCTTCTTCCATGATGATGATGATCACTCGGAATCAGCATAACTATGTGTACATAAACATATCAACTGGAAGCAACATACAAATCACTACCCCATGAGTAGATGTCGATAACAATTCTCTTCAACAATTCTCTGCAGATCAACCCCTAATTAAACCTCTTTTCACTTCCACTGGCTAATGGTAAATGACCACGTATGGAGAAAACCCGATATACCAAACTTGAAACTGAAGTAGAGTTCCCCACTCTTGTGTCTTAAGCTTGCACTAATGTTGGCAGAACGGTGTAGAGAATTTATGCTCCAAGCAAATCTCTAAGTACTCATTACCCAACCAAAGCATGAGACATTACCACCTCTTGCGATTATCCACAACGACATCGGCGTGTGACACTGAGTACTACAACGTAACTCCTTAAAGTGATAGTTAACCAGGTCTTCAATCATCCACCTCGACTGCTGGTAACTAGATAAACCAAGTCTTCAACTTAAATCTCAAGCACGAGCAAGGTATCATTGAAAGTCATTCATCCAACCAACCCCGACTTCAAGATAAACTAAGATCACGCCTTTGTGAAAGTCAACTTCAATCTCAAATACGTGATACCCAATCAACTCCGTAGTCACAATTAGTCATCCTTAGTTAGTGGAACATTAGGTGTTGGAGGAGAGGAGAGGAGAGTCATTTCAAGCATCAATCAACATGTATTTTATTCACACTTCTCCCCCTTAAATATTGCATATGAGGATGCAATTTTTGATTGAACAAGTGAATAGAAATACATGTAGTTTATTCATACTTCCCCCCCCCCCTCAAAAATTGCATAAGAGGTTGATCCACTGTTCACACTTCTCCCCTTCAAAAATAGCATTTGAAGATGCCATTTTTGATTGAGTGGATAATAACAAATACAATCTGATTAAGGTAATCCACTTGATGACTGAACAAGCGTGGAACAAATATGAAGTTTGTTGATGAGAATGGTCAGAAGCAAGAACATTTCTCATCTTCAAAAGATAAAGCGCACTCAAGCGTACACTTTTCTTTTCTTTGATGAACGGGGCCTGAAGTGATGTCAGCAGACACCATAATGATGAAGTTGAGGACCAAGGCTTGAACTGATGTGTTCAAACGTCATTATGATGAAGAAAGAGGCCTGAACTGAAGATTTCAGACGTCATAATCATTTGCATCAAAGTTGTGCTTCATTAACCCCTGATTGATGAGATATCACTCTTTTCGGCAGCCAAACTCTGAGTCTTTCCTTAACAGGATTGAACGATGTACCTGCACTTATGTAAAGACTACCTGCACTAACATTGAGAGTTTGTTTGCATTTATATGGGTTAGTGAAATCAACATCTATTCCATTTGGGGGTCCACTATCAACCTTGGTTTTGCAATCAATGAACATCTTTCTCATAGGTATCCATCTAAGACCAGCAATCTTAAAAATTCTACTCGTCGGTATCCACCTAAGGCAAGTTCTAGGAGTGTCTGGTTTCTCATGTAAAGTGGAAGTCTTGTTTAGAGAAGACCTTTGTCCTAAAACAATCTGCCTGCCAGGTTTCGGAATATAACTCTTTGATTCTACGGGCTTGTTGTAGTTTCTAGTCTTAGATGGTAGAACCTTATCACAAGTATTCACTTCCTTCGGGAATTTTGTAGCACAAGTATCACGATTTGCCTTAAAAACACATTTCAAACAAGTTGAGCACACAAAGTGTTTGGATTCAGAAAAAGATCTAGGCTTCTTAGAGTGATCTGCTACGGGAATCGCCTTAATCGACACACAACTACTCTTAGAAACAGGAAAATTCCTAGTCTTTTCATGTGTGTTCTTCCTAGTATCCTCTAGGTTGTGATTATGAACACTGTTTTTATGTCGAACATGTTCCTTTGTTGTCACAAATGACACACGCTTTGGACTATTCCTAGAGGCACTAGAGGCACAAATATGATGTGGTTTTGCAACAACACATTCCTTTTCCTTAGGTTTAGACTGTGAAGTGACTGGTTTTAACAAAACTTGTTTCTCATCAACTTGGTAGGCAAACCGCAATTTTGAAAAATTTGGTCGTTCAGATCTAAACGCAGTCGGTTGCCTAACAACACTTTGTTTCCTAAGAGGTTGTGAAGGTGGTTTTCCTAAGATTGATGGTTTTGCAAACTTAGTGTTCACATTGTTTCCTGTTAATTTTCTTAGATCATTTCTTAATGCCACAATTGCAATACCCTTTTCCTGAAGTTGACCTTTGAGTTCATCATTTTTAGCAATCAAAAAAGTTGTCTGCTCTACAGTCTTAGTTTTTGTTACTTTGATTGAGTCACATAGGTCTTTACACTGAACTTTCAAAGACTTATTTTCCTTAAGCAATTTAGCCACATTACATTCCAATTCAATAATTTTTGTTTCCAGTGCATTAATGTCATGTTTAACTTTGGCTTCATTACTTTTCTCATGCATGTTGATTCGAGTTTTCAAATTATTGATCGTTAAGTTTTTGTTTTGTAGCTGGGCTTTCAAATCATTTATTTCAAAAAATTCACGAAATTCAGGGAATTCCGTATTCTTACATGGTTTGTTAATTTGAAGACTTTCTTCCTTTTGTTGAATTGATATTTCAAGTGAAATACAATGTTTCTCAAGTTGTAAAAATCTATTTGAAAGTTCATCAAAAACTTGTTTTTCAACCATATCATCACGTTCAACATCCTGATCAGTTTGTTCAAGTATGTTAGCAGATGTATATTGTTGAACAGTTAAGGGTACCTCAGCACATGACACCTGCTCATTATCTGGTATGATGTCTGCATCCGCATCTTGTGTACCACGGGTTGCTGAACTGTTGTTTGGGTTAAGTTTCTCTGTCTTTGTTCCTCTGCACTTAGTGTCAACTAATCCAACATCTGATGAGTTACCCGAATCAATATTATTATCTCTTAATTGCACCCGACTGTCATTCATCTTGATGTCACACTTAGGTTTGTACTTTGCTCTTTCCTCAATGTACTCCTTAACCTTTCCCATGTGTTGGAGTAGTGTGTCTCGGAACGTGTCAACCTCAATTTCTGTGTGATCAGCAAAACACTTCATTTTCATATGACTTTCATAGTCATAAACCATAGCGGATTTCGAATCGATGAACATCTGCAGTTGTTTGTTGAGCACACAGAGGGCAGCCATGGATCCAATATTGGAAGGTTCTGCTTGGTCAAGTTGTTGTTGTAATTGATCTAAATTAAGAATCATTGTGTCTGTGAAAGTCTGAACATCTTGACCGAAGAGAGTTGCAAATGCACGTTCAAATCCCATCTTGAATCCAGTTCCCTCTAAAAGTACTGAGAGGTGTGAATGAAGTTGTCGAAAGCATTCAATGCAGTAATCCTTTGCATCATCAAGTAATTTAATTGGCTGATGAATCACATTCTCTTGAGGATCCGAGCACGAAGATTCCATTGCAACATTGTCAGGCACAAGTACGTTAATTTGTTGTGAAGGGTTGGAAGTCATATGTTCATCGATCATGTCGTATAATTTGAGTATCTCAGGTATCACTGAATCTGAAGAATTTGTCATGATGTGAACGTGCACGGGATTTTACACTTCTATGATTTAAACCGAGAAATAGATTCTTTCGCGGGATTTTACAAAATCAAGAAGAAACCATAAAACACCGAGGACTGGAGATGAACTTAATGATAAGTTGATGTTGTTTAGTTGTGATCTTGGTTCGGTTGATGCAAGTTTGGCCTCGAAAATTTGGTGAAAATTTGGTATAAAAACTTAAAACCTCAATAACTTCACTCCGGAGGTGATTTGGGCCTCGTAAAATTCGTTTCACGACTTTGTCGTGAAACGTCACAATATTCAGCCTGTTCCGGACGTTTTGACAGCTAATTCGCTGAAAACGGAGTTACGGTTCAAAAGTTATGGCCGTTTGAAGTTTTGACGTAAAAAGTCAACTTTGGTCAAACTGCAACTTTGGCAAATCGCTGAAGAGAGTTAACCGCTAGCTAGAGCTAGTCGCTGAAGAGAGCTAATCGCTGGAACTAATCCTAGAGTTAATCGCTAGAGTTAATCGCTATTTGGAGCAAAACGCTGGAAGAGGTAACCGCTACTGAGATAAACGCTAATCTTGGCAAACCGCTAGATGAGTTAATCGCTAGTAGGTAAACGCTGAACAAAGTAAACCACTGGAGCAAACCGCTAACTACAACCGCTAACCCCAAACCGCTAACTATAATCGCTAGAATAAATCGCTAGTCACAACAGTCCAAAGCCGTCACTATCTTGCGTTTTGTCCTTATACCCAATAAAGTACTCGCTAACAGCCAAACCGCTAGAATTGGGAGCAAACCGCTACCAAGAATACTAAAACAGAATAGGAAACCGCTAGTATGAAAATGACCCAAAATCAATCACAACTTCAAACTAACGTATGATATAGCTTAACCAACTGAAAAACTATGTAGTTCTAACACCACTAATCCCAAAAGTACACCCTTAACACATCATATAACACTAGAAAGATCAAACCAAGATGTTTTTCAAGAAAACTCTTCTAACTAATAAAAACCACAAAAACCACACCAAATCCGAATATCCAAGGCCCTAAGATGAAACCATGGCTCTTGATACCATTTGTAGGATAAACACTAAGTTCCAAACATATAAACCATGGTGGTAGTGTGGCGTATGGATTAGAAGAGGAAGAAGAAAAGATAGAAAAGAATGGAACCTTGAGAAAATAAGAGAATGTTAGATTGATAGTGAAAAGTTCCAACCCTCTCCCTTGGTGGGAGAGGGGTATTTATACAAACAAATAAAAACGCCCACACCCGGGCTGTGGATCAGGCATACAGTGGGTAAAGACCCGTCCTTCTTCCACGGTGTTACTTAAACTAATATAAACTAAATAATAAACTAACTACGAGCTATCTTAACGCTATTACAATAATTAGGTGACCGAGTCTTTTATAGGAATATTTGTATTCCTAACATAAGCGATCGGAACCAATCATTGAAATTCTTTCCAGTCAGTTTTTCCCTTTCAAGATGACTCTTGAAAGCAGAAATCACACTTGGGTTTTCGGGTTGAGCCATATCTACAGATAAAAGTTCAAACATTAGTATTTTCGATAATAAATATCTTCAAGAAAATATAATACCCAAGGCTATATTCATATAACCAACTAATTTTCTTGAAAATCTAGGATCCAACTTTACATAGTTCCACCACATCAGTTGATCTGCTAGTGGTGAATTTACAAAAGATGGTAATCTGTCGAACAATAATTGGCAAACAAAATTTCCAATTCCTAGATCATTATGGGATTTACATCAAATTGATTCATCAATTTGCAATGTAAGCATGTTTCATCCCATCACATGCCTTAAGTTCTAGGTCTCACGCACAACTTAATTAAGTCGTCTACCTTAGAAACTATAAAATTACTATCTATGGTCTCACGCATTAACATAATTTTACCTTGTTATTAAAATTTAGCCTAGGTCTCACGTTTATTAAATTATAACTCCAAGTGTTCCTTATAGATAGATGGCATGTAACTTAAATTTTTTAGGGTATTTAATTTTTGATGTGTTAATCAAAACATGTATAAAGATGCATGCACTCATCTTTATATCATTAGTTTTCAAAACCTTTTTATAACCAATTCTCAATATTAATACAAAAAGTTTTGCTTGAGGTAAATTACCTTAAGATGATATTGTACAAGAATGAAGTTAAAAGAAAATCATTTAAGACGTATTCGTAAGTGCGATAACCAAGGCAGACTCTAAGGCTCTTTCAAAGCCTTCTTATCACGACTATGAATTTGTCTTAAAGGAGTTACTTTTAAAAACATGTTGTACAAAACATCAATCAAGCCAAAATTTTTGGATTAAATCTTAAAACATGTAACAAAGTATGAATCTTGCTAGTCTCGCCTGGGAGCCAATTACCGTGTGAAGCGAACCACTAGTCGGCACATAAGACACCGCAAGAATCAATCTTTATTACTTAAAGTTTCACCATTATTAGTCCAATTTATTTTCTTTATAAAAAAATTACCCTTTTATTGCTTACAATCATGTCCAACAATTAAAAACAATAAAACAAGTAATTCAAGACAAATCAAAACAACTAATAATCATAACAATTATAAAGGTGAAACACATAGCCACATGCAATCTGTATTAGAAAAGATCCTAATAAAATCAATTCTAGGTATAATTATGCATGTAATCAACTAAGGCCTTCCCTTCTTGATTAAAGTGGAGCCACATATATTGACAAGTCAATTGCGTAGGCCAAAGTTAATATACACACCACATAGCATATAAATTTATTTTAATAATTATATTGAGGTCTTCCCCAATTTTGGATCTATCTAAACATGTGACCAAAAAAAAAAAAAAAAAAAAAAAATTAATGATCCATGACTAACATGCATGTTTTGTCACGGATTAAAGCATAACAATTATCACATAGGTCACAAGCACGTTCAAATAACCGGTTAATTGTAACACCCCCAATTCATGGACGCAGCGGAATTCGAACTGGGTGTTACTGGACGGCACAATAGTCACAATAATAGAAAACGAACTCCAATTGAGTCGTTTTAAAAGATTTATCATTCAAATTATATAGATATCAGAGATTACGAAATGAGGTCCCAGATGGTTCCATGTTTACAAATTACATTAATTGAGTTTTGAATGATAATAAAATTTATAGCCCTCTTGAGTATCCGTGTCCTTCCGTGCCATCCTTGATCGTCATGAACCTGAAATACATGCTTGAGAGGTCAACACAAAGGTTGAGTGGAATTCGTAGAGTTTAGTTAAATCGTTTGAACACAATATGTCGTAGTGTGAGCTATAGACTCACACTCATAGTTAGAAAACAAAATCGTTATTTATTTCACTAAGCTCATACAACCAAAGCGTTAACATCGAACCAACAAAATTGGCATTATAGAAGCCCTATCAAGGTACTTTTGCCGTTATACCGCTAAATCTCAAATATAGTGCATTTGTGTGAACTCATCGTTGTTCAACACAAATGGGATTCGTCAATCCCAATAGATCTATTCACAATATTCGCGCTCACTAAAGGTAGTGACTAATGGTTCATGATATAGGGACTTCGAACATGGCAATCGTTACTTAGTGATAATAAAACATCGTCGGGTAGCATACAGTAGAAAGCATCGTGTTCGAGTAGAAAAATAATAGCATGTATTCCCCCCATGGATTTGTAAAATAGTTAAACAATAGAAAGTGGGGCTACGAACTCACCTTAAGTAAGATAGCAAGTAATGAAGGTGATGGTCGAATCGTGAAGGTTTCTACAAGCAACCTATAATAGAATGTCGCGACTCAGGATCGGAGTAAAGAATATGAAGTAGCGCCTATATATATATCTTGCATTTAGTCCATGATGTGGTATGATGTATATTGTATGTCCTTGAAAGAAAAGATTCATGAACATGTATGTTTTGTATATCGTTTACTACCGTTCGGGCTGACATATTTCAGAAGTCATGTTAGTAAGCGTTCGAGGAGCCAGGACACTTTAACTCGTAAATCCACAACTCAACTCGACGGCTTACATAATGAACTCCTCACATGAGGCTCCCTACTATTGTAGTAGTTGATAACATATATAGATATAAGTTTTGATCCGAAAGGTTACATGTCCGATATTTGTATAAACTTAGGAAAGTTTATTAGTACATGAAGATTGTTATTAGGGGTAGTTTCATAAGTCTTGAATGATCATTTTCTCTTGGTAAAATCTCATGGTTTCCTTTTAAGTGAAGTAGATCCAAATTGCTTGTTCAAGTTCTCGCTAATTCCTTGTTTCATGTTTTCGCCTAAATAAGCTTGTATGGTCGTTTCGTCATGGCCTAGCCATGACCTTTGGTCCTTGTTCCAAGGTCATGAGACTCAACCTTGGCTCTAGCCATGGTGGTGGTCTTGATTATAGGTCATAAGACCCCTTTGGTCTTCATAAACCATAACCTATATGTAATGACTTTGTCTAAAAATGGGCTGTTTAGAATTTGAAGAAATTTATCACTCGGAAAGCGTTTTTAGGTCTCGAGCTTCTTTGTTCCTGAACGAAAACGTCGTTCCGGACAACTTTCGTGTATTAACTTTTTGATGAATCGGACCAGAAAGGTGACTTTCAAAAACTCAGAATGCAAGACAGGAAGGTTTGGGCAGTTTTGCCGGAAATCTTTGGTAACTTCAAATCGCCATAACTTTTGACTCGTATACTCGTTTTAGGTGGTTCAAATTGCTATGGTTTCCTTGTTAAGTCCTCTACTGTATTATGTAATAATCCAATATCATATTTTTACCATTTTGATCAGGTTATACCAACAAAGTCACTAGTTTACTTGTTTTAGTAACTTGTTTCAACAATCAATAACAATAACTTGTTTTGGTCATTTTTATACATCATGGACATGATAACAAGACAATATATAGCACAAATAATATGTAAATAACATGAACATGATTATTTAACAAGAATCAAGTTAGGGTTTGGCTCACAACTTTTGGCTTTCAAAGATGAAAGGAAGTTAACATGTAAGGATAGGACTTTGATAGACTTGCTTCAACCCTTTTTCTCTTCATGCAATCTTTCTACCCTTGGTATTCTTGAAAGATGGATGATGAAGGTTAAAGTGAATTGAGTGGATTTAAACTCAAGAGAAATCACCAATTATATTAGGGTTTGGAAGAGTTTTGATTACTAGAAACTAAGCTAGGGTTTCTATACTTGAACTTCACTTGAATCTTGCTAAAAATTAGAAGGAAATGAACTAAGGATGAGAGGGATTTGGGGTTGGGGATGCACGACACCAAGAAGGGGAGGGGAGGGAGTATTTATAGTCCAAAAATGAGGAGGTTAGGAAAGTGCTAGGAAAGTGTTACAACTTGGTGACCAAGTTGTAAATAAGTGTTGATTTTAAGGGTAAATTCATAAGTTTGAGCCACATAGTGTGAAACCCCCCTCCTAGGGCGGTTCACATGGATAAGGGAGGGTGAGGTGTGCCTTGGATGATATTATCCAAGTTACTAGATGAGTTTTGACTCCGGGAAATGCCAATCGTAAATGATTAAGCCTCAAAACGTAAAACCGGGTGTCGTAAAATAATGGAATTTGAAAGAATGGTTAAACATGTCCATATAGTCCATAATAAAATATAAAATGAGTGGTAGGATCTATCGGGTGCTAAAACCCTGCTAAAAACTGGAAACACGGGTCTAAAACGCGTAATTCGCGTAAAATGCTGAATATTGCGTAAAATTGAGAAAAGTAAAATGTTACTTTTCTAATGTGATAAAAATGATTTAAAATGACTTACAATGTCTAGACTGGGCTCAGTCTAGTGTCGGTTGGTATTAAATGTCTTTTAGACATCAAACCGTAAGCCTAAAAATCAAGGAATGACTTATAACATCAAGGGATGATTTTTGGTCAATGGAGGAGGGAAAAATATGTTGACTTTTTCTAATAAGTTTGAAAACTCAAAACGTCTTAGAAACTCGTTTCGTGGTCTAACGGTTAATCGCCTATTCGGTTAAGCGTGCTCATGCGAGAGTAGTACGGCTTGGGTGACCTGCTGGGAAGTTTTTGGTCATGTTTTTCTCAGTCACGATTAATTCTCAAATAAATCATGAGCGTGTCAAACATTTTTCCGATGTGGGGTCACCTGACGGAATCGAATTTCGTTATGCGTAGAATTTCTGATTGACGTTTTACCCTAAAACGAGTAATTCCATGTAATTCCTTAATAACTTTCACGAAAATGATCTGACGAATGTCAAACATTTAATTTGCCATGGAAATGATTTATCACTTGAGCCCAAGAAATAAAAATCAAATTTCGGGAAAATTTTCGGGAAAATGAATAGTAAAAGTGAATAGTGAAATTTTCCGGGAATAGTAATTAACCTGAAATTGCGAATTGTTACAGTCTCTACCCCTTACGGGGAACTTCGTCCCGAAGTTCTTTGTGTGTCATATGTTGGAGTGGTGTCGATAAAGATGTGTGGTTACTTATGAGGACTATAGTCTGGGATTACCAGTGGTGTAGTTTGATTTGTCGTTTCAGTGTATGGTGTAGGACGAGGTTTACTTTTATGTAGGAAAGGTATGGTAATAGTCGAATATCAAAGGAAATTGATATAGCAGTCGAATATTAATAGGAATTGAGATCGTAGTTGCAATCATAGCCTAGTAGGTAATCGGTTGTTGTACCTAGTGTTTATTGACTTCATACTTATGTTATTTCGGATACAAATAAGCCCACTTGTTTATAATTCTTTATTTACATAGAGAGGCATCCCAAACAATGTAGATAAGGAAATATAAACTTATGGTTTAGTGATTTACAATGTCTTTATTTAAATGAAAAGGCATCCCAATCCATTCAAATAATTACAAATCATCCTACACAACATTCATACTTAGTCGGTGAGTTACAAGGTAGGGTATTACGAGATGATACTGGTGTTCCAAGATGAATATTCAAACTTGTAAAGCTGATGAGGGTACTTGTGGTGTAACTATAGATGATTTGGGCTTTAAAAGTGCATCAACATCTGTTAATGAGCTTGTGGTTCCAACGGTTGTGAAGATAATGTTGTGATATGTTGATGAACAAAAGTGTGTAGTGTATGCTTAACTTTAATACTGGTAGAGATGTCAAGTTTGCTTTAAAATTTTAAGAAATTTTAAAGGTTTATGACGGAATGGTATCCTTAGGAACTAAACAGGATAGTACTTTTACGGGATGAAGAGAAGAATTGATAACTATCCCAAGATAGTAGTTCGGATTATCTCATAAATGAAAACTTTCAAGAATGAAGTTAGGTAGTACAAATAAGGTGTTAAGATTTCGCTGAGTGGTAAAACACTATCGTGTCTCTAGATCGTTTTAAAGAATTCGGGTGGTTTATCGAGTTCAAGTAGGAAATCAACCTAAACATAACCCTAGTATAACTACTCTCAGTATTTGAAAATTTTAAGTTGAATATAGTTAGTCAGACTATATTCCACTGTCCCAAGGTTAAATATAGGTGACTAGTCTATATTTAGCCAAGGTTCGATAAAATTTTCAAATACCTAAATTAGGTATACTTGTGATACGTCCGTTGCTTTCGGGAAACTGTCCACTAAACAAAGGCGATGTCAAACCATTCAGTTGCAAGTCCCGCCATAAGAGACTTGTAACGTATGTTTTCACATTCCATTGCATAGAAGATAGTACGGGTAGATATGTGTGGAAAGGAAGTTGAAGTAATTCTAAAACAGTCTATACTGGGCTAGAATTACAAACTTTTAACAATGAAGGTTTCAGAAGAAAACTTTGATGGATGTAGAGAAAGTTCAGCTTTTGTCGATGATGGATTAGTTTGTCCTTTAGAAATCTCATATTTCTTGTTTGGAAATCGATAGATTGTGATGGGTTTTTGATATCATATGAAATGATATTGATGAGGTGGTGGAATAATTCGAGAGACCATTGCACAAATCACAATGTCTCGGAAGTAGATTAGACCATTGTGTCATACAATGTTCGGGAAATAGAAAAGACCATCGTAATTCGTTACAATATCTTGGATATAATATGTTGGAGTAGGAACATGGTTGGGAGAATGTGGTTGTGTCGAAATGCCATAGAATAGGCATGTGTAGATATGTTTAGATAAAATGATTGAAAATAACTCGAATGTATATATAAATATACTAGTATTTGTTCGTGTAGTGGAAAATGCCTAGTGTGTATATATGAATATACTTATGTTCATGTAGCATAAAATGCTTAATAAGTCCATAATCGTCTGGAGGATGGAAGACACGAAGATCGGAAGGCTATAAAATGTTTTTGCTTGTAGTGTGGTTATAGTTTAGGTCTCAATTAGACCCGTTTCTCTATAACCATGGCTCTGGTACCAATCTGTAACACCCCCAATTCATGGACGCAGCGGAATTCGAACTGGGTGTTACTGGACGGCACAATAGTCACAATAATAGAAAACGAACTCCAATTGAGTCGTTTTAAAAGATTTATCATTCAAATTATATAGATATCAGAGATTACGAAATGAGGTCCCAGATGGTTCCATGTTTACAAATTACATTAATTGAGTTTTGAATGATAATAAAATTTATAGCCCTCTTGAGTATCCGTGTCCTTCCGTGCCATCCTTGATCGTCATGAACCTGAAATACATGCTTGAGAGGTCAACACAAAGGTTGAGTGGAATTCGTAGAGTTTAGTTAAATCGTTTGAACACAATATGTCGTAGTGTGAGCTATAGACTCACACTCATAGTTAGAAAACAAAATCGTTATTTATTTCACTAAGCTCATACAACCAAAGCGTTAACATCGAACCAACAAAATTGGCATTATAGAAGCCCTATCAAGGTACTTTTGCCGTTATACCGCTAAATCTCAAATATAGTGCATTTGTGTGAACTCATCGTTGTTCAACACAAATGGGATTCGTCAATCCCAATAGATCTATTCACAATATTCGCGCTCACTAAAGGTAGTGACTAATGGTTCATGATATAGGGACTTCGAACATGGCAATCGTTACTTAGTGATAATAAAACATCGTCGGGTAGCATACAGTAGAAAGCATCGTGTTCGAGTAGAAAAATAATAGCATGTATTCCCCCCATGGATTTGTAAAATAGTTAAACAATAGAAAGTGGGGCTACGAACTCACCTTAAGTAAGATAGCAAGTAATGAAGGTGATGGTCGAATCGTGAAGGTTTCTACAAGCAACCTATAATAGAATGTCGCGACTCAGGATCGGAGTAAAGAATATGAAGTAGCGCCTATGTATATATCTTGCATTTAGTCCATGATGTGGTATGATGTATATTGTATGTCCTTGAAAGAAAAGATTCATGAACATGTATGTTTTGTATATCGTTTACTACCGTTCGGGCTGACATATTTCAGAAGTCATGTTAGTAAGCGTTCGAGGAGCCAGGACACTTTAACTCGTAAATCCACAACTCAACTCGACGGCTTACATAATGAACTCCTCACATGAGGCTCCCTACTATTGTAGTAGTTGATAACATATATAGATATAAGTTTTGATCCGAAAGGTTACATGTCCGATATTTGTATAAACTTAGGAAAGTTTATTAGTACATGAAGATTGTTATTAGGGGTAGTTTCATAAGTCTTGAATGATCATTTTCTCTTGGTAAAATCTCATGGTTTCCTTTTAAGTGAAGTAGATCCAAATTGCTTGTTCAAGTTCTCGCTAATTCCTTGTTTCATGTTTTCGCCTAAATAAGCTTGTATGGTCGTTTCGTCATGGCCTAGCCATGACCTTTGGTCCTTGTTCCAAGGTCATGAGACTCAACCTTGGCTCTAGCCATGGTGGTGGTCTTGATTATAGGTCATAAGACCCCTTTGGTCTTCATAAACCATAACCTATATGTAATGACTTTGTCTAAAAATGGGCTGTTTAGAATTTGAAGAAATTTATCACTCGGAAAGCGTTTTTAGGTCTCGAGCTTCTTTGTTCCTGAACGAAAACGTCGTTCCGGACAACTTTCGTGTTTTAACTTTTTGATGAATCGGACCAGAAAGGTGACTTTCAAAAACTCAGAATGCAAGACAGGAAGGTTTGGGCAGTTTTGCCGGAAATCTTTGGTAACTTCAAATCGCCATAACTTTTGACTCGTATACTCGTTTTAGGTGGTTCAAATTGCTATGGTTTCCTTGTTAAGTCCTCTACTGTATTATGTAATAATCCAATATCATATTTTTACCATTTTGATCAGGTTATACCAACAAAGTCACTAGTTTACTTGTTTTAGTAACTTGTTTCAACAATCAATAACAATAACTTGTTTTGGTCATTTTTATACATCATGGACATGATAACAAGACAATATATAGCACAAATAATATGTAAATAACATGAACATGATTATTTAACAAGAATCAAGTTAGGGTTTGGCTCACAACTTTTGGCTTTCAAAGATGAAAGGAAGTTAACATGTAAGGATAGGACTTTGATAGACTTGCTTCAACCCTTTTTCTCTTCATGCAATCTTTCTACCCTTGGTATTCTTGAAAGATGGATGATGAAGGTTAAAGTGAATTGAGTGGATTTAAACTCAAGAGAAATCACCAATTATATTAGGGTTTGGAAGAGTTTTGATTACTAGAAACTAAGCTAGGGTTTCTATACTTGAACTTCACTTGAATCTTGCTAAAAATTAGAAGGAAATGAACTAAGGATGAGAGGGATTTGGGGTTGGGGATGCACGGCACCAAGAAGGGGAGGGGAGGGAGTATTTATAGTCCAAAAATGAGGAGGTTAGGAAAGTGCTAGAAAAGTGTTACAACTTGGTGACCAAGTTGTAAATAAGTGTTGATTTTAAGGGTAAATTCATAAGTTTGAGCCACATAGTGTGAAACCCCCCTCCTAGGGCGGTTCACATGGATAAGGGAGGGTGAGGTGTGCCTTGGATGATATTATCCAAGTTACTAGATGAGTTTTGACTCCGGGAAATGCCAATCGTAAATGATTAAGCCTCAAAACGTAAAACCGGGTGTCGTAAAATTATGGAATTTGAAAGAATGGTTAAACATGTCCATATAGTCCATAATAAAATATAAAATGAGTGGTAGGATCTATCGGGTGCTAAAACCCTGCTAAAAACTGGAAACACGGGTCTAAAACGCGTAATTCGCGTAAAATGCTGAATATTGCGTAAAATTGAGAAAAGTAAAATGTTACTTTTCTAATGTGATAAAAATGATTTAAAATGACTTATAATGTCTAGACTGGGCTCAGTCTAGTGTCGGTTGGTATTAAATGTCTTTTAGACATCAAACCGTAAGCCTAAAAATCAAGGAATGACTTATAACATCAAGGGATGATTTTTGGTCAATGGAGGAGGGAAAAATATGTTGACTTTTTCTAATAAGTTTGAAAACTCAAAACGTCTTAGAAACTCGTTTCGTGGTCTAACGGTTAATCGCCTATTCGGTTAAGCGTGCTCATGCGAGAGTAGTACGGCTTGGGTGACCTGCTGGGAAGTTTTTGGTCATGTTTTTCTCAGTCACGATTAATTCTCAAATAAATCATGAGCGTGTCAAACATTTTTCCGATGTGGGGTCACCTGACGGAATCGAATTTCGTTATGCGTAGAATTTCTGATTGACGTTTTACCCTAAAACGAGTAATTCCATGTAATTCCTTAATAACTTTCACGAAAATGATCTGACGAATGTCAAACATTTAATTTGCCATGGAAATGATTTATCACTTGAGCCCAAGAAATAAAAATCAAATTTCGGGAAAATTTTCGGGAAAATGAATAGTAAAAGTGAATAGTGAAATTTTCCGGGAATAGTAATTAACCTGAAATTGCGAATTGTTACATTAATGACCTAGGGTTTCTAATTAATTACAAGTAATCAATTAAAACCACAAAACCCTAATTAGGGTTTCATGGAAAATCGACCCCCCCCCCCCCCCAAATTAGGGTTAGGGTTTCGAATTTCTATAAAAAAAATTAAAAGAAAACCCTAGATCAAAACATGTTTCCAAAACACTTAAAGATCCGATTTTTATTATGTTTTAGTAATCAATTACATGTTATACATGGCTTGTGAAGCCGTTGTTAGAATTTAACAATCAAAGTACACGAATAGCAGAAGCAAAGATCAAGTATAACACATAAATATTAACTAAAACATAAATCGGAACGTACCTTTTAGCACTTCAATAAATCTTGATCTTGTGTAATAATAGATCTATGATAAACCCCTTACCGTTTTGTTTATCGATCTCTTGATAACAACTATAGTGAGTTGTTACCTCGTTCTTGTACACACAAACTAAACCGTACTAAGTTTATGCAAGTAAAATCAAATAGAAGTTGATTTGATTCACAAAAAAAATCGAAACCCTAAGGGATTAGGGGTGTTCGATCAGTTTTGAGAAACAAGGAGAGAAGAAAACAATTTTAGGGTTAAGTGTGTGCACAAAAGATGAAAACAAATGACCCTTGAATTTGTATATATACTAATAGAAACTTGATTTGTATATATACTAATAGAAACTTAGAGGACAAGTTTGATGTGGGTTGGGTTTCCCCTCCCCCCCATTCGACCGGCCATAAGGATCCACAAGGATCTTCCGGATCCTTCTTGACATCTAATTTCATATTAGTCCTTCTCGATTACATTTAATGATAGTTAGTCCATACGGTTAATACTAACGACCATTAAGTCCTTCTATTTGTAAATAATTACATATATAACAATTAATATATAATTATTTCTTAATACTCATTTGTAACGTGTGCAATCCCGAGGTCTCAGGTTCGATACTAGTCATTTACATATTAATTTTTATACGCAACATTTAACAGATTACACGTTTCAAGGTTTTTAGGTTTACGAGTTAAGATTACTTAGGAAACAAGGTTCTTACAACTGGTTTGAATGGTGGATCGATTCTCCTAAAGGGAAAATTGTTTTCTTTTGCCACATGCAAAGTTCTTGAAGTTTGGTTTTGAGCTTCAAAGGTGACAAGGTTTTTCAAAGGTTTTAACTTCAAGGTTTGTTGTTGTGATTGTCCAACAAATTGGTATCACATCCTTGTTCAATGAGGATTAAGTTTCTCCCCCTCATTCTCGATATATAGAAATGGGACACAAATTGCACCTTCTTTTCTTGCTAACGTTTAATAAACGTTTGAGTCAAATTTATCGCGCGTGTGTTGGTGCCACTCGACATTAAGGGAATTCAACTTTTTTTGAGGTCTTGTTGGAGTAGTTTCTTGTTTGTTGTTCCGCTCTAGATAAATGGTTTATTGGGTTTTTCTTTACCAAAAATTAAATTAGTATCGGAGCCTTGGTCGAGAAGAACAAATCACACAATGTACACAGAGCCGATAAAGAGAAATGACTAAACCGGTTTTGGTTCGTCGGTTATTGCATAGTCCTGGTAGTATTGACGTGTTGGGTTCGTTAACTGTTAGATTTCTATGAAAATCAAAACATAGGTTAAAGACACATAGATGTGATCTCGTCGAAGGGATCTTGCATCTTAGCTTCCAAGAAGGAGCTATGCCATGTCGAAGTTGTTGATCTTGTGATTGTGTTCTTTGTTGTTTTCGGTTATTGTTTAGCTGTCATCGTGTGTGGATTACACGGTTCAAGGTTTCTAGGTTTACTAGCCAAGATTAATTGGGAAACAAGGTTCTTGAAGTTAGGTTACCAAAATTACTTGGGTAACAAGGTTCTTAAAGTTGGGTTGCAAGGTTGGATTATAGGAATCAAATCCGACCACCAAAAAGCAGGCAACAAACAAACACACACTCTAAAATCAAATAATAGCATAAGCATAGAAGAAGAAGAAGAAGAAGAAGAAAAAGTGAATTAAGACAAAAATTACCCGTGATTCCATTTAACCCGAATCTGAAAATTGCGTACCTGCATAACATATCCTAAAAAATAGAAAGCTTGAGTTAACACTTTACTTTGCATCGCAAGAATATTGGCAACCAACAACGTATAAAAAACATAGAAATTCACCTCAAAATGTGGATAATTGATATCATATGTAACCATTAGCGATCACTAGACTTGAACCCAATTCCTATGACTCTGCTCTCCATACAAACCTGAACTTGCGTTACACACAATGATTTTATGTTAACAACATAAACCGATGATCGAATCTTGGTTTTAGCCCCGATAAACACAGACCCAATCAACCTTAACCGAAACTAAAATGAATCTCATTTCAAGTTATTTATAATGGACACAGTGAAATAAATAAAAAGTGTCAACATGTAATCCCATTGATTAGGATAAAAATAAGGGATATTTCTCAAAGTGGATCACTTAGCATATAGGTGATCACTTTGTAGACTCTTTTTTTTTCACTTTTTCATTTTGGATCGGGCAACTTGAAGATTGAGCAACTCAATATAAACGTGCCATGTGTCCTTAAATTTTTGGAATAAAGTACAACACTTGTAAGTGTGTGTAAGGTATTTTGTATATGGCAACTAGTATTTATTGGGCGAGTGTATTTGAGCAATGATTGATGCCAAACCACCTAACTTATATTGACCAAATAATGGTCAACAAAGTCAAATAGTCTAGGTCAATGCTCCGGGTAATATAATGTATCACCGGGTCGTTAAATCCCGTTGAAGTGTGAATTGTGACTTTAGCGTATTTGTGATCGGGTAATTATTCACAGGAAAAGGTTATGATCAGAATTATTTGGAAATTATTAACAAATATAGCTTAGGAAAGCTACGTGATTGATTACGGGAATTTAGATTACGGAGATTTGAGCTAAAAACTAAAAACGTACGTTTTAATTAAAAACGTACACAGACGCACAAAACAAAAAGTACAACTGAAGGACGGGAAGGGTTAAAAGTGTAAAATTTATATTTTTATAATCCTAATGATTAAAGAAAATTTTAAGAAAAATTAAAATTATTTTTACACTATTTAATTATTTATTATTAATTAATTACTAATTATCTATTTAATACTAATTAAACTAATTAGAATTATTAAAAATACTAAAAAGACTTAGAAAATTAAGAAAAATTTTACAAATCTAATTAACCATCATAGGAATCCTAAAAAATTTTAAAAAACTAATTTTATGTATTTTTATGCTAATTAATTAATTATTATTCTATTTATTAATTAATATCTAATTAAACTATTTAAATTATGAAAACTATTAAATGAACAGTAAAAATTCTAGGAAAATTTATAAAAATGTTTTAACTAAAATACAAGCTAGAAAAAATATAAAAACTAGGTTATACTATATAAAATCTAATTATGCTATTTAATTGATTAATATTAATTAAAACTAAATTAAACTAAAATGAATTAGAAATACCACTAAAAGACAAAATAAAAATCTGGAAAAATTTGTAAAATTATTTTAACCTAAAATATAATTTCTAAAAATATAAAAGTGATATATTACTTAGAAATTAATTAAAAAGAAAATTAAATTGATAAATCCTATTAAATAAAGCTATCACTATTTTTAAAATTGGTTTTTTGGATTTTTTTCTTTTTCTAAACTAATTATGAACTAAAAACATCTACTTTTACTGAAAACACTTTTGTTTAAACCCAATAAATAAGCACTTGAAATGCTTATTATACCCACAGTTGACTTTTGTTGACTGTGGAGTATTTTTAGCTCAAATGAGGAAATGTGGGGTCCACACTGATCAAACTTGGTTTCTCTGAGTCTATTGAACAATAATAAGCAACTTTTGAGCAAAGAAATGGCCTGAATAAGCCAAAAGGGTCAAATAAGCACTTTAGCTTATTGTTGACTGAGGCAGTTATGGGACAGAGTCTAGGGGCCAAATTGGGTGGGGTCCACTATGGTAGGGGTCAAACAAAGGGTTCACTCTTACTCCTTGGTAGGAGGGGGGTTGAGTGGGACCAAAAACAAAGTCTGAGGGTCACTGTATTGGCCTCAAACCACCACAAAAGATGGTGGTGTGAGGGTGGTCTGCTGAGACAGGGCAGACATGTTACCCTGCAAGTCACTTTGTGGCTTTGTGGGACCCAGTAAACAAATCTTATAAAATCTGAGAAAATTCACAAAAATCAACAAAGTGGTAGATATTACACTTGTAAAAACTCAAACTCTAAAACCTAGTATCCATCAAATTACAAACCTCCAAAGTTTAATCAAAATCTGAGAACTCACAATTTGACTTTTAGCAAAAACTTGATACCTTGACTTTTTTCAACTTGTGATTGATCTAAATGGCTGAAAACATGTTTATGAGTTAAGTTAAAACCAAATTAAGTTACAAGTACCACTTATACAATGAAATGATGGGGTATGGAACTCAAAAACCACCACAGTTAACTGTGGTGGTGTAATCTTTGCAATTTTGACTTTTGCTTGATTAGATGCAAGTTTTATGAGTCCTTAGGTCTAAATAAACTTATAGCAACTTGTAAATGACACAATGGCAACACTGCAACAACAAGATCTCAATGAACAAGACAAATCCAAACACTCCTTAAAAGTCAGTTATTGAAGAGATTACAACTTAAACAAATGTAAAACACAAACAAATGATCACTACTAATTTATAAGCTAATATTTAAATGCAATGAACTTAGATAAACAGTCTAGGCTACTTAAGAGTAAAGATAAAAGAGTTATTAGCTTACAAAGCCTTCCAAGCTACTGAGTAAGAACCAAAGGACCAAACCAATCAATCCTATGCCCTCCCCTGAGGTACCTAACCCACAGCCATCCTTGATTTACTGTGCTCCTTGCTCATTCATTAAGTGATCACCAACTTTTTATTTAATTTTGATTTTTCTTGATTTTTTATAAATATTTAAAAATGAGCTAAGAGTTTATCAAACAAGTTTGTTAAGTTAATAGACCCTTGTTACTGAGTTTGTATTAGCTTATGAATCCAATGAACACAAATTAGAAACTTAACTTAGAACTTGATAAATTTAAATGAGACTTTGAAAAATGGAAATGAGAATTAAACTTTAAACTGAGCTTGCATTGATAAAAAAACAGTTATATTACATTGAAAATAAACTAAAATTACAATAAAACTAAGGAAAATTACACACATGAGCTTCTATGAGCTTTTCAATATATATCGAGCTAAAAAACTAAAGCTAAGCCTTCCACATGGGCTCTTTTTGAATTCTGAGGGCCCCACAACCTTTGCCTTGACCCTCTGACCAAATCCCAACCGTCTAATTATGCTTGAGATGATCTGAGCCCTAGATTGCCATTTTGGCGCCAAAATCACTTCGGTCAGTTCTGAGTGGTGTTGGTGAGGGGATTGGGGATTCATTTATGGTGGTGGAGTTGGTGGGTAAGAATATTAATTGTGGGGGGTAAAGTGGGTGAAAAGGTGAGGAGGGGGGAGGTGATTGTCGCCCTGGTTTTGGGGGATTTTGTTGGGGGAGAAGACGGTCAAGGGTCTTCTTTGACCCGCGTTGACCTGGGTTGACCAGGGTGTTAACAAAAGCAATGGACTGGGCCAAGTTGTGTGGTGGGCTGAGGGTTGTAGCTGGGCTAGGGGATTTGGGTGGATAAGGGTGTGTTTTGGATTAAGTAATTAAGGGTCCGGATGGTTAGTAGTTAACACAAGGACCATTTTTGCAATTCCTTCAAAGTTGAGGGGGCTGAAGTGTAACTTTCCAAAACTCCCCAAAGGATCAATTTTGCCAAGTACCAATAATCCAAGGACCAAATTTGCATTTTTCCACCTTTTCAAAATTTCAAAAATCCAAGGGACTACTTTTGCCATATTTGGATTTTTAGGGACTAATCATGTAATTTATGAAAACTTGCAACCCAATTATAATATTTTGTGATTTATTTGACTTTTTAAGACCTTGGGTTGACTTTTCCTTAAAAATAAATGCGTAGGGACTAAAGTTGACAAGTTTTGAAACTTGGGGGACTGAAACTGCCAATACTGCAAACTTTGTACGTTTTTTCTTTGTTTTTGCACATTTTGCTTTTAAAACACATAAAACACAATCCCTGGGATAATTTAAGTATTTTGATATCTTTTTGATTGTTTTTTGTGCGTTTTGGCAGTTTAAATATATCAAAAACGATGAGTGTTTGAGCACTCATCAATCCCCCACACTGAACTATTGCTAGTCCCTAGCAATCTTTTTAGAAAACTTGATGGATTTTAAACTCTTTACCAAAAGCCATCACTTCTGGAGTAGCCAGGTGTAAGAACTGTGGCACACCTGATAACCGTGTGATTTTGAGCAAACCACCAGCTTTCAACGGATTTGTTAAGTCTTTACCAGGAGCCGTTTGCTTCTGGACTAGCCAGCATCTTGATGGACCTAGTCAACATCTTGGTGAGCTGATTACCAATTATGGATTTTCCACGGCCTTTACCACAAGCCATAATCTTGCGGGCTAGCCAACTCATTTGTTTTCGGGGAGTTGATGAACCATACAATTTTGGGCAAATTGCCAGCCGTCAACGGATTTGATTTATCTTTACCAAGAGCCGTTTGCTCCTGGATTAGCCAATCCCTTTTGTCGCTTAGACCAGGCGGACTGATTACCACAAAAATTTTGAAATAAAGTGAAAAATTTTTGAAAATTTTTGGCCAAAACGGGGGCACTTGAAAGGATTTGCTTAAAATTCGTTAGAATTTCCCCCCCACACTTAGAAATGAATATTGTCCTCAATATTCAAAGATCCGGCTATTATGCCGAAGCTATGAACGTAAAAAGCCAAGATTCGAATCTAACTGCGAAAATACCAATTTCACTTTATTTCTATATATACAACTTTTTTTTTTTTTTTTTTTTTTTTTTTTTTTTTTTTTTTTTTTTTTTTTAACTTATATACATATATACATTTTTTCAAACAGCGGGGGGGGGGGGGGGGGGGGGGTGGCCATTCCCCCACACTTAGTGGTAGAAAATAGAAAGAATCAGAGATACGGGTGAAAACCCGTATTGTTGCTAATTTTTGGTCATCGAGTCGTTAGCTTGACTCTATCCCCGAATTCAATTGTCCTTGGGGAAAGTTTGGAGATCCGGGATGACCATGGATGGTACGTCCTCTCCAAAGTAGTGCTTTAACCGATGTCCATTCACTTTGAAATTTGGACCGTCACTTTGAGATAATTCGACGGTACCATAAGGATAAACTTTTGCGATAGTGAATGGACCAGTCCATCGGGTTTTGAGCTTTCCTGAGAAGATCTTGAGTCTAGAATTAAAAAGAAGGACTCGATCACCAACGTTGAAGACGCGGTTTTTGATTTTTGAGTCATGAATCTTCTTTGTCTTTTCTTTATAGATCAAAGAGTTCTCGTAAGCCTGATCAGGAAGTTCGTTTAATTCATTTAGTTGAACTTTTCTATGATCACCCGCCGTTCTGAGGTCGAAATTGGCATGCTTGAGGGCCCAATAGGCTTTATGCTCAAGCTCGATCGGAAGATGGCACGCTTTCCCGTACACAAGTTTATAAGGCGTACACCCAATGGGTGTTTTGTAAGCCGTACGAAAAGCCCAAAGTGCATCATCTAATTTGTCCGACCATGATGCACGATTTTCACCTACAGTTCTCTCCAATATTCTTTTAATGCCCCGATTGGACACTTCGACTTGTCCACTTGTTTGAGGATGGTACGCAGTGGAAAGACGGTGAGTCACACCGTATTTTTGCATGACTTTGTCAAATTTGTCATTACAGAAGTGCGTACCACGATCACTAATAATAGCACGTGGAGTTCCGAATCGGGCAAAGAGAGCTTTTAAAAATTTCACAACTACTCGGGCATCATTTGTGGGTAAAGCTTTTGCTTCAACCCATTTCGACAAGTAGTCAACTGCCACGAGTATGTATTTGTTGCCGTGAGAGGATGGAAATGGCCCCATAAAGTCGATGCCCCAGATATCAAAGATTTCACAAACTTGAATTGCATTCTGAGGCATTTCATTTCTTTGTGAAATATTCCCGTGGCGCTGACAAGCGTCACAGGACTTGACCAATTCTTGGGCATCCTTGTAGATCGAGGGCCAATAAAAGCCGGAATCAAACACCTTTTTGGCGGTGTAGTTGGGATTGTGGTGGCCCCCCGTGGGACCAACATGGCAAGCCTTTAAAATTTCAGCGGCTTCCTGACCATACACACACCGCCGGATGACTTGATCCGCGCATATCTTGAACAAGTATGGGTCGTCCCAAAAGTAATGTTTTACGTCTTTGAAAAATTTATTTTTTTGTTGGGACGACATCCCTTTCACAATGAAGTTACCCGCAAGATAGTTTGCAAAGTTGGCAAACCATGGGGTAATCAAGTCTCCACGACATGAAACCGCATTGAGGGTTTCGAGAGGAAATGTTTCATTTATTTCCTTTTTCTCGAAATCATTTTGGTGAGGGTTTTCAAGACGGGAGAGATGATCAGCAGCTAGGTTCTCAGCTCCTTTTTTATCACGAATAATGATATCAAATTCCTGAAGGAGGAGAACCCATCGGGGGAGTCTCGGCTTTGCATCTTGTTTTGCAAATAGATACTTCAAAGCTGAATGATCCGTATACACTATGCTTTTAGTCAGAATCAAGTATGGCCGGAATTTTTCAAAAGCATACACCACAGCTAATAATTCTTTTTCAGTGGTGGTGTAATGACTTTGTGCCTCGGTCATAGTCTTGCTGGCATAGTGTATAGGCTGAAAATGTTTTGTTTTGCGTTGCCCCAAGACTGCCCCTATAGCATAATCACTAGCATCACACATGAGCTCGAAGGGCAAGTCCCAATCGGGGGCAACAAGAATCGGTGCCTCGGTAAGCCTTTTCTTTAATGTTTCAAAGGCTTCGATGCACTCAGGGGAGAAGATAAAAGGAGCATCCTTCTCGAGGAGATGGGTCATAGGCCGGGCGATTTTAGAAAAATCTTGAATAAACCTATGGTAGAAACCGGCGTGACCCAAAAAGCTCCTAACACCTTTCACGGTTGTGGGATGAGGCAATTTTGCAATGACGTCCACTTTGGCACGATCAACCTCAATCCCGTTTTTTGAAATTTTATGGCCGAGGACAATGCCCTCTTTGACCATAAAGTGACTCTTCTCCCAATTTAGACATAACTTTGTGTCTTCACAACGTTTTAGCATGCTGTCTAAATGGGAGAGACATGATTTAAACGAATCCCCAATGACCGAGAAATCGTCCATAAAGACCTCCATACTCTTCCCGATCATGTCGGAAAAAATGGCCATCATACATCTTTGAAACGTGCCCGGAGCATTACATAGGCCAAATGGCATACGTTTATATGCGAAGGTTCCATAGGGGCACGTAAAAGTGGTCTTTTCTTGGTCTTGCGGGTCAATGGGAATCTGAAAGTAACCCGAGAAACCATCGAGGAAGCAATAGTACTCATTCCCTGCTAATCTCTCGAGCATCTGATCCATAAAGGGCAGAGGAAAATGATCCTTACGGGTGGTGTCATTCAATTTACGATAATCAATGCAGACGCGCCAACCCGTAACCAAACGAGTTGGAATTAACTCATTCTCCTCATTTGTGACAATGGTAATGCCACCCTTTTTTGGAGCACAATGGATTGGGCTGACCCAAGGACTGTCCGAGATAGGGTAAATCAATTCGGCATCAAGAAGTTTTAAAACCTCCTGTTTGATAACCTCGTGAATTTTTGGATTCACCCTTCTTTGTTGTTGTACTGCAGGTTTGAAATTGTCCTCCATTAAAATTTTGTGCGTACAGAATTCAGGGTCAATGCCCTTGATGTCGGAGAGACGCCAAGCAATTGCTTGTTTATGAGATTTCAAAACCTTTATGAGAGCAGCCTTTTCCTCATTACTTAAGTCTTTGGAAATTATGACGGGTAATTTATCATCACCCTCCAGAAATGCATACTCAAGATGAGGAGGCAAGTCCTTAAGCTCAACCTCAGGGAAGTCATCAGTTTTCTCAACATTTTTGACTTCCACCTTATGAAGTTGTTGTGATAGAACAGGAAGAGGTGAGGGATCTTCGTTTAACAATTTTTCAAGCGTGAGAATATCCCTCTCGAGGTCGATCTCTTGGTTATCGACTCCATCGGGAATCGAGTCACTTTTGAGAAACGCCTCCATTTCTTCTAAGATGAAGTCACTTCCCTCAAACGGAGTGAGGGAAGGAGAAGAATTGGCTATGATGGGATGAGAAGATTGAGTGAGATTTTCACTCGAAGAATCATCAATGAAACCTAAAATCTCTTGAGCATACTCCTCAGCAGCAATATCGATGACATCTATTTTGTTCACTGATTCACAATCATAATTGGAGGAGTATCTCGATGTTTGATTTAGGTTGAAGGTAATAGCTTCCGTCCCAACACGTAATGTGATCTCATGCTCGAATACATCGATAAGAGCGCGCCCAGTTCTGAGGAATCCCCGCCCAAGAATGAGAGGGACCCTAGAATCGGCATCAAAGTCAACAATCACAAAATCTGCCGGAAAATGGAACTTTCCCACTCTAACAAATACGTCCTCGGCAATGCCAATGGGACGAGATCGAGAGATCGGCAAGCTCTAAAGTCATGCACGTGGGAGTGAGTTCGGGAAGAGAAAGTTTCTTCCACACAGAATATGGCATCAGGTTGATGCTAGCACCTAGATCGGCCAGGGCGAAGCAATCAACCATACCCGGGAAAGTACAAGGAATGAGAAATTTCCCGGGATCTCCAAGCTTTTCAGGAAGCTTTTTCAAAAGAACCGCAGAGCAGTTCTCATTCAGAGGAGTTCTTGCCATCTCAAATAATTTTTCTTTATTACTCAACAGATTTTTTATTGTCGATGCAAACTTGGGCATCAAGAGAATAGCATCCGCGAAGCTGATATCGAAATGCAAATCTTGGAAGATTTGGAAAAATTTATCCATTTGGTGATTAGCTTTTTCGCGGAGCTTTTGTTCACTGAGACGTGAAGGATATGGAATAGAAGTTTTGGATTTTGGGTTGTCCACTGGAGTTTCTGGTGGTTCAAAGACAACTCCAGGCTTACATCTGGTTTCAGGATCATCCTGAGGTTGGACATGTGCTGTACTTCGTGGGCTAGGAATTTGCACCTTGTCCTTTGTCACCTCAGGCTCACGACTCACTACCTTAGGAGGAGAGGAAGAAGAGGTAGTAGGAAGCGCGGGTTCATCATATGAAGCACCACTTCGTGTTGTGATCACCTTAGCATCGCCCCTCGGGTTAGCGATCGTGTTGCTCGGTAAAGTTGTACCTGAGCCCGAGGGTCGATCATTTAAAGACTTCTTGATATCAGAAATCTGGCTGACCAGCAACTTGTTCAACTCTTCTTGGGACTTCATGAATTGCTTCAACAATTCATCGGATGAAGGCCCAGTTGGAACAATAGCTTGATTCGGATTAGGAATATTTGGAGCTCGATTGTTCGGGTTGGGGCCTTGATTGAAATTTCCTTGGTTTTGATGATGGAAATTCCCTTGATTCTGGTGATTGTTTCCATGAAAGTTCCCGGGGTTGAAATTACCCTGACCTTGGTTCCGGTTAAAGTTTCCTTGATGTTGGAAACTTTGATTTTGAAAACCTTGGTTTGGATTTTGAAAACCGTGACCCTGATTGAAATTATTTTGGTTTTGATAACCTTGGTTCACTCTATTTTGGTTTTGGCCACGGTTTTGGACATTATGGTTTTGATGAAAACCGGGAGGTCCAGGATAATGGTGAGGACGATAGTTCGGGTCCATAGGAGGGCGGTATTGATTGCCTCCTTGATTTTGGGACCCGACAACAGCATTGGCTTCATATGGAGTACCATCAGTAGCTGTGCAATTGTAGTAGGCATGCGGCCCACCACAAGTCACACAGACTTCCACTTTTTTAACCTCAGCATGGGGAGGATGTTGTGGAAATGAGACTTTCTTTGTTTGGGCGAGAACCAAAGCTTGGATCGCTTCAGTGAGCTTGTCAAGTTTAGCATCCGTGCTAGATTGACCCACAGAAGATGAAGTAGAAGGACCCGCATTGATTTGAGAAACAATCGGTTTGCTTCGTGTAGAGCGGACCTTGGACTTGTTTTCTATGATTTGCAAAGCTTCTTTTGTGGTTCTACTCAAAAAATTTCCTCCCGCGGAGGCATTGAGAGAATCCTGATCAGCTTGGCTCACGCCATTGTAAAACGTATCGAGTTGCATCAACTAAGAGAAACCATGATGTGGACACTTGCGAAGTAATTCTTTGAAACGATCCCACGCTTCACCAAAAGATTCATCGTATTTTTGAGTGAACTTGGTGATTTCATTCTTAAGACACGTGGTCTTAGAAGGTGGGAAGAATTCATTCACAAACTTTTTGACAAGATCTTCCCAAGTCTCAATAGATCGTGGAGGTTGTTTTTCAAGCCAAATCCGGGCTTGTCCCTCCAGTGAGAATGTGAAGAGAAGGAGTTTGATTGCTTCACACGGGACATTTTTGTACTTGATGGTTGATGTGATTTTATTGAACCATCGAATGTGAGCATGAGGATCGTCCCTCTCAAAACCGTAAAATTGACTCGAGGTTACAAGATTGAGTAACCCGGTTTTGAGCTCAAAATTATCAGCCACGATGGCTGGGACAACAATGGCATCTCCGTAACCCTTGATGGGTGCTTGGAGAAGTTCACACATGGGACGGTCTTCCGCCATGGTGACAGTGGGTGTGGCAACAGTACGGATCTCAGATCCGACTGTTGGTGCTGAACGTCTACGAGGTCTTCTAGGTTTTCGTACAAGCTCACGTAATGGGCTAGTAGACCTAGAAGAACGAGTGCGCATACACTAGGAACAAAAATCAATCAAAACAAAGTCGAGACAAAACCACAGTGAACTTAAACTAATAATCACAAGTGAGTGGCTTCTTTAGAAAAGGTACACCACACACAAGGATACAAAGGCAAGTTTTAATCTTTTTGGTTTAGGAACTTATTTGTTCACACCCCCATTTGGAAGGTGTTCTGTCTTGGTTTTCGACGGTTTATTTTTATGTAGAATTATTATACACAAGAAAGAGACGAATGTTTTTGTGTTTTGTGTATGGGTTTAAAAACTTTTGGAAAATATTTTTGGTATCGTTTCGTTTACCAAAATCGTTTTTCTTTAAGAATCACCTTAAAAGAAAACCGAATCAGAAAACGTTACGATCTGTTTTGTTGTTTTAATTATTTATTTATTTATTTATTTATTTTTATTTTTTTGGTGTTTTAACACTTTAGGAAAAGTGTTAATGATTTTTTTTTTTTTTTTTTTTTTTTTTTTTTTTTTTTTGTATTTTGATTATGAAAATATATACAAGTGGTGGTATTTATACAGTGAGTGAGGTGAGATAACACTAATCTCAAATAACGCTATAGAAACGCGCACACTTCCCCGGCAGCGGCGCCAAAAATTGATTGATGCCAAACCACCTAACTTATATTGACCAAATAATGGTCAACAAAGTCAAATAGTCTAGGTCAATGCTCCGGGTAATATAATGTATCACCGGGTCGTTAAATCCCGTTGAAGTGTGAATTGTGACTTTAGCGTATTTGTGATCGGGTAATTATTCACATGAAAAGGTTATGATCAGAATTATTTGGAAATTATTAACAAATATAGCTTAGGAAAGCTACGTGATTGATTACGGGAATTTAGATTACGGAGATTTGAGCTAAAAACTAAAAACGTACGTTTTAATTAAAAACGTACACAGACGCACAAAACAAAAAGTACAACTGAAGGACGGGAAGGGTTAAAAGTGTAAAATTTATATTTTTACAATCCTAATGATTAAAGAAAATTTTAAGAAAAATTAAAATTATTTTTACACTATTTAATTATTTATTATTAATTAATTACTAATTATCTATTTAATACTAATTAAACTAATTAGAATTATTAAAAATACTAAAAAGACTTAGAAAATTAAGAAAAATTTTACAAATCTAATTAACCATCATAGGAATCCTAAAAAATTATAAAAAACTAATTTTATGTATTTTTATGCTAATTAATTAATTATTATTCTATTTATTAATTAATATCTAATTAAACTATTTAAATTATGAAAACTATTAAATGAACAGTAAAAATTCTAGGAAAATTTATAAAAATGTTTTAACTAAAATACAAGCTAGAAAAAATATAAAAACTAGGTTATACTATATAAAATCTAATTATGCTATTTAATTGATTAATATTAATTAAAACTAAATTAAACTAAAATTAATTAGAAATACCACTAAAAGACAAAATAAAAATCTGGAAAAATTTGTAAAATTATTTTAACCTAAAATATAATTTCTAAAAATATAAAAGTGATATATTACTTAGAAATTAATTAAAAAGAAAATTAAATTGATAAATCCTATTAAATAGAAGCTATCACTATTTTTAAAATTGGTTTTTTGGATTTTTTTCTTTTTCTAAACTAATTATGAACTAAAAACATCTACTTTTACTGAAAACACTTTTGTTTAAACCCAATAAATAAGCACTTGAAATGCTTATTATACCCACAATTGACTTTTGTTGACTGTGGAGTATTTTTAGCTCAAATGAGGAAATGTGGGGTCCACACTGATCAAACTTGGTTTCTCTGAGTCTATTGAACAATAATAAGCAACTTTTGAGCAAAGAAATGGCCTGAATAAGCCAAAAGGGTCAAATAAGCACTTTAGCTTATTGTTGACTGAGGCAGTTATGGGACAGAGTCTAGGGGCCAAATTGGGTGGGGTCCACTATGGTAGGGGTCAAACAAAGGGTTCACCCTTACTCCTTGGTAGGAGGGGGGTTGAGTGGGACCAAAAACAAAGTCTGAGGGTCACTGTATTGGCCTTAAACCACCACAAAAGATGGTGGTGTGAGGGTGGTCTGCTGAGACAGGGCAGACATGTTGCCCTGCAAGTCACTTTGTGGCTTTGTGGGACCCAGTAAACAAATCTTATAAAATCTGAGAAAATTCACAAAAATCAACAAAGTGGTAGATATTACACTTGTAAAAACTCAAACTCTAAAACCTAGTATCCATCAAATTACAAACCTCCAAAGTTTAATCAAAATCTGAGAACTCACAATTTGACTTTTAGCAAAAACTTGATACCTTGACTTTTTTCAACTTGTGATTGATCTAAATGGCTGAAAACATGTTTATGAGTTAAGTTAAAACCAAATTAAGTTACAAGTACCACTTATACAATGAAATGATGGGGTATGGAACTCAAAAACCACCACAGTTAACTGTGGTGGTGTAATCTTTGCAATTTTGACTTTTGCTTGATTAGATGCAAGTTTTATGAGTCCTTAGGTCTAAATAAACTTATAGCAACTTGTAAATGACACAATGGCAACACTGCAACAACAAGATCTCAATGAACAAGACAAATCCAAACACTCCTTAAAAGTCAGTTATTGAAGAGATTACAACTTAAACAAATGTAAAACACAAACAAGTGATCACTACTAATTTATAAGCTAATATTTAAATGCAATGAACTTAGATAAACAGTCTAGGCTACTTAAGAGTAAAGATGAAAGAGTTTTTAGCTTACAAAGCCTTCCAAGCTACTGAGTAAGAACCAAAGGACCAAACCAATCAATCCTATGCCCTCCCCTGAGGTACCTAACCCACAGCCATCCTTGATTTACTGTGCTCCTTGCTCATTCATTAAGTGATCACCAACTTTTTATTTAATTTTGATTTTTCTTGATTTTTTATAAATATTTAAAAATGAGCTAAGAGTTTATCAAACAAGTTTGTTAAGTTAATAGACCCTTGTTACTGAGTTTGTATTAGCTTATGAATCCAATGAACACAAATTAGAAACTTAACTTAGAACTTGATAAATTTAAATGAGACTTTGAAAAATGGAAATGAGAATTAAACTTTAAACTGAGCTTGCATTGATTAAAAAAACAGTTATATTACATTGAAAATAAACTAAAATTACAATAAAACTAAGGAAAATTACACACATGAGCTTCTATGAGCTTTTCAATATATATCGAGCTAAAAAACTAAAGCTAAGCCTTCCACATGGGCTCTTTTTGAATTCTGAGGGCCCCACAACCTTTGCCTTGACCCTGACCAAATCCCAACCGTCTAATTATGCTTGAGATGATCTGAGCCCTAGATTGCCATTTTGGCGCCAAAATCACTTCGGTCAGTTCTGAGTGGTGTTGGTGAGGGGATTGGGGATTCATTTATGGTGGTGGAGTTGGTGGGTAAGAATATTAATTGTGGGGGGTAAAGTGGGTGAAAAGGTGAGGAGGGGGGAGGTGATTGTCGCCCTGGTTTTGGGGGATTTTGTTGGGGGAGAAGACGGTCAAGGGTCTTCTTTGACCCGCGTTGACCTGGGTTGACCGGGGTGTTAACAAAAGCAATGGACTGGGCCAAGTTGTGTGGTGGGCTGAGGGTTGTAGCTGGGCTAGGGGATTTGGGTGGATAAGGGTGTGTTTTGGATTAAGTAATTAAGGGTCCGGATGGTTAGTAGTTAACACAAGGACCATTTTTGCAATTCCTTCAAAGTTGAGGGGGCTGAAGTGTAACTTTCCAAAACTCCCCAAAGGATCAATTTTGCCAAGTACCAATAATCCAAGGACCAAATTTGCATTTTTCCACTTTTTCAAAATTTCAAAAATCCCAGGGACTACTTTTGCCATATTTGGATTTTTAGGGACTAATCATGTAATTTATGAAAACTTGCAACCCAATTATAATATTTTGTGATTTATTTGACTTTTTAAGACCTTGGGTTGACTTTTCCTTAAAAATAAATGCGTAGGGACTAAAGTTGACAAGTTTTGAAACTTGGGGGACTGAAACTGCCAATACTGCAAACTTTGTACGTTTTTTCTTTGTTTTTGCACATTTTGCTTTTAAAACACATAAAACACAATCCCTGGGATAATTTAAGTATTTTGATATCTTTTTGATTGTTTTTTGTGCGTTTTGGCAGTTTAAATATATCAAAAACGATGAGTGTTTGAGCACTCATCAAGCAACTTTATATTTTATTGTCTTTTAGCTTATTTTAAATATTAATTAAATATTTAGTAGTAGAATGGTTAACTAATAATTTTAAGCTAAGTTATAATTGATTTTTTAGACAAGTGATTAATGAAAATTAAATACCACAAATGCATCCTATAACTAAAAAAAAACCCTCATATCACAAAACATTCTCATCTTCCACCATCACCACCACCAAAACTCCCGCCACCAACGGACCCTCCATCACCGGATCTAGACCTTACCACAACCGATAAGACCACCGAGACAAACGCTCGGTTTCTCAACGTTTTGAGGTATTTTTTTAGTTATTTAATAGATGTATGACTATTAATCAAGTTTTGAAGTTTTTTTCTTCTTCATATATTTCTACATTTTATTGAAGGTGTTTGATAAAATGCTTGAATCACATCAGTGTATTGAAGGTGTTTGATAAAATGCTTGACTAAGTGATGAAGTGTTATCCACAATGAAAAAATTGAACCTTGACATCGAGCTGCATCAGTGAGTCAATGGTTTGTGCAAGTGGGTAATGGAACTAGGCCCATTGTCTTTGCATTTATGAAAACATGTACAATAGTAACACAGTTATGAATACAGGTACAATTTTTTTAACGTCTTGCATCTTTAACACAAAAAGGGACCAGAATCAATCAACTGTCTGTCACATTAAAGTAATAAGCTTGTCAGTACAAAGTATGTGGATTTGTTTTGAACTGGAACCAAACCACGAACACAAAATGAATAACACATAAAATTTGACATTTGGGATCCGGTTTGGTTTTATTTGTATGCTGATTTAAAATTGGTTTGATCCCACCCGTGCCATAATTCGATTTTTTGGTCTCCTGTGTGGCTGTATGCTCCATCAAATTGTTGCTGGGCCGCTCACTAACTAGGCTTCTGCAACATGTAAATTATATATATGTATGCTCCTGTTAGATTCATATGCATTTGACTTGAACATTTAAGATTGTCACTCCTTGCTTCTGTGACTATCACTCATATCTCTTAGGTTATAATGACTCTTAAAGATAAGAGTTTTACACCCCGTGCCCTATTTGACCAAAAATTAAAACTTTTTCACGGAAACACTTTGATTACAATGGACCTCCTGTTACTCTTTTGACCATTGACAAAAATATATAAACCTCCAACCTTGAAAGTATTTCTAAATAAAACTAGACTCAAATACCTTTAAAACGACGGGTGGTACGACATCTGACGACTTACGGTTTAAAAGATATGATTTTCCGAAGTTTACCAAAAACCGACAAACCTTTCTGATGCACTTAACCGCAGGCTGAGAGTACTCAACCACCGGCTAAACCCTTCTGAGGCCTTTAGCCATAGGCTAAGTATCCCCAGCCGCTGGCTAAACCCCTCTGACCTGCACTTTTCACTTCACTTCCATTTTCGACCCATTTTTCTAAAATCCGACTTGTACCTCTTCAACTACAAATGATAACTTCCATAATACACTTATTCATCATGTTATATTATTTTCATAGCAATACTTGGTCTAAACGACTCGAGAACATATACTTTACCATTCAACGGGTGTTTTGCCAAACACCCCTTTTTGACCCATTTTACATATAACTCTTATACAACACACATGACCTTTACTATAACAATAAAGACCTGAACTTTGACACTTAACAACATCTTTTACAAAACATTTTACGACACTTTGGGGGTTCAACCTTGATTTGAGCTCGGTACTAATACTAAGCTCCTAAGTGCATTACTACCTTCAAGTCCTTACTTCCATTTCTTAAGCCATAATCCAATCGCTTAACCTTCCTCACATAAGCACCTACAAAACATTAACATCTTACAAGTAAGCGATAAATGCTTAGTAAGTAAAAGACATAACAAGTCATTATACATCATTAATCACAATTTGCATCATAAGCTTCATTCAATCCATTAATCATTTATATACACATAAACTTTACATACCTTGCTAGTTTCACCACTAGGCTAATCACATCTTGCTAAACGCACATCAACTAGTTACACATCAATTCTTAAACTCCATATACCATCAATAGCATATCAACTATGCTAAATTCAACTAGCTAGATAAACCAACTAGCTTCATCTTCATCTTAAACCAAACATCCTAGTCATTAGGCCTTTCATAACCTTAACACAAACAATCACTTAACACATAACACTTAATACAAACATGATAAACTCAATATAACATCTTTTTATAGTCAATTTACTTACCTTAACAATCCAAGCCAAGATTACCCACCATAATCATTATAACATCATAACATCATTAACCCTTTCTTTTGCATCCTTGGCTTCCATAGCTATAATCACTAATAACATCATCATCTTCATCATCTTCATCATTCTCACTCTTTACACTTCCTAAACCATAATCATCACAACACTCCTAGGGATGGTTGCTAGGTTAAACATTTGACATAGAAATTACTAATCTCGTCTATCACATAATCATCAATTTGCTTCTTCCCTTTCTTTTTCTCACTTCTAAACCGACTCACCAAAAACTCCCTGGAACTTTTGAGAGGCATGGGATTTAAGTATATGAAGCTTTCTTCATTCTAAAGCTATTTCATCCTTTGACACATTTGATCCCCCAAGTTTCTTTGCTTCTATTTTGGGCACATTAACTTTTATAACACATTTACCATTTAACAACTTTAGTCCCTTAAGTTATATTACATATTTGCTATAAACCACAATATACTTACTTTGACTATTAGTTTAACTATTGGGTTGACTTCAACTTAACATCCATTGACTAACCAATAATATCGAGTCTTTCGACTCATAAAAGTCTTAGTCTAACTATTCCAATGGTATTTTCGTTATTAAATACTTAAAACTCGATTGTGGGTCTAACAAAGAGTTCTATCTATGCCAGCTTTTTTATAATTAAGTTTCGGAATGCAAAATACTAAACAAGTAAGTTTTAGGTAACATCCAAATGGATAATACCTAAAATTAATAGGCACAGACATCTAATATAAGCACAGACATCTAATAGTTTCCATCTCGGAAACATGTTTGCTAACCAAAGTCTTACTTAGTGAGAGGCCAAAGTTTATTACTGTTTACTGAACTTTTCCCGTTCAATATCCTAATTTGTCTACTATTTTTTGGTTGCAAATTGGCATAAATAACATGGCACATTACAATACCTTTACGACTTTACCTAGTATGTTAGTATCAATTTATTCTCTTGCACATAGACGCTAACTAACTCCTCTTTAACCAATCTTCTTTTGCAAACGAGTATTAACCCCTTTTTATATTTTATATTTTATATTTTTATTTTTTTTCCTTATTAGTTCAATTAAAGAAACCAGGATTTAGGATTAATGAATTTTGTATAGCTTATATAGTGATATCAGATTCTTGTACTTATGGTAGCCTGTGTGATATTATATTTGGAGGCTAGCTCTATAGAGTTTCTTTTTGCTGTTGCAATATAATGCTTTCTAACTATTGTCTATATATGGTGCATACTGTTATGAAGATTTATAATCATAATGCTTGACCACAGGCCCAAATCATGCATTTGGCGACTTGCTACCTCGGGAATCACAGATGACATGCTTGACAGTTTAATGGCCCTCAAGCACTTGGATGATGTTCCAGGATTGCCCCCACTAAGCACAATTGAGGATATGCGTTATGAAAAGAACACCCGTAAGTCCACAAGAGTAGCAGAAGCAAGAGGAAATTGCCAATGCACATGCTAGACAAGTTGATAGTCAGGGTAGGGCTTATGGGACTAGAAAAAGGAAATGTAGTATTGCCCGTGTCTGGATTGAACCTGTTGAGGGTAAATTTCTCATAAATGACAATCAGTTTGTTGTCTATTTACCAATGCTTGATCAACGAGCTACTCTTCTTCGCCCTCCTGCTGAGACAAATGTTAGATTATGGACATTATTTTAGTAGTCGTATGTTAGGATCGAACTCGAGATCACGGGATTGCACACAATGCGTATGAAGAGAAAAAGTAATAATTATTTATAAATGTTATAATTAATTATTAAACACAAAATAAATAATAATAATTAGTATTATTGATTAATGACTAATTATTTATTAAACAAAGATTAGGAAAGTAATACTAGACAAAACATGGAAACAAGGGAAGGTTCCGGAATCCCCTAGAGGACTCCATAACCGATCGGCCCAAGGGGTATTCCACCTCCTTTGTGCCTTGAGCTCCAAGTTTTGACTAGTATATAAGCAAACCCAAGATGTAGGTTTTTCTCATAACTTGTACACACACATCTTGGTGTTTTCTTCTCCTTGTCTTTCTTTGATCGATTCAAAACCGAACACCCCTAAGGGTTTCGATTTTCTTGCATCTTAAAAAGGGTTTTGTGTTTATTACTTGCATAAACGTTTTCTTGAATTAGTACGTGTGTACAAGAACGTGATACAATCACACTATTGATTGTTTCTTGGATTGAATTACAAAAAGGTAAGGGGTAATTCATATAATCCTTATAAACCCTAATTAGGGTTCTTGGTTCCGGAAGATTGCTTTGATTCTTGTTCGGGCTAGAATCATAAAGGTATGTTTACTATTTAAATTAATGATTAATTAATTACATGTTATTCGATCTATTATAATTGCTTCCGCTTATGCTCACTTTGATGTACTTGGTTTATTTAAATGAATGTCATGATATAATAATTCCAACAGTGGCATCTAGAGCCGTTATAATGTGTAATTAATTATCGCAACGCATAATAATTGGATTTTGATTCGTATAGTTACATGTTTTTTTTAGGGTTTATGTTTTTATCCCTAACCCTAATTTTTGGGTCGAATGACCTAAGGGGTTTTAGGGTTTTGCTTTTATTTTTCTTATAAAATCTAATTAGAAACCCTAAGATGTCATGTAATTGTTATGCGTTTTAGTAAACGATCTTGGTGCAATATGTTAATTGTTAAGCTAAATCCATGAAAAAGTGCATATTTGCATGGATTTTTATTGTTATAATTTAAATGGTTTAAATTGTTTATATGAATTAATGGTTAAGTTATATTGAAACATGTAAATTTATTAATAGATGTCAAATTGGGGAAGACTCCAATATTAAGTAATCAATTATGTGCTATGTGGTATTTATTTAATTTTGGCTTACACAATCGATTTATCGATGTATGTGGCTCTTTTTCCTAGAAGAAGAAAGCCTTAATTGAATTAATACGTTATACACCTAGATTTGATTATTAATAGGACTATTGAATAAGATTTGCATGTGGCTACATGTTTTATACATATTTAATTGTTATGATTATGTATATTTGTTTATTTAGTTGTTTTATTTTTTTATTGTACATTACTTGTTTTTGTTTATTTATTGTGTTAGACATGTTTATAAACAAAAAGGGTAATTTTTGAATAGAAAAATAATACGGACTAAATAATGGCGAAATTGTTTTGGTTTTAAGAGTTTAAATTTCAAAGAATTGGTTGATTGATGTTTTTGTACGTAATGGTTAAATAGGCTCGACCGAAGTTTACACACTATAAGATGGGTATATGGATGGCAACGCATTAAATTGTGGCCTTAGAGAGACAACATTCTGTCTTAACGCTCGTTTGTGTGTAAATTAGACTTACCGAACAACCATTACATGTACATTGTCATCTTAAGGGTGAATAATCCACAATTCCACAATGATTATCCGAAACACTAAGCTTTCGGGCTTATGCAAAAGTACGATATAGTGGACGATAATTGATAGTTATTCTTTAATTGGTGAACCCGATACCTCAATCAAAACTTTGTTATTTTACTCTTAGTTAATTGGTAATAAAAATGTTTTGTAAAACCAATGTTATGAAGTTGTATGCATGCTTCTTCATACATTATTTTGATCACATCAAAATAGATATACCCTTGTAAAAATTAAGTTGAATGCCATCTAATTAAGAACACTTGAAGTTGTAATTTACGTCAAGTGAGACTTGGCGAGATTGCAATGGAAAGGTAAATTTCATAAATTCATTGCTAGCAGATCAACTGATGTGATGAATTTGTGAGTTTGCAGTTTTTAAGTTAGAAGACTTAAATTGAGTAGGAAGTGAGACTTGGACTCAAGGCATTAAGATGGGGACTAAACATGCTTACAATACAAATGTTTTGTGATTGTAGATCCCATAAATCTAGGAATTGCAATATGATATTGGCAATTATTGTTCGACAATTACCTTGTTGAATACTATCATTACTAGCAGATCAACTGATGTAATGGTACTATGTCAATTTAGGATCCTAGCTTTAAGAAAATACTATGGTTTATATGAATATTTTCCAATGGGTATTTTATTTTCTTAAAGATCTAATTATCGAAAATACTGAAATTGAATTTTGTAATTCGTTTTAATGTATTAATGCAACGTTCAAACCGTAAACGCACTTTGGGCTTTGGTAAATTGATCTAGTTCTGTTTTCAAACTAATGTTTGATTAAGAAATATTTACTTAAAAGACAAAAGAAGTCTCCTTTCTATGAAGGAAGAGTGAGACACAATCCTATTCCTTTTCATGAATGAGAAAGGATAATAGGAATATTAGATATGTCTAAATTCTAATATAACTCATAGCAAATTTTTAATAGTTAAGAAAATTGCGAATATTTTCCATAGGGATTTTATCATCCTCATTCGGTGATCAAATTCTTAGTAACAAATATGATATTTGGTTAACAGAAAATTATGTATGACATTTTATGAGTTATTATAATTAGAAGCTAGACTAATTACTGCAAAATGTTTAAAGACAAACTAGTTGTTTTGACTATTTTAAAGGTGCTACATACATTGTAGGATGGTAGACCTGTTAAGGAAGAAATTGCATGCCCAATTTTTCAAGTTAATAGCATTTGGTGGATAGTCCATCATTTAAGTAGTAGAATACACTCTTTAGTGCATAAGTAATTGTTACGTATGGACATTCAAAGGTGTAGGAAAGTTAAAAGCACACTATTTTCTTTCACTTGATATGAAACATTTATAATGTTGTCAAATTCAGTGGGAGTATTGTGTACTTATCCACTAAATAAGGAATTATTGTAATGATCTTTAATTCAGTGGGAGTTACAAGCTTTGATATCTTGGTAGCTAAAGATAATTACTTTCCAAGTGTAGACACTCATACTTTTAAGGATAGTCTTGTACGTTTCCTTACTAGACATTGTTGTTTTACATATACTTATTATGCTAAAATCTATGACACAATCATATTTAACACATAAACAAATGCATGGCATGTTGTTTATCAACTATATGAGGTTGTTCCATGCACAAGTGGGAGAAATATTATCTTTAATGTGTGCAAGAAACAACTCATAAAGATATGAATTCAAGAAACACTTGGTGTTACAATTTATGTTATGTGAGAGCTTAACTAGATTGCAACAACAAGGTGAATTTCATATTTTCATTACTAGCAGATCAACTGATGTAATTGAACTATGAAAATTTGCGGTTTCTAAATTAGATACCTATTAGAACATGTGTCAATATGATATCAAGACTACTTTAATTTATAGATTTATGAATTCATGGAATGACATAAATTAATTAAGTAATCTAATGCTACTTCAATCTGAATATTTATGTGTTCTTGGAATGACATAAATAAATGAAGAAATAATGTTATTTACATTATTGTGAAGTAATAAATTAACTTGAAATTACTATTGAAACATGGTGTTCATAATTACTTTAGTTAAACATGTTTATGTTTCATTGTAAAGATATAAACATAAAGTCTTTTAATTGTTACAAGACTTATAATAAAGTAAGACGTTATCTTGTTGTGTTTTTAATTAAGACATATACATGAAGTTATTAAATTGTTAAATGACTTATAACGTATAGTGGGATTATAACAGTTTATGTTTTCTTGTAAAGACATGGACATGAAGAGACTTTGTAAAAAGTACCTGTGTTATAAAGCATGTAATTGGCTTGAATATTATTATACCATTAAAATGACTTAGTTGGTAAATAAACAAGTCAAAAGGAATATGGTTATCTTAAATATTGTTAGATTGTCTTACAATATTAATACTAATGAAATATCAAATGTTTATGGTATGTTCAGTTAGGAAAATCAAACTCTTGTTATATTGTTTGATTAAAGATAACTATGACTTCTTTTCTTCCAAAAGTTATCAAGGTTAGAATGTTGAGTATGACTTGGACATATTTAATAAAACTCCAACATAGAAGATTAATAAGACATTATCATATGATGGAATGTGATGAATCACATTAAGTCTTAAATTGAAGTTCTAAATTTGTTTAACTGCTTATGAAGAGGTTATTAACAAAGTTAAGTCAGGAACTATTAATATGTATTTGTAATATCCCAAAAGAGAACATTGTATTGGTTCTTTATGTGCTAAGTATTTAAAGATAGTCTTTAAAAGCAAGTGGGAGTGTTGATCTTTAAAAGATAAAATTACAAGATACATTATCTTCTAAAATACACTAGTAAATATCATGATGAAGTTTGACATTTGAATGTTAAATCTCAACATGATAATAAAGTTTGAAATTTAAATGTTAAATCTCAAGATAATGGAATTATCATTCATAGAATAGCAATATATCTCAGATATTTGATTAATATGCTGAGAGCTGTGATTTACAGGATTATTGTAAATCTGATAATCATTATGATACATTACCAAATAAGAAATTGGGTAAAGTATACATGATATGAATGATTAAGATGCTGTCCATAAAGATAATCAATTTTAGAAACTTGGTTTATCTTAATAGTTAGACTAGAAAATGAAGATGAGTTTCTTCAAAGATAAGGTAACCCTTGTGGTTTAAATCTTTGTATAGAAATCATATGGACAATGTTGTACACATATTTAATGTATGTTTTATGACAAGATTATTAATCACACTTAAGCAATTAACTGTGATTGAATATTCTTTTCTAAATACATTAAATATATAAAGATTATGATTGTCATATTTATGAAATTGACAATGGAATATCAAAACTCTTTCTTGAGTGATTACTTGAGCGAGGACGATAAGTAATCAAAAGAAGTTTATGAATTCAAATAAATCTTTGGAAGTGTATAAAGTGCAATAATCCATGGATGGATAAATGCATGCATCTAGAAGATTACTCTTATATTTAATTATTAAATTCATGTTTGGATTTATAATTGAAATAAGATAATTTCTAAGTATTCCTAAAAGCTAGTGGGAGTATTATGTTTAATTTCTTAAATCATATATGTTGTAGAACATATGAAAAGTAACATTCCATATAAGTAAATGTTAAGTCTAAGAATGGAATGAAACTTTACTTGTAAGATTTAGAAAATAAGACATACAACCTTGGAATGAATGTTTATTGTTGAAACATGTGCGGTAAATGAATCTAATATAACATGATATATTATTTAGAAAGTCTGAATGGATATGAATGACATGAATAAAATCTAAGTATGACTCAAAGATCTTTCATGAACATCATGTTTTGTTTTATCATGCTTGATTACAAGATGATTTGGCAATATTAATATCTAATTAAAAGTTATTAGATAACTTGTGTAATATTCTAAATGAATACATTTGATTATAGAATCACATCCTAAAATCTGGAATAGCTTCCAAATTCTATAGATGAACAATTTTCAATTGTTGTGAAAATTGTCATAACCAACAAACTTGATAGTTTGAAGGGCATCAAACATTACACAATAGATATTATGGTTTACGGAAAGTTTTAATAGCATATTGTTGTTGCATACAATGATGCTAATGAAATTGAGATGACACTCAATACTAGTCATGGTAAGGATTTCATCTTTGACTATATGTACTAGTTATGCTTACTAAAAGCATAGTTGCATTATACATTAAAAGAATAAGAATACTTTAAACTTTAAAATGTTTGGAAGTTTAATTATCATAAATTGGTGGTTAAGGATGTATCACATTTTTATGAAATATGGCATTATCAAAATAGTTGACTATGCACATATAAGAATTTCAATAGTTGAATTATTGAAATAAGTATTCTTAAAATTCCGATAGATCAAAGTTGGATGATTTATGTCTTGTCAACAAGTATGAATGTCATTGCTTGAGACATAATCCATCAACAAGAGTTATCATGCATTGATCTATTTAGTATTTGGATAAGGGATGTTAAACAATTATTATGATAAATTGAAATACATGGTATGTTTAATTTATAATATATTGTATCCTATATTTGTATGTTTAAATCCATGAATAAAGGTTATTCTTAAATTGTCCGTTGTCAGTTAATAATACGGGAATATTATTAAATTAAGACAAATCTGAAGGTTGGTATAATATACTTAAAGTATATTGATGCGTAGTCATGCCATTTCAGATGATATTCGATGATACTGAATATAGGACTTATCCCAACTACATGATGTTACTTTATGGATTTAGTTATTAAGTAAATCATGAGAAGTTATCCTCAGACTTGAGATGCAAGATAAGTGTCATGAATGTAGTACATTTTTGTGGAACAACTTAACGCTATACGTAACTGGTAGTCATAAGGGTTGTTTTCGGAAGTGTTACAAAGTTTGTGGGTTTTGCTTGTAGTCAAGATAGAATTTGTTCCTTCAAATTTATTTTTGGAGTTTAATACTGCTGGGCCCCTCGTAGGGTTGGTAAGATGCATGTGCGGCCGCACCCAAGATCTCCCCTGAATATGTTCAGAAGATTTGGTAATCTTGATTAATCATAAACAACGAGAAACAGAATGGTTAATTAAGGAATGACCTTAATCCATATCCTTATTAACGTGGTATTAGAAACAAAAGGATAATAATAATGAGAAATCATTAAAAGGTTTGTCCAGGAGCCTTACTCGAGATCGTACTAGAGGCATCGGTGTGTTGCAAGACGCTAACCGATGTGATTACACTATTAAAATATGTCCAAGTGGGAGCTGTTAGATTATGGACATTATTTTAGTAGTCGTATGTTAGGATCGAACTCGAGATCACGGGATTGCACACAATGCGTATGAAGAGAAAAAGTAATAATTATTTATAAATGTTATAATTAATTATTAAACACAAAATAAATAATAATAATTAGTATTATTGATTAATGACTAATTATTTATTAAACAAAGATTAGGAAAGTAATACTAGACAAAACATGGAAACAAGGGAAGGTTCCGGAATCCCCTAGAGGACTCCATAACCGATCGGCCCAAGGGGTATTCCACCTCCTTTGTGCCTTGAGCTCCAAGTTTTGACTAGTATATAAGCAAACCCAAGATGTAGGTTTTTCTCATAACTTGTACACACACATCTTGGTGTTTTCTTCTCCTTGTCTTTCTTTGATCGATTCAAAACCGAACACCCCTAAGGGTTTCGATTTTCTTGCATCTTAAAAAGGGTTTTGTGTTTATTACTTGCATAAACGTTTTCTTGAATTAGTACGTGTGTACAAGAACGTGATACAATCACACTATTGATTGTTTCTTGGATTGAATTACAAAAAGGTAAGGGGTAATTCATATAATCCTTATAAACCCTAATTAGGGTTCTTGGTTCCGGAAGATTGCTTTGATTCTTGTTCGGGCTAGAATCATAAAGGTACGTTTATTATTTATGTTTTGATTAATTAATTACATATTATGGTCTTGTTATAATTGCTTCCGCTATATGCTCACTTTGATGTACTTGGTTTATTTATATGAATGTCATGATATAATAATTCCAACAACAAAAACGTTGGGTCTTCTGGATGTTAATTGTACTGTCAAAGGCGGTGGTGTATCAGGTTTGAAGCATTAAATTTACGTTGTTTATTCTTGTTTGAATGCAACTGTACTTTCAAATTGCTTTAGTTAACATTTGAAAATCGAACTTCATGCTTACTATTATACCAGTTAATTTTTATGCGGTGTAATTTCTTTTTTGATCTTTAAGCTACCCTTACGTACGCAAAGTGTGCTTATAATGTTAGTTGTTACTCAATTTTAATGTTCTCGACAATCCTTCTTTCTCATATTGGCAAATATTGTATCTTATGTCAACTTTTTTCTCGCAAATTCCATTAATATTTTCTCCAACGTCACTTAATTTTGGTTGATTATGCATGGTATTATTATTTTTGGTTCTTTCATTTGTTTGGGGACACAAATCTAAACTACATATGTGCATGAAATAGGTCAAATAGGTGCAATTCGTCTTGGTATGAGTAGGGCACTGCAAAAATGGGCACCGGATCAATAATATTTCAGATGGTGTTTTGCTATATCTTAAAGGTGCTTCATGTCTTTTCATCATCTTTTTATTTTTATTTTTATTTATACTTATACTAGCTACCGACTAAACAGTAGCCTTTTATTTGTATCGACTAATAAATTGAAGTTTATAATGTCTAATTATTGAAAGGTTGTGCTCATATAAGTGTGTATGCTTTCGTACTACTTGCCGTAGATTTGATAAATTTGGAGAGCTTGAACATGGATTCATGTAGCATTCGGGATGATGGACTAGTTAACTTGGCAGATGGTTCTTTTGTGAATCATATATATTTTCCAGTTTTTACGAGACTTGTAAATCATTTTATTTGGGTGCCTTGACATATTTTGTTGTATACATATGTTGATTATTAATTGGTGTATGAAGAACAGGCCTTCATCGTTTGAAATGTTTGGAGTTATCTGACACATAAGTTGGAAGTAATGGTCAATCTACGTCATCTTGCAGGTTTGTAGAATCGTTGCACAGGTCTTGAATTCCAGGATCGAATTCAACAAGCACAAGATTGACAAGAATGATTCTAATATTATTAACAACATAAATCTGTTACATTGTTATTTTGACACACTTTTAAACGTTACATGTACATCTGTTTATATAGAGGTTCACATGAACCATTGTGTCTGTTTGGTATTAACATAACCGAATCATAACTAACTAACTACCATAACTACTATAACCGCTATTCGGTTATTAACTAACTAACTAACAGGTTTAGCCCTTAGGCTTTCGTTTATTACTCTAACACTAGATACTTTGTCCAACAAGACTTACGCAATTAAAGTCCAACATTTCCCCCCTAATTGTTTAAGTCTTGTTCTTCGAGTCTTCCTCCAAACAACGATTGGCTTCGTTGTTGTTTGTATGTGTTGACTTCAAGTCATTTTCCATAATCCTTCTCGGTCTCACGCTTCTAATCCAAGCACTGCTTCTTCCCTTTGTGTCGTTTTCAACCATTAACCACAAAGTTTTCTCCCTTCTATGTTGCGTTCAAATAAAACCCACAGAAGTCCTTCTTCGCTAGCCTTTTCCTTCGGTACCACGCTACTTATCCAAGCATCAAAACGTTTACCACTTTTCCCTTTGTGTCGCGTTCCAGCAATCCTCACAAAGTCCTTCCAACGTTGTCTCTTTTCTCCCTTTGTTGTCGCGTTCTAGCAATCCTCACAAAGTCCTCCTACAACGTTGTTTTTCTCCCTTTGTTGCCGCGTTCCAGCAGTCACCAACAAAGTGTTCCAGCAGTAATACCGGTTGTGCACCACCGTGACCAGCTTATTCCTTGGTGCCTTTGAAGTTGAATCAAACTTGTAATCTTGTAACCCTTCACTTTTGATTGGTTTTTCCCAGGTTTTGAACCTTTGGCTCTGATGCCAATGTAGAATCGTTGCACAGGTCTTGAATTCCAGGATCGAATTCAACAAGCACAAGATTGACAAGAATGATTCTAATATTAGTAACAATATAAATTTGTTACATTGTTATTTTGACACACTTCTAAACGTTACATGTACATCTGTTTATATAGAGGTTCGCATGAACCATTGTGTCTGTTCGGTATTAATATAACCGAATCATAACTAACTAACTGCCATAACTACTATAACCGCTATTTGGTTATTAACTAACTAACTAACAGGTTTAGCCCTTAGGCTTTCGTTTATTACACTAACACTAGATACTTTGTCAAACAAGACTTATGCAATTAAAGTCCAACAAGGTTTACATGTTGCATCTCATTTTCCGTCTGACTAGGTGTGACAAATGGTAAATTTTCCTTACTATTATTTTAAATAGTAGTAATATTTATTTTATCAGAAAATGCACATTATATATTTTCTGACACATATGAGGAGTTATCTCGATTTTCCTGAAAAATGACCAACCACATGTACCGACACCCGATTAGTTATGGCAATAATTTATTTAACTCATGTTCGAGTTCATAATTTTTTTTTATAATACTTGTATAAAAATGCTCACGAAAATGTACTTTATACATTTTTACTTGTAGTATCAAACCATGACACCGCGACTCACTTTTGAACGCAATAAGACACGGGTACACTCCGTAAAAATCATTAACTTTATTAACGGGCTAATTTGCAAATCAATAACTCAAACAAAACACCTAACCCATTTTCATTTGGCTTTGGGCCTATGTTACGCCTAAGCCCAACCACCCCAAAGTCCATGACATTGATCTTTTGTTTTCTTTCTTCTCATGTGGCTGGACTAGTACTAGTACAATCAGGATATTTAGCGACGACTTTTTTTTTTATTGTGCCGACGTCTTGACGTCGGTATTTTCTTGATGCCGACGAAACTGCGTCGGCTGGCGTTAGCCGGGAATGCCTCGTTGGGACTTACTGTTCCGACGTCATTTCCCGACGCTGACGTAGGACCCACAACCATTTTCAGTCAAAGAATTTGGTTGTTCGACAAAGAAAATGCCGACGTCGTTTTGTCGGGATTTTAATTACAATTAACAAAAAAATAATTAACTAGCCGGTCAAATAGTCAACAAGTCAAAGGTCAACGCATTGAAATACCGACGCCATGTCGTCGGTATTTTAAAAGGACAAACGTAAAAAGTCAAACAATTCAAACGAAAAAGTCAAATTTAAACCATAAAATACAGACGTCAGGTCATCGGTATTTTATGAATATTCAGCTGCACAGCAGCCGTTTTCCAGATTTTTTTGGGAAAAAATCTACACAATCCAAACCTGTATAAACATCAATACCAACATGCCAATATCCCAAAATAACTTATAACGGATAGAACACTTATATATAATTGCAAACACCCTCATATACATTAAAACGTTACAAATTCTACAAAATGGGTGTTATAATCTACGGATCAAGCTGCCGATACCAAAAAATCTGCTATATCCGCAATGTTTAAGTTGCCAAAATGCCAAAGTTTACAATAATAACATACGGATGAGTCAATAGCATACGGATGGTTCAAGTGTTAAAGTGTACAAGATACAAATGAGGATCAAGCATACGGATGGAGAAAATGTTAAAGTGTACAAAATAACCCCTACAAATATACCTCACTGCCCCTCGCCATCGTCTGAATCACCATTAACATCGATATCGTCGCCCGAGCCTGCCTCGCTACTCCCCGAGCCTGCCTCGTGACTCCCCGAGCCTGCCTCTCCCACGCCAGTCCCACTGCCCGAGCTTACCTCGGTTTAAGAAGGTAGCTGGCTCATCAACTGGCTCCAGATCTCGGGGTTGCCCTTTATGACGTTCATAATTGCAGCGAGTTGTTGCTTGGTTTGCTTAGATTCTTCTTCAACTTCTTTTATCTTCTTATCTTTTTCAGCAAACATCTTGTCAATCTTGGGTGTGGTGTACGAACCGGATGGGGCCCTGGGTAACCTTGTCTTGCCGGTACCTACTAACTGTTAGAATATGAGAATCATGACAATCATAAATAGGTAAACACATTTGCGGAAGCGTAGGAACATCTATAACACATAAGAGATTAACATAAATTAAATAGGAACGTACCGTGGTGATTCTAGCCCGAACAAGAATCAAAAGCAATTATCTTTAATATTATGAAGAACCCTAATTAGGGTTTATATGGATCAATGATTAACCCCTTACCGTTTTGTTAATCGATCCTTTGATAATTACTAAGTAAGTAATTACCTCGTTCTTGTACACACAAACTACCAACGAATAAAGGTTTGATGCAAGTAAACAAAAACACTTATTTTGGTTTAACCAAAATCGATCCATGATCCCTTTGGAGGGGGTGAACCGATCGGCCAAGAAAGAAACAAGACAAAGAAAAGATTTAGGGTTTAGTGTGTGTGCACAAAAGATGTGAAACCCTAATCTTTGGCCTTGTATATATACTAGAGGATATCTTGGTGACCAAGAAAGCATGGGTCGACCCAATGGTGTGGGCTTCGACCGGCCATAGCACCCATAGGGTGTTTCTAGATCTTTCTTGACTCCCAAGTTACACTCTAGTCCTTATCTTTCGTTACTAATGATAGTTAGTCCATACGGTTAATAACTAACGACCATTTAGTCCTTTAAGTGTTTATAAATATATATATACGATACGTTTAACATATATATATATATATATTTATTATTCATTATTCTTGTTTGTAAAGTGTGCAATCCCGAGGTCTCGGGTTCGATACTAGACATTTACATATTAATATTTATCCATATATTTAACAGCTCCCACTTGGATATCTATTAATAGTAAAATGACATTGGTTAGCGTCTTGCAACACTCCAATGCCCCTAGTTCAATCCGAGCTAGGTTTCCTGAAAAACCTTTAATGATTCATCATTATAATTATCCTTTTGTTTCTAATACCACATTAATAAAGATGTGAGATTCTTTATTAAATTTCTGTTTCTCATCTCTTTATGGTTTAACAAAATTACCAAAACATCTGAACGTATTCCAGATAGACTTTGGGCGTGGCCACGCAAACATTTTGTCAACCCTACGAGGGGCCCAGAAGTATTAAACTTCTGAACAAATCAGAAGGAACAAATTCTCTCTTGACTACAAGAATAACCCATGAACTTTGCAACACTTCTGAAAACAACCCTTATGACTCCCTGTTACGGTGAGCGGTAGATTGCTTCACAAAAATGCACTACATCCATGACACTTATTTGGTATCTCAAGTCTGAGGATAACTTTAAATATGATTCTCACATTAAATATTAAATCATATTATTGGGATAAGTCCAATATTCAATTCATCGAATATCATGCGAAATTGGTATGTCAACGCATCAGTATACTTTCAAGTATATTCTTAACCAATACTCAGATTTGTCTTAGTTTAATGATATTCCCATATCATTAATCGACAATGGACAATTTAGAATAACATAAGTTATTCACGGATTTAAACATGCAAATATAGGACACACTTTATTATTAATGAAAACAAACGTACTAAGTACTTTAATTTATTATAAATAATAATTGCTTAATGTCCTTTATCCAAACACTAAATAGATCAATGCATGATAATTCTAGTTAATGAATCTTGTCTCAATCTTGAAGACAATTATGCCTTAAGTAATGACAATCATACTTGTTGACAAGGCATAATTTCATCTAACTTTGATCTATCTGAATTTTGAGAATACTTCTTTCAAGAATTCAATAATGAAAATTCTTGTATGTGTATATCCAACTATCTTGATATAGCTACATAATTCTTCATAAATAATGTGATATCCTCAATCACCAACTTATGACAATCAAACTTTCAAACCTTTTAAAGTTTAAAGTATTCTAATTCTTTAATGTATAATGCAACTATGCTCTTAGTAAGCACAACTAGTTCTCATGGCCATTAACAAGGATAAAATCCTACCATGACTAGTTACTGAGTGTCATCTCAATTAAACCAGCATCATTGTATATTAAACACAATATGCTCTTAAAATTTCCGTAAACTTAATATCCAATGTGTAATGTTTAGGAGCTATTCCAGTTTGAGGATCATTATTCTAATTTCAAACATTTTCCATTAGAATATCTATTACACAAGTTATATAATAACTTTTAATTGGATATCAAATATTGTCAAATCATTTAAGCACTTAAGCATGATACAACAATAATATAATGCACATGAAAATCCTTCAGTCAAACTTAGATTTTATTCATGTTTGATCTTTACAAATATGTATATCCATTTAGTCATCCTAAATAATATATCATATTCTATTTAGAATTTATTTACCGCACTTGTTTATTTAATAATAAACTTTTGTTTCAAGGTTGTATGTTATATTTCCTAAATCTTTCAAGTAACGTTTCATTCCAAATTAAGTCTTAACATTTCACTTATATGGAATGTAACTTCTTATATGTTATACAACATATATGATTTAGTAAATCAAACATAATACTCCCACTAGCTTTCAGAAATACTTAGAAATTACCTTATTTTAATTATAAACCTAAATATAGATTTAATAATTTATCATAAGAATAATCTCCTAGATGCATGCATTTATCCATTCATGGATTATTGCACTTTGTACACTTTCAAAGATTTTCTTGAATTCATAAACTCTTTTTGATTACTTATCGTCCTCGCTCAAGTAATTATTCAAGAAAGAGTTTTTGATATTCCATTGTCAAATTTCACATTCATGTCAATATGACAATTAACCATCTTTGTATCTTTAATGTGCTTAGGAAAGAGTATTCAATCATAGTTAATTGCTTAAGTATGATTAATAATCTTGTCATAAGATATTCATTAAGATATGTGTACAATCTTGTCCATATGAGTTTTACACAAAGATTTAAACCACTAGGCTTACATTATCTTTGAACAAACTCATCTTTATTCTCTAACCATTAAGAATTAAGATAAACCAAATTTTAAATTTGAATATCTTTATGAACAACATCTATAACATTCATATTATGAGTAATTTACCCAATTCATTATTTTTGGTAATACTACATCATATAATCATCAGCATATTAATTGAATACCTGAGATATCCAAGTGGATCTATGAATGATAATTCCACCATCTTGAGGTTTATCTTTTACATGTTAAGCCTCATCATGATTTTAACTAGTGTGGTTTTAGAAGATTATGTGTCTTGTAATTCTATCTTTTCTAGATAAAATTCTCCCACTTGCCTTTAGTATTATATAGAATAAAATACTTAGCAATTAAAGCAACAATCCAACGTTCTCTTTTAGGACATTACAAATACACATTGATAGTTCCTGATATTCTTATGTTAACAACCTTCTTGTAAGTAGCTTAACAAATTCAGAACTTCAATTTAAGACTTAATGTGATTCATCACACTTCATAATTCAATAACGTCTTATTAATCTTCTAGGAGTCTAATTGAGTATATTCAAGCCATACTCAATTTCTAACCTTGATAACTTTTGGAAGAAAAGAAGTCATAGTTGTCTTTAATTAAACAATCTAACAAGAGTTTGATTTCCCTAACTGAACATACCATAAAATATAGTATTTCAATTAGAATTAATATTGTAAGAAGATCTAACAATATAAGATAACCATATTCCTTTTGGTATACCTATTTACCAACTAAGTCAACTTAATGGTATAATAGTATTTCCAAACCAATTGCATGCTTTTTATATAACACAAGTACTTTTAACCAAGTCACTTCATGTTTATGTCTCATAAAAACATAAACGTGTTATATTCCCACTATCCGTTATTAATCATTGATCATCTCAATGACTTCTTGTATATGTCTTAATTAAAAGACCATAACAAGTTAACGTCTTACTTTATTATAAATCTTGTAATGCTTAAAAGACTTCATGTTTATAACTATACAATAAATTATAAACATGTATAATTAAAGTAATCATGAACACCATCATTTGGTTTCAATAATATTTTCAAGTTAACACACTACTTTATTTATTTATGTCATTCTAAGAATACATAATTATTGAAGTAGTATTATATTACTTCATGCATTTATGTCATTCCAATAATACATAAATATTAAAGCTGAAGTAGTATTGTTATTTGACACAATGTTCTAACAGATGTCTAATTTAGAAACTGTAAATTATCCATGTTGGTCTCACGCATACATGGAAATTCACCTTGTTGTTAATATTTAGTCTGCGTCTCACGTTTACTAAATTTTAACACCAAGTGTTTCTTAGATTAGATGTATTAATCTAATTAGAATTATAATCTCTTACTTTGCAGTTAAGAGAATGCTTTAAATCATATTCTTATGTGTTGTACTTTGCACATAATGAAGATTTCTCCCACTTGTGCATGGTACAACACCATGTATCATATAAACAACGTGCACGCGTTTGTTAATTTGAACAATATGATTTGTGTCATTAACATAACTTAGTAGATATAGAGTTTACTCAATCAATCAAGGAAACGTACATGACTATCCTTGAAAATATTAGTGTCTATATTTGGAAAGTAATTACCTTGAGATATTCAAAAGATAATCTAAGTTACAATCAAGACATATAACTCTTGTAACTCCCACTGAATTAGAGAACATTATAATAATCCCTTATTCAGCCATAAGAACACAATACTCCCACTGAATTTGACAACATTGTAAATGTTTCATTAATCAGTGATAGGAAATAGTGTACTTGTTTACTTTCCTACATCTTTTAAGAAAACCCATTCAAACAATTATATAGGTTATAAAAGGATGTAATCTACTACATAATTCCAAACTATTAACTTAAAAAACTGGGCATGCAATTTCTTCCTTTATAGATTTACCATTCCAACAATTGTATGTAGTATCTTTAAATGGTCAAATCAAAACAACTAGATAAAATGATCTAATTTGTCTTTTACCATTATGCAGTAATCAGTCTAGCTTCTAATTTAATAACTCATAAGGTGCATATACTCTTACTATTAAAGTTTGCTATGAGTTATGTATTTAGAATTTAGACAATTCTAATCATCCTATTATACCTTTCTCATTCATGAAAAGGAATAGGATTTAAGTCTCACACTTCTCGTAATGGAAAGAAGATTATATTTATTCTTTTTGTAAATATTGACTCTAACCAAAAAACCCTAACGGGTGTAGATCAATTAAAAGACTAACTTACGTTTACGGTTTTAAGTTGCATTAATACATTTAAAGAATTTACAAAATTCTATTTTAGTATTTTCGATAATTTATATTTCCAAGAAAACACAATACCCAAGGATATATTCATATAACCAACATATTTTCTTGAAAATCTAGGATCCAACTTTACATAGATTCCACCACATCAGTTGATCTGCTAGTGGTGAAAGTATAAAAGATGGTAATCTGTCGAACAATAATTGGCAAACAAGATTTCCAATTCCTAGACCATTATGGGATTTACATCAAATTGATTCATCAATTTGTCATGTAAGCATGTTTCATCCCATCTCATGCCTTAAGCTCTAGGTCTCACGCATCAACTTAATTAAGTCGTCTAACTTAGAAACTGCAAATTCTCCATGTGTGGTCTCACGCACACTCGGAAATTTACCTTGTCATTAAAATTTAGCCTGCGTCTCACGTTTACTAAATAAAAACTTCAAGTGTTTCTTATAGTTAGATGGCATGTAACTTAAATTTTAGGGTATAAATTTTTGATATGAAAATCAAAACATGTATAAAGATGCATGCACTCATCTTTATAACATAAGTTTTCAAAACTTTTTTATTACCAATTCGTGAAATTAATACACAAAGTTTTACTTGAGGTTTATGCCAAAACCCTAAGATGACTTTCTACAATCATGAATTTAAAAGTAATTCGTTTAAGACATATTCAAGATTGTGATAACCAAGGCAGACTCTAAGGCTCTTTTCTAAGCCTTCAAATCACGGTTATGAATATCATCTTAAAAGACTTAATTTTAAAAGCATACTTGTATAAAACATCAATCAAGCAAAAGTTTATGGATTCAATCTCAAAATTATGTAATAAAGTGTGAATTTTGCTAGTCTCGCCTGGGAGCTGATTACCGTACGAATCGGACCACTAGCGGCACATAAGACCTTTGATTGAGTCCAAACGGTCAACCTAATTGACCAGGTGATGGTCAACCAAGTCAAACGTCTAAAACCAATGCTCCGCGGAAGTATAAGGTTTCTCCGGGTCGTTATGTCCCGACGAGGTGTGAATTGTAAACAAACGGTTATTTGATCGGGTGAATTTGGATGAAAAAGGGTTTGTGATTGATTGAACTAAGGAATCTACAATGAAATAGCTTAAACAAGCTATTTAAATAAGACGGGAAGCTAAGAAAAAACAGAAACGATTAAAACCTAAAAACGCGTACGTTACGTTTAAATAAAACGTAAACGTACGAAATAAAAAGTGAAAATTGAAATCTGAAAATACCCAGGGGGTGAAAATGACTTTTTTACAAACTAAAAGGTAAAAGAAAATTTTTAGAAAATTAAAATAAATTTTAACCCTAATTAATAATTTAATATTAATTAAATACTAATTATTACTAATTATTAATAATTAAAATACTTAAATACAATATAATATTAATTAAGCACTAGAAAAATGAAAATAAAATTTCTAAAATCCTAAAATAACTAAAAATAAGTTTTAAAAATAAAAATAAGTGTTTTTGTCTTTTTGTGGTTTTTCTATTAATTAATTACTAATTAATTACTATTTATCTAATTAAACTATTTTAAATTAAGAAAATTACTTAAATGAACAGTAAAAATTCTAAGAAAATTTCTAAAAATATTTTACAACATATAAAAGCTATAAAAAATATAAAAACTAAGTTTTACCTTTTAAAAACTAATTATGCTATTTAATACTAATTATTAATTAATAATTAATAAAACTAAGATTAATTCTAATAAATACTAAATTATAAAATAAAAATCTGAAAAAATTACTAAAAATACTTTAATATATAAGGTAATTAATAAAAATATAAAAAAGCTAAGTACTTAATTAAAATTTAAAAATGAAAATTAAAATTAAATTACATTAAATAGAAACTATCACTTATTTTAAAACTTGATTTTTCTTGGTTTTTCTTTTACAAACTAGTTTTATACTTAAAAATAAAAACTTTTTGTGAAAACAAACTTTTTAGAACTTAAAATTAAGCCGAGAATAAGCTAAAAGTCAAGACAGTTGACTTTCATTGACTAATCAAGGGAAATAAGCTAAACCAGCTTGTGTGGGACCCACAATGGGTAAATCTGGTACAAATGAGTTACTTGGACATGTTTAAGCAAAAGTTCCACAAATAAGCTCAAGGAATAAGCCCATAAGCACAAATTAAGCACATGTATTCTTACTAGAACTCAGAAACTGGGACAGAAATAGGAGATGAATTTAAGTGGGGCCCAGGGGTTTTGAGGTCAAACCAAGGGTCAAAACATGGACCCTGGTAGGAGGGGGGTTGAAGGATGCAAGGTGGGGGGCTGTGGGACCCACTGGGTGGTCAGAAAACCACCACAAAGGTGGTGGTGGGGAGGTGATGCTGCTGTGATCAGGGCAATACTTAGCCCTGCAGACAACTTTAGGCAAGTGTGGGGACAAGGGAAAAAATTGCAAAAATCAAAAGGGCATAGAAACTTAAATTTGAGATGGTAGAGAATGACTAGAAACAAGTTTCACAATCAGAATTAACACACAAAAATCAAAACAATTCTTTGAATTATGGGAAAAACCTGAAAATGCACATTTTGACTTTTTGAACTTTGGCTCTTGTTTGACTTTTGTGAGTTTCTAATAGGCCTAACTGATTAAATAAGTTGTAATAAGCTGAAATAACACCAAAATAAGCTAAGTGATCAAGTTATACAACTAAATGGGTGGGTTTAGGACCTCACTGACCCAACAGTGGGCTGTTGGGTGGGATAGGATGCGATTTTGACTTTGGGTGTTTAAGGTACCAATTTATTGAGTCCTAGAACCTAACTAAACCTAAAGCAACATGACTGAGTAAGAGACAACCACTAAAACACCTATGAGGTCAATGGATTCTATTAATCCAAACACCCCTTTAACTAGACACATGGGCAATTTTTCAAGGTGAAATGATACAAAATGGTATAAAACAAATTAAAGGCTACCTAATATAATCTAGCAGGTACAATTAAGCATATTTAAACAGAATGTAAGCTCTGGAACAGTGGCATATGAAAAATGAAGGATTTCCTTACAAAAGAGACCAAGGATGAGAAACTAGAACATGATCAAAGAACCACCTGCTGAGTCTTCCAAAGACTCTATAATACCATATTAATCAATTTCAAGCTCTGCTCCCCTCTTCTTCTTCATTGCACACCATTTTTTTATTTTCACACTATTTATTTGTATTTTTGGTATTTTTGAATTTATTAAACTAAACTGATTCTTAGGGCTAATAATCTTCTGAAAATGTTTAATTAAGCTAAAATTATATAAAAGGAACTAAAAACAACAACCATTAACAATTATAAATGACTTGTCAATTTCACTTATAAATGCTAAATTTTAGATTAATGAACAAGTTTCAAATTTAACTTGAGATAAAAGTTTCATCACATTAAATATACTGATTACAAGTGATTTAAAATGGAAATCACAACTGAATTTCAAATTTCACTACCTACGACCTAAATTATGCTAAGCTACACTACTGATTCTTCCTTCCTCTTCTTTCTTCTTTTGTAGTTGAAAATTAGGGCACAGTGGGTCCCAAGGGTCATTTCCCAGCAACTAGCATGACTTTTTGAGCACTTTTGCTCAATTTCCTATTTTGGCGGGAAATGATAATTTGGAAGTTGGTTGATTGCTTGTGAGATTTAGGGAGCATTAAATGTGTTTTGGAGGTAGTGGTGAGGTGGAGGGGGCAGGGTATGGGTATGGTAGCAGAGGGTGAGGAGGGGGTTGTGTGTTGGTTGAGTTTTGCAGGTTCAAGTGGGAAGGGGTGGAGGTGAACAGTGGACGGGTTTGTTTGTTTGACCGAAGTCAAAGAAAGGGAGTTATCAAAAAGGGGTGGTGGGCCGGGTCTGATGGGCTTGGGGTTTAATGTTAGACCAGCTTTGGTTTTGGGCATGGATTAGTTTTTAGGTTTAGTTAAAAAGGTCCATTTGGTTTGATAATAATACACAAGGACCAACTTTGTAAATACTGAAACCATAGGGACTGAAAATGTAATTTTTCCCAAAGTTATCATAAGGACCAAAATTGACAACTTTAATGACCTAGGGATCCAAAATGTATTTTTCCAATATTAAATTCCCCGGGGACTACTTTTGCAAATGTTTCAAACTTCGGGGACCAAAAGTGAAAAATTCTCAAAACTTTTACCCAAGTGTTATTTTTGATAACTTTTTATTTTGAAAGGACTTGGGTTGACTTTTCTTGCAAAATAATTGCACAGGGACTAGTTTTGTCATTTTATGAAAGTTGGGGGACTGAAACTGCCAATTTTGCAAACTTTGTACGTTTTTCATTTGTTTTTGCTCATTTTGCATCTAAAACATATAAAACACGATTTTGAAATATTTTTAGTATTTTGATGCATTACTGAGTGTTTTTGTATGTTTTGCAGTTCAGATTAGACCAAAAATGATGAGTGTTTGAGCACTCATCAATCCCCCACACTAAACTATTGCTAGTCCCTAGCAATACTGTTTTGAAAACTTGATGGATTTGAAAAACTCTTTACCAAAAGCCATCACTTCTGGAGTAGCCAAGTGTAAGAACTGTGGCACACCTGATAACCGTGTGATTTTGAGCAAACCACTAGCTGTCAACGGATTTGAGTAGTCTTTACCAAAAGCCGTTTGCTTCTGAACTAGCCAGCTCTTGATGGAATAGTCAACATCTTGGTGAGCTGATTACCAATTATGGATTTTCCACGGCCTTTACCACAAGCCATAATCTTGTGGGCTAGCCAACTCATTTGCTTTTGGGGAGTTGAGGAACCATACAATTTTGGGCAAATTGCAAGCCGTCAACGGATTTGAGATGTCTTTACCAAGAGCCGTTTGCTCCTGGACTAGCCAATCCCTTTTGTCGCTTAGACAAGGCGGACTGATTACCATAAAAATTTTGAAGCACCAGTGAAAAATTTTTGAAAATTTTGAAATTTTGGCAAAAACGGGGGTATTATATAGTAAAATGTGATAAAATTCGCTAGAATAGCGAATCCCCCCCCCCCCCTCCCACACTAAGCATGAATATTGTCCTCAATATTCAAAATCCCGGCTATTATGCCGACATTTTGAACGTAAAAGGGAAACATTACAAGCTAAGCGTGGAAAACACCATTTTGTTTTTCACTCTTGTAACCATAGCATGGGGGACTCCCCCACACTTAGGGTGAAAACCCTATAAGCATGCTATTGTTTTTGTTTACCGAGTCGCTAGCTTGACTCGACCCCGAATTCATTTGTCCTTGGGGAAGCATGATGTGGAAGAAGCAATCTCACTCGGACTTTCATTCAAAATGTTTGGACAGACATTTGAAGCACGTGAAAGTTCCACACCGATGAGATAAGTATCCGGCTAAAGATAATGATACATGAAAATGCCGGGATCAAATATAGTATCCTCACTCCCGAAGGAGTGAAGAAGAGAAGAAGTCACCTTGTAGGTGAAGAAAAGGAAGAAAATCATGATAAAAAGCATGATTTGATCTTCTTCCTCAAGAGGAGGCTCAATAGCCTGAGTTTGGATTGCAAAGGGTAAGCTCGTAAACAACCCGGGAGGGTGGGTGGGAATTTGCAAATTCTCATAATTGAGAGCATCTCCCCCCGGGATATCAAACTGATGAGCGAGTTCACCGGAGAACTCCTCATGAAGAGAATCATTCACAAGATGTGAATCTGTGGACTCATGTTCCATTGTGGACTCATCACAATCCTCGTCAAAGATTGGATTGTTAGAAATCATAGTGAATTCAGATTCGAATTCAAATAGAGGATTGGTGAGAGTCGTATTGAATGTTTCGGGAACAAAGTGAATATTATTTTCTGTTGGACTGTTGGGATCAGAAGTGAGTGACGGATCATGATAAAGGAGACTTTCAATTTCTCCCAGATCGGCTTGGAAATCAAGGAGACCATCATCACTTTCCAAGGAAAGTGGATCGATGTGAGCAAGTTCATCAGCGAACTCCTCAAGAAGAGGATCAACATCAGAATGAGGCAGTGGTGCCTCGATATACTCAATGTCTCCATGAGATGTACAATCATCGCTAAAATCTGAGAAAGTCTCAAATTGATCGTTTGAACACTCAAGAGGTGAAGGAATATCACATATATGATCCAAAGTTCCCTGTGACTCTCTTGGGATTGGAACAAGGATCTCAACACTAGACTTTATGAATTCGTCCGATTCCTTTGCAGGAATAGTATCAAGATGCTCGTCCCCCATGATCAAAGAGTGAGTGTGAACCTCGGGTGTGATAGCAGTTGTTTGAGCTGGAATCTCAACTACAGGGATATCAGCTGATGAACTTGATGAGGTTTTATAAAATTCAAGGATATCAAGTGTATCCTCATCATCACTGTCATCAGGGATAAAACGGAACAAAGAGCTAGACTTGGCTGCTTTTTCTCTTGCAATGGATTCCCGAATAGATTTTTCATATTCATCTTGGGAATTTATTCTAGCAGCCTGCTCTTCAGCAAGCAATTCTTCCATGGATTTTTTATGAGTATGTCTTTGGGCAAAGTCGTCAACTAAACCCTTAAGCTCATCAACGATTTTCATCAGATTTTGCATTTCTGGAAGAAGTGCTTGATTCATATCGTACTGTGGAGGTTGGTCGTAATAAGGTGTGTCAAAATTGTCACAAGGGTATGGATTCCCCGTTTGACAATCTGAACTGAAGTGTGGACCTCCACAGAAATCACAACAGTAAAACTGTTGAGGCTGTGGGTTGTACGTGCTAGAGTCATAACCGTTATCAGGAAACTGCTCATAGACAAGCGTGTTTCCCGATTGACAATCAGAACTGTAGTGTGAACCACCACAGTACTCACAACAGTAAAACTGCTGAGACTGATGGTGTGGTAGCTGGTGGAATGAATCAGTGGTGTCATGGTAAGAATAGGGATCTTGGTTATAGACAGGCCCATTTCCTGACTCTACCATGCCACAACCGGGGCAATTGCCATCATTATAAGGATTACCACACCAATGGCAAACCAGAAAGTGTGGATGAGACATAGAAAGAATCAAATGTGTATAGAGGGTGAGGAAATGAGAATCAAAGATGTGAGAGGGTTAAGGTAAATATTTTTGGGTTTTTGGAAATACATTTTGTACAAATGATAAGAAAAATATTTTTGTGTTTTTGTGTTCGTTGAAAACTTGATTAAAAAAGTTTTCGTGAACGGTTTTGTTTTGAAAATAGGAAAATATGAACAAGGGATGGATAAATGTACAATGGAACGAATTCCAAAGACACTAATCAGAAAAACCGTTTAAATAAACGCGCACAACCTCCCCGGCAGCGGCGCCAAAAGTTGATTGAGTCCAAACGGTCAACCTAATTGACCAGGTGATGGTCAACCAAGTCAAACGTCTAAAACCAATGCTCCGCGGAAAGATAAGGTTTCCCCGGGTCGTTATGTCCCGACGAGGTGTGAATTGTAAACAAACGGTTATTTGATCGGGTGAATTTGGATGAAAAAGGGTTTGTGATTGATTGAACTAAGGAATCTACAATGAAATAGCTTAAACAAGCTATTTAAATAAGACGGGAAGCTAAGAAAAAACAGAAACGATTAAAACCTAAAAACGCGTACGTTACGTTTAAATAAAACGTAAACGTACGAAATAAAAAGTGAAAATTGAAATCTGAAAATACCCAGGGGGTGAAAATGACTTTTTTACAAACTAAAAGGTAAAAGAAAATTTTTAGAAAATTTAAATAAATTTTAACCCTAATTAATAATTTAATATTAATTAAATACTAATTATTACTAATTATTAATAATTAAAATACTTAAATACAATATAATATTAATTAAGCACTAGAAAAATGAAAATAAAATTTCTAAAATCCTAAAATAACTAAAAATAAGTTTTAAAAATAAAAATAAGTGTTTTTGTCTTTTTGTGGTTTTTCTATTAATTAATTACTAATTAATTACTATTTATCTAATTAAACTATTTTAAATTAAGAAAATTACTTAAATGAACAGTAAAAATTCTAAGAAAATTTCTAATAATATTTTACAACATATAAAAGCTATAAAAAATATAAAAACTATGTTTTACCTTATAAAAACTAATTATGCTATTTAATACTAATTATTAATTAATAATTAATAAAACTAAGATTAATTCTAATAAATACTAAATGATAAAATAAAAATCTGAAAAAATTACTAAAAATACTTTAATATATAAGGTAATTAATAAAAATATAAAAAAGCTAAGTACTTAATTAAAATTTAAAAATGAAAATTAAAATTAAATTACATTAAATAGAAACTATCACTTATTTTAAAACTTGATTTTTCTTGGTTTTTCTTTTACAAACTAGTTTTATACTTAAAAATAAAAACTTTTTGTGAAAACAAACTTTTTAGAACTTAAAATTAAGCTGAGAATAAGCTAAAAGTCAAGACAGTTGACTTTCATTGACTAATCAAGGGAAATAAGCTAAACCAGCTTGTGTGGGACCCACAATGGGTAAATCTGGTACAAATGAGTTACTTGGACATGTTTAAGCAAAAGTTCCACAAATAAGCTCAAGGAATAAGCCCATAAGCACAAATTAAGCACATGTATTCTTACTAGAACTCAGAAACTGGGACAGAAATAGGAGATGAATTTAAGTGGGGCCCAGGGGTTTTGAGGTCAAACCAAGGGTCAAAACATGGACCCTGGTAGGAGGGGGTTGAAGGATGCAAGGTGGGGGGCTGTGGGACCCACTGGGTGGTCAGAAAACCACCACAAAGGTGGTGGTGGGGAGGTGATGCTGCTGTGATCAGGGCAATACTTAGCCCTGCAGACAATTTTAGGCAAGTGTGGGGACAAGGGAAAAAATTGCAAAAATCAAAAGGGCATAGAAACTTAAATTTGAGATGGTAGAGAATGACTAGAAACAAGTTTCACAATCAGAATTAACACACAAAAATCAAAAAAATTCTTTGAATTATGGGAAAAACCTGAAAATGCACATTTTGACTTTTTGAACTTTGGCTCTTGTTTGACTTTTGTGAGTTTCTAATAAGCCTAACTGATTAAATAAGTTGTAATAAGCTGAAATAACACCAAAATAAGCTAAGTGATCAAGTTATACAACTAAATGGGTGGGTTTAGGACCTCACTGACCCAACAGTGGGCTGTTGGGTGGGATAGGATGTGATTTTGACTTTGGGTGTTTAAGGTACCAATTTATTGAGTCCTAGAACCTAACTAAACCTAAAGCAACATGACTGAGTAAGAGACAACCACTAAAACACCTATGAGGTCAATGGATTCTATTAATCCAAACACCCCTTTAACTAGACACATGGGCAATTTTTCAAGGTGAAATGATACAAAATGGTATAAAACAAATTAAAGGCTACCTAATATAATCTAGCAGGTACAATTAAGCATATTTAAACAGAATGTAAGCTCTGGAACAGTGGCATATGAAAAATGAAGGATTTCCTTACAAAAGAGACCAAGGATGAGAAACTAGAACATGATCAAAGAACCACCTGCTGAGTCTTCCAAAGACTCTATAATACCATATTAATCAATTTCAAGCTCTGCTCCCCTCTTCTTCTTCATTGCACACCATTTTTTTATTTTCACACTATTTATTTGTATTTTTGGTATTTTTGAATTTATTAAACTAAACTGATTCTTAGGGCTAATAATCTTCTGAAAATGTTTAATTAAGCTAAAATTATATAAAAGGAACTAAAAACAACAACCATTAACAATTATAAATGACTTGTCAATTTCATTTATAAATGCTAAATTTTAGATTAATGAACAAGATTCAAATTTAACTTGAGATAAAAGTTTTATTACATTAAATATACTGATTACAAGTGATTTAAAATGGAAATCACAACTGAATTTCAAATTTCACTACCTACGACCTAAATTATGCTAAGCTACACTACTGATTCTTCCTTCCTCTTCTTTCTTCTTTTGTAGTTGAAAATTAGGGCATAGTGGGTCCCAAGGGTCATTTCACAGCAACTAGCATGACTTTTTGAGCACTTTTGCTCAATTTCCTATTTTGGCGGGAAATGATAATTTGGAAGTTGGTTGATTGCTTGTGAGATTTAGGGAGCATTAAATGTGTTTTGGAGGTAGTGGTGAGGTGGAGGGGGCAGGGTATGGGTATGGTAGCAGAGGGTGAGGAGGGGGGGTTGTGTGTTGGTTGAGTTTTGCAGGTTCAAGTGGGAAGGGGTGGAGGTGAACAGTGGACGGGTTTGTTTGTTTGACCGAAGTCAAAGAAAAGGAGTTATCAAAAAGGGGTGGTGGGCCAGGTCTGATGGGCTTGGGTATTAATGTTAGACCAGCTTTGGTTTTGGGCATGGATTAGTTTTTAGGTTTAGTTAAAAAGGACCATTTGGTTTGATAATAATACACAAGGACCAACTTTGTAAATACTGAAACCATAGGGACTGAAAATGTAATTTTTCCCAAAGTTATCATAAGGACCAAAATTGACAACTTTAATGACCTAGGGATCCAAAATGTATTTTTCCAATATTAAATTCCCCGGGGACTACTTTTGCAAATGTTTCAAACTCCGGGGACCAAAAGTGAAAAATTCTCAAAACTTTTACCCAAGTGTTATTTTTGATAACTTTTTATTTTGAAAGGACTTGGGTTGACTTTTCTTGCAAAATAATTGCACAGGGACTAGTTTTGTCATTTTATGAAAGTTGGGGGACTGAAACTGCCAATTTTGCAAACTTTGTACGTTTTTTATTTGTTTTTGCTCATTTTGCATCTAAAACATATAAAACACGATTTTGAAATATTTTTAGTATTTTGATGCATTACTGAGTGTTTTTGTATGTTTTGCAGTTCAGATTAGACCAAAAATGATGAGTGTTTGAGCACTCATCAACCTTCCAAGATTCTTACTTTATCACATTAGGGTTTCACCATTATTAGTCCGTACAATTTTCTTTATGGAAAAATTACCCTTTTATTGCTTACAAACGTGTCCAACAATCAAACAATAAAACAAGTAATAAAGACAAATAAAAACAACTAATAACATAACAATTATAAAGGTGAAACAATTAGCCACATGCAATCTTTTTAGAAAAGATCCTAACAAAATCAATTCTAGGTTTTTATATGCATATAATTAACTAGGGCCTTCACCTCTTAATGGAAGTGAGCCACATACATTGACAAGTCAATTGTGTAGGCCAAAGCTAATCACATACCACATAGCACATAATTGATTTTAATAATTATGGAGTCTTCCCCAATATTAGATCTATCTAAACATGTGAAAAGCTTAACAATTAATAACCCATGACTAACATGCATGTTTCGTCACGGATCAAAGCATAACAATTACCAATTAGGTCAAGGATACGCCCAAATAACACATAAACATGTAGGCAACCTAGGGTTTCTAATCCAATTAATTAATAAAACCACAAACCCTAATTAGGGTTCATGGAATAAATCGACCCCCCCCCCCCCAAAATTAGGGTTAGGGTAGAAAAAAAACAAAACCCTAGATCCAAAACATGTATCTAACACAATCTAAATTCGTTTTTTTTATGTGTTTTATGTAATCAATTAAATGTTATAGCAAGCTCGTGATACCACTGTTAGAATATGAGAATCATGACAATCATAAATAGGTAAACACATTTGCGGAAGCGTAGGAACATCTATAACACATAAGAGATTAACATAAATTAAATAGGAACGTACCGTGGTGATTCTAGCCCGAACAAGAATCAAAAGCAATTATCTTTAATATTATGAAGAACCCTAATTAGGGTTTATATGGATCAATGATTAACCCCTTACCGTTTTGTTAATCGATCCTTTGATAATTACTAAAGTAAATAATTACCTCGTTCTTGTACACACAAACTACCAACGAATAAAGGTTTGATGCAAGTAAACAAAAACACTTATTTTGGTTTAACCAAAATCGATCCATGATCCCTTTGGAGGGGGTGAACCGATCGGCCAAGAAAGAAACAAGACAAAGAAAAGATTTAGGGTTTAGTGTGTGTGCACAAAAGATGTGAAACCATAATCCTTGGCCTTGTATATATACTAGAGGATATCTTGGTGACCAAGAAAGCATGGGTCAACCCAATGGTGTGGGCTTCGACCGGCCATAGCACCCATAGGGTGTTTCTAGATCTTTCTTGACTCCCAAGTTACACTCTAGTCCTTATCTTTCGTTACTAATGATAGTTAGTCCATACGGTTAATAACTAACGACCATTTAGTCCTTTAAGTGTTTATAAATATATATATATACGATACGTTTAACATATATATATATTTATTATTCATTATTCTTGTTTGTAAAGTGTGCAATCCCGAGGTCTCGGGTTCGATACTAGACATTTACATATTAATATTTATCCATATATTTAACACTAACACCCTACCCCTACCTGCAATATAACCCCGATGCTTGCCTTTCAAAACCTTTGCAAGTATCTCTTCCTCTGTGTAGGCTCTACCAATAGGCGTGTTAGCTCCCAGATCCTGCAGTGCACACATCTCTTCCTATGTATTTGAAAAAAAAATGATAAAATTAATATATTATTCGGATTACTACATTACGTTTCAATAAATCATTAAAGTGCATGTAAAAAAAACAAATAAAATAAAATAAATATAAATAAAACGGTACTTACGTATTGAACACGAGCCTCATCCGACAACCATGCACCTTTCTTGAAACGCTGGTCATGAAAGCTCTGTATCAGGGAGGGGTACTCACGGTTCTTACTCCTCTCAAGCTGTATATATATATATATATATATATATATATATATATATATATATATATATATATATATATATATATATATATATATATATATATATATATATATATATATATATATATATATATATAAGGTGAAACAAATTAAAAACGACAAATAAAACACCATACATATAATGAGCAATATGTAAAATAATCATAATGTGTACGTCTTACGTATTCATGCCGAGATGCGGCCAACGACCGAGATCCGTGGTGGCTCGTGCACTTGTTCTTCTTCCGGTTATCCTTGCTGATTTTGGCCCTCTTGGCGTGCTTCTCACTGAGGTAGAGCTTAATATGCTCCTCCCACACAGACGACTCCATGTTGGGAGGACAGTTCCTAACACATAATAACAAAAGCAGAAAATTAACACATATCAATTGCTAACATATTAAAAAAAATTGACAAATATCAAAAAATTAACAAAAATAAAAAATTTACCTCCGTATCTCATCCACCTTCTCAGCCCCACCTGGTACAATCCAGTGATCTCTCTTGATGTCGTATTTGTTGTCCCTGTAGTGAGTTGCGAGATAATCGTCGATGCATTCTTCGATTGTCCTCCATCGGGCTGTACGCTTGTGGGAATTCAGGTCAAACATTTCCTGCAAGCAAATACAACTAAAATAAATTTAAATAAATAAACAAATTTTTTATTTTTGTTAATTTTTTTAATATGTTAGCTAACACACACACACACACACACACACACACATCTTTATATTATATATAACAGGAGGCGTTACACGTGTAATGCCACCTCATTGCCCAGTCATTGCCATGTAATTCATTATCAGCCTTGTCATCACATTCTGGCCATGTAAGCAATTTTTATTATTTATTTTGTATTTTCATAATTTTTTTTAGAAAATCTGTACATTATATGATGCCAACTACGCAGTATTTTGATTTAAAATTCGTATTTTATATAATTAAAATTTCGGATCCAAAAATGTAACTAACAAGGTTTGAACATGGGATCTCTACTAACACTAACAAACATCTCAACCACTAGAACAATGGAACTTTTGTTACTCTCTTTCCAAGTTAAAATTGATAAAGACACATAAACTATTATTTCAAAAATAATATCTACACCTTAATGCTTTGGTTAATTATAAAGATTAAAAAAAATCCGGTTAACAAAAAAGTACGCCTCTTTTTCTCAAACCCTAATATTTGTTTTCTTCTTGAACTCCTAATATCTTGCAGGTTTGCAACATGACAGGTGAGGGGATGTATGTTATTCTTCAAGGTTTTACAACTGAAAGCGGTGAGTTCGCTCAATATTCTTGAAAAGTTATATTTACTATTTACGCATTAACTTCGTTCACATAAATATATTTTTCCTGTTTTTTGTTTTTATATGCTTGAAATCACTGATTGTTTTAGGTTTTGGAGCAGGTTTTTGATGCATGGTATATGTGGGTGAAAGATGAAGAGAATTCTCTTTGTGTGCAATTCACATGTCCAACTAAATTTTAGGGTTTTCTTGATTTTTAATGTGTTTTGTGCAGGTATATATCTCAGAGTAGAAACAATGGATCATAAACGAATTGCACATACACTTACTCTACATGCTAATGCATACAAGGTTGCTATTGTTTCTTAAGCCTCCATTCTTTGCATCTGACATTTTTTAAAATGCTAATTTACATAGAATTTATGCAGTCAATAGATACAGAATCACACAAAAAGTTTCCTTCAAAGTCATGTCCTTTGAGATACAGTATTTGCTCCGACAGAATCAAACAAAGGAACTTGAAGACCAGGAGATATCGATGCATGACAAGAAATTAAAGCGAGTGTTTGATATGGTATATTACACCTTTATGTTTTTAAAATTTGATTATGTTTTGCATACTAACGATTAATATTGCATATTTTTTTCATTATTGGACTATCGGTTGAGTCCAAGCTTAAGCAAACCATTTTAAAATTGAGCAACAATTGGCAGAAGAACACGTTGCTCGGGTCAAGGAAGAAAAGAAAGACGGGTCAAGGCTGAAAAGAAAGCCGATGTTGTCAAGAAGGAAACTGAGGATAAGAAACGACGATGGAAGAAAAGCTCGAGAAAGCCAAGAAAGGCATGAGGAGCATCGAAGGAAAAAGGAAGTGGAGAGGCGCATGGAAGAGGCTCACTAGAGGCAAAGAGAGGCGGCAGTTCATTATTTATCTGCTCAGGGTGAGTTAAACTTCTATCTACAAGATAGTCATTAGCGTATGAATGTTCATTGAATGAGATATGTTTACCTTCTGATTGTAGGTGGGTGGTTCTGGAAGATTTGGACATCTGGGGCTTGCTGTGAAAATATTTATGGTCATGTAACGTGTGATGGCAATGTTTGCCGGTGAAAATGACATATGTTGCTGTGTTTGTTAGTGTATAGTTTTCAACAACTTAAGCACTTTTGAAAATGGTTATTCTGTTTAGGGGGTGTTTGGATATATAATTATATTAAAATCAAGTATTTGTTTGAGGAAAAAAATGGTTAATTTGTAGTTTTCAAGGTCCACCGTGAACTCCAGCTATATGAAATAACAAAAAGGTTATTCGGTTTCGGGGGTGTAGTGTCTCCCTCAAAAAAAGGTTGTTATAGTAGCGTGTATTGTCTGTTTTGACAGGTCATGTACAACCACGTAACGGAGCATTGATGGACACGCCAAGGGTAGAGTACTTGCATGCTTATATTGGTGCTTTGATGGAAAGCCTAAGGTAAATTCAATCCCTTTTGGAACTTCACTGATCAATGCTTATTTCTAGAGGTGAAAATTCAGAGGGATTTGGTAACCTGGCCAAAACAGGTTTGGTTGGAACGTGTTTTTATTTTTGCGGTTTGCACAGGTTAACCTTGACCTGCTAAGTTTTTGTATTGTATATGAATTGCTAATGGATTAAAAATTATTACAAAACTATATTACTACAATAATGAAAATAAATTAATAATGTGGCTGCAAGTATAAAAAGTACACTTTGGTTCTATTAATATGATGAATTTTAAATGATTGAAAGTATCGGTCTAGGATGAGTTATGTTCCTTATCATAAGTAAGATTAAACTGACCATTCTGAGTGTGTCTATAGGTAAAGTACTAATTATTCAGTTTTTGTATATTGTATTTTCGTTACCAAATTATGTTTTGACAAGTCTATTTTCTATGCAGCGTTGGAATATGTGGTGTTCTTTATGCTGTAGTTGCTATTATAGGATACATGATGTTCGGGGAATCAACATAATCACAATTTATTCTTAATTTGCCAACAAATTTGGTTGAATCCAACATTGCTGTGTGGACTACAGTATGTTAGCTACAAACTTTTGGTAAGACATCGAGATACAACCCTCATGTTAATGGCAGAGGTATTACTATCTTTTTTTCTAGCTATAAGTTTTAGCTTTAGCTTTTGTTTTTGCATATCTGACTGGTTCAATGTGTTTGGATAAATGACTGTACGTATTAATATGTTTTTGCTGCAGTTATAAAAAAAAAACGGTTGTTTGTATGCCGAACTAGCTTAATCTGTTGTCAAAAGCCTTTTGATCTCAAAATACTTCCCGGTGATTGAACCAGATAGAATTTATAATTGGAGTAGAGGAGTTGAGCTAGCATGTTGGATAATAATAATGGAGTTAAAGATAATGGTTTCTTTAACATTGACTATTCGGAGCATAAGAGTGGCTCTTCAATTGCTACTGCGCGAGAAAAATCAGATGGAATTTTTGGAACTGAAAGTCATCATAAGACAGAAAAGGAGATGACTGGTGGGTTATCGCCAATATTGGAACATGTAAGGCTTACTATATTGCAGATTTTTACAGTTACATCCATTTGTTTATTTTTTTTAATTGAAGTCTGTCATCAATTAACATATATTGTACACAATACTGGAAGAGGCAAAAGAGAATTCTCTGGTTGAGAAATGGAATGGTTCAAATGATACAACACCAAATGATTCATATGCTAGGTGTTTTAGACTTTTAGCTATTATAATTTATTTCTTTTTCCTTTTTTCCTAAATTTCTCAGTAATCATTTTAAGCATTTTTTTTTCTTTCTTTCTGTGTTACAGATTCCTAGAAGTACTCTATAGTTTTCTAAATGGTACTATTGATAGCGGAAAGTATAAGGATGAATGTCGGGCTGTTCTTGGCACTTGGTCGTTCCGTGTCTTCACAATGGACAAGCTTATCAAATTGGTGACATGTTCATTTCCTTCTCTTAGTTTTTTGTTCCACATACATTTTTGTTCTGTAAATGACTGATTTTTTCTTCACAATGCCTTCTACAGCTACTCGCAATCACAATAGATGATGTTAAAGGCAAGCTTCTTGGCCTGTATGCGTATGAAAATTTTAGAAGTAGGGAGAGATTTTTAGATGAACTTTATAGTGCGAACGGCAGTGTGATTGTTAATGAGTCAAAGATCTTCCGGTTCGAATGTAGATGTATGATGTAAACAAGTATGTGAGCTCTTTGGCCTTTGCTTCTCCAGTCGATCCGGCATATCTAGTTTCTAGAGTAGTTGGATCAGGAGCATAGCATTATGTGGGCTGGAACAAACAACAATTGATATTTGTACTGCTGCTAAATACGATATCACTTTGGAAAATGTGCAATTACCTTTCCATCTTCATTTTCCTTAGTGCTTAAAAGGATCAAATGTTGCATGTTGTGGCAATGGACGACCAAATGTTGCAGGAGGATGTAACATTAACCCTAATGAAAAAGATGGCCTAAAAAGGAAGGAACTATCTGTAGATAAAGGCGTGTCTTGGTTGGTAAAGACACATTGGTTGGTAAAAATACAGTATATATATCTCCTCTTTGCTAACATACTGGTTAGTCTAGAAGTACAACCATTAAATATAGTATGAAGGTCGAGCACATATTACAACCACCAAATTTTTGGATACTATAATAGGCCTGTTACATTATTTTTTAGTTTATTTTCTTTGATTATGTAATCTCTAATTCCTGTAGTTTTAATCTGGAATGTGTAGGTGAAAAAGATGAAGAATTTTTAGGAGGAGGGCATTGTAATGCATTTTGTCGTTGGCTAAAGGTGCGTTTTGATCCATCTTACTTCACTTTAGTGACATATAGACCATCATTATAGTGATTAATATACACAGACTGTGGTTAACTTCTGATTTTATAAGTTCATTCAAGTCTCCGTATAAATCCTTATTAGTGTGTGACAGTAACATTTTCTTCATAAAAGACTCCAGAAATGAAACGCACGGTATGATATAATAGATGCTGGACACCAAAAGATAATTGAAAACCTTGAATTTATGATACCTCAATAATATTCAACATCTTGGTCATTTGTGCAAATAGGAAATCACTGTGATTGAATAACAGGTAGTAGTAACCTGATCCATACACCCCTTCATTACATAGTGATTTGATAATATTTTTTTAATTCTGTTCCAAACACCCCTCATTCCTACACCAACCTACCTGATATAATACATTATACCTCTGATAAATACATTTCAGGCCACTTTAAACACTCTTCTCCCATGTTATTGCCTAATAAAAACACTCCTCAGTAGCGTAGTGACTATTATTAGCTGAACCAAACACTCATTATTTATATTGAACCCAATTTGATTCCATGTATACATAGGCTGCTCCAAATACACCACACTTTAAAATTACCTAATATATGTGTTGAATGCGCATAATTCACCTCACTTTAAAAGCTCTCAAAGCAACTTACTATTATATAAAATGAAATGGTTCATAATGATGACATACTTAAAAGAAAATGGTTGCTTATATGCTCTAACAATAAGAAGATATCAACATGCTATTTTTCAAGTGGTAATGGAAGTGGCGAGAGAATTTGTGATGGCCTATGTAAGTGCTTACCTGCTTATTTTCTTACTTTGAAGTTGGTAAGTAGTTTGGAGTTTTTGAATGAAAGTACTTATTTGTATGCTATAGACTAACTAAGTAATTTGATGCTAAATAGGTAAAGGGTAGCAGAGGCAATTAGGAAGGTCATTTTGAAGTCTAATATATTAGTATCTTATTATTTTTTAGGAACAAAGTGATTAAGAGATAATGATGATATGCTATTCTATAGCATGTCTAAATTTAAGTTACAAAACATTTTTTACAAATACAAATAAAAGATGATGTCAAAGTTGTTCTGAAATTCATCAGTTATGCATAAATACCTTGATTTTGATAACCAAATGGTCGAGGAACCACACATTGGTCAGGGGAGTCTAAGGAAAAAATGTACGTACAGTTTCATATGATATACAAATAAAATAAGTAATCTTCAATCTTTAAGAAATATCAAGACAAACTATCTTATCCTTTAACTAATTCCAACAATACAGAAGAAAAAAAAAACAAAAAACAAAAAACAAAAAACAAAAACAAACAAACAAACAAACAAACAAACAAAAAAACAATAATTTTTATTTCATATTAAAATTTCAATTAAAATTTATCTTCTAAAAAATAAATTAACTCTATTTACAAGTCAATTATTGATAATCAAGGAGAATTCCCAAAAAAAACGATAATTAATACCTTCCAACAAAAATGGACCATGCAACTGGGATATTTCATACCCTAATAACCAAGGCCTCCATAACACCATGTAATTTCATAATAAACCAGACAAATGTTGATCTACAAGAGTGTTCAGAGGCACAAATTCAAGACTTTTGGTTACTATTAGAAGGTACATGCATACTTTCTTTATCCATAAGTTAAGGTTTTCTTTTTTTCCCGTCTTTATTGTTGTAACATGATACTAATTAAAAGCCTTCACGAAATCATATTGCAGTTGTGTGTTGTGTGTTTCCCAGGCCTGAAGACCTCAAAGCTCACAGTGAGAAAAGACTAAAATAAACGGGAAAAGATGCTCATGTTGATGTTGTTAGTCAAATGCTAGGTTTGAAGATGTATTAAAGACGAAAGATGTTACTGCTGCTGCATACTGTTCTTGGACGAGGCTTTTTATGCTCTAAGATTGATTTTGACAGATTTCATGAACTACGGCTCTTTGATTTTACAAAAGCTTAGTTTTTGTTAAATCGGGGTCGATAATTGCAATGGTTGCTTTAATTGATGATTTGCATATTCCTGCTTTGTTTGTCTCAGGTACAAACCGCACAAATGAAACAACCTAGAAGACTCAAAATGATTGCGCACCCAACCACTAACCAAGAATATTAAAAACCTACACGTAGATTGGAGATGATTGCTCAACAAACCATCATGTACTCAGGTAAAAGAAATTACATAGTCGATGTTGCATTTTTTTTTTATAAAATAGATCCTTGATAGACAAAACATATGAAAGCAAGAGAGGAATACATTAAGAAAATTTGAGTCAAGGTTGCATTTGAAAATTTAAGAAAAGTGAACCCACTTTCACTGTATACAATGAAGGCAACAAAATGGGTGTGTCACACGGATTAGGTAATTTGTTGAAACTGGTAATTTTGGGTATGGGTGGAAAAAAAGGTTGAGCCGGGTTTGCTGACCTGATTTGTAACTAAAAAAAGAGGATGGATGTCATTGGGTGGGATTTTGTTTTGTATAACATGTACATACAACAGATTGTTCTCTTGGTAGATTGATATTTCAGTTGACTTTTTTTAAATTGGAAATTAGACTGTCGCTGACCTTTTTTTAATTGGCTTTTTTTGGTTTCCAACCTCGGAGGCTATGTATGCTGATCTTGGACATTTTTCACAGTTATCGATCAAGGTAATCAAATAAATTATTAGTGGCAAATTGGGAGGCTCAGCCAGGTTTACCAATGTGTAAAAGAGGAACGGTTTGATTTGTTATACTTTATATTATAGCCAACTAACCTATTTGATATTTTCCTTATATAACCAAATGGCTTCACCTTTGTGGTTTGCCCCTCCTTGATCCTTATATGGGACCAACTGCATATCTATCAAAACATCACATTCTTGAAACCGACTACCGAATCAGTATCTACGTATCATTCCCGGTAAATGTGTGCTTATTATCGCGACAGAAAAAAAATAGGATGGACGGTTCTTGGAATTGCAATTCTTGCTGCAGTAGTTGGAAGCCAAGTCATCATCACTTGAGTGTTCTCTATTATCAAAAGTGTTCAGCGTTGGGTTGCTTTCCTAGGGTCAAGATCATACACATCCTATATTACCCGGACACGGCTGAGTGGCCGTCATACCCGGGTTGGTACCACGCAACACGGATCTGGGTATGAAATCCGGTCCGGACACGCCACTTTGCGCTTGGGTACGTCAGGCATTGAATAAGGTGAACCATATCGCGACCTGGATCGCTCGGGATCGCGACCTGGATCGCTGGTTTTCGCGTTCCATTTCTTGTGTATGATTTTGTACCTTGATTGCATTTCTGGGGTTATTCTTTTCGTGGTGATGAATTTTCCGGTGGAACCTGTTGAAGAAGAAGATAAAAGAGTGAAAAGCGGCTGATAAAAGAAGATGCATGTGTCTATTACCCTAAAATGCTTATTACCTTTTATTCTCTTTCTTTGGGCCCAACTAATAACTTATGTAAATGGGCCAGCTAAAATTATTTAATTTGACCCAACAATGTTGTTTTCATGATTATTAATAGTGGGCTTTACTCAAATAATAATTAAATTCGTACACAATGTAAATTTTGGTATATATATAATATATAATTAAAAATATTAAATATAATAACAAAATTAATAAAAGTTTATAAATATGTATATAAAATATATAAATAACTATTAAAACCTTATGTTAATTTTAGTTTTATTGAATATGTTTAAATTTGTTGGACGAATTATCTATATGTATATTATTTTAGGAAAAATTATTGCCGTATCCGTACCCGAGTCCAAAATTAGGACGGTGTCCCCGTGTCGCGTCATACGCCATATTCCGTGTCGCGTCATACGCCATATTCCGTAATATAATATATCTCAGACAAGCTTGGTTTTGTTCGTTTCGACTATGAGGATTATGGTAAAATATGACTTTACTTCTAATTTGTGTAGAATTGGCTCTTATACTCTTATACTAATATAAATTTGACTCTTATATACTAATACAAATTGAAAAGTATGTAAAATATGATTACAATTTATAATACTTCAATTCTATGCAATAGGAGGTTTTATGAATCATAGGGAGACTTTTGACCCTTTCGACCCATACGCCAATCCTTTTATTTGAACTGTTTGAGCTAAAACATAACTTGAAATGTTAAACTTATAAGTTAGTGAACCAAACTTGCCACCTTAACCACCTATGTACCTTGGTGAAAGAAAAATTTAGCTAACTAGAGTATATACAAATTCTATGTCGTGTTTATGAAGCATTGGTAACCATTTACAGTTTGCATGAGGATTTGGTTGAAACACTAAAAAATATTGCATTCATTTTCTAAATGAATTTGATTTTGTAAAATTTACATAATATAATTTGTACATAAATTTAGACAAATTAAACAAACAACAAATTTTTAATTCTTACTCTAAATGCTTACTATTTCAGTAAGTATACATAAGTCCTCCGTACTTAAAATGGATTTCCGTTAACAAACATCATCAAAAGAATAATTATAAGTAATGCCCGCCCATCGGGCGGGCTTCGAAATCTAGTATATATATATATATATATATATATATATATATATATATATATATATATATATATATATATATATATATATATATATATATATGGTGAGGTTCTTTTCAGAACCAAATAAATTGCGAGAACTGCGAGAACCAGCATCAACCAGTCAGATTTTTTTAGATATTAATTTTTATTATTTAATTCAAAAGGGTATAATGGTAAAATTACTTTTTTATTTTCTTTTTTAATTTTTTAGATAAAAAACGTTTTTATTGTTCCTAAATTTTAGGATTTTTTTTTTTTTTTTTTTTTTTTTTTTTTTTTTTTTTTTTAAGAATAATATTTATTTCGAGCATGTATGTTTAGTAAGATGCATATATGTTTCTTGTAGTAGATAAATTAAAATTTTAATATAGACACTGAGATGATTTTCAAAATATGAATACTTTCAAACTTTTAATGTATGACCAAATGTGCACACGTGCAACGAACTCTCTTATAACTTAAACATCTCTACAAACTTATCAACAACATAAATAATAACTCAAATTTGCACAAGTTAATGATTTACAAAATTTAATACCTGCTAAAATTTCTGTTTCATTACAAATGCTTAATTAATAGGGAAAAAAAATTAATTGAGGATGCACATGTGTAAACACCATGTTCTGCAACATCGTCCTTAGTGTGCACGTATGCATTCACGTATCCTTGATTATCTTGATCATTTTTGCATATATGCATATGCATGTAAACTTTTCGGAGTATTCACATGTACAATGCACATGTACATCTTCGTCTCTATCATTTTCAGTGCATTTGTATTCTTCGTCTTGAGCATAAACCTGGATATTTGCAACCAATATTAATTCACAACTATAATACGAAAAAATTATGGATCGTATCTTGTAATAAAGTTATGAACACACTTATTATTGATAACAGCTGTAAAAACATATGTTCACAAAACTTAAAACACATATGCACACATATACCAACTATAAACATACTCTAAAACACATATGCACCCTTCAAATGATTATATATATATATAACTTAAAACACATATGCACACATTTGCCAACTATAAAATATACCCTAAAACACATATGCACCCCTTCAATAGATAATATGTTATAATAGAAGTATACCTGTGTTGGATCAAAACAAAAACCAACATACAAAATAGAAATAAAAAACATTCTATATGATGGTCTTCTCATTGTTCCACCAATGCCTCATGTTAAAAATAATAATAATATCAGCATCTTTCCATTTCAACGAGGTCCAATCCATTTGGTTAAATTATTTTGTACCCTTTAACCAACTAAATCCCATATCGGACCAGGTTTTACTTTTTCAAATCAATTTTTTTATCGAAACCTGCCTGCACAAAAAATAATAATAATAATAAAATAAATAAATCAAAAAATAAAAAATCAAAATGGAAGCCAAAATAGTTTCAGATCGAATCAATGATCATAATGAAAAACAAATTTTTTCATATCGAAACAAGATTATTATTATTTTTTTCAGATCGAAACCTAAATTTCGTTTTAGATTGAAGGCAAAAAAAAAAAAAAAAAAAAAAAAAAAAAATCGAAAGCCAAAAACGTATCAGATCGAATCAATGATCATATTAAAAAACAAAATTTTCAGATCGAAACAAGATTAAAAATAATTGATTTACACATATTAAAGGTAGAAACGATTTACCAATAAAAGAATGTACAACATCCTGGTTGCTGGCATATTTTTTCTTTTCGTCAATTGAGTGAGAATATGGGCTGAGATTTTTGAAGTGGCGGCTGCAATTTTTTTGGGTGTTCATCTTCAAAAGTAAAGATACTCTGTAAGTCATAAGAGTGCAATGTGAAAAGAAGTATATAATAATAATAATAATAATAATAATAATAATTGTAACTGCTCCTATATTTGTGTTATTGATGCTTGTACAATTCCATAATTGCCCTTTAATTTAATAAAAGATCTAGGACAAAGTTCTTCTTATTTACCATAATGCCATTTCATTTTCATCCATTGATTATTTTGATCAAAGGCTAGTATTGGTTCTCGCAGTTCTCGCAATTTATTTGGTTCTGAAAAGAATCTCACACTATATATATATATATATATATATATATATATATATATATATATATATATATATATATATATATATATATATATGTGTGTGTGTGTGTGTGTGTGTGTGTGTGCGCGCACGCGCGCGCGCGCGCGCTAATTATATATATTTGTTAACTAATATATATGGATAAATAAATAAACAAATTTAAATAAATATACAAATTAAAATATATAAACACGATAACAAAACAATATAAAAGGAAAATGAAATAACTGACCGAGAGTCGAGGAATGATATGTGCCTTCCTTTCCTCTTCGATCTTGTACCAGGACTCGTAACACATCGGTAACTCCCTAATCAGCTCACCACAGAAGTTACTGAACGACTTAGCTTTTTCGTCGACGTGAGTGAATGTCCCTTTATCATTGTAGTCAAACTCAATAGGCTGCGAGCCGAAATCACGTACGTCATTCTTCAGGGCTACGTTCTTGGTGGCTTTACGCACACCCGTCCTGCCGCCGCCACCCCTCCCTCCAGTGGCCCGACCCCTGCCCCTTCGGGTTCCAGTTCCTACAAATTGAAGTTAGTGAAAACACGTCATAAAATAACAAGTAACCAAATACAAATGATCAAGTTTAAGTTTCTTTTAAAATAATCCGAAAATTCTTACCCGCCAAATGACTGCTCCCAAGACTGCGCGGGGGAGGTGGTGGGTCACCTTCACCGTCACCACCATGATCGCGTGCGACTGCTGCCATCTGTAAAAGTACAAGTTGAATAACATATAGAAATTCATGAACAAATTAACATAACCATGCACACATTCAGATACATCTACATAATCAAATAAATATACGCAATTAAACAATCCATAACAATTTCATTCAAATAAGTGTCGTTTTACAAGGTACAATTTAAAGATCAATCTGCTTCATCATAATCACTATCATAAACAGCATTAGCCGCAACTTCAACTTCATCATCAGAATTGATTGCGACTTCATTGTCAAAATCTGCTAAATCATAAGGATCGTCGTCCTTATCATCAACAAAATCATCATCGTCATCAACAGGAATGATTGGTGGTGGTGGTAGTGGTGGTGCCTGATGAGACGAAAAGTGTACCGCTTTTAGGGGGTCATTTAAGCCCAAATCCGAGATTATTTGATCAAATATTGCCCTAAATCGTTCCTTTTGTCATTTTAGGTACTTTTGGAGAGAAATCTGGAAAGGGAAGCATTTTGGACGTTTTTGGAGCGAAAAAGTGAAGAAAACGACAAAGTCTCAAATTCTTGCTGGGAATAGTACCTGACGGCGTCAAACATTGCTACATGACGGCGTCAAGCTTGACAAAAGAGGTGGATATGGTAAATACACATGACGGCCCAGAACTATTTCAAGGCAATTTGGCCTGACGGCATCACCAAGGCCGTCAGGGTCAGATTACACGTGACGGCCCAGAGTTAAAATTACACATGACGGCGTCAGAAGTGGATCTAGGCAATACGAATTTTATTTTGGCGGTGAGTTGACGGCGTCACAAGCTATAACGTGACGCCGTCAGGATGCAAAATCTATATATACTTTTCTAATTTTCATTCATTAAGTGTGTGGAACATTAGGGGAACTTAGTAGGAACTTGTTGGTGCATAACCCTAGACGAATTTTCAGTGTTTTTCAAGGGTTCAACCCCTTGATTCATCCATGTTCAATTGAAGATAAGTTTTCCAATAATCATTCAATATGTCTATGTGTTGTTTAATTCTATCTTATGCTTGTCTTCTTTTTAACATGCTAGGCTAGGTTTTCTTCGTGTTTGCTTAGATGTAATGAAACCTAGATGTTGATTATTAGTTGGTTGTTTGTTTATAATTGTTGTGGATGAATGATTTCGATGTTAGGCTTAAGAAAACTGGCAGACTTCCAATTGGTAACTTGCTTGAACGTCTTAAGAAACATGATCGGAGGTGTACTACGATTTATTGGTTATATTTAATGCATAGGTAACTATTAGTGATACTATGTTAGGAGCTAGTAGTCGGCTCGACATAGAATGAAATAGAAGCCTATAGAGTTAGGGAAGATCGTACATGGCCCTACGAATAGTATTAAGGAATATAACCCGTCATCCATGCAATTGTAACAAGCTAATCAACCGGTAAAAGATATCTAGGGAGTAGTGAAATCTAAGTAAACACATTTTCTCTTATTATTGTTCACACCACATTTATCTTAGTTTCATTTCATTTTATTTTGTTTTATTTGTTTTCGTAGTAATTTGGGTTAGTTGACTAGCAACTAATTCCGCCCAATTTTCCAAAACCCGAGATTTTTACTTGCTTTCATATAAAATATAAAAATACAAAAAGAATCATCCCTCACCTCTAGACCTAGTTTAGTAGAGTTTTAATCCTAGCGAACATTATTCCTAGAGTTGAACGATCAATCCCCCGGTACTTGTCACTATACTATACTACAACGATCAGGTACACTGCCTGGTGGGGATTGCAAGCTTCTCCAGATCCCTTGAGAGGTAAAACCTTTTGCAAGGTTGCAAAACCACGCATTAAGTTTTTGTCGCCGCAACGCGGGGAATAGTTATTGTCTAGGTTAAAATTTCTTTTTATTAGGTCTACTTGCTAGATTCCTTTCTAGTAAGATTTTTTATTTTTATAGGTTTTCTTTAGTCTATCTTAGTTCTTTGTTCCTTTGTTCGTAACCATTACCATCCGCCATTATGGTAAATGAAGACCTCTCTAATCTTAGAATCACTAGGAGTCGTAGTTCCTTAAGAAATCTTGTTCCGCCCTATGCAAAACCTGAAAGGGAAATGCATAGGTTAAAGCAATCTCTTCCAACACCCGAACCATATGGCGCAACCATCAACTTTGATGAGGCCCTTTCTGAAGAAGATTCAGATCGTCACCTCACACCCCCTAGTCCCCTATCCAACCACGATATCGGCACTCCTGAAACTCCCATCCCTAAGCGCCTTAAGGATTATTCCTCCCCGAACCCTCATGGCTTCTCAAATGCCATTGTTTTCCCAAACGAACACACCAATGAGGTCTTGCTTGCAAACGGTGTCTGGCTTGTCCAAAGTGTATGCAAGTTTCGCGGTTTGCAAACCGATGACCCAATTCAACATGTTAGGGATTTCTTGAAGATAGTGGACACCCTCCATACGGATGGAGCCACTAGAAACACGTCCCGATTACGATTCTTTCCTTTTACCCTTTATGAAAAAGCCAGAGATTGGTACGATAAACTTCCCTCTGAGTCTATTTTTGTAACAATTCGCATTTTCAGGTTAATTTCTATTCCCGAAAATTTCACTATTCATTTTTACTATTCACTTTCACTATTCATTTTCCAAAATTTAATTTTTATTTCATATTCTCGTGTGATAAATCATTTCCATGATAAAATAAAAGTTTGACATTCATCAGATCATTTTCGCGAAAGTTATTAAGGAACTACACGTTTAGCTTAAACGTCGTTTAAAAATCCTACGCACAACGAAAATCAACCGTGTCAATTTTCCCCGCATCAGATAAATATTTGGTACACTCATGATTAATTAGAGAATTAATCATGACTAAGAAAAATGTTACCAAATAGACCCTGGACCGTAAGAAACAGAAATTTACGTTTTCAAGCACTTTTACTTGTCCTTAACCTTAGCCTATACATGCACCGCGTTTCTGAGACGATTTGAGTTTTCATACTTTTAGAAAAAGTCAATATATTTTCCCTCCTCCTTTGACCAAAAATCACTCCTTGATTTTATAAATCATTCCTTGATTTTTAGGCTTACGGTTTTATGTCTAAAAGACATTAAATACCAACCGATGCTAGATTGAGCCCAGTCTAGACATTATAAGTCATTTTAGGTCATTATTATCCTATTAGAAAAGTTACATTTTACTTTTCTCAATTTTACACAATATTCGTACGTTTTACGTATTACGCGTTTTAGACCCGTGTTTTCAGTTTTAGCAGGGTTTGAGCACCCCAATGGAACCTACCACTCATTTTATATTTTATTATAGAGTATATTGACAAGTTTAGTCATTCTTTCAAGTTTCACATTTTTACGATACCCGGTTTTACATTTTGTTGCTTAACAACTTACTGTTAGCATTTTACGGAGTCAAAACTAACTCCATAAGTAGGATAATATCATCAAAGACCAACTCATCCTCCCTTATCTCTTGTGAACTGCCATAGGGGGGGGGAGTCACCCCATATGTGGCTTGATCTCATGCAATTAGCTCTAAGATTCAACCAAGTGTACAAGCTTTCTCTCCAAGCTTTGACTAGTCTTGGTAACTAACCTCCTCAAGCTCATATATATACCCCCTCCCCCTCTTTTGCCGTCCCATATCACACATACAAACACCAAACACTTAGCTAGTTTACTTCAAGTTTTATTCAAGAAATCAAGTACTATATCTCTAGTAGGGTTTTGATTAATCAAACTACTTCAAATCCTTTGAAACTCTTGGAGATTCTCTTGAGTTTAGATCCACTCAAGTCACCTAAACCTTCATCAAAAATCCTTCAAGAATACAAGGGTAGAAGGATTGCTAAAGTGAAGAGAAACTTGTCAATCAAAGTCCTATCCTTACTAGTTACTTCCTTTCTTCGAAAGCCTAAAGTTGTAAGAAACCCTAATATACTTTCTTGCTCAATATCATTTTCATGCTATTTATATTTCATTCATGCTATATATGGTCTTGTTATTATGTTCATGATGTATAAAAATTGGTAAAACAAGTTATGGAAATTATATGTTAACTTATGTCAAGTAAACAAGAAAACTAGTGATTTATATTGAGAAATTCAACCAAAAAGGTATAAGCATGATATTGGAAAATTACATATTGTAGTAGAGGACTTAACAAGGTAAAAATAGCAATTTGAACCACTTAAAATGAGTATGTGAGTCAAAAGTTATGGCTATTAGAAGTTACTAAAACTTTACGGCAAAACTGCCTCAAAACTTTTTGTGACAGAACCTTAAACACGCAAAAGAGGCCCTTCTGGTCCGTTTCATCAAAAAGTTAAAACATGAAAGTTGTCCGGAATAAATTTTTCTTCAAAAACTCAGGAGCACGAGCCCATAAAACCAATAATGAATGATATTTTCTTCAATTTCTTAACAGCTATTTTGAATACCCAAGTGACTATATAATAGTTATGGTTAAATAAAATCAAGAGGTCTAATGACCTAAAGTCAAGACCACAACCATGGCTAAGGCCAAGGATGAGTCTCAAGACAATGGTAACAATGACCAAGGTCACGGCAAAGCCATGGCTAAAGACCATATAAACTTACCAAGATGAAAACATGAACTAAAGAGTTAATGGTAACATAAACATCCAATTTGGATCTACTCCATCAAAATAACCATGAGACTTTACAAGTAATACTCTTTCTAGACTTAAGAAACTCATTGTAATAACAATCTTCATTTAAAAATAAGCTTTCCTAAGTTTATTCAATTATTTGGACATGTAACTTTTCGGATCAAAAACTTATATATTTTTATCAAATACTACAACACTAGAGAGCTTCATGTGAGGGGTTCATTTGAGTAAACCGTCGAGATAAGTTGTGGATTTACGAATTAAAGTGTCCTGGCTCCTCAAACGTTTACTACATGACCTCTGAATTATGGTGGCCCGAACGGTAGTAAGCGATATACAAACTATACATGTTTCATAAACTATTTTTATTCAAAGACTTACACTATATACTACGTACTACATCATGAACTAAATGCAAGATATATATAGGCAATTCTTCATATTCTTTACTCCAATCCTAAGTCGCAACATTCTATTATAGGTTACTCATAGAGACCTTCGCGATTCGCCTACCATTTTCACTACTTACTACATAACTTAAGGTGAGTTCATAGCCCCACTTTCCATTACTTAATTGTTTTACAAACCCTTGGGGGGAATACATGCTATTTTAAACCGAACAAAATGCTTTGAAATTGTATGCTATCTGATTGTTTTATTATTACTAAGTACCATCCTTGCCAATCGTAGGCCCCATATCATGAACCATTTAATCACTAGTATTAGTGAGCGCGAGTATTGTGAATAGGCCTATTGGGATTGACGAATCCCATTTGTATTGACCAAATGAGTTCAAACAAATGCACTATATTTGAAACTTAGGTATGACGACAAAGTACCTACCGGGCAAACAAATCCGCCGATTGATATTGGTACCCATTAACGTATTGGTTGCATGAGCTTAGTAAATAATAATAACTGTTTTGTTTTCCAACCATGAGTATGAGTCTAATTAACTCATACTACCATCATATTGTGTTCCACTACTTAACAAACTCTATGAATATCACTCAACCTTTGTGTTGACCTCTTAAGCATGTATTTCAGGTCCATGATGATCAAGGATGGCACGGAGGGGCACAGACTAAATGAAGAAGGCTATAATCTACTTTGTCATTCGATAAAACATCAAAAGGCTTTATATTGATGTATTTTGTAAACATGGAACCTTTTTGGGACCTAACTATGTAAACTCTGATATATTTGAATAATTCGAATGATAAGTCTTTTTAAAACGACTTAGTTAGAGATCGTTTTCTATTATTATGACTGTTGTGCCGTAGAGTAACACCCAAGTTGAATTCCGATGCATCATTGAATTGGGGGTGTTACAGATTGGTACCAGAGCCATGGTTATAGAGAAACGGGTTTAATTGAGACCTAAACTATAACTACAATTACAAGCAAAAACATTTTTATAGCCTTCCGTTCTTCGTGTCTTCCATCCTCCAGACGATTATGGACTTATTAAGCATGTTATGCTACATGAACATATTAGTATATTGATATATACACACTTGTCATATTTTGAGCACTTCCCATAAACATTAGATTTATTTTTGACATCATAATACTCATTGTAGACATCATGTCTGTACCTCCATCTCCTGATCATCTTCCTGCTATGCCCGCTCATTTACCATTTCTTCCCGGACCCAATGATCCTTACTTTGAAGCACTTGACTATGACGACGAAGAAGAACCTTACGAGGATCTAGTCGATGAGTACGAAGAAGATCCAGACGAAGATCCTGAAATGGACATAGACATCGATGACATCGATGATTACGAAGAAGATCTGGACGAAGATCCTAAAATGGACATAGACATTGAAGAAGTGGGGGAACCAATGGTTGTGCGATCACTATCACCATTAACATCACCACCTCCTATCTCACCAAACTCCTCCGAACCTAATCATAATACTCCCACTCAAGTTCCAAAGTCCACTTATGAGGTCGGCGGAGCATCCACATTCACACCTATGTTCGTAAATTCTGCCCAATATGAAATATATTCCTTAAAACAAGGCCTCGACCTAACTCAACGTAAAGTTCAAAGCATGACACGCCAAATGAATGACTATGTATCCAAGGTTAATTCAGCCAAAATGGATGCCATGAACGCACAACAAGACCTCTATTGGTTTAAACTTGATATGAGCTATGTGAGGAGAGATTTGACTCATGTTGGGGACATAGTCTTGGATCCCTTCACCTGCTTAGAAGACGTCAAGGATATACTTACATTAGTTGAAAGAGCTCAAGACCAAGATGCGGCACAAATTCACGAACTACAAAACTGCCTAACTACATTAGAAATCCGATTAGACGTTGCTAACTTTGACCGGTATCAGCTCAAGAATGAGATATGTGGAATGGAATCTCAAATGTGTGACATACAACAAAGGCTATACCAGATAGATGTCAAAGAAAACCGCCCCAATGATAGTGTGGATGTGCTAGCAACATATGGAGACAATGATCCGTCCGGACTACAACAAACCTCCAACCTATGTTAGACTAGTATTCTAGTACTAGTTATCTTTTGTACTACTAAACTGATTAGTATCAGTTAGTAAATGTTATGAAATCCATGTAATAGCTAGCGATAGTAGAAACGTTGTAATTACTAAACCGAAAGTATCAGTTAGTAAATTTTGAAGAAGCTTGTAATAGGTTTCGATTTTGTAAATCAATCAACATTATATGAATAAAACTCTTGTTTTATACTATCATGTGTTATGCTTTTAAATTTCAACATTATTATCCTATCATTCTTGTAAAAAATTGTGCTTATTTCACAACTCTCTAATTACGACATATCTTTTGTACAATAGAATCATGGCGCCAAAGAAGAAGACACCACCAGCAATGACTCAAGCTGCTATTCGCAAACTAGTTAAAGACAGTGTAAACGCAGCACTCACAACTGAACAAGCAGCCGTAGCTGCAGAATCTGCAGCAGCCACTGAAGCTGCCACAGCTGAGGAAGTTGCTAGAGCTGCCCGAATTGCCAACCTTAACACTGGAGGACCAAGCCTAACTAGCCTTCCAGTGACAAATGTTGCTTCAGTACCTAAGGGTTGCTCATACATTGCCTATTTGAAATGCGAACCCATAAAGTTTAAGGGTACTGAAGGAGCCGTAGGGTTGACCCGCTGGTTTGAAAAAGCGGAGTCGGTATTTTTGGTCAACAAATGTACTGAGAGTGATAAAGTGCAATATGCCACTAGTACACTGATGAATGAGGCATTATCATGGTGGAATTCAATATCTCAGCCAATGGGCATTGAAAATGCTTATAAGATTTCTTGGGATAATTTGAAGAAGATGATGATCTGTTAGGAATACAAATATTCCTATAAAAGACTCGGTCACCTAACTATTGTAATAGCATTTAAGTTAGCTCATAGTTAGTTAGTTTATTATTAGTTAGTATTAGTTTAAGTAACACCGTGGAAGAAGGACGGGTCTTTACCCACTGTATGCCTGATCCACAGCCCGGGTGTGGGCGTTTTTATATTTCTTTGTAGCCTAGTATAAATACCCCTCTCCACATGTGGAGAGGGTTGGACCTTCATTCACTCTAATCTAATCTTTCTACTTTTCTCTCAAGGTTCCACTCTTTCTTCCTTACTCTCTCCTCTAACGCCTCACATAACCACAAGGTCTTCATGTTTCCAACTTAATTAGTATTCTACAATTGGTATCAAGAGCCAAGGTTTCATCTTAGGGCCTTGTAGAATCGGATTTGGTGTGGTTTTGTGTTGTTTTTGTGAGTTTGAAGTCATTTTCTTGAAAAACATCTTGGTTTGATCTTTCTAGTGTTATTAGACATGTTTGAGATGTACTTTTATGATCCTTGGTGCTAGTACAACATTGGGGTTCAATTGGTTATACCATATCTTAAGCTTACTTGAAGTTTGGATTGAGTTTAGGTCGAATTTCATTGTTGCGGTTAGCTCTACTGTTACATTACTTATCTGCGATTAGCTCCTGATCTCTGTGGTTAGTTTGTTTGCGATTACTATTTCAGGAATACAGACAAAACGCAAGGAAAGTGACAGTTTTGGACTTTTGTCAACTGCGATTAGCTCCTGCGGTTAAGTGGTCTGCGGTTAGTTCACTGCGATTAGCTTTTCTTGCGGTTTGGTTATTCTGCGGTTTGCACCGGGCTGAGATTAGTTCTTGCGGTTTACTTCTCTCTGCGCTTATCTCCTTGTGTTTGTCTTTGTCTGCAACTACTAATTTGCGGTTCGCTCCTGGATTGCGACTAACTCACCTGACTTTGAGTTTGGGTCTCATATGTGGTAATCTCAGTCCTGCGGTTACCCATACTTTGCTACGTGTTTGGGTTTTAGTAACTATATCCTCAGTATTGGCATTCCATCAAGTGGTGAGATTTGTGTGAGTGGTGAATCATTTTGCATCTAGTGTTTGGTTGTAACTTAAGTCGTTTCTGGTAATCTAATTGTGATCGGACGTTGTGGGTTAATCCTTACGATTTGACTAATCTCAATCGGATTTATTGTAACTTGACTTGTCGCAACTATACATCTAGTACAAACTGTTACCCACCTGCCTCGTCATGACAACATCCCCTGATTCTGTAATTCCTGAAATTCTCAAATTATACGACATAGGTGATGTTCAGGTGACTTCTAATCTTTATCTAAAAATGAGCGGACTAGTATCTGATGATGACTCAATTGTACAATCATGCTCGGATTCTCAAGAGAATGTGACTCCACAGTCAAGCAAATTGCTTGAATTGGCAAGAGAATGTCACATTGAATGCTTTCAATCACTTCAGTCACATCTTTTGGTGCTGTTAGAGGGTAATGGATTCAAAATGGGGTTTGAACGTGCATTCATAACTCTTTTCGGTCAAGATGTTCAAACATTCACAGATATTATGATTCTGAATTTGGATCAATTACAACAACAACTGGACCGAGAAGAAACTACTAATGAGGGATCCTTAGCTGCCTTATGTATGCTCAGCAAACAACTGCATAGTTTCATTAACTCAAAATCCTTCATGATCTATGACTACGAGAGTCAGATGACTATGAAGTGTTTTGCTGACCACACTGATATAGAGGTTGACACCTACAGAGACATGCTACTCCAATACTTGGATAAGGTTAAGGAGTACATCGAGAACAGGGCAAAGCACGAACCGGTAAATGATGACAGGGTTGAGACACATGGGGGACATTCAAGTGATAGTTTTGAGAATTCGGGTTTAACATCGGATGCTAAGTCAGTCAACACTGAATGCATGGATTCAGAAGATGATAAGATTGACACTTCTGACAAGATGGTGACCCATGCTATGGAGAACATACACAGACCTGGGCATTCACTTGACTCAAGTAATGAGGTATCATTAATTGATCAACACATAACACTCTCTAATGTATGTCATCATACAGATCAAATTAAACTTTGTTATGACACAAATCTGTTGAAACAGATGGACAGTTTGTTACTCTCCCCTAACTCAACAAATATATGTCATAAAGGGGGAGAAAGTGATCTGTATGATGAAAGTCCTTGCCTTAAAGTTGAGTTTTCTAAGACAATGGACCAGAGCATGGTTGAAAAAGAGACATTTAATCAACTCCTAAAAAGGTTCTCACAATTGGAAAAACATTGCATTTCACTTGAAATTGAAATGCAACATAAAGAAGAATGTTTTCAAAATAGCAAACCGTGTTTGAATCCGGAATTGCCTGGACTTAATGAATACTTTTTGATAAACAATCTAAAAACTCAGCTGCAAGACAAGGACTTAACAATCAACATCCTGAAAAATCGAATTAAGATGTATGAGCAACGTAATGAAGCCAAATGGAAACATGATATTAATGAAACTAAATGTAAAATGGCTAAATTACGTATGGAAAATGAGAATCTAAAAGCTCAATGTAAAGAACTGTGTGATTCTATCAAAGAAATAAAAGCTAAGAATATCAAAGCTAAGAAAATCAATCTGACAACTCCTCAGTTCGCTAAACACAATGATCTCATTGCTTAAAGTCTGACTTCATGTCCTAAAATTCCTGGTGCACAAATTGTGCCAAGTTATGTTTCAAAAGGTCAAATGAACCTTAATTGTTTAAAACCATCTATCTTGGGAAAACCAGTTTTTAAAACAGTTGGTAATCAATCTACCATCAAACAACCAAATGCTTTTATTTCTGAAAGAACAAAATTCTTGAAAACTCGATGTGTCTCCCAAGTAGATGAAAAACATGCTTTGATCAAGTCAGTGGGCTCAAAACCTAAAATTCATAATTAATTGGTAAACCTACAAGATAAGGTTCAAAAATCAAATGGTCATAAACCTGAAATGCCTTTGAGACATAGACCAAGGAAATCTAATAACCTAACCACTCACCATAAGAATGTCACAATGCATGAAATACCGTATAAACCTAGATCTTCTTGGATATAGGTACCAACTGGAAGAACATTCATGATGAATGGTTACAAATGGTTACGTGTGTGTACCAAAGACATTGAAACCTCAAAGGGTCGACACAACAGTTCTAAGAAAGTCCTTGTGTGGCAACCAAAGACACAGATATCTCCCACGGTTGGAGACATGTCTACTCACATGTGATGTGTGATCAAGTGAACTCCTGATTAATTCTTTTCAGGACTCGTTATTCACCTTTCTCTTACTGACTTATACCCAGTATAATTAATGTTCATATTTTGTGTACATATATGTATTGTCTGTGTGGCATTCATTCTCCTTTTATGTCATCTTACTTTGTATATATATTTACTACCTATAGTGTCTGTAAGCTGGCTCTTCTTGTTATGTGCTACTTTAGTTGGTCTGTTATTTCTCTTCCTTACCTGGCTTCACGGTATTATTTGTGCTTCCCGTAGACTTGTTCATCATTTGTGTCACATTCATAACTTCAGGGACCATTTGTGAATGCATGCATCTATGTCTACTTTGTGGTATTTGTTGATATAAATAATTGACTAAAAACATTATTCATATATTTCGATATCTCTAAGTTTTGATAATCACAAAATGAAAACTCATCAAACCAAAGGTTATGACGTAAACAAGTATTTAGTAGTAAATACTCACTTTCACCATTTAATCACTTAAGGTATGAATAAACAAAGTGATTAGTGCATTATAAGATCAAAGGAAATCTTGTCTTAAGAACATAACATTTTATAAAATGTTTTTAACATTTTATACATATTTGTAAATCATTTTTGGTATAGCTTTATTAAACCACAAAAATGTGATTTCAAATTTCCAACCAAAAAGGGCAAATTTTATCCAGAAAAACTTTTCAAACGTTCAGGAGGGCGGCCCCCTTAATTTTACTAGGCGGCCCCCTTAATCATTAAGGGGACCGGCCTACAATTAAGGGGACCGACACGCTCCCAAACAATATTTTCTGGCCCTATAAATATTGGACCATTCCACATATTTTTCTCACCTTTTTGCACTAGAAACTTTCTAATCTAAACATCCATTTCCTTTCTCTAAAAATCCTTTGATCTTATACACTTTAATCTTTGTTTCAAAGTGATTCAAGCCTCAACATTCAAAGTGCAAAGAGAAGAATACTTCTATTAGAAGTATTACAACTTAGTATCATCTTGCTATCTAAGTTGCTTGTTTATATTTTCTTGTAAATCTTTCATTCTTTGGTGAATAAGGTGTATGTATTAGTTAGCTAGATTTAGTTGAAAAATCTAGAATTGTTGTAAGTGTAAAGTGGAACTTGAAGTGAAGAAGAAGGGTTAGATAGTATTGGTGATAGGAGATTGTAGCAATAGGGACTTGTTGTGAAGATATTGAGGGTTCCAAGTGAAGAAGACTTGAAGACATTAGTAGATTGAAGTTGTGAAGATTTTAGTGGCTTGAAGGTGTCAAGACATTAGTGGCTTAAAGGTGTGAAGACATTAGTGACTTGAAGGTGTCAAGACATTAGTGGCTTAAAGGTGTGAAGACATTAGTGACTTGAAGGTGTCAAGACATTAGTGCCTTAAAGGTGTGAAGACATTAGTGACTTGAAGGTGTCAAGACATTAGTGACTTGAAGGTGTCAAGATATTTGTGGTGTGAAGAAGTATTGAAGTAGTGCAAAGGTGTGAAGAATAAGTGGTGTGATATTTGGTGTGAGATTGGTTCTAGCTACGATTAGAACTCGACATCTTGCTTTGTGTCGTTAATTGGTGTAAGCTTTTGGTGTGTACGGTTTTCTCCGCCATAAGGGAGGTTATTGAATTAGTGAAGAAAACTCTCGAGTTCGGTGCTCGGGGAGTGGAGTAGGGCAAGGAAGGTGTCCTTGTAGCCGAACCACTATAAATCCTTTGTCTCTCGGTTTGATCTTTCCATCTCTCACTCTTTGCTTGCTTATTTACTAGCTTTTCATATATTGTTAATATTGTGTGTTGTGCATATATTGATTTCACATAAAGATCAAACTAGGTTCCATTTAAAACATTAATTATACTTTAGTAAAATATAAGTATAAACAATTACTAAGACACATATATCTATATTAGTACAAACTTGTAATTAAGTGAGATATATGAAATTATAATTTCTATTCAACACTTTAAATAAGTAGTGTATATATGATATATGTGAATTAGTTCGTATCTATACTTTAGCTTCAAAGGTTTTTACAATTACCATCAATTCTTTGAAAAGCAAATTCTTATTAAACGAAAAAGACGCAAAACTATTCAATCCCCCCTTCTAGTTTTCCACAATTGGTACCAGAGCCACGTCTAGCAAGATTTTTAAAATATATTGTATTTTAAAACTTGTAACGATCTATGGAATTTGAAAAATATTTAGAAGGGGAATTTATGCAACAACCACCATTATTTGAAAATGATCATTTTCTTAAATGGAAAAACAAATTTGAAAATTATGTGAAATCAATAGATCTTGATCTTTGGCATATCATTTCAATTGGTGATCTTAAACCAACCAAAATGGATTTTGAAAATCAATATAATAACCTTCAAACCAAATTTGATAAAAACACTAAAGCCAAATTACTTATTTTCAAAACTCTACCAAGAGTTGAATATGAAAGATTATTTTCTTATAAAACGGCAAATGATATTTGGAAATATCTTTTAAAATTTCACCAAGAAAAATGTAAAACCAAAGATGATAAGCTTGATATTGCACATGAAATAGTTACTCTAGAAAACCTAATAGATAAATATCTAGTTGAAATAAACACATATACTACTAGTTCAAATATGGTCATTGAAGGTACCAATAACGAAGAACACATGTGTCAAATCCGAAGAAAGAATGTCAATAAACCATGGTGCAACAAGGACGATGAAGATGACGTAGATATGGCTTACATGAATTTTCTTACTAATGCAAATACAAGTAGTGACGGCAAGGATTGCATGCTCCAAGATCCAAGCAATACTTTAAACAAAACATGGAGCGACATGAACAACAGAATTGATCACCGTAGAGCATGTGAAGATTGTACAACTACAAATAAGGTACAATCCAAAACCAAACATTTTTGCTATGATCAATTTATATTAGAATTTTCAAAACTTGAAAACAATTTCAAGCACTTTTGCAACATTGAATCAAAAACTGTTTTTAAAAATAAATCTTCAACATCCGTTGAAAATAACTTTGAAAAAGAAGTAATTTTAGAAGATAAAATGTCTAGACTTGAAAGTAATATTGAAATTGATCTTGAATGTAAAAATTGTCAAGACTACAAACATGAAATTAAAATGGAAAAAGAAAAAGCAAAAATATTGGGTAAATTTGAAAATAGTTCTAAATCTTTAAAATATCTACTTAACATTCAAAAGTCATTTTATGATAAAACCGGCTTAGGATTTACTGAAGATGATTACTCAACAAATACATCAAAACAAATAAAATTTGTTAAACCTAGTGGAAAAATTTAGAACTATTATTGTTTATATCCATTGTTTATTTCTCTAGTCAAGATAGTTATTGTTTGTTTGTCAAAACAAACAAATGATGAATTCTTGTACTTCTCGATGACATCCTCATCATGTGCATTTAAATGCATTGGATGTTCTCTACTAATCATCTCGGACCCATGAGAATCTGGGTACCAAGCTCTTTGTCATGTTTAGATAATTAACGAACGAAGGGTTTACTACTTTTTGAATCGCTCTCCTCGCTCTCTTTCTTTTGATGACCATTGGTTCTCGTTATTCTGTTTCACATTCTACACACGTGGTGTTTATGACTTTGTTGCGGTCATCTATGGTTTTGGCGATTTACTCTTCACTCTTGGAGCATTGACTTTATGGTGTGTTAGTTACTACCTCATGACGAAGAATTCTTGTTGTACCATTCTTGACATCTATTGCGTTGGAATTCGTTTTTGCTACTTCTACATGCTTTGGGCAAAATTTTAAGACATCTTCTATTGCTCCTATGCCCACTCTTAAAGGAAAGCTGGACCTGAGGTAAGTTTTCTTTTCATAAACTTGTTAATGTCATTTTATATCTAAGTATGCCATGATTAGTATATTAGTATGATCAAATTTATATGTTGCTCTGTTCTCCCGTCATTAACACTAATATATGTATACATGTAATTGAGCCTGTTATTTCTCTTATTCATCATTTATGTTGAATGTTACCTATGATTAATAGTCGAATGCTTATCTTGTAGGTTAAATGACCATTTTTCGTTGTATTAATTGATATGCTATAATTAATACTAGTTAGCACTTAAATCTATGATGTATTGTATATATATATATATATATATATATATATATATATATATATATATATATATATATATATATATATATATATATATATATATATATATATGTGTGTGTGTGTGTGTGTGTGTGTGTGTGTGTGTGTATTAATCTTGCATCCATAGATAATTAGCCTTGTCCCTCATAATCTTATTGCATTAAGATCTTTAGAATTCTCTATTACTCATCTATGTCTTTAGTTGCCATTAATGATGATTATGTGTGACAATGGGCTTAACCAACTCTCTTGAACATGATTTGCTTCTACTTCAAAACCTTTACTTGTGATTTTTGCTATCAAATATCATGTTTAAAACCTCTCACTTTGAATAATAAAATTTTCAAGTATCTACCTCATCCTACTTCAAACAACATAAGCTACCATAACCTTATGATAATCAAAGTCAAAAGTTGAAATTGTTTTTATCCAATTTGACAACATGTTATGAAGCAAAACTCTATTTTGTTTTACTCTAATATGCACTTGAATTTATTTTGAAGCATTGTTGAATAAAACTAAAAACATTCTCTTAAAACTATATTTGATTATCTCACATGTGTCATACACTTCTATAAAATGACATTCACAACTTAATCAAATCATTTCATGAGAATCTTGGTTTGCCTATATGGATCTTGTTTGTAACAAATCTTGAAGTCCATACAATCATTTCTTTTATTTTGTCATTTGTAGGCACTCATTTATATGTTCTAACTTGCCCATATATTATCTTGTTGATATAGTTGAATATATGGTTAGCATATTTTATTGCCTTCCTAAGTTGTATAACATAATTTGCCAATAAGTAGATTGCATGAAAATTGGTGATTACTTGTCTTCTTTATTTGTTATTATGACATTCCCTATATATATGTTTAGTATATCCTATATTGCCTCAAGGAATTGAACTTACTTGAATCCAAACCCAAAAACACAACCTTTCTGAAAATTTTCTGCCAAAAACCCAATTCTGGCATTCTGGAATTCACCAGATGGGCGGCCCCCTTAATTATATAAGGCGGCCCCCTTAATGATTAAGGGGACCGGCCCCTAATTAAGGGGACCGACCATCTGATGGTCGAGGATACTGTTTTCTTTATCACTTTTTGACCCATTTCAGCCTATACTTCCCAAAATTCACAAACATATTTTGTCCAATGCTATCCCTCAAAATTTGCCTTCCTAAACAACATTTCTCATACACTATAAATACCCTATTCCATCATTAATGACATCACACCCAAACATGTCATCTCCCAACAACCAAAAACCCAAGGTTTCAAGAACCGCAAGGATCTCCGTCAAACCCGTTTGGAGGAGGAAACTTGATTCTTGTCATAACTCAAGTGATGTTGTTCCAAGTCAACCAATTACCAAACCTCAAACCCACAAGAATGATTCATCTCACAACCTATCACCCACTCATTCCCTCATTCATGCTTCTTCTTATGATGAGCATGCTCATTCCCAAAACAATAATCCCAATTTCTCAATCAACACTTCTCATGTTGCTCATTCAACAAAAACATCATCAACTCATGAAACATCTCTTCCACCCATATCATGCTTTCATGATTACCCAAGCTCAATCATGTCTCCACCACCAAGAGTACCACCACCACATCCTACAACTTCACATGACTCTCCCATGTTGCAAGTTCAAACTTTCATCCAAGACAACTATCAAGCTCCACCACCATCACCCTCCTCCGAACACTTGAAGTTCGTTGAGGAGCTAAAAGAGGCTCATGAGCTTAGTGCTCTTTTAGCATTACATCTTGCACAACGCAATTTGGATCCACCACAATCAAGCTCACCATCATCACCACATAACAACAACCAAATTGAGAAGCATGTTAACAATTGCCCTTGTTGCATCTTCCTTCAACAACAAGCCATTGCCTTGAATGAGCACTTCACTTGGATTGAGTATCTTCTTACTAGATCTCAACAAACACCATCACTTGAACAACATCAACACCCTCAACCAACAAACCCAACTTCAAACCCACCACCTACAAGTTCCACATCTCCAAGCTCACCAACATCCATCAAACCAAAATTTTATCTCCACTAAACCACCAAGCATTTTTATATGCTTATGTTTCTCATTTTCAAATAAAACCTTTCAACCATTTTGGGATTCAAGAAAGTTTGGTGACACTCCTTGTTAGCACAATAGGATGCTATACTTAACCTTAGTATTCTATAGTTATGGCTTTTGTAACAATGATTATTGGTTGACATAATCATTTCCTATCAATGAATGACTTAATATGTATTCCTTATTATCTTTTGCCATGCTTATTACTTGTTGGTATTATGATATATGCGTTTGCTTTTGCTATGCTTGTGCTTCTAATATTTTTCTTGCAAGAATTCAATAACTCGAACCCTTGGTGCCCTCAAACGAGGGGGAGCTTGCATCAAGGGGGAGCCTTTACCTTATCGACTTAAACCTTTTTGATTCTACAAAAAGGGGGAGAAGTGAATATAAACTCACTAAATACTTGTCTAAAAATTAATTTTTGGATTTAATGAATTTAGGTTTTGTAATCATCAAAAAGGGGGAGATTGTTGATATAAATAATTGACTAAAAACATTATTCATATATTTCGATATCTCTAAGTTTTGATAATCACAAAACGAAAACTCATCAAACCAAAGGTTATGACGTAAACAAGTATTTAGTAGTAAATACTCACTTTCACCATTTAATCACTTAAGGTATGAATAAACAAAGTGATTAGTGCATTATAAGATCAAAGGAAATCTTGTCTTAAGAACATAACATTTTATAAAATGTTTTTAACATTTTATACATATTTGTAAATCATTTTTGGTATAGCTTTATTAAACCACAAAAATGTGATTTCAAATTTCCAACCAAAAAGGGCAAATTTTATCCAGAAAAACTTTTCAAACGTTCAGGAGGGCGGCCCCCTTAATTTTACTAGGCGGCCCCCTTAATCATTAAGGGGACCGGCCTACAATTAAGGGGACCGGCACGCTCCCGAACAGTATTTTCTGGCCCTATAAATATTGGACCATTCCACATATTTTTCTCACCTTTTTGCACTAGAAACTTTCTAATCTAAACATCCATTTCCTTTCTCTAAAAATCCTTTGATCTTATACACTTTAATCTTTGTTTCAAAGTGATTCAAGCCTCAACATTCAAAGTGCAAAGAGAAGAATACTTCTATTAGAAGTATTACAACTTAGTATCATCTTGCTATCTAAGTTGCTTGTTTATATTTTCTTGTAAATCTTTCATTCTTTGGTGAATAAGGTGTATGTATTAGTTAGCTAGATTTAGTTGAAGAATCTAGAATTGTTGTAAGTGTAAAGTGGAACTTGAAGTGAAGAAGAAGGGTTAGATAGTATTGGTGATAGGAGATTGTAGCAATAGGGACTTGTTGTGAAGATATTGAGGGTTCCAAGTGAAGAAGACTTGAAGACATTAGTAGATTGAAGTTGTGAAGATTTTAGTGGCTTGAAGGTGTCAAGACATTAGTGGCTTAAAGGTGTGAAGACATTAGTGACTTGAAGGTGTCAAGACATTAGTGCCTTAAAGGTGTGAAGACATTAGTGACTTGAAGGTGTCAAGACATTAGTGACTTGAAGGTGTCAAGATATTTGTGGTGTGAAGAAGTATTGAAGTAGTGCAAAGGTGTGAAGAATAAGTGGTGTGATATTTGGTGTGAGATTGGTTCTAGCTACGATTAGAACTCGACATCTTGCTTTGTGTCGTTAATTGGTGTAAGCTTTTGGTGTGTACGGTTTTCTCCGCCATAAGGGAGGTTATTGACTTAGTGAAGAAAACTCTCGAGTTCGGTGCTCGGGGAGTGGAGTAGGGCAAGGAAGGTGTCCTTGTAGCCGAACCACTATAAATCCTTTGTCTCTCGGTTTGATCTTTCCATCTCTCACTCTTTGCTTGCTTATTTACTAGCTTTTCATATATTCTTAATATTGTGTGTTGTGCATATATTGATTTCACATAAAGATCAAACTAGGTTCCATTTAAAACATTAATTATACTTTAGTAAAATATAAGTATAAACAATTACTAAGACACATATATCTATATTAGTACAAACTTGTAATTAAGTGAGATATATGAAATTATAATTTCTATTCAACACTTTAAATAAGTAGTGTATATATGATATATGTGAATTAGTTTGTATCTATACTTTAGCTTCAAAGGTTTTTACAATTACCATCAATTCTTTGAAAAGCAAATTCTTATTAAACGAAAAAGACGCAAAACTATTCAACCCCCCCTTCTAGTTTTCTACAGTATTGAAGTACGAGGACTAATTGTGTCATTCCTGTTAAGTGACTTCCCACATATAAATATTTTTTTTGCGATTTGTCAATTAATCTCAACACAACTTTGCATCTTTCTCATTACACTCTATCATTGTACACTAATCGCAACTGGACTTGATTGCTACTCTTGTTGTTATTTCTTGGTAGGTTTGTTGTTTCTTCCTGTGTATTCTTCATATCTTTACATAGTTTCATATACTCATGTGTTTCGTCATTTCTCATCATTTAGGTGGTGATACTCGTTGCTCGAATTTCGTGTGATTGCTTATTGACAATAGGTAGATCATGTTTGTTCATTATTGCGATTATCTGTTCTTTGTTATTTCCGTTTCGATGTACATTGATGTGATTGTGAGACATTACCTTTGAACCATTGCGTTTGGAGTAGTGATACCTATAGGTGTGTTTTTAAGTGTTGCGAAGGGACTTGGACTATAATTTTGTTAGTGGTATTCCTTCGTTTGATTGGTCTTGTAGATACCTAAGTTAGTCATAGTAGGATCTGAAGGTATATGACTGCGTGTGAGGTGTATTCTTGATTGCGGTTAGCGTCTGCTCTTGATTGCGGTTGGCATACTGTCTTGATTGCGTTTTTCTCTTATGATTGTGACTGCGATTAATTTGGCTTTGAGGTTAACTGAGCTTGAGTTTAACTTGCTGTGCGTTTACCTTCTCTTGCGATCCAATTAGTTGCGTATAGCTAGATCTGAGTTTCTCTCGTTTTGCGATCAACATGCCTAGCGGTTAAGTCAACTTGCGGTTAATTCGCTTTGCAGTTAACTCGCTTTGAGAATAACTCACTTTGCGATTAACTCGCTTTGCGGTTAACTCGTTTTGTGGATTTCTTATTTTGCGGTTATCTTGCCCTGAGGTTAATTAGTCATGCGGTTAACTCATGCTGCGTTTACCTTTGATTAACTTGCCTTGCGATTAGACTTACCTGCTAATGACATGCATTGAGTTTTATTCACATTACGATTATACCACTCTGTGATTTTTATAACTGTGTCTACACTGCTTGTTTGTAAGTGAATTGATGTCTAATTGTCATTAACTAGCTTGCTAGGATCTAATGGTACTCATTCATGTCAGTCTAAGTTGTTATCCTATGTCATTTATTCCTTGTGATGAATGATATCCTTCATGAGTGCTTACTACTGTTCTCTCATGGTTCTGATAATATCACCCTGCCATGTGGTGTCATGGATTCACCTGTTACTAACACTTACTATCCCATGTGTTTGCTTTCTGTGGTGATTTGTGTTGAATGCAGACATTATGACAGAATCCAATATCAAAGGATCATTAGCTCCACCAGTTCGCTCTGACGACGAGATTCTCCCATTCAACAAATGGATAGCTATTGGGAAGAGTAACTGCTATGTGAAAACTGATAAACCTCAGAACCATCCCATATTCCGAATGGCTCTGGATTTACTCAAGAACACTTCATTCTTCAATGCTTTCACTGCATCCTCTACAATCCCATCTATTTACATTCAACAGTTCTGGGATACTATTTGCTATGACAGAGCTTCCAACACATACAAGTGTCAGCTGGATGAACACTGGTGAACATCACAAAGGATACTCTCGGCAGCGCACTTCAAATACAACCAACTGGTGATAATGTGGAGTACACTCCCCCGCCTAATCCAGCTACCTTACTTAGCTTTGTCAATGAACTTGGGTACCCTACTCATGTGTCAATGCTCTCCACTGTCATCACTCACGACTTCTATCAACCATGGAGAGCCATCGCATGTCTCATTAACTTATGTCTGACGGGCAAAACATCTGGGTACGAAATACTTAGAGCTCCATCTCTACAAATCCTCTGGGGTATTGTCAATGGGAAGGATGTCGACTTTGTTGAAAGAATCTGAGAGGAATTCAGTCAGTCCATCCACTCGTTTCTGGTGGATAAAGCAAATCATAAGGCAAACAAAGGTAGAAAGAAGAAATCTGCTAAGCTTCTAATTCCAAGCATTCGATTCACAAAGCTGATCATATTGAGTCTTCAACAATCTCTTAACTTTCACCCCAGAGAAGACTCCCCTCTTCATCAACCCACAGATGAACATCCAGTAGGGTTTCTCAAGTACGATGCTAAGATTACGAAAGAAATAGTCTTTGGTATGGATATTCCAAATGCCCTACTCACTCGTGATATTCTCACTGCATCATATTATGAAGAGTACATCAAACTTCTGAAGGAAATTCGGGAAGCATCTGCAAGTGAGCCTTCCTTGTCCACCAAGTCTGAAAGAACATCATCTAAATGCAAGGGTGTGACAACCTTAGCTGCGTCCTCTGAAGGTACTAAACAGGTGAAACACACCACTGGGAGCAAAAGACCCAGCTCCAAGAAAACACCACTAAATGTAAATGATCCTGTAGATGCACCTAGTGCCACACTATTACCTCTTTCTGAAGAAGACTTGGTTCAAATCGCAACTGCAGAAAGTTTGAAGGATGAGTACATGCCACCGGTACCTCCAGTCAGCGGTGTCAGCATCAAAGAACCTGAATCGGACAAAGGTCAAAAGCTCCAGCATGTAAAAGGTAAAGGTAAGGATGTAGCTAAGGAAGAACTGGCTGCACATACATTGTTGAAAATCTCATCTCCTGCCTCCAAATCTACTAAGACTAAGTTCATCCTCAAAAGGCGGTCTCCTTCATCATCAAAGGCCAAGGTGTCTCCTGACATAGAAATGGCTCAAACAACCAGTTTGGTACAATACGCGGGCTCAAGTGTGTCTGAAACTGATACAAGTTCTACACACAAAGGTGATGACACCATCTCAGCAACACACGATGTCACCAGTAACAAGCCTGTCCATGTTGAAGCAGTCAGGACTGAAACACCATTAGACTCACTTCATGATGAGTTTGTATCCACTGCTTATCCTAACATTCAAGTAAATCTCAAGTTCAAGACTGATGACCCTAAGATTGCTAAGGAACCTGACAGCTCATCGGGAACTCTGGCTTCTCTTAAGAACCTTGATACCTTTGGAGATCAATTCTTAGTCGATAAGCCTGATGATGTAGAAGGTGACAAATCAGGTGATGAGCAGGAAGAAGTTGCCTCAATGGTTGATGTTATTATACAACAAGACACCTCTACTATTCCTACCAGGTCTACACCAACTCCTACAGCTGAAACTGACAACACTGACTCCACGCGAGCCGCTGCCACTCAAGAGAAATCCACCGATACCACTAAGATCATAACTCCTCCCACCACTAAGAAGAAATCGGACTATAATGTGGAAGATTTGGCAAGTATGACTGTTGACATAGTTCAAGATAATCTCACTATACGTGAGACATTGGAAAAGCATGCTTCAGCACTAAGAACCATCGTGAATCTCAACCTACCTCAAACTATTACGAATCACAGTAGCAGATTATACAAGTTACAACATCTAGATCTCGAGCAACAAGTGTCTCAGGACATTAATGAACAAGTTGCTGAAGCTGTTAGCATCGCACTAGAAGCTCCCCTAAGATCAAGATTCAAAGACTTACCCATCAATGACATGAAAGTGATTCTGCAACATAGTATGTACGAAAAGGATCAACACAAAGGTCATGAGGTGCATGTCAAATTATATGAAGCATTAGAGGCCTCTATAAGTCAAGACAATTCCGAGGAGCTCGCCAGAGACATGGAAATTGAGAGGAAGAGGAAAAAGAGGCGTCAGGGTCATCCCAGGCCTCTATCGGGATCACCACCACATCCTCCACCGGCTGGAGCATCAGGACCTTCGGGTACTTCTACTCTTCCGGGTGGTTCTCAATCACATAATATACCATCACAACCCACCTCATCATCAAAGAAACAACATACTGACAAACCTTCCAAGCCAGTACCATCGAACCAAGTTAAGCAGGTCAAGTATGCTGCATAGACCTTCGTTGATGCTGGCACGACCTCTATTGCATCTCCTATCAATGATGATGTTTCCGTTAATGAAGAATCCTTCATTCATCAGCCTACTGCTTCTTCCGACGATGATGAAGAAGATGATGCCTCCATAACTCATATCCCTCAAAAGCAGTGGTGGAAACCGTTCACCAGAAGTGACACCACTAATTCACCACATGTTCTCCTAACCAAAGAAGATAAAGAGTCGCGGTGGAAACCTGATGATGAGAAGTCACATTCACCTGAGCCTAACTGGACTGTTCCCTCCTCGGATCTGCCTGTTAGTGACAACAACTGGGTCAATGCCATCACTACCGGCTTTGTTCCTCCTTCTGAAGACTCTCTACTATCACAAACGGGTGATATGGGGACGTTTATCACATGGTTTTATAAGAAGCGTGGATTATCCAGGCTTACTCAAAAGGACCTTGAAGGACCGGCTTTTAGCATTGTTAAAGTCTTTCATCAGGATGTAAATCATCTACAATACCAAATCGAAGAATGTCACAAGATGTTTAATGACATTGTGGATGAAGAAGTCATGAAGTATAACTACAACAATCCACTTCCCCTAGGTGGCTCTCCCGGACATGTCACAATCCAAGCAGAGTTTTTCTTCAACAAAGATCTTGAATATCTCAGATTTGGCAGCAAACAATGCAAGTCGGCTTTGTCCATCACCAAAATGAAAGTTGCACATTATTCAGATGTTGGGTTGGAACAACTCATCCCTGATGGCATGTGGATTGATCAAGAATGTGATTACGACATATCCGCATCTCTTGGAATTTCTCACTGTTGGCTCAAGAAGCAGCGTTTTTACATAGATCGATTTCAAGCTCAAAGTGACCGAAAGTCTGTTCGATCTCCACTACGAATCATCAGTGTAGTCAAGGTACAGATACACCCTATCCATGGATATGACTATCTCAAGAGCATAGTTCTCCGTCGAAGTGATTTTAAGGATTACGTCATATCCGAAGGAGACTTCAAACATCTTCGTCCTAATGATTTTGAAGATTTGTATCTGCTCCACCTTCAAGGAAAATTGCATCACCTGCCATCTCGTGAGAAGAAGACTCTTGTGTTTGCTGTACTTTATTGGGTCCGGGGTATCGTCATCAGAAAAAGAGTCGAAGACTTCCAGCTCGGCATCAAAAGCTATCAATCCCAGCTCAACCTCACGCGACCTCTTTGGGATGTTACTAGCATGGAACTGGTTGCTGATTTTACGATCAGGGAATCTCCACCGGCGGTGATATTTCGAGACAGATACAACGTTCTTATGGCCTTGCGCTTCACAGAAATACACAAGTTCAGTGATGGTACATTATACATGGTCGAAGAGGCGTTGGACTTCAGGGTGAAAGAATACCATGTGTATTACTTGGGAACAAGAAGGTACACCAACCACTGGACAGATCATGACCTGACACTAAACAAAAAATTCCTGGCTAGCATTCGTAAGAGATTGAAGTTGAGGAGAATTTTTCGTAGTTTGGAATGCTATGTGGGTGGCAGAGTTCTAGCTGGTGACTACCGCCTTCTACAACGCACTGAGTGATATTCTATGTAGAGGGGAGCTTTGCGATACGTTGTATTTTGGGGTGCAGTGATGTTTTGTAATTTGAACCTTTCTTTTTATATCTTCTGACTGACTCTGTCTCATATCCTTATAGTTCGTATGGTCCTTGTACATATATTATACTAAGTTGTATATAGTATAATATAAAACCTATAAAAACCATAAAAAAAAATCATAAAAAATTCAAAAATATTCTTCTCGCGACATGTCTCTTGTGTAATCAATATTATGTACGTTTCTAGAAATGTCATTCAATAATGACACGGATTCATACATATGCTTGAGCAAGAGTTTTTCGGTCTCAAATAAAGTTTTTTCTAAAACATGTCGTATCTCAAAACATTTTTCAATTTATGGCTTGTAGTCATTTCAGGCTACAACCCGGACTTCAAAATTATGGCTTGCTATTACTTCAGATAGCAACCCGTTTTTCAAACTGGGGAAAACACATTGCCAAAAAGACGGTTGTTCCTTTTACCGGGTGATGTTCACCTGGGCATGGATTACTTTATATCCATGTTTCCTCGATCTAATGTACGCCTCAGTGCATTATTTCTTGATAAGGAAGAGAAGTCTTCCTTTTATCGCAAATACTTTTCCTTCCATGATTCTTCCTGAAAGTATTTGTGAAAAACTTGGTGGTACCATGAAATTTTCTGAAATCAAAATGAAAACATTTCATAAAATTCATCACTCAATCAATGCCAACAATTTTGTCTTCAAAGATTATAAAAATGGGTCATTGATTGAGGGGGAGAGTGATTTCAAAATTTTATGTTTCATCAAAACTCTCCACTTTGTACAAAAACCTTGCAATAAAACAATTTGTGATGGTTGTGTGTCAGTATGAGAATTTTTCAAAGAGTTTTTGTTACAACTTCAAATCTTTTGTAAACTCATCAATTCTGACACACAACAACCTCCCTCACAGATTGAGGGGGAGCAAGAAAAAGTTCCTTGTATCAGAAAATATTAAAACTGACCGCATTTCTCTCCCAAACGTTTTCTACCTTATTTAAATCAATTGAGATCCAAAATCTCGAAAGATTTGATATTTTTGATCGGGGGAGAGAATGTGATTTAAATAAGAAATATGATAATCAAATGTGATCTTTTCGACTCAATAATAGGCTCCCGCATATGTGCTAAACTCTTTCGAATATCGATGTACATATTGAGGGGGAGCAAAAGGCGTTTGTGGAAAAATATCTAAGACCGACCATTTATCTTTATGCACGGAGTTATTGAAAAAAGGAGAAAAGTGAGAAAGGGAAGAGTGCGAACTGAGACAGAGCTAGGCCTGGAACAAACCCAACAAGGTTCTAGTAATGAAGTCTCGGTAAGCACTGAAGGGGTTGAAGAATGAAAAAGAAATGATATGAGAAAGGGTGAAAAGAAATAGCCCTCCATATATTCAACCTTAGGGCAGAAACCGGGTTCAATTTCATAAGCTACTGGCGGTTACTAAGGTAACACCGGTATTGAAGACAAGACGTCATGGACCCAGTGACACACTGCACTAAACTTCCCAACCACTCAAGTTCTCTTAAAAGAGCTTGTTTCAATCTCACGGGGAACCCTGTGCAATGTATCGACCGCTCATTTCGAGCCATGTTGATACCTAAACAGGAGACGCCTCCCCAGTCTACAGGAGCGGATCAAAACGCACTATTGAGTTTAGAGCCATGAGATCATCCATAAATCTCGATAGGACACATTCCAAATATGCTTATTGTTTCACATAATGTGGAAAATAAGATAAAATATTTAGAGTCCTACGCATTATCCTTGTGGTATTGCCAGAACATCCGAGTGATATGAAAACATTCACGATGAAGTTGGAAATCCTTCTCAAGCGAACATCATTTAAGCTCTTGGTAGGTGACATGTGAGATCCTTCAAGGATCAAGCTTATGACAACTGGAAAGTAACGATGGTGCGATTCAATAATGAATCAAACTTGTTCCAGGAAATGGATTGACGAATACTTTTGCAAAAACCCTTCAATGTGCTCACAAACTAATTTTCGAGCACATTGATTGTGTATAATCTTTCAAACAAAAGTATTTTTGATGGAAATTTGATTCAAAGCCTAAAACTCTCGTCGTGTCGCAAAAATGTTTATTATATGACACGCGAGTGATTTCTATAAATCAATTTCTCATCAATCAGTGAATTTAAATTCACCGATTCACTCTATCATGCTGTCTGCTTTAAGACGTTCCGGTATGAGAACATGTTAAGTATGAAGATTCCGAAGTGGATTCTTTGGAAAATTCATTACTACAAGCTGGAAATTCCTGTCAAGGAGATTCTTCTTTAAAAGAGTCTCTACCTGATCACAGGTCGGTTCTCACAGAACCGGAGGGTAGTCTGTCCTCGCTGAACGAATGACAAAGCTATATTCGTTCTCTATCTTTATTGCTAACTGTTTTATTTCAGGGACACATATAAAGATGGCGATGGTGGTTGCTATTTCCAGATGAATCGGGTCAACCCATACCTCATGCTCACACATCCTCCTCACTATCAATGATGATGAGAGACTTACTACAACAAATGCTGAGAGACTACCAACAACGTTTCCGCAACTCTGATGAAAAGTCTCCTGATCCACAACTCTAATGTAAAGTCTCATGATCCAGAAGGGTGTGAGCATGATGGTCCCAAAGTCACAACATCACATGGTGGCAATACGGCTAAGGATGAGCTCGGAGATTTACTGTGGCTGATGATCTCAAAGAAAGCTCAAAGATCACTCACCTCAAAGGAACTAAAATCACAAGTTCATTGCTTGATGTACAAAGAGAGGCTAAAGTGAAGAATCTGATCCTACGAGCTACAAAGACTAAAGAATGCTTGAAGATCAAAGAGCTTAATTTTCAAAGGTGACCTTGCTTAGGGGGAGATTGTTAGGAATACAAATATTCCTATAAAAGACTCGGTCACCTAACTATTGTAATAGCAATTAAGTTAGCTCGTAGTTAGTTAGTTTATTATTAGTTAGTATTAGTTTAAGTAACACCGTGGAAGAAGGACGGGTCTTTACCCACTGTATGCCTGATCCACAGCCCGAGTGTGGGCGTTTTTATATTTCTTTGTAGCCTAGTATAAATACCCCTCTCCACATGTGGAGAGGGTTGGACCTTCATTCACTCTAATCTAATCTTTCTACTTTTCTCTCAAGGTTCCACTCTTTCTTCCTTACTCTCTCCTCTAACGCCTCACATAACCACAAGGTCTTCATGTTTCCAACTTAACTAGTATTCTACATGATCAAAGAGTACTGCCCCCGCAGTGAAATGCAGAAGTTAGAGGTGGAATTCTGGGATCATGTTGTTAAGGGAAATGACATCATAACTTACAACCGTCGATTCAGGGAATTGAGGATACTGTGTCCAACAATGGTTTCAACAAAAGAGAAATTGTTGGAACGGTATATCTGGGGACTTCCATCAAGTATACAAGGGAATATAACTACAACAAATCCCAAGGAACTTGATGAAGCTATGCGAATGTCTCGCAGCCTCATGGATCAGGTGGTGCGGATGGCAGAAACCCGAAGACAAAACAACACCATCATCACCAACAACACCAACAACTCCAACTACCGTAACAACAATAACAATAGGAACAACAACAACAAGCGACCATGGGATGGTAATCGTGGAAGTAACAACAACAACAACAACCAAACTCGAAACAAGAACCATCATAACCAGCAAAACAAAAAACAAGAAGCCGCAACGGCTTATGTTGCTGCACCAACCGGAGGTAGATACACTAGGACTCTACCACAGTGTACTATGTTCAACTACCATCATGCAGGTCCCTGCCCGGCCAAGTGCAACAAGTGTTAAAAACCAGGACATCTTGCCAAAGATTGTAGAGGCAAGGTCGTGGCTACTGGAGCTAACACTCAGCCAATAGTTACATGTTTCAGGTGTGGAGAAAAAGGACACTACAAGAACAACTGTCCTCAAAACCAAGGACCACAAGGCGGAGGTGCTCGTGGTAGAGCCTATGTCATGGGAAATGGAGAACCTCAACAAGACCCGAATGTGGTTATTGACTTACTGGTATGTTCTTACTCAATAACATTCATGTTAAAGTCTTATTCGATTCTGGTGCTGATATGAGCTTTTTATCTACTAGAATTGCGCCTTTACTTGATATCACACCAATCACTTTAACCACTAGTTACAGTATTGAACTAGCTAACGGTAACTTAGTTAATACCGTAATCCCAGACTGTACCCTTAATCTCCTGGACCATCCATAACATCAATCTCATGCCAATCGAACTCGGAAGTTTTGATGTTGTCATTGGCATGGATTGGTTGTCTAAACATCAAGCTAACATCATTTGTGGTGAAAGAGTTGTTCACATTCCTTGTGACAATGAAACTTTGATTATCTGTGGTGATCAAAGTGGAACTCGAATAAACATCATCTCATGTATCAAAACCATGAAGTACATTGAGAAATGATGTTATGCTTTCTTAGCCCACGTAACCGAAAAGAAATCTGATGAAAAGCGTCTTGAAGACGTTCCTATCGCCCGTGAGTTTCCTGAAGTATTTCCGGAAGAGTTACCCGGACTTCCACCGAATCGTCAAGTAGAATTCAGAATTGATTTAATACCAGGAGCGGTGCCAGTTGCCCGCGCACCTTACAGGCTAGCACCGTCAGAGATGCAAGAGCTATCAAATCAATTACAAGAACTTTTGGACAAGGGATTTATTCGACCCAGTTCCTCACCTTGGGGAGCTCCAGTTTCATTCGTGAAGAAGAAAGATGGGTCATTACGAATGTGTATTGACTATCGTGAACTAAACAAATTAACAATAAAGAACCGATACCCATTACCAAGAATTGATGATTTATTCGATCAATTACAAGGTTCAACCTTGTAACACCCCAACCCGACAAGGGTAAAAATGTCACAATAATATGGTGTTACATCAGAACAAACAGAACGGATCAAAAGCCGAAATCTTAAATAAGTAACTTACTTCAAATAACTATGGTTAAGAATCTTCAATTCAACTCTACTCTACTCTCAAACCCAGAAACCATCCCAAAGCTAGCTTGAATACCTGCCGCAGTGAAAAGAAATGCGGCTGAGCTTAAAAAGCCCAGTGAACAGATATATAACAAAATGAAACGGAAAAATAAATGCTGAAGTACAAGTGATATATTCTTAGGGAAAACATATTTAGGTATAACAGATAACACGGAAATAAAAATGTGTAGGTTAGGTAAGGAATTCATACAGTCACCTGTACGAACAGAGTCAGAACCATAATAATACCATGAGCTCAGAAACATATTATATCATATCATAATCACATAATCTTCATAACATATAGAGGGGAGACCTCTCAGATAATCAGACAATAATGAGGGGTGTCCTCATATGGGTGGAGTAGCTAGCTCCCAGAAATGTGAAGGACGTGTATTGCACACACAGCCACATTCACCAGACAAATCATATCATATCTTATCAGAAACAGAAACAGATCTAGGATGCATCCATACGCCCCTACCCATTCACATGCAGACCAATCAAAGGGACGTGGCAGAACATCACTCTACTGCCCTAGAGTCATGTCAGAGGTGCATCCCTGACACGGACATGGAACCCCCATGCCTAGTGAAATAGCTCATGTAATAAAAGTTCATACAAAGGTTCAAATCATTCTTATCAAATCAAAAACTTCAATAAACAAAGATTCATGTCAAAGGTTCATAACAGGAAGTTCATAGTAAAGGTTTATCATAGTAAAGGTTTAAACGGAAGGTTCAAAACAGAAAGTTTATAACAGAAGTTGTAATCACGAAGGAAACCTTAAAAGTAAGGTCTGAATATCCGTACCTTAGCAAAGCAATGAGATCAAAAGAAAGAGTCACGAAAGGAAGAGTTCACTTCTTCTTCAATTATCTACCTGAATTAGGGATCATTTTGTTATTAATAACTTATCTTAAATCCAACTACTCCTCTTAGTTAGTTTTCCATTTTTAGTAACTTTCCATTTATAGCAGTTTTCTCAAAATAGTAAGTTTCCACCTTTAGTAAGTTTCTATATTTAGTGAGTTTCCAAAATTAGTCATATTTCTCGAATTAGTAAGATTAATTATTTATAGACAAGGTTACCATTTAATTAGGTTAAAGTATTTAAAATATTAATTATTTTAGATTAGGGTTTATTATGACAATTTATAAAAGTCTAGTGTTTTAAATGTAATTATTACAAGTTTATACATTTTACACCTTTACTCCTTTATTTTAATTAAATACCGGAAGAACCCTAGATTTATTTGAAAACCGAAAACCCTAGTTTGATATACCGAGATAAAAACATTACCAAACTCATACAACCTAAGTTCGAAACATACACCTTTTAGCCGAACTAAATTCAATCTTTCTAGCTTATTCTAATAGACAAGTTATACATAAATAGCTAGATTAACTATATATGCTTAACATGGATTTATAATATATTTTATAGGTCGAATGCATTAGGTTGTTATGGGATGAATTCTATCATTTTATGTGAGTTATACTAAGCGTATATATATTTTATATAATTCGTATATGGCTCATGAGACCTGTTTGATATTTAAAACAATATGCATGCTAAACTCTTTCTTATTAGTTCATTATATAACAATTTTAAAGCATGCTAGGTCACGCATGAATAGATCCAGATTACATAGTTTAACTGATTAAATACAAGTATCTAAGGGTCGATCATACTAAGCCTTCAGATCGTTATATTATGTGGTATACCAGTGACTTTATGCAACCTTGATTCTGTTTGCTTATACAGATACATTTAACCATTTGTGTTGCATTATATATGTATGAAAGAGATCAAAAGAGAATAAAACAAGGATGAATTAGGTGATACCTTGGAGTCGAATCAAGACAGAATAAGGACCACGAAAGCAACATCACTCCTGGACCACATCAAACTAGGAATAACCATGACCAAATATTACCATTCATACCAGTCGTACCCTCCTAGTACCCAAACTAGGACCACCATCTTTACTAACCTTCGTACTATGGAGAGAAAAGAAATAGAGGTGTTCTGTGAATTGTTTTCCTTTGTGTTTATCTCGACAGAACAGAACAGAAACAAGGATGCTAGATTCAACCAAAAGAAAACTGAGCAAACACCAATCCCTACTCGTACTAGCTTGAACTCACGATCAGAAAAACACCCCTTGTACCTCCTTCGTTGGTCTCGAACAGAAAAGAACACCACACAAAAAAAATGCCGCTTCATGTTTTAAAGGTTAGGGTTTCTTAAGTTTTTGTTGTAGCGTATAATTGTGTGACAGAAAAATAGAACCGGATCTTTTTATTATAGAGTTGTGGGTCGTGGATGGGTCAAGAGGTCAAGGAACTTCATGGGCTTAACTAGTGGTTGGGTCCTCTTGTTGTTATTTTTAGTGAAATAAAAGAAACTGCCCAAATATTAAATTTGTCACGTTTATATTTTTCCCGTATTTTATTTTAGGTTTTTAAATATTTTCGGATTCAAAATATGTTCAGAATTTCACTTATGAGGTTTCATTAAATTGTTTAAATCATATGTAGTAAATCTCAAAGTTATTAGGGCTTATTTGGTAATTTATAAATATTTATTAAAAATTTTAGTCGTAAGGGTATTTTGGTCATTTTATGCATTTTAGAATTTCAGGTATTACAAACCTATTACTCAAAAATCGACCTACGATCAGGTTACCATCAAGTTAAGGTTCGTGAGGAAGACATTCCAAAAACAACCTTTAGGACACGATATGGTCACCATGAATTCCAAGTGATGCCATTCGGATTAACTAATGCACCGGCAGTATTCATGGATCTCATGAATCGAGTGTGTAAGCCATATCTGGACAAATTCGTGATCGTATTCATAGACGACATTCTCATATATTCCAAAAACGAAGAGGAACACAAAGAACACCTGAGAACAATTTTAGGATTACTCAAGGAAGAGAAATTGTATGCAAAGTTATCCAAATGTGAATTTTGGATCCAATCAGTACAATTCCTTGGACATATGATTGACAAAACTGGTTTACATGTCGATCCCGCTAAGATTGAAGCTATCAAAGATTGGCCAACACCTACTACACCTACAGAAATTCATCAATTTCTGGGTCTAGCTGGGTATTACCGAAGGTTTATTGAAGGATTCTCCTCAATAGCAAAACCTTTGACCAAGCTAACTCAGAAAAACAAGAAATATGTGTGGGATGAAGATGAAGAAGAAGCTTTCCAAACCCTCAAACAAAAACTTTGTAGTGCCCCTATTCTAGCATTGCCAGATGGGATCGAAGATTTTGTAGTCTACTGTGATGCATCGTACCAAGGTTTAGGTGCCGTGTTGATGCAACGTGATAAAGTCATGGCTTATGCTTCACGACAACTCAAGGTTCATGAAGAAAATTACACCACTCATGACTTAGAGTTAGGAGCTGTAGTCTTTGCACTAAAAATCTGGAGACACTATCTATACGGTACTAGATGTACTGTGTTCACGGATAATAAAAGTCTACAACACATTTTGAACCAAAAAGAACTAAACATGAGGCAACGTCGTTGGTTGGAATTACTAAGTGATTACGACTGCGACATTCGCTATCACCCAGGAAAGGCAAACGTAGTAGCCGACGCCCTGAGCCGAAAGGAACGGGTTAAACCACTACGAGTCCGAGCCTTAGTTTTAACCATACATTCAAACTTTCCTGCTCAAATACTTCACGCTCAAGCTGAGGCAGTGAAACAAGAAGACATCAAAAAGGAAAAATTGGATGGCATGATACAGAAGAAATTCGAAACCCGTTCAGACGGAACTCTATGTTTCCAAGGTTGAAGTTGGTTACCCCTTTATGGTGGCCTACGAGACTTGATCATGCATGAATCCCACAAATCTAAATACTCCATACATCCAGGATCTGATAAGATGTATCATGATCTTAAACTACTCTATTGGTGGCCAAACATGAAGGCCGATATTGCAACATACGTTAGCAAATGCCTTACATGCTCCAAAGTAAAAGCCGAACATCAAAAACCATCCGGTCCATTGCAACAACGAGAGATTCCTATGTGAAAATGGGAACGAATTACTATGGACTTCATTACCAAGCTTCCAAAGACATCAAGCGGTTATGACTCCATCTGGGTCATAGTTGATCGTCTCACAAAATCTGCACACTTTATACCAATCAAAGAGACTTACAAAATGGATCAGCTTACTCGACTATACATCAAAGAAATAGTCTCAAGACATGGTGCACCAATATCCATTATATCTGACCGAGATGGTAGATTTACCTCCAATTTCTGGCAGTCACTTCAAGACGCCTTTGGAACAAATCTAGACATGAGTACAGCGTATCATCCTCAGACCGATGGTCAGAGTGAGCAAACCATTCAAACGCTAGAAGATATGCTTCAAGCTTGTATAATAGACTTTGGAAAAGGATGGGATACTCATCTACCATTAGTTGAATTTTCCTACAACAACAGCTATCATGCAAGTATCAAAGCAGTTCCATTTGAAGCACTTTATGGTCGAAAGTGTCGTTCACCTGCTTGTTGGGCTGAAGTGGGAGATGTTCAACACACTGGTCCAGAACTCATTTGAGAAACAACGGATAAGATTGTACAAATCAGAATTTGACTTCAAACCGCAAGAGATCGACAGAAAAGTTATGCCGACACACGACGCAGACCCCTAGAATTCCAAGTTGGAGATAGGGTTATGCTAAAAGTATCGCCTTGGAAAGGCTTAATACGATTCGGTAAACGAGGAAAACTAAACCCAAGATACATCGGACCATTCAAAATCCTAGCTAGGGTTGGCCCAGTGGTGTACATACTTGAGCTTCCATCAGAACTCAGTAGTGTACACCCCACTTTTCATGTATCTAACCTAAAGAAATGCTTGTCAGATGAATCACTCGTTATTTCACTCGATGAAATCCAACTCAATGACGACCTTCAATTTATCGAGGAACCCGTAGAAATCATGGACCGAGAGGTCAAACAACTCAAGCAAAGCCGAATTCCAATTGTCAAAGTTCGTTGGAACTCACGACGTGGTCCTGAATACACATGGGAACGAGAGGACCAGATACGTCAGAAATACCCACATCTTTTTACCAAGAATGCTTCTACTCCCAACGCAAATTGATCTTCGGGACGAAGCTCTCATATGGGGTAGAGACTGTAACAATTCGCATTTTCAGGTTAATTTCTATTCCCAAAAAATTCACTATTCATTTTTACTATTCACTTTCGCTATTCATTTTCCGAAATTTAATTTTTATTTCATATTCTCATGTGATAAATCATTTCCATGATAAAATAAAATTTTGACATTCATCAGATCATTTTCGTGAAAGTTATTAAGGAACTACACGTTTAGCTTAAACGTCGTTTAAAAATCCTACGCACAACGAAAATAAACCGCGTCAATTTTCCCCGCATCAGATAAATGTTTGGTACACTCATGATTAATTAGAGAATTAATCATGACTAAGAAAAATGTTACCAAATAGACCCTGGACCGTAAGAAACAGAAATTTACGTTTTGAAGTACTTTTACTTGTCCTTAACCTTAGCCTATACCTGCACCGCGTTTCTAAGATGATTTGAGTTTTCATATTTTTGGAAGAAATCAACATATTTTCCGTCCTCCTTTGACCAAATATCACTCCTTGATTTTATAAATCATTCCTTGATTTTTAGGCTTACGGTTTTATGTCTAAAAGACATTAAATACCAACCGACACTAGACTGAGCCCAGTCTAGACATTATAAGTCATTTTAAGTCATTATTATCCTATTAGAAAAGTTACATTTTACTTTTCTCAATTTTACACAATATTCGTACGTTTTACGTATTACGCGTTTTAGACCCGTGTTTCCAGTTTTAGCAGGGTTTGAGCACCCCAATGGAACCTACCACTCATTTTATATTTTATTATAGAGTATATTGACAAGTTTAGTCATTCTTTCAAGTTTCACATTTTTACGATACCCGGTTTTACGTTTTGTGGCTTAACAACTTACGGTTAGCATTTTACGGAGTCAAAACTAACTCCATAAGTAGGATAATATCATCAAAGACCAACTCATCCTCTCTTATGTCTTGTGAACCACCATAGGGGGGGGGAGTCACCCCATATGTGGCTTGATCTCATGCAATTAGCTCTAAGATTCAACCAAGTGTACAAGCTTTCTCTCCAAGCTTTGACTAGTCTTGGTAACTAACCTCCTCAAGCTCATATATATACCCCCTCCCCCTCTTTTGCCATCCCATATCACACACACAAACACCAAACACTTAGCTAGTTTACTTCAAGTTTTATTCAAGGAATCAAGTACTATATCTCTAGTAGGGTTTTGATGAATCAAACTACTTCAAATCCTTTGAAACTCTTGGTGATTCTCTTGAGTTTAGATCCACTCAAGTCACCTAAACCTTCATCACAAATCCTTCAAGAATACAAGGGTAAAAGGGTTACTAAAGTGAAGAGAAGCTTGTCAATTAAAGTCCTATCCTTACTAGTTACTTCCTTTCTTAGAAAGCCTAAAGTTGTAAGATACCCTAATATACTTTCTTGCTCAATATAATTTTCATGCTATTTATATTTCATTCATGCTATATATGGTCTTGTTATTATGTTCATGATGTATAAAAATTGGAAAAACAAATTATGGAAATTATATGTTAACTTATGTCAAGAAAACTAGAGATTTATATTGAGAAATTCAACCAAAATGGTATAAGCATGATATTGGACAATTACATATTATAGTAGAGGACTTAACAAGGTAAACATAGCAATTTGAACCACTTAAAATGAGTATATGAGTCAAAAGTTATGGCTATTAGAAGTTACTAAAACTTTACGGCAAAACTGCCTCAAAACTTTCTGTGACAGAACCTTAAACACGCAAAAAGAGGCCCTTCTGGTCAGTTTCATCAAAAAGTTAAAGCATGAATGTTTTCCGGAATAATGTTTTCTTCAAAAACTCAAAATCACGAGCCCAAAAAACCAATAATGAATGATATTTTCTTCAATTTCTTAACAGCTATTTTGAATACCCAAGTGACTATATAATAGTTATGGTTAAATAAAATCAAGAGGTCTAATGACCTAAAGCCAAGACCACAACCATGGCTAAGGCCAAGGATGAGTCTTAAGACAATGGTAACAATGACCAAGGTCACAGCAAAGCCATGGCTAAAGACCATATAAACTTACCAAGACGAAAACCTGAACTAAAGAGTTAATGGTAACATAAACATCCAATTTGGATCTACTCCATCAAAATATCCATGAGACTTTACAAGTAATACTCTTTCTAGACTTAAGAAACTCATTGTAATAACAATCTTCATTTAAAAATAAACTTTCCTAAGTTTATTCAATTATTTGGACATGTAACTTTTCGGATCAAAAACTTATATATTTTTATCAAATACTACAACACTAGGGAGCTTCTTGTGAGGGGTTCATTCGAGTAAACCGTCGAGATAAGTTGTGGATTTACGAATTAAAGTGTCCTGGCTCCTCGAACGTTTACTTCATGACCTCTGAATTATGATGGCCCGAACGGTAGTAAGCGATATACAAACTATACATGTTTCATAAACTATTTTTATTCAAAGACTTACACGATATACTACGTACTACATCATGAACTAAATGCAAGATATATATAGGCAATTCTTCATATTCTTTACTCCAATCCTAAGTCGCAACATTCTATTATAGGTTGCTCATAGAGACCTTCGCGATTCGCCTACCATTTTCACTACTTACTACATACCTTAAGGTGAGCTCATAGCCCCACTTTCCATTACTTAATTGTTTGTAAAACCCTTAGGGGGAATACATGCTATTTTAAACCGAACACAATGCTTTGAAATTGTATGCTACCTGATTGTTTTATTATTACTAAGTACCATCCTTGCCAATCCTAGGCCCCATATCATGAACCATTTAATCACTAGTATTAGTGAGCGCAAGTATTGTGAATAGGCCTATTGGGATTGATGAATCCCATTTGTATTGACCAAATGAGTTCAAACAAATGCACTATATTTGAAACTTAGGTATGACGGCAAAGTACCTACTGGGCAAACAAATCCGCCGATTGATATTGGTACCCATTAACGTATTGGTTGCATGAGCTTAGTAAATAATAATAACTGTTTTGTTTTCCAACCATGAGTATGAGTCTAATTAACTCATACTACCAACATATTGTGTTCCACTACTTAACAAACTCTATGAATATCACTCAACCTTTGAGTTGACCTCTTAAGCATGTATTTCAGGTCCATGATGATCAAGGATGGCATGGAGGGGCATGGACTAAATGAAGAAGGCTATAATCTACTTTTTCATTCGATAAAACATCAAAAGACTTTATATTGATGTATTTTGTAAACATGGAACCTTTTTAGGACCTAACTATGTAAACTCTGATATATTTGAATAATTCGAATGATAAGTCTTTTTAAAATGACTCAGTCAGAGATCGTTTTCTATTATTATGACTGTTTTGAAGTCGAGTAACACCCAAGTTGAATTCCGCTGCATCATTGAATTGGGGGTGTTACAATTTTTACATGGGAGCAACTTATCTCTAAGTTTTATGAGAAATTCTTCCCAGCAGGAAGAACCTCAGCATTTAGGGATAGGATCCTCCATTTTCGTAAGGGAAAAGACAAACCCATCTATAAATCATGGATTAGATTCAAGGATCTAATAAGACAAGTTCCCCATCATGGCATCGAACTTTGGCTTCTTGTCCAAATCTTCTATGACAACGTCTCCCAAAGTGACCAGAACGGAATCAATAATTCGATGAAAGGGAAAATAGCCAATCTAAGCGCCAAGGAAGGATGGAATAGGATTGAGGAATATGCTCAAGACTAGGACGATACCTGGGATGAACCCGGTTCGACTATGAGTATATCCAAAATCATTCAAACACATTCGCCTGAGAATCGGTTGAGGAAGCTTCACGAGAGGGCGTCATACCTTGCAGGGTCACGAACAACTAAACGACTATCAAACCCATACTTGATTTGTGACTACTGTGGGGGCCCACACAAGTAGAAGAATTCGGAGGAGAAACCACCACCGAACATGCGTGTTTGTCAGGGCATGACATCTTCGATGACCCTTCCCTTTTGCCTTTTTACCAAAACGATGATTATACCCTTTGGGGGAATTTGGTGAGAAGAAGGCCCTGACTACAAAATCAGGAGCACTTTTGAGGATGACCTTGGACACTTCACTCATGAAAAAGGCTTACAATTGAAAGGGCTTGACGAGCTCATCACTGAACAACAAAATGACATAGAAAAATGGTTCCAAGAACTTAATTCTACCCTTGTTGGCCATAACAAGCCTCCAGTAAGCCAAAAAGACCCCTTGCTCGCTGTTACTACTCGAGCTGGAACAACAACCAAGGACTCTCCTTATCCGAGCCAACATCCTGTCGCCGTTGAGCCAAATAATCCTCGCGGGGAGGAAGGTAATATGAGCGATGAGACTCCCGAACAAACCCCTTAGATGACCCCCTCTCCACCAGCTCCACCCAACCAACCTGTGAAAGTCCCATTTCCATCCCGCCTCAAGAATCAAAAGATTGAGAATGATAATAAGAGATTCTTATCATATCTAAAAGATTCAGTGGTCACCATACCCCTCCTTGATGCATGCTACCACATGCCCAAGTATAGCTCATACTTCAAGAGCTTGCTTGCCAACCGAAAAAGACTCGAGGGTCTTGTGACTCTAGGAGAAGAATGTTCGGTGGTGACCCAACGAGGGCTACCAAAAAAGGTAGACGACCCGGGTAGTTTCACACTTTCACCTTGCCCTATTCCATAGGATCTCTATCAGTAAAGAATGCTCTTGCCGATTTAGGGGCAAGCATCAACCTCATGCCTTATTCCATATTCCTCAAACTAGGGTATTCCAGATTAAAACCAACCCATATGAACATCCAACTAGCTGATAGATCGGTCAAATACCCCTTGGGGATATGCGAGAATGTGCTGGTTAAAGTAGGGAAGTTCAAATTTCCGGTTGAATTTGTGATCTTAGAAATGGAGGAGGATGACCTGGTGCCCATCATCTTAGGGAGACCATTTCTTGCCACCGCTCGTGCCATCATTGATGTTCACGACGCCAAGTTAACCTTGCGAGTAGGGACCGATAGCTTGACCTTTGATATTAAAGATACTATGAACCTTTCTCTCGAAGTAGCTAACTGGCTCTATTTCATCGGAGAGGTCGATGAATTAACTGATGTCATTGACAACTGTCTTGATGAACAAATCAAAGAAGGCTGGTTGCGGGATGAGGTTTTCCTTCCCATAATTGATAAGGAGAAGACAGAGGGCGTTAGCGCAGTCTCCTTCTATCCCGGACAAGAGACCATTGAACCGCTCGAACTCCGTAAACCCGAAAATAAACTGAAACCCTCCATTATCGAGCCACCCAAGCTAGAACTCAAAGAACTCCCAAACCACTTAGAATATGCTTTCCTCCATAGAGAAGATCAACTGCCAGTAATCATAAATTCTTCCCTTGAAGGTGGGCAAAAAGATAAACTCCTAGGAGTTTTAAAGAAATATAAGGGAGTCCTTGCACGGAGTGTAGCCGACATTAAGGGGATTGATTTGACCTTCTGCAAGCATAAAATCCTTATGGAGGAAGATTATAAACCAGCCGTGCAACCCCAGAGGTGGGTAAATCCCAACATCAAGGAGGTTGTAAAAAAGGAAGTCATCAAACTCTTGGATGCAGGGCTAATCTACCCGATTTCTGATAGCCCATGGGTTAGTCCTGTACAGGTTGTACCAAAGAAAGGAGGGATGACTGTGGTGAAAAATGACAAAGGTGAAATGATACCCCAAAGGACGGTCATTGGATGACGGGTATGCATTGATTATAGGAAGCTAAATGATGCCACCCAAAAGGATCACTTTCCCCTCCCATTCATAGACCAAATGTTGGAAAGATTAACAGGGCATGAGTACAACGCTCCCGCCACTTTTCAGCGATGTGTGACCGCAATCTTTCAAGAATTAATGGAAGACAACATGGAAGTTTTCATGGATGATTTCTCGGTCTTTGGGAACTCTTTCGATCGTTGTCTCGCTAACCTTGAAAAAATGCTCAAACGTTGCGAGGAGACCAACTTAGTCCTTTAATTGGGAAAAATGCCATTTTATGGTAAAAGAAGGGATTGTGCTTGGACATAAGGTCTCAGGAAATAGAATTGAGGTGGACCAAGCAAAAGTTGAAGTTATATCTAAACTTCCTTATCCAACTACTGTCAAGGCAATACGTAGCTTCTTGGGTCATGCCGGTTTCTATAAGAGGTTCATTAAAGACTTCTCTAAAATAGCTCGGCCAATGACTCAATTGCTTGTAAAGGATGCCCCTTTCGATTTCTCTCTGGAATGCAAGGATGCATTCGATCTACTAAAGAAGGAACTTACGCAAGCCCCGATCATGGTTACACCTAATTGGGAATTACCCTTCGAAATCATGTGCGACGCTAGCGACTATGCTGTTGGAGCAGTATTGGGCCAAAGGCTTAACAAACACTTCTAACCAATATACTACGCTAGCAAAACTATGAATCCTGCTCAAGAGAACTACTCCACCACTGAAAAGGAACTATTGGCCGTAGTATTCACTTTTGACAAATTTCGCCAATATCTTGTCCTTTCAAAAATGGTCATCTTTACAGATCATTCAGCTCTTCTATACCTTTTTGATAAGGAAGATGCTAAACCATGACTAATTTAATGGATCTTGTTTCTACAAGAATTCAATGTTGAAATTCGTGATAAGAAGGGGGCGGAGAATCTAGCTGCTGATCACCTCTCTCGTCTCGAAAATCCCAACATCAGTGATTTTGACAAGAGTGAGATTCAGGATTCATTCCCTGAAGAGCAGCTGATCATGTCAATAAATGATCCTGAGCCATGGTACACAGATTATGCTAACTATCTCGCAAGCAGAATTATTCCGGAACACTTGAACAGACATGAAAGAAAAAGGTTCTTCGCCCAATTAAAATACTACTTCTGGGATGAACCTTTCTAGTTCCGAAGATGTCCTGATCAAGTAATCAGGCGCTGTATTTCGAAAAGAGAGGCAATGAAGATCATGAAAGAATGTCATTCAGGCCCCTCTGGGGGCATCATGAGATGAACACCACTACATGAAAAATTTTCGATGTAGGATTCTACTGGCCTACAATATTTCTTGATGTGAAGGGAATGATACATGCATGCGATGCATGTCAACGAGCCGGGAATATCTCGAGAAGAGATGAAGCACCTCAGAATTTTATACAAGTTGGTGAGGTTTTTGACGTTTGGGGAATAGATTTCATGGGCCCCTTCCCATCTTCAGGGGGGAACGAATACATCTTAGTGGCCATTGATTATGTTTCAAAATGGGTAGAAGCACAAGACCTTAGGACCGACGATGCTAGGGTAGTTATTCATTTTTTAAAGAAACTGTTTGCTAGGTTCGGAATTCCTAAAGCCCTCATTAGTGACAGGGGAACCTATTTTTGCAACGTGCAAATGGAAAAGGTCATGAAAAGATATGGAGTCTCCCACCGATTCTCCACCGCTTATCACCCTCAAACCAACGGTCAAGTTGAAAACACCAATAGAGCGATTAAGAGAATACTAGAAAAGACGGTCAATCACAATAGAAAGGATTGGTCATTTAAACTCGATGAGGCCTTATGGGCATTCCAAACGGCCTACAAAACACCTATAGGAATGACCCCGTTCTGCATGGTTTATGGAAAGGCATGTCACCTTCCAGTAGAGCTGGAACACAAGGCATATTGGGCACTTAAGGCATGTAATTTGGATTATACGATCGCAGGAACGAATAGGTTCTTACAACTCCAGGAGCTCGATGAATTAAGACTGGAAGCATATGAATCCTCCGTTACATATAAAGAAAGGGCAAAAAGATGGCATGACCAATGAATTAAGAAACCTAAGGAGTTCTCAGAAGGAGACAAAGTTCTACTGTACAACTCTCGTTTAAGGTTGTTTCCCGGGAAACTTAAATCTAGATGGTATGGACCTTTTACCGTGAAAAGCTCCTCTAAAACTGGCACTGTTGTGTTAATGGACAATGAGAGTAGAGAATTCACTGTGAATATACAACGCGTTAAGCATTATCAAGAACATGGTAATGAAATGATCAATGAGGAGGACATAACATTTGATGACGAGGTCACGTAATAGCCTGTGACCTTAAGTTTAGCTACAAGACTCCTAAATAAAGAAAAGCGCTTCTTGGGAGGCAACCCAAGTTTTATTTGTTTGATTGTTTGTTTGTTTGATTTTATTTATTTCCGTATGCATGTTTTACTTTTATTGTTTGTGGATCATGTTTCAAAATAAATTGTGAAAATGCTTTATTTTGTTTTTAACTTCGTCTTAATTACATATAAAGGTATTTTGCAAAAGATAAGTGTAAGGGAAATCCAAATTTGTTTATAAAGAACGAGATTGTGCATGAACCACAACAATATTAAATGAACATGTATATTAGTAATTGTTTGAGTCAAATGCTTGTATCGAGTCATAATGATGTTTTGCAGGATTTTCCAGGAATTAAGGCATAAGTTTTTCCAGAAATTTTCTGGAAACTTATCATGAGATTTCTACAGGTCACTTCTGACGGCGTCAGGACTAACACCTGACGGCGTCATGTTTAAAAGTCTGGAAATTTTGCGAGTTTTGTTTTTCTGCCGGAGTCATAAAAGTTTTTGTTAATTCTTTAGTTTTATAAACTCCAGGAAATCTGCAAACATTCATTCCACAAGCATTATATCCTTGTATTTATAGATTACCGCCGCTTTTACGCGAGGTTTACCTTGATTGTTTTCTCAGGTTTAATAGGTTATATTGGACAAGAAGATGATTTATATTTCGGGAGGGAAGCTTTCAACGTTCATTTTCTTGGAGGAAGATCTAACCTTGTTACCACATTATCCACACCGAACGAATCAGGGGAGTATTTGTTTTCATTCTTTTACCTGCACTACTTTTATATCCTTTAATTGAACATTGGGGACAATGTTCATCCTAAGTGTAAGGGGAGGGTAAATGATGATACCTTAGAGAATACAATCGCACTTGAGTTTGTTTGTTTGATAGTAGGTGTGTAATAAAACTAAGAGAAATACTTGTTAGGGCAATTTTAGCACCAAATTTAAATTTTTTTACAACATTTAGGAGTGAAGCTTTAGCCTTAACAAGCGTCTCATGGATAGGAGTTGTATGACTAGCACATAAACCGTACCATTCAGAAAAATTTTCCACCCAAATACATGAGGTTCGCCTTTAGATTTGATAGGAAAAGCATTCATTATTAGTGCTTATGAGTGTACCGGTAGTATTTAGATTCTAGAACTTGCGTTAGTGATGCATCCCGAGACCGCTAGTGAGACTACATTCGTGTAGTTAGGATTTACTACATGATAAGAGGCATTAGGATCACCCTTTTGTTTAAACCCGTATCATAATTACTTGACCATTTAAGTCAATGACCTTGACTAGTAAAGTCAGTTAATTTTTCCCACACCTTAGCGTTGTACTCATTTTTACTACAGGATACCCCTAGTACACCCCTCCGAGCCTATCTTTTTGGTTTCTAACTTTAAGCATTTTACTTAAAGAAAGAATTTGTTAACAATCCACCCAAATGTGCAACCAAATCGCCTTAGCCTTCCATGTATGCACTCATCTTTAGTGCATTATTGTTACATGTTTAAACCCTTAGTTAATTGTCTAATTGATTACATGGTTGCTAAGTCGAGTCATATCTTGTACATATTGTTTTGAGACGATTGAGACTCATGGGTAAAGTACTATAGCTATGGAGTAATGGGGAAAAACATCAATTATTAACTCCATATGTACGTTAATCTTAAAAAGTACTCCAAGTATTTTGATTATCTTAATTCGAGTCATTAGAATAGTTGATTGTAAAGTATGTAAGAGTTCAAGTGTAAGGGGAATGCAAATCCCCTATGATGTATTATTTTGGATGGTAGGGCAAGAGTGTATGAAAAAAAAAATAAAAAAAAATAAAAAAATCAAGAAAAAGAAAAAAAAAATAGAAAAAGAAAAGAGAGAAACATACGGACTACCATCCCGTTTCCTTCTTTGTTATTTTATGTTTTTATTAGATTTTCATTGGCTTAAGTCGAGTCGAGTCTTGGCTTAGCAACGCCACGTTGTACATGTAATTAACCAAGATGATTAACTCGCCACCAGTAAATATTGCCTTTATCCAATAAAACCGTGTTTATCATATCCCTACACCTAACGTTATAACCCTTTTTAAAGACCTCTTTGATAGTTTATCCTAGGTGCTTACGCCAAGTGGTGGAGGTTTGATCCTTTCCCAAGCCTATGGTAATCTATTTGCTATGACAGGTAGTGAGAGATGTTTTCCATTTCCATATTGTGATATATACCTTATTACACCCGAGAGATGTGAGTATCCAAACACTATTTGTGAGGTGCTAGTGTATAATTTTCGTGCTTGTTTTTGGTTGAAGTGGAACGATTATTTGTTGCAATTACTTTTATATTAGTGTTAAATGACCCCTAACTTGTATTTTGATTAGAATAAAAGCGCATTTGCTTGAGTACAAGCAAATCTCAAGTGTAAGGGTATTTGATGAAACAAAAAGTTTACCGCTTTTAGGGGGTCATTTAAGCCCAAATCCGAGATTATTTGATCAAATATCGCCCTAAATCGTTCCTTTTGTCATTTTAGGTACTTTTGGAGATAAATCTGGAAAAGGAAGCATTTTGGACGTTTTTGGAGCAAAAACGTGAAGAAAACGACAAAGTCTCAAATTCTTGCTGGGAACAGTACCTGACGGCGTCAAACATTGCTACATGACGGTGTCAAGCTTGACAAAAGAGGTAGATATGGCAAATACACATGACGGACCAGAACTATTTCAATGCAATTTGGCCTGACGACGTCACCAAGGCCGTCAGGGTCAGATTACACGTGATGGCCCAGAGTTAAAATTACACATAACGGCGTCAGAAGTGGATCTAGGCAATACGGATTTTATTTTGGTGGCGAGTTGACGGCGTCATAAGCTATAACGTGACGCCATCAGGATGCAAAATCTATATATACTTTTCTAATTTTCATTTATTAAGTGTGTGGAATATTAGGGGAACTTAGTAGGAACTTGTTGGTGCATAACCCTAGATGAATTTTCAGTGTTTTTCAAGGGTTCAACCCCTTGATTCATCCATGTTCAATTGAAGATAAGTTTTCCAATAATCATTCAATATGTTTATGTGTTGTTTGATTCTATCTTATGCTTATCTTTTTTTTAACAAGCTAGGCTAGGTTTTCTTCGTGTTTGCTTAGATGTAATGAAACCTAGATGTTGATTATTGGTTGGTTGTTCGTTTATAATTGTTGTGGATGAATGATTTCGATGTTAGGCTTAAGAAAACTGGCAGACTTCCAATTGGTAACTTGCTTGAACGTCTTAAGAAACATGATCGGAGGTGTACTATGATTTATTGGTTATATTTAATGCATAGGTAACTATTAGTGATACTATGTTAGGAGCTAGTAGTCGGCTCGACATAGAATGAAATAGAAGCCTATAGAGTTAGGGAAGATCGTACACGGCCCTACGAATAGTATTAAGGAATATAACCCATCATCCATGCAATTGTAACAAGCTAATCAACCGGTAAAAGATATATAGGGAGTAGTGAAATCTAAGTAAACACATTTTCTCTTATTATTGTTCACACCACATTTATATTAGTTTCATTTCATTTTATTTTGTTTTATTTCTTTTCGTAGTAATTTGGGTTAGTTGACTAGCAACTAATTCCGCCCAATCTTCCAAAACCAGAGATTTTTACTTGCTTTCATATAAAATATAAAAATACAAAAAGAATCATTCCTCACCTCTAGACCTAGTTTAGTAGAGTTTTAATCCTAGCAAACACTATTCCTAGAGTTGAACGATAAATCCCTCGGTACTTGTCACTATACTATACTACAACGATCAGGTACACTGCCTGGTGGGGATTGCAAGCTTCTCAAGATCCCTTGAGAGGTAAAACCTTGTGCCTCAACTAACGTTGAATGACCATCGATATTCAAGGTTTGAAATTGCAAATCATTCAAATTAGCATACAACGCGAGATCAGATGAGTTGTTTCCATGTATCACATCATCATCGTCTTCTACCACGATAACATCCCAGGTTGTGTTGTGATTCACATCTTGGACGACCTTCCAATGGAGTGGTCATCTGGCAGGATCTTCAAGGTAGAAGACTTGTTTTGCTTGTGTTGCGAGAATGTAAGGTTGATCTTCAAACGCTGTGCTACATGCCCAAATTTGTGTCATGTTGTTTCTAGTGTTATAACGTTCGACTCTACCTCATTTGGCTAAGTTGAACCACTTAACTCGAAACAACACAACTTTGAACTGGGTATAAGCAAACTCAATAATTTCTTCTAACTTACCATAATACATTTCTCCTTTCTTCTCACCAGGTGAACAAATTCCGCTATTTTGAGTTGTACGTTTTATATCGCGGCTATGTACGACAGACTTCACGCCGTTGACTACGCAAGAGTTGACTGAGATTGGGGTCGGTGATGGTGTACAAGATAAAGCGAATAAGTCGGGAGTACAAGTTCGGTCTTTGGCTACATAAAGCTTACGGATCTATGAAAAAAGATAGGAATAGATAGAGATGAGTAATAGTCGTTATTTATATATACATGGAAATACATGCAATAAGTTTACCTTCATCGCAAACCAGTCAGCAAATTCTTTCGACATGTCGCTATCAGGAAATTCCCTGAAAATGTTCATGATATTAGAATAAATCTAAAAGATAGCTTGGGAAAAAAGAAATTTCAAAATAAAAACATGTACCTCTCGAACTCGTTCATGTACGTGTCGATCTTAGGACTGTTGTGAAGTACAGACCATATCACTTTCTTCATTTCTTCAAGATCTTTTCGAATAATTGTCTGTTTACCAGACTTTTTACATAGTGATCAGAACACCTGGAAATCACTTGTTGGGCGAGGACAGTCTTGAGATGCAGTGGGACGATTAAATTTCATCCCAATTTCACCCCGAAAATAACGAGAACAAAAAGTTAATGCTTCGTCTACAACATAACCCTCCGGTATTGAACCTTCCGGCTTAGCTTTATTTTGTACATAGTTTTTTAGCTTCTTCATGTATCTTTCAAATGGATACATCCACCGGAATGAAACAAGCCCGCCTTCAAGAGCCTCTTCAAGTAAATGCATAACCAAGTGAATCATAATGTCGAAAAAAGCAGGAGGATATATTTGCTCGAGACTGCACAAAATATTGATCAACTGGTCTTTAGCTTTCACCATGTCATTCACCATCAAAGTTCGGGCGCAAATTTGCTTAAAGAATGAACAAAGCTCGATTAATGGTGCATAAGTCTGTGCGTCCAAGTATTGCTAAAGTCCATAAGGAAGTAACCATTGCATCATTATATGATAGTCATGCGACTTCATGATACGCGGGATTGCGCCCTCGCAATAGGTTTTACCTCTCAAGCGATCTTGAGAAGCTTACAATACCTGCCAGGTAGTGTACCTGATCGTTGTAGTATAGTATAGTGACAAGTACCGGGGGATTGATCGTTCAACTCAAAGAATAGTGTTTGCTAGGGTTAAAACTCTACTAAACTAGGTCTAGAGGTGAGGGATGATTCTGTTGAGGCAACATGATCAAGATCTCTTTATATTTTAATGATGACAAATAAACCATCGAAACACATAAAATAACAAACGTTAGCCAAAATTCCTCGTTTCACATGTCTGCTGCTGGCGCGCCACCCATGCGTCAACGCGTGGGTAACGCGCCAGGCGTCTGTGAAATTCGGGACGAATTTTGAAAGTCGGCTTTCCCCTTACCCGACAAATGTGGATCTTTCAATTCAGGTATGGATATATTATGTGCTTAATTGAGAACACTCGAAACGTGTTTTGGGATTAGAGAGATCCAACTTTTAAAGCACCCACTTACGGGAAAATGCCCACTCATGTTTTCTAACTATCGCCTCTAGCCAAGGATTTTCTAAACTTAGGGAGCTTATATATTTCACGTAACATCATGTGAAAGCATTCATATGCTCATATCCCGTGCTTACGTCTTCTCTAATTACGTAACGGGTTTACTCCCTTATTGGTCAAACTAAGTCAAAGGTCTCTTTGCGTAAACGCATCCTTTCCCACTTGGGTTATGCTTTACATTAAGGCAAAGCACTTAACTTGTTTGAACCAAGGTATTAGTTGAGAACGTCGAGTCGTGGAAAGTCACGAGATATGAAACTATGGATTCTCGATGTTGTGTTACTTGAACTAATAAGTAACTTATAATTTTCTCAACTTATAATTTTAATTGTCTAAACCTTTCTCTTAATGACAATTAGATTATTCCTTTCTCTTAATTAATTTTCTTAATCTTCTTCTTTACCAAATTACCACTTAACCCAAAACCATCAAACCCAATACCACCAAATCTCCCACAATCCTTCCCAAATATCCTTCTCCAACATTCCCTTACACCACTTACACAAAGTGTACTCTTGTCCCCTACACACTTTGATCTTAGCCATTCATTTCAAATTCAACTCATCTCAACCATCCATTTCCTTACAACATCACATCTCTTACACATCTCTTTTATTCCTTACACATCTTTAATCTCATCCATCCATTTCAAACCAAAACAATCTCAACCCTTGATCAAACCTTTCCCCCTAAGCAAAAAGGCTCCTTTGATCTCATCCATTCATTTCAAACCAAAATCATCTCAACCATTCAATCTCTTACAACACATCTCAACCATCTATTTCAAACCAAACTCATCTCAACCCTCCATTTACCCTTTCCCCCCAAGCAAAGGAATATACTTTTGGAATATTCCTTTCTTAACCCAACCATGGTTCATCTCACCCAACCATGGTTAGTTCTCAACACACAACCTTAACCCAACCTTGGTTAACCTAACCAACATACACCTTAACCCAACTATGGTTACCTCTCTACACCCAACCATGGTTAACTCTTAACCACACCAAGGATGGAACATTCCCTTGGATACACCCTTTAACCTAACCATGGTTTATTCTCAATACACTTCTCTCTAAACCTAACCATACCTAACCATGGTTAACCTCTATACCTTTAACCTAACCATAGTTACACCTTAATCGTTCCCTTGAGGAATATCCCATGGCATATTCTCTTCTCTATTATGCCATGTGAGGAATACCATTTCTACCCCTACCAAATTACCCTTTCTACTCTTCTACCCTTGGTATTTGGTTCTCTAATAAACACTTCACAAATGATTTTCCAAATTGGCTATTTGAATTGGTAAACCTTATATTGATTAATGTTAAGGTTTAGTGTGAAGTACAATTGGGGATTTAGCAAGGTAAGGCATTTATAATGCCAAACACCCAAAGCCTTGGGAATATTTTCCCTGGGTGTCTGGCGCGCCTCCCACGCGTCAACGCGTGGGTGACGCGCCGGCCTCGGTAAAATATTCCCATGTTGGGTTTTTGCCTATAAATACCATGCCTTGCCTCTTGTATTCCTCACCCCTTGCCATTCTTCTTTCTCTCTACATTTTTTCTCTCTACATTCTTTCTCTCTAATCTCTCTATCTCTAATCTTGTGTTCTTGATTTTCATATTAACATCTTTGAAAGAACACATCTTCTTTGCAAGGGAAGAATCACAAGAACCTAATCCACTCTTGTGATTGTGTCGAGGGACTTCTTATCTTTACCCTTTCTACTACAATCGAGTCTCTAGGTTAGGTTAGGGCTTGATTAAACAAACTTATATTCATTCATCTATTTGTTTGTAAGGGAAGTCTTGTGTCTTGGTGACCAAGCCTAGATCATTGGGGATCTAGTTGGGGTTTGATACTTCCGTGGGAAGTCTTGGTAGTGGTCTTGGTGACCCTTAGGTTAAGTCGAATTGCGAGATTCTTTAGGGTGGTTTCCGAGGGCGGAATATCGTGGGAGTAACTCCTTCTTTGTGAGCATCAATATTGTTGAATATTGGTGGAGTGAATTGTAACGGTTTGTAGTCCACCTAAAGGATTATACTAGTGAATAGTATCAGAGTCGCGGATTCGCAACTGGATGTACGGATGGTATAAACCCCCCATCCCGAACCAGTATATATCATTGTGTTCTTACTTGCTTTATATACTTTGGTTGTGTTAGTGGTTGTTGGATTATTTAACAACCACTTGGTGTTCTCTTTGGCTTAAAGTTTTTAAACATCTAAAAAGCCGAAGAAACCGTATTCACCCCCTCTACGGTTCTACAATTGGTATCAGAGCGGAATACTCAAGTTTTTGAGTGTTAAAGTCTTCCCGAGAAGTCGCTTTAAGTCAAAAACTTCTTTCCCAAAAATCTAAAATCCTAACTAAGATTTTTGGTAAAGTTGAGTATAGATCCATGGCTCATGAGAACTATAGAGAGGGACGTTCTATGGAAAGACCACCTTTGTTTGAATACAAAGGATTCCGCTTGTGGAAAATCCTATTTGAGACCTATGTTAGGTCTAAAGATTATGACTTATGGTATATCTTCCAAAATGGCGATTTTGATGAAAAGAAGATGGTAGACAAGAATGATCAAGCCAAAATGATGATATATGATGCCTTACCTCAAGAGGAGCTTGAGAGGGTGTGCATGTGCAAGACCGCAAAGGAGATTTGGGACTTACTCCTTTTTGCTCATCATGATACCACACAAGTCAAGAATTGGGAACTTGAAGAAGTAGAAGAAAAAGCCATTGCATCCACTATGGCATCAAGTACATATGACGAAAAAGGAGATTACAAAAATCAAGAAAGGGCACTCGTTGAAGTGGTTTGGAGCGACGATGAAGATGTCAATCAAGCAAACAAGGAAGCAACATGTCTTATGGCGGTTGTGTTAGTGGTTGTTGGATTATTGAACAACCACTTGGTGTTCTCTTTGGCTTAAAGTTTTTAAACATCTAAAAAGCCGAAGAAACCGTATTCACCCCCTCTACGGTTCTACAGATTCTTTTTGTATTTTTATATTTTATGGAAAGCGAGTAAAAATCTCGGTTTTGGAAGGATTGGGCGGAATCAGTTGCTAGTCAACTAACCCAAATTACTACAAATACAAATAAAAAAAATAAAATGAAATGAATCTATGATGAGTGTCTAAATACTCATCATTTTATACCAATCTGAGCTGCCAAAACATCCAAAAACACTCAAATATGCATCATAATACTGAAAATATCTCATAAATGTGTTTTATATGTTTCAGATGCAAAATGATCAAAAACAGATGAAAAACGTACAAAGTTTGCATAATTGGCAGTTTTAGTCCCTCAAGTTTCAAAAGTTGTCAAAACTAGTCCCTGGTTATTCTTAAACATGCAAAAGTCACCAAAGGTCCTTTTTGAATCAAAAATTACATATTTAGTCCATTGGTGCAAAGTTTCACAAAATTACATGTTTGGTCCCTGGAGTTTACAAAGTTGACAGATTTAGTCCCTGGTAATTCAAAACATGTTAAATATAATCAAAGGTCCTTTGGGATTCACAAGTTGTCAAAATAAGTCCTTTAAAGTAAAAATTGCAAAATTACAACTTTAGTCCCCCAAGTTTCAAAAATGTCAAAATTAGTCCTCGGGTTTCAAAAATGAAAAATTAATAAATTCAAACCTTGTACTATTCTTAAATGGCATAATTGGTCCTTTTGATACCTTGTGGAAAGTTACATGTTCAGTCCCCATAAAATCCAAAATTACATTTTAGGTCCTTGGGCTTTTACCCCTTAAAACCAACCGGACCCTAAACTATTATAACCCTAAACCTTAAATAAATAAACCCAATCCAAACACCAGCCCACCCTTATATCCCCTTCGCCCAACCAAAAGCCCACCCAAACTTAAAATAATAAAGCCGGGCATATACCACTTCTAATGTTCTCCTTCCTCACCCCAAACTGCAACTCCAAACCACCAATAACCCACAGTTTTCATCACCACCTCATCACCCAATTGTCTACTCACTCTCCTCCACCTCCACAACCTCCCAAGAGGCATTTAATGCCTGAAAACCTGCTCCACGCTACCCCTTGGATATTTTGGCTCCAAAAGCAATTTTGATGGCTCAGATTAATCAGACCAATCCAATGGTCCATAGGTGATGGGATTTATTCAGAGGGACACCTGGAACCTAAAATATCTCTATAAGAAGAAAGAGAAGGAGCAGAGAGGAGGTAGTAGTTAATTAATGTAGGAGTAGTGTCGTAGTTAGTGAAAATTCATAATTAGTTGTAATTCTTACTTTTAAAAGCTTGTATTCTGTTGTTTTAATGTAATTCGAACTCATTTCAATCTCAATTTCAAGTTTACTTGTGATTCTCAGTTTATGCAAATTTTCCTTCAAAATCTCATGTTCACTTAATGTTGTTTGTAGTTGATGTTAAGGACTCTTAAGCTAATATAAGCTCCTGACAAAAGCTTCTGTAAGCTTTAGAAACTTTAAAATCCAGTATAGTGTTATCATTCAAAAATTCAAGAAAATACAAAGAAAATAGAAAATAAATTAAAAATCAATAGTGAAGGTGATGCAAGCATTGAGCAGGGTAGATTCTGGATTGCCCTGGTTTAGAAGCTTTGTGGAAAGCTATTAAGAGTGTTCTTTAGTCCTTGGTTTCATGTTTGCTGCTTGAAAGAATTTGTAAGCATTTCTCCATAATTTGGCATATCTACTGTATTCCATCTTATAAATCTTAATATCTGTGTTTTTGTGATTATTTGGTGTTTACTATTGATAATATAGTTTAAAATTGTATGCTTGTTTGTTAAATTTCAAAGTTGCTTGAAATTCCATTTTTATGTGAAAATGGTAATTTGGTGATTCATGTGTAATTGTTGTTATAAGTATTGTTTTTCTGTCCATTTATACTTAGAATATCATATTATGGTCTCTAAATTCCATTTCATGGTTTAATTTCTCAAATGGCCCCATGAATCTTCATATCAGAGGGTGTTTAGACTAGACTGTATTGATCACTGTGGTTGGTCTCTGTGTTTAAGGCTTGTTTATGTGACTCACTTAGTGTCTAAACATACCAAATCAAGCATAAAATCAGTCACTCATAGACAAAAAGTCAAAATCACACTTTTGTTTCAATTTTTCTTTCACTGTTAGGAGTTTAGGTTGCTTAATCACTCAAATCTGTTCCATAGTTGTTAAGTTAGATTAATTAAGTATTATTATACCTTATTAATTCATATTCAGTCACTAGGATAAGATCAAAAGTCACATAACTCAACTTTAGTGTTTAATCTAAAAAGTCAAATTTTCCTTGTGCAGAAAAATCCAAAAATTCCAATATTTATTGTGAATTTTGTGTAGCTTTTTAGGACTTGAGCTTTTTACACTTTGTTCTCCCCCACCTTAGCTTTAGGAATCAAGCTTCACTTGATTTTTGTGATTTTTTGTGTGGGCCCCACTCACCCCTAAAAACAGCTGCAGGGCAAACCCCTGCCCTGTGCATCAGCAGACCCAACCATCACCGTGGTGGTGGTTTCTGGCCACCTCAGTGGTCCCACAGACCCACATTTGGCTTCTCACAACCCCCCTCCTACCAGGCTTCAAAAGTTGACCCTTTGTTTGACCTAGGGACCAGTGAACCCCACTTGGAATTGCCCTCAAACTTTGTCATACTTCTGTCTCAGAATCCAAATAAGCAATTGCTTATTCAGGTCTTGTGGCTTATTTATAGAGCTTATTTGTGTGAATCTAGTTTAAAATTGTTCATATAACTCAAAGGAACCAAACTTAACCACTGTGGACCCCACATAAGCTAATTTGAGCTTATTTTCTTAAAAAGTCAACAAAAGTCAAACTGTTGAGCTTATTTGGATGCACAGTGCTTATTTTTGATTTCCCAATTAGTTGTTTTTGCAAAAGTTTCATATTTTAAGTAGTTTAGTAGTTTTGTAAAAGAAAATTCAGAAAAAGCCAAATTTAAAAATAGTGATAGCTTTTATTTAAGCCAATTGGCTTATTTTCAGCTTATTTAATAAGCAATTTTCATTTTTATATTTTTCCTAGGCTTCTTATAGTTAAAAATAATTTTGCTAATTTTTTCAGATTTTTCTTTTGTCATTTAGTACTTTTCTTAATTTAATTTAGTTTTTAATAAATTAAATAATTAGTTAATAATTAATAATAATTATATAAAAAGTGTAAGAAATATATTTTCTGGTTTAAAATTAGTTTTATATTATTTTAGATTTTTCCAAAATTAATTTTCATATTTTTAGTGTAAAATCATAATTATTTGTATTTTAGGATAATTTTAATAATTAATAAGTAATTAATAAATAGTTTTTTAATTAATAATAATTATATAAATAGTGTAAAAATTAATTTTAAATTTCTAATAATTTTCTTATATCATTAGGATTCCAAAAATATAATTTTCACAATTGTGGGAGTTATATTTGACAGAATTCACTTTTTATTTTGTACGTTGACGTTTATTTAAACGTAAACGTACGCGTTTTAGAGTTTTAGGTTTTCTTAAACGTTCAAATAAATTTGTAATTATAAGAAAACATTTTAAGTTTGCTTAATTTGCATTTAAGCCCCTAAGGCATGCAAACTCCTACTATAGTTAAAATCGTTTTATTTCGTACGTTTACGTAGAATTAAATTAAACCTACGCGTTTTTAGGTTTTAAACGTTTCTAGGTTATTAGGTTTACGTAATCATTCCCCTAGCCTATTTAGGCTATTTTGTTTTATAAAACCTTAGTGTAATCACTCACTCACACTTATACTTTTCCTGTTCATAATCACCTGATACCAGATTCGTTTTAATACCATTGCACGCCTCGTTGGGACATAACGACCCAGGGAAGCACTATATTCCACGGAGAGCATTGGCCTTAAGCTGTTTGACTATTACGGTTGACCAGTCACAAGTGGTTGACTTTAGACAGACCGTTTAGGGCCGATCAAAATTTGGCGCCGCTGCCGGGGAGGCTGTGCTGCGTATCGAAACGATTTTAAGTATCTGTGATTGTTGAATATACATCCGTTGTATATTTATCCATCTTTGTTCATATTTTCTTATTATTATAATATAAAAACAAAACAGTTCCCGAAAACATTTTAAAATTAGTTTTCAACGAACACAAAAACCCAAAAAGATTTTCTTTCTTATTATTATTATAAAATATTTATCAAAAACCTCAAAAATATCTATCTTTACCCTCTCACACCTTTGATTCTTCCTATGTCGTATCCACACCATTATGGTTGCCAATGGTGTGGTGGTCCTCATAATGGTGGGAATTGTCCCGGCTGTAGCATGGTAGAGTCAGGAGATGGGTCTGTCTATAACCAAGCTCCCTATCCTTACCATGACACATCTGATTCATCCTACCAGCCGCCACATCATGAGATACTGACATATCTGTGTGAGTTTTGTGGAGGCCCTCACCAAGGATTTGAGTGTCAACCCAGAAACACGTTTGTCTATGAACAGTTTTTCGGTGATGCTCAGAACTTTGGTTATGACCAATACCCATATGATTCACCAGTCCAGACTCAACAGTTTTACTGTTGTGATTACTGTGGAGGTCCACACTTCAGCTCAGATTGTCAAACGGGGAATCCATATCCTTGTGACAATTTTGACACACCTTATTATGACCAACCTCCACAGTACCAAATGAATCAAGCAATTCTTCCAGAAATGCAAAATGTACTGGAATTACATAATGAGCTTAAGGGTTTAGTTAAAGACTTTGACCAAAAAGACACTCATCAAAAATCCATGGAAGAATTGCTAGCTGAAGAGCAGGCTGCTAGAATAAATTCCCAAGATGCCTATGAAAAATCTGTTAGGGAATCAATTGCAAAAGAAAAAGCAGCCAAATCTAGCTCTCAGTTCTGTTTTATTCCTGATGACAGTGATGATGAAGATACCTTTGATATTCTTCAATTTTATAAAACTTCATCAAGTTCATCAGTTGATATCCCAGCAGTTGAGATTCCATCTCAAACAACTGCTATCACACCCGAGGTTCCCACTCACTCTCTGAGCATGGGGGACGAGCATCTTAACACTGTTCCTAAAAAGGAATCGGACGAATTCATAAAGTCTAGTGTTGAGAACCTTGTCCCAATCCCAAGAGAGTCACAGGGAATTCTTGAGCATATGTGTGATCTACCTTCCCCTGAGTGGTCGAAAGATCATTTTGAGACTCTCTCCGATTCTAGCAATGATTGTATATCTTATAGAGAGATTGAGTATGTTGAGGCATCACTGCCTCATTCTGATGTTGACCTTCTCCTTGAGGAGTTCACAGATGAACTCACTCACATCATTCCACTTCCATCTGGAAGTGATGATGGTCTCCTTGATTTTGAAGATGATCTAGGAGAAATTGAAAGTCTCTTACATCACGATCCGCCACTCACTTCTGATCCCAGCAATCCAATAGAGAATGATAACCACCTTGTTCCTGAAGCATTCAAAACTACTATCACCAATCCTCTATTTGAATTTGAATCTGAATTCACTTTGATTTCTGATAATCAAATCTTTGATATTCAGAACGAGGATTGTGATGAGTCCACAGAGGAACAAGAGTTCACAGATTTACATCTTGTGAATGATTCTCTTTACGAGGAGTTCTCTTTTGAACTCACTCATATCATATCTCCACCGGAGTATGATAATTTCTATTTCAATCTAGACACACCCGGGATATGTCTAGATCACATGAGCTTAAATTATGAGGTTCATGATGATGAATCTATAAACCCTCCTGATGATGAAGAGTTAGTCATGATATTTATCATGATTTTCTTTCTCTTTTTCATTTATCCCGAGGCTTCTCCTGTTCTTCACTCCTTCGGGAATGAGGACACTATCTTTGACCCCGGCATTTTCATGTATCATTTGTAAGCCGGGTGTCTATACTTATCTCATCGATGTGGAACTTTCACATGCTTCAATGTTTATCCAAACCTCTTGAATGAAAGTCCGATGGAGATTACCTCATCCACATGATACTTCCCCATGAACAAATGAATTCGGGGTCGAGTCAAGCTAGCGACTCGGTAATCAAAAACAGTAGCATGCATTAGGGTTTTTCAACCCTAAGTGTGGGGGAGTTACTAACCCACATGTTGTATATATGTATATATCCTTCAAAAAAAATGTGTGTACATAAACTTAAATAAAGGCTATGAGTATTTTCTTTCTTACGTTCTAAGTGTTGGTTTAACACCCGGTACTTTGAATATTGAGGACAATATTCAGTTCTATGTGTGTGTGTGTGGGGGGGGGGGGGGGGGGGGGGAATTCGTTAGTCTAACGAATTTAAACACATGTTCCATCAAGCACCCCCATTTTAGCCCAAATTTTAAAAAAAAATTCTCACTTGGAACGCAATAAATGGTTATCAGTCCACCATGTCTAACCCACATAAGGATCGGCTAATCCGAGAGCAAACGACTCTTGGTAAAGATGTCTCAAATCCGTTCATGGCTTGCAATTTGCCCAAAATTGTATGGTGCTCAACTCACCATATCCAAAAAAGTTAAGAGTTGGCTAGCCCGCAAGGTTATGGCTTGTGGTAAAGGCAGTGGAAACCCATAATTGGTAATCAGCTCACCAAGATGATTAATACATCAAGAGTTGGCTAGTCCAGAAGCAAACGGCTTTTGGTAAAGACAAATCAAATCCGTTGACAGCTTATGATTTGCTCAAAATCATTTGGTTATCGGTGTACCAAAGTTCTTACTTGAACTAAATCATTTGGCTACTCTAGAAGTAATGGCTTTTGGTAAAGAGATAAAATCCATTAAGTTTTCTCAAAAGATTGCGAAGGACTAGCAATAGTTTAGTGTGGGGGATTGATGAGTGTCTAAATACTCATCATTTTATATCAATCTGAGCTGCCAAAACATCCAAAAATACTCAAATATGCATCATAATACTGAAAATATCTCATAAATGTGTTTTATATGTTTCAGATGCAAAATGATCAAAAACAGATGAAAAACGTACAAAGTTTGCATAATTGGCAGTTTTAGTCCCTCAAGTTTCAAAAGTTGTCAAAACTAGTCCCTGGTTATTCTTAAACATGCAAAAGTCACCAAAGGTCCTTTTTGAATCAAAAATTACATATTTAGTCCATTGGTGCAAAGTTTCACAAAATTACATGTTTGGTCCCTGGAGTTTACAAAGTTGACAGATTTAGTCCCTGGTAATTCAAAACATGTTAAATATAATCAAAGGTCCTTGGGGATTCACAAGTTGTCAAAATAAGTCCTTTAAAGTAAAAATTGCAAAATTACAACTTTAGTCCCCCAAGTTTCAAAAATGTCAAAATTAGTCCTCGGGTTTTAAAAATGAAAAATTAATAAATTCAAACCTTGTACTATTCTTAAATGGCATAATTGGTCCTTTTGATACCTTGTGGAAAGTTACATGTTCAGTCCCCATAAAATCCAAAATTACATTTTAGGTCCTTGGGCTTTTACCCCTTAAAACCAACCGGACCCTAAACTATTATAACCCTAAACCTTAAATAAATAAACCCAATCCAAACACCAGCCCACCCTTATATCCATTTGGCCCAACCAAAAGCCCAACCAAATTTAAAATAATAAAACCGGGCATATACCACTTCTACTGTTCTCCTTCCTCACCCCAAACAGCAACTCCAAACCACCAATCACCCACAGTTTTCATCACCACCTCATCACCCAGCTGTCTACCCACTCTCCTCCACATCCACAACCTCCCAAGAGGCATTTAATGCCTGAAAACCTGCTCCACGCTACCCCTTGGATATTTTGGCGCCAAAAGCAATTTTGATGGCTCAGATTAATCAGACCAATCCAATGGTCCACAGGTGATGGGATTCATTCAGAGGGACACCTGGAACCTAAAATATCTCTATAAGAAGAAAGAGAAGGAGCAGAGAGGAGGTAGTAGTTAATTAATGTAGGAGTAGTGTCGTAGTTAGTGAAAATTCATAATTAGTTGTAATTCTTACTTTTAAAAGCTTGTATTCTGTTGTTTTAATGTAATTCGAACTCATTTCAATCTCAATTTCAAGTTTACTTGTGATTCTCAGTTTATGCAAATTTTCCTTCAAAATCTCATGTTCACTTAATGTTGTTTGTAGTTGATGTTAAGGACTCTTAAGCTAATATACGCTCCTGACAAAAGCTTCTGTAAGCTTTAGAAACTTTAAAATCCAGTGTAGTGTTATCATTCAAAACTTCAAGAAAATACAAAGAAAATAGAAAATAAATTAAAAATCAATAGTGAAGGTGATGCAAGCATTGAGCAGGGTAGATTCTGGATTGCCCTGGTTTAGAAGCTTTGTGGAAAGCTATTAAGAGTGTTCTTTAGTCCTTGGTTTCATGTTTGCTGCTTGAAAGAATTTGTAAGCATTTCTCCATAATTTGGCATATCTACTGTATTCCATCTTATAAATCTTAATATCTGTGTTTTTGTGATTATTTGGTGTTTACTATTGATAATATAGTTTAAAATTGTATGCTTGTTTGTTAAATTTCAAAGTTGCTTGAAATTCCATTTTTATGTGAAAATGGTAATTTGGTGATTCATGTGTAATTGTTGTTATAAGTATTGTTTTTCTGTCCATTTATACTTAGAATATCATATTATGGTCTCTGGATTCCATTTCATGGTTTAATTTCTCAAATGGCCCAATGAATCTTCATATCAGTTAGTATAAGAGGGTGTTTGGATTAGACTGTATTGATCACTGTGGTTGGTCTCAGTGTTTAAGGCTTGTTTATGTGACTCACTTAGTGTCTAAACATACCAAATCAAGCATAAAATCTGTCACTCATAGACAAAAAGTCAAAATCACACTTTTGTTTCAATTTTTCTTTCACTGTTAGGAGTTTAGGTTGCTTAATCACTCAAATCTGTTCCATAGTTGTTAAGTTAGCTTAATTAAGTATTATTATACCTTATTACTTCATATTCAGTCACTAGGATAAGATCAAAAGTCACATAAGTCAACTTTAGTGTTTAATCTAAAAAGTCAAATTTTCCTTGTGCAGAAAAATCCAAAAATTCCAAGATTTATTGTGAATTTTGTGTAGCTTTTTAGGACTTGAGCGTTTTACACTTTGTTCTCCCCCACCTTAGCTTTAGGAATCAAGCTTCACTTGATTTTTGTGATTTTTTTTGTGGGCCCCACTCACCCCTAAAAACAGCTGCAGGGCAAACCCCTGCCCTGTGCATCAGTAGACCCAACCATCACCACCACTTTGGTGGTGGTTTCTGGCCACCTCAGTGGTCCCACAGACCCACATTTGGCTTCTCACAACCCCCCTCCTACCAGGCTTCAAAAGTTGATCCTTTGTTTGACCTAGGGACCAGTGGACCCCACTTGGAATTGCTCTCAAACTTTGTCCTACTTCTGTCTCAGAATCCAAATAAGCAATCGCATATTCAGGTCTTGTGGCTTATTTATAGAGCTTATTTGTGTGAATCTAGTTTAAAATTGTTCATATAACTCAGAGGAACCAAACTTAACCACTATGGACCCCACATAAGCTAATTTGAGCTTATTTCCTTAAAAAGTCAACAAAAGTCAAACTATTGAGCTTATTTGGATGCACAACGCTTATTTTTGATTTCCCAATTAGTTGTTTTTACAAAAGTTTCATATTTTAAATGGTTTAGTAGTTTTGTAAAAGAAAATTCAGAAAAAGCCAAATTTAAAAATAGTGATAGCTTCTATTTAAGCCAATTGGCTTATTTTCAGCTTATTTAATAAGCAATTTTCATTTTAATATTTTTCCTAGGCTTCTTATAGTTAAAAATAATTTTGGTAATTTTTTCAGATTTTTCTTTTGTCATTTAGTACTTTTCTTAATTTAATTTAGTTTTTAATAAATTAAATTATTAGTTAATAATTAATAATAATTATATAAAAAGTGTAAAAAATATATTTTCTGTTTTAAAATTAGTTTTATATTATTTTAGATTTTTCCAAAATTAATTTTCATATTTTTAGTGTAAAATCATAATTATTTGTATTTTAGGATAATTTTAATAATTAATAAATAGTTTTTTAATTAATAATAATTATATAAATAGTGTAAAAATTAATTTTAAATTTCCAATAATTTTCTTATATCATTAGTATTCCAAAAATATAATTTTCACATTTGTGGGAGTTATATTTGACAGAATTCACTTTTTATTTTGTACGTTGACGTTTATTTAAACGTAAACGTACGCGTTTTAGAGTTTTAGGTTTTCTTAAACGTTTAAATAAATTTGTAATTATAAGTAAATATTTTAAGTTTGCTTAATTTGCATTTAAGCCCCTAAGGCATGCAAACTCCTACTATAGTTAAAATCGTTTTGTTTCGTACGTTTACGTAGAATTAAATTAAACATACGCGTTTTTAGGTTTTAAACATTTCTAGGTTATTAGGTTTACGTAATCATTCCCCTAGCGTATTTAGGCTATTTTGTTTTATAAAACCTTAGTGTAATCACTCACTCACACTTATACCTTTTCCTGTTCATAATCACCTGATACCAGATTCGTTTTAATACCATTGCACGCCTCGTTGGGACATAACGACCCGGGGAAACACTATATTCCACGGAGAGCATTGGCCTTAAGCTGTTTGACTATTACGGTTGACCATTCACCAGTGGTTGACTTTAGTCTGACGTTTCGGGGCCGATCAATCTAAGATAATTGTTTTGGTGGAAACAATAATAAGAGAAAATGTGTTTACTTAGATTTCACTACTCCCTATATATCTTTTACCGGTTGATTAGCTTGTTACAATTGCATGGATGACGGGTTATATTCCTTAATACTAGTCGTAGGGCCGTGTACGATCTTCCCAAACTCTATAAGCTTCTACTTCATTCTATATCGAGCCGACTACTAGCTCCTAACATAGTATCACTAGTAGTTACCTATGCATTAAATATAACCAATATATCGTAGTACACCTCCGATCATGTTTCTTAAGACGTTCAAGCAAGTTACCAATTGGAAGTCTGCCAGTTTTCTTAAGCCTAACATCGAAATCATTCATCCACAACAATTATAAACAAACAACCAACCAATAATCAACATCTAGGTTTCATTACATCTAAGCAAACACGAAGAAAACCTAGCCTAGCATGTTAAAGAGAAGACAAGCATAAGATAGAATCAATCAACACATAGACATATTGAATGATTATTGAAAAACTTATCTTCAATTGAACATGGATGAATCAAGGGGTTGAACCAATGAAAATACTGAAAATTCGTCTAGAGTTGTGCACCAAAAAGTTCCTACTAAGTTCCACATTAATGAATGAAAATTAGAAAAGTATATATAGATTTTGCATCCTGACGGCGTCATGTTATAGCTTGTGACGCCGTCAACTCACCGCCAAGATAAAATTCGTATTGCCTAGATACACTTCTGACGCCGTCATGTGTAATTTTACTCTGGGCCGTCACATGTATTTTGACCCTGACGGCCTTGGTGACGCCGTCAGGCCAAATTGCCTTTAAATTGTTCTGGGTCATCACGTGTAACTTGAATTATCCATCTCTTTGTCAAAGGGTGACGCCGTCATGTAGCAATGCTTGACGCCGTCAAGTACTGTTACCAGCAAGAATTTGAGACTTTGTCGTTTTCTTCACTTTTTCGCTCAAAAAACGTCCAAAATGCTTCCTTTTCCAGATTTCACTCCAAAAGTACCTAAAATGACAAAATGAACGATTTAGGGCAATATTTGATCAAATAATCTCGAATTTGGGCTTAAATGACTCCCTAAAAGCGGTACACTTTTCGTCTCATCAAATACCCTTACACTTGAGATTTGCTTGTCCTCAAGCAAATGCGCTTTTATTCTAATCAAAATACAAGTTAGGGGTCATTTAACACTAATATAAAAGTAATTACAACAAATAATTGTACCACTTCAACCAAGAACAAGCACGGAAATTATACACTAGCACCTCACAAATAGTGTTTGGATACTCACATCTCTCGGGTGCAATAAAGTATATATCACAATATGGAAATGGAAAACATCTCTCACTACCTGTCATAGCACAAAGATTACCATAGGCTTGGGAAAGGATCAAACCTCCACCACTTGGCGTAAGCACCTAGGATAAACTATCAAAGAGGTCTTTTAAAAGGGTTATAACGTTATGTGTAGGGATATGATAAACACAGTTTTGTTGGATAAAGGCAATATTTACTAGTGGTGAGTTAATAATCTTGGTTAGTTACATGAACAATGTGGCGTTGCTAAGCCAAGACTCGACTCGACTTAAGCTAATGAAAATCTAATATAAACATAAAATAACATAGAAGGAAACGGGATGGTAGTCCGTATGTTTTTTTTTTTTTTTTTTTTTTTTTTTTTTTTTTTTTTTTTGCATGCATACACTCTTGCCCTACCATCCAAAATAATACATCATAGGGAATTTGCATTCCCCTTACACTTGAACTTTTACATACTTTACAATAAACTATACTAATGACTCGAATTAAGATAATCAAAACACTTGGAGAACTTTTTAAGATTAACGTACATATGGGGGTAATAAATGATGTTCTTCCCTATTACTCCATAACAATAGTACTTTACCCATGAGTCCCAATCGTCCCAAAACAATATGTACAAGATATGACTCGACTTAGCAACCATGTAACCAATTAGACAATTAACAAAGGGTTTAAATAAATAACAATAATGCACTAAAGATGAGTGCATACACGAAAGGCTAAGGTGATTTTGTTGCACATTTTGGTGGATTGTTAACAAATTTTATCTTTAAGTAAAATGCTTAAAGTTAGAAACGAAAAAGATAGGCTCGGAGGGGTGTACTAGGGGTATTGTGTACTAAAAATGAGTACATCGCAAAGGTGTGGGAAAAATTAGTTGACTTTGCTAGTCAAGTAATTATGACTTCATTGGTCAAGTAATTATGATACGGGTTTAAACACAAGGGTGATCCTAATGCCTCTTATCATGTAGCAAATCCTAACTACAAGAACGTAGTCTCACTAGCGATCTCGAGATGCATCACTAACTCAAGTTCTAGAATCTAAATACTACCGGTACACTCTTAAGCACTAATAATGAATGCTTTTCCTAACAAACGTAAAGGCGAACCACACATATTTGGGTGAATTTTTTTTTGAGTGGTACGGTTTTTGTGCTAGTCATACAACTCCTATCCATGAGACGCTTATTAAGGCTAAAGCTTCACTCCTAAATGTTGTAAAAAAATTTAAATTTGGCGCTAAAATTGCCCTAACAAGTATTTCTCTTAGTTTTATTACACACCTACTATCAAACAAACAAGTGCAATTGTATTCTCTAAGGTATCATCATTTACCCTCCCCTTACACTTAGGATGAACATTGTCCCCAATGTTCAATTAAAGGATGTAAAAGTAATGTAGGTAAAAGAATGAAAACAAATACTCCCCTGATTCGTTCGGTGTGGATAATGATTCAACAAGGTTAAGTCTTCCTCCAAGAAAATAAACGTTGAAAGCTTCCCTCCAGAAATATAAATCACCTTCTTGTCCAATATAACCTGTTAAACCTGAGAAAACAATCAAGGCAAACCTCGCGTAAAATAGGCAACAATCTATAAATACAAGGATATAATGCTTGTGGAATGACTGTTTGCAGATTTCTTGGAGTTTATAAAACTAAAGAATTAACAAAAACTTTAAGACTCCGGTATAAACAAAACTTGCAAAATTTTTCAGAATTTTTATACCTGACGCCATCAGGTTATAACCCCTGACGTCGTCAGAATGCTCCTGCAGAAATCTCATGTTAAGTTTCCGGAAAATTTCTGGAAAAACTTATGCCTTAATTCCTAGAAAATCCTGCAAAACATCATTATGACTCGATACAAGTATTTGACTCAAACAATTACTAATATACATGTTCATTTAATATTGTTGTGGTTCATGCACAATCTCGTTTTTAGAAACAAATTTGGATCTCCCTTATACTTATCTTTTGCAAAATACCTTTATATGTAATTAAGACGAAGTTAAAAACAAAATAAAGCATTTTCACAATTTACTTTGAAACATGATCCACCAACAATAAAAATAAAACACGCATACGGAAACAAATAAAATCAAACAAACAAACAATCAAACAAATAAAACTTGGGTTGCCTCCCAAGAAGCGCTTTTCTTTATTTACGAGTCTTGTAGCTAGACTCAAGGTCACGGGCTATTACGTGACCTCGTCATTGGTCACATTCTCTAGGTCATCCTCAATCTTAGTTTTGTACTCCGGACCTAGTTGCAAGCATTCCTTGTACAGATCAAATATTCTATTCATAACATAGTCTACTCCTCTACGTCTATCCTCATCATTCCTATAGTAGACCGCTTGCTTGTGTTCCTTTTCAAGGTTTGATAAAAGGCGGAATTGTTCAATCTTATAGGGCATTTGGTAAGCTATCTCATCGTTCTCATCCTTGAATCTAACTATCCCTAGAAATGGGTCATGATTCATCTTAGAGGCCTCAACAAATGGCTTTCCGAACACTACTTGACTTAAGCAACCATCTATTACCAGACGAATATCTTCTACAATCACAAAGTCGGTAACGTATGTAAAGTTTCCTACGAAAACGTGCAATCTTTTTACTCTTCCCACAAAGTTACTCATCCAACCCGTGTTGGGAAATATCCTAGGTCTAAGTTGCTTCTTCATTACCCAATTGTAATGGATCTTAGTCATAATATTTATGGGAGATCTAAGGTCGATGTAGGCTTTCCACACATGCACGTGCCCAATGTTGCATGGTATGCTGATGTTAGAAGGATCACCCGTTTTGATGATTGGTGAACCAAGGATGTAAGGTGTCTCGGGGTCATCAAATAGATTCTTATGATATTCCCGTTCCTCCTTTTTATCCTCAACTTCCTATCAAAGTAATCCTCTACATTTTCTACTTCCTTTAACTTCTCTTCCTTTTTATCCTCAACTTCCTTAACCTCATCCTTAGGTTCAATTTCTATTCCAACTTCATCCTTATCACTTTCTTCCCTATTCTTATCAATTGGCTTAATGGTGACAACATTGACAAAGTGGACGTGTTTGGATGATGAGGGGTCCTTAATTTGGGTTCCGCTACTAGTGTCCCTAGTGTCCTTCCTAGGTGTAGTTAGCACTTGGTTGTTGAGGGCTTTCAACAAGTTGTCGATTTTATTGGTCATCTTCGTTTGTTGTTGATTGAATTCGGATTCAAACTTTGCTATGCGAGCTTCTTGAGATGCCATAAACTTAGACATCAATCCTTCAAGATTATTGGTACTACCATAGTTATTGGAAGGATTGTTGTTAAAAGTACGGTTAGAAGGTGGACCGTTTGGTTGGTAACGATTAGGTGGATTGGAAGAATTGTTTTGGGGCATGTTTTGGTTTTGTTTCCACCTAAGGTTCGGGTGATTTTTCCAAGAAGGATTGTATGAATCACCTTAAGGGTTTGGCTCGGGTTTGAAAGTGTAACACTTATATCCTGCTCCGTCGGTACGGGAGGATGCGTAATCCGCAAAAGCTTGTTCGGGGAGTTCCATGCAATCACGAGTGTCGTGGGGACCACTACATAATTCGCATGAAGAAGTGATTTTGTTCACTTGGCTTGAAGGTTTAGGAGCTTCGTAGGATTTCATGAGAAACTTGACTTGGTCTTCAAGTTCCATGATCCTACGGTCGGGAGTGCTTGAATTGTTCGAAGGCAAAGATATTGCCTTGACCGTTTTGTTCAAATCACGGGGATCATTCCAACTTTCGTTGTCATAGAGAGCAAGATCTTCTATGATATGGTCAATGGTTCGCCTTGTGGAGAGATTGATATGGTCATAGAAAATTTGGACTTGGAGCCAAAGATCTATGCCATGATGAGGGACTTTTTGGAGTAAGTCCTTGAAACGAGTCCATGCTTCATAGAGAGTTTCACCTTGACGTTGTTGGAACATCAAGATGTCATTTCTAAGCTTGGTAGTTCTCCCCGGTGGGAAAAATTGAGCAAGGAAACGAGTGGTGAGATCATCCCAAGAGGTGATGGATCCCGCGGGTAAACGCTCAAGCCATTGACTAGCTTGGTCACGTAGAGAGAATTGGAAGAGACGCAATCGGGTCGTCTCTCGAGTTTCAACATCAAGGTCTATGGAATCAACAATTTTGAGGAAATACTTGAGATGTTGATTAGAATCTTCGGAACAAAGTCCATGTAATTCACATCCGCTTTGCACCAACCGGATGGTGTCGGATCGCAAGGGAGACACATTGGCTCCTTAAGTGAGCTCAATGGTGTTTCGATAGCCTTGGTGGCTAGGACGGGAATACTCTCCTAAAGTTCGGGCTCTAGGAGGTTGGTTTGGTTGTGGTGGGTTTTGTGGATGGTTTTGTTGTGGTGGGTTGATGGGGTCAAAGAGATTACCACCTTCCATGATGGCGGATGGTAATGGTTACGAACAAAAGAACAAAGAAATAAGATAGACTAAAGGAAACCTATCAAAATAAAAAATCTTACTAGAAAGGAATCTAGCAAGTAGACCTAATAAAAAGAACTTTTAATCTAGACAATAACTATTCCCCGGCAGCGGTGCCAAAAACTTGATACGCGGGATTGCGCCCTCGCAACAGGTTTTACCTCTCAAGGGATCTAGAGAAGCTTGCAATCCCCGCCATGCAGTGTACATGATCGTTGTAGTATAGTATAGTGACAAGTACCGGGGGATTGATCGTTCAACTCAAAGAATAGTGTTCGCTAGGGTTAAAACTCTACTAAACTAGGTCTATAGGTAAGGGATGATTCTTTTTGTATTTTTATATTTTATGGAAAGCAAGTAAAAATCTCGGTTTTGGAAGGATTGGGCGGAATTAGTTGCTAGTCAACTAACCCGAATTACTACAAATACAAATAAAACAAAATAAAATGAAATGAAACTAAGATAAATGTTTTGGTGGAAACAATAATAAGAGAAAATGTGTTTACTTAGATTTCACTATTCCCTAGATATCTTTTACCGGTTGATTAGCTTGTTACAATTGCATGGATGACGGGTTATAGTCCTTAATACTAGTCGTAGGGCCATGTACGATCTTCCCTAACTCTATAAGCTTCTACTTCATTCTTTGTCGAGTCGACTACTAGCTCCTAACATAGTATCACTAGTAGTTACCTACGCATTAAATATAACCAATATATCGTAGTACACCTCCGATCATGTTTCTTAAGACGTTCAAGCAAGTTACCAATTGGAAGTCTGCCAGTTTTCTTAAGCCTAACATCGAAATCATTCATCCACAACAATTATAAACAACCAACCAACCAATAATCAACATCTAGGTTTCATTACATCTAAGCAAACACGAAGAAAACCTAGCCTAGCATGTTAAAGAGAAGACACGCATAAGATAGAATCAAACAACACATAGACATATTGAATGATTATTGGAAACCTTATCTTCAATTGAACATGGATGAATCAAGGGGTTGAACCCTTGAAAACACTGAAAATTCGTCTAGGGTCGTCTAAATTGTGTTGTAGAGAAAGAGAAGACCAATATTCAAGCTCGTAGAAAATAGACCGTTTAGTCCAGTTCAGTTTTGTTGTATTATTACATTTTATCTTCCCACCCCCATAATCTTGATGTTTCCCCGGCAAACGTGTGGGCAATATTGCAAGTTGAGTCAAGATATTAGCCAGCTTATCTTTTTTAGGAGGATCTCTAAAATCAGTTGCACCATTGAATGTAGTACAGTCCCTCCTCCATTTATGGGTTTTTTTAAGAATCTTTTATGGCCAACATAAGCTATTTTGCTTATCACACGCGTAGCCGGAGTGTCTAGTTTGCATGTAGGGCATGCGGAGTAACCTTGCCCACTCCAACCAGACAAACTACTACGTGCAGGAAAATCATTGATGGTCCATAAAAGCATCGCTCTCATTTTGAATTCTTTGCCTGTAACAACGTCCATAGTCGGGACACCTGGTTTTTTCCATAATACCTGAAGGTCATCAATCAAAGGCTTTAAGTAAACATCAATGTCCTTCGCCGGTGATTTAGGGCCAGGAATCAACAACGTCAGCATCAAAGAAGTCTCTTTCATGCATATCCACGAAGGCAAGTTGTATGTTGTTAAGATAACAGGCAACATGCTGTATGATTGACTAAGGTTGCCGAACGGATTGAAACCATCAGCCGCCAACCCTAATCGGACGTTTCTTGGTTCGTTAGCAAATTCTAAATATTTACCGCTGTCAAACTTCTGCCATGCTTTACCATCAACCGGGTGTTGAATTTTACCGTTTTCCATAGACTTTCCTGTGGCATGCCAAGTCATATATTTTGCAGTGTGAATAGACTTGTACAAATGTTGTAGTCTAGGAATGATAGGAAAGTAACGCAACACCTTGTTAGGAACTTTCTTCCCCGTTGTGTTCTTGTCTTTCCATCTACAAGTTTTACAGACCGGACAATACTCCAAATCTTTGGCATCAGTCCCCCGATATAAAAAGCAATCATTTTCACAAGCATGTATCGACTCATACCCTAACCCGATCTTTTTAAATGTCTTTTTATAGCATAGTATGACGGTGGGAGATTGTAACCTAACCTAGGAGGAAATACCTCCTGGAGAAATTTTAGCGTATTGTTAAATGAAGTATCACTCCATTTACCGCTAACCTTGAGATGCGTAAACTTTGACATAAAATCCAAAGTGGTCATAAAGTCATAACACGGGTAAAGAGGCTGGTTGGAACTGGCAAGTAACTCTTCAAACTCGTTACGTACAGGAGGTGTCGTTGCTTGAGTCTGCTCGTTACTTGTCTCGCCAATATTTGGAGGAGTTGGCTCATTTTGTTCATTATTCGGAGGAATATCAAAAATATCATTAAGGCACGCCATTGTGTATACGTTGGGTCCCACCCATAGTCGCCTATGTGGTTTTTGAGATTTTTAAGATCTACCCAATGAACATTACAACAAAGACGACATGGACATTTTATTTTTCCGTAACTATTCAGTAACGGCTTGCAATGATCGAGGAATGCGGCAAGACCATCAAAAAATTATTTTGAACAATGACTCTCTAAAGTCCAACTCTTATCAAGTATCATAACTGCATTTTTATGATGGAATCAGTTAATATATGCACTTAATTAAACACATTCGAAAGATTTGACACAAACACATATAACCGTGGAATTATTACGAGTTGTTTTGTTCACCTAGTGCAACTATGGAAGGCAATCCTAACCCACTCTTTGAATGATTCGTCTCATATATGAATGCGTATAACTGATTTACTGTTTGAGAAAATTTCGGCAGCATTTCCCCTCAACTCCCCAAATATGTGCAATTAAGACATATTCGTAGGAGTAAAGGAGAAACACTGTCGAAATCATCTCAAATAGTAAATCAGTTACATGCATCCATATCCTAAATGAGACAAAACATTCAAAAAGCAGTCCCAAACAGGGGACTTTCCGAAATTAATTTCTAATAAATTAATTCCGGACGGGTTTTCTATAGGATGATTAACTTCGGACGGGGACTTTCCGAAATTAATCACTAAAATCCTAAAATCAATTACAATAGTTTTCTATAAAATGGTTTTTTCGGCTTGTATATCATAAGACTCAATTTTTCGGCTTATTTGGAGACTTGTGAGCTTATATAAATTTATTATATCATAATATACTTATATAAGCCCACAACTCTCCAAATAAGCCGGAAAATTGAAGCTTATGAAATATAAGCCGAAATCAAATAAGTTTGTTGATTAATTAAATGCATAATCACTTTCACATAACAAATATAAGCCGAAATCAAATATATAAGTTTATTATATCATAACCTGCTTTTTCAATAAACATTAAGCATTTTCAATAAACATTAATTAGAACCTTACATAATGTCTTAATTAACATGCTTTTTCAAAACAATATTTTTTCTGTAACATAACTCAAATAATCACTTTTATCAAACTAGTATACCATACTAACCAAATGCAAACTAACATTTAACCAATATACTAAAATCTGTCTATTCCACATAACTAACCAAACGCAATATTAACTAACCAAACGCAAACTAACATTTAACCAATATATTAAAACCTATCTATTCCACATAACTAACCAAACGCAATACTAACTAACCAAACACAATACTAATAACCATAAAAATAAAAAATAAAACAATGCGGATATGTAACAAATAACAACATACTGTCTCGGGCTGCTGCTGTCACACTCGGCTGTGGTCTCTCTCATGCTACGGTCTCGGGCTGCTGCCTCGGCTATCAAAAATGGTTGGTTAAAAATAAAGATAAAAAACTGTTCACGGTGACATGTCGTCGGAATACCAAAGTTAATAAAAAAAAGGTACATTACCTATGTCTTGGTTGTCACAGCTCTCACCCTCGGCTCTCGCTCTCGGCTATCACAGCTCTCGGCTAGTTGTATCAAAAAAAAAAAAAAAAAAAAAAATGAAAAACTTAACAATTAACATTTACTAACAACAATTAACATTTACTAACAATTAACATAATCAAAAAATTAACAAAAAAAAAAAAAAAAAAAAAAAAAAACTGTGATAGTGTGGTGTGGTAAAAAAGAAATAGAGGGGAAGAAGAAGAAGAGGAAGAATTAAACAATAGAGGGGTTGGGGAAAGAATTAAACAATATAGGGGTTGGGGAAGAAGTGCACAGTGGTGCAGGCGTGGTGACTGTGATGGTGTGGTGGTGGTGGTAGAAAATGTGGTGGTATAGTGTTGGCGGATTAGTGGTGGTGTTGGTGGATTAGTGGTGGCGGATTAGTGGTGTTGGTGGATTAAGGTCGCCGGCGGTATATAGAGATGATGATGATAGATCGATTTTTTTTCTAAGTAAAGTGTGACCCAGATCTGCTTTTTAAGGTCTGATTTAATATTATTTTTACTAGTACCGACGATAAGTCGTCGGTATAATTAAATTTTTTTTGTCGTTTTATATTTTGGCGGGGTACTTGAAAATTTTAGGGGAATTTTGTCAAAAAATGCCGACGAACGTGCGTCGGTATTTGTTATATAATCAAGAATTATTAACTTTTATAAAGTTAAAAAAAATAATTAGTATAAATTCTTTTTTTTTAATATATAATTAAAATTTAATAATTTTATTTAAAATTGAATAATTTTATTTAAAATTAAAAAAAAAATATTTATAATAAATACTTTTAGTTAATTTATAATTAAAATTAAATACTTTGGTTTATAATTTAATTAAACACATTCAAAAAAAATTTGGATTAATAAAAATAAATTACTTTTATTTAAAATAAATTACTTTTATTTAAAATTAAATACTTTTATATTTAAAATTAAATAATTTAATAAATACTTTATATTTTAAATACTTTTATATTTAATTAAACACATTCAAAAAATTTACCGGGACACTTCGGACGATCACTTTTTTTCAAGTACAAATAATAAAATACAATTTAACAATTGGTTTCAAATGTAGGTTGCATGTCACGTTTTAAACGAACGATCCGAGATGCTATGGTTATACACGAGATGTTAAACGAACGATCCGAGATACTATCGTTATACACGAGATGTTAAACGAACGATCCGAGATGCTATGGTTATACACGAGATGTTAAACGAACGATCCGAGATGCTATGGTTATACACGAGTTGTTAAACGAACGAGTCGAGATGCTATGGTTATACACGAGATGTTAAACGAACGAGTCGAGATGATATGGTTGTACACGAGATGTTAAACGAACGAGTCGAGATGATATGGTTATACACGAGATGTTAAACGAACGATCCGAGATGCTATGGTTATACACGAGATGTTAAACGAATGATCCGAGATGCTATGGTTATACACGAGATGTTAAACGAACGAGTCGAGATGATATGGTTATACACGAGATGTTAAACGAACGAGTCGAGATGATATGGTTATACACGAGATGTTAAGCGAACGAGTCGAGATGATATGGTTATACACGAGATGTTAAACGAACGAGTCGAGATGATATGATTATACACGAGATGTTAAATGAATGAGTCGAGATGATATGGTTGTAAATGAGATGTTAAACGAACAAGTTGAGATGATATGGTTATACACGAGATGTTAAACGAACGAGTCGAGATGATATGGTTATACACGAGAACTTCCCACCAAATTTTCCCACCAAAATCTTGGAGCCAAAACTCTTCCCACCAAAACTTCCCACTAAATCTGCTCTGATATACTAACATCTTATCAGCATAACTTCACAACCTCTTTTCCTCAAAACTACTCAACCTGACAACTACAAATACACAATGTTAACATGCCGCCCAAGATGGCGGAATATGAAGCTTTTGCTTGTCCTTGTGGACGAGGAGACGTAATTCTGCGAGAATCGCATAAATCTTACTCCCGTGGTAAACTATACTATGCGTGTCCTAAATCAAAGGGTGGGACAAATGATCATGGATGCAATTTTTTTTATGGAAGGAGGAACGAATCGCTAAAATGACCGGTTCTCTTGGAGCTTCAACACCTCCAACTCATTCCGCAGGACCATCCATAACTCCAACTCGTTACACTGCAGGACCTTCAACATCAAGTCCTGTAAATACAGAGTGCTCAAATTGCATAAAATTGAATCACCAGATAATGGTACTCAATAAAATGCTAGAAATGTATCAGCATCCCAACAACCACACAATGGAATCAGCTGCCTTATTTTACGACCTTTATAATGACATGGTAGACGACATGGGAAATCTTCGTATATAGTGTTGTTGTTGTTGTTGTTTGTTGTTGTGTTATTGTTGTTGTTGTTGCTGTTTGTTGTGTTATTGTTGTTGTTGTTGCTGTTTGTTGTGTTATTGTTTTTGTTGTTGTTGTTGTTGTTGTTGTTGCTGTTTAATAAAATGTTGTTGTTGTTATGAAAACTGTGTCGAATGTGTTTATTATTTTTAATTCGTACGTTTTAATTTATCATTTATTCACCCAGACATGTTGGGTGGTGTCGAATGTGCTTTATATTGTTTGTTGGAGTAACACGTATGTTTTAAAAAACATGAAGGCAAACTGTTTATTTAAAACATGCAAGTGTTCCAACCACATACATTTCATACAGACTCAAACGAAACAACTCAAACTAAACAACTCGACAACTAAACGAAACAACTCAAACTAAACAACTCAAACTAAATAACTCGACAACTAAACGAAAAAACTCAAACTAAACAACTCGATGACCAAACGAAACAGATCAAATGAACACAACGAGTTTATTTTTTTTGCGGCTACTTCCTGCTTTGCTTGAACTCGCACCATCTTTTCCCTTCCTTGCTCTCATTTCATTGTGACGTGCAAACACAGCTTCCAGATATGTTACTCCATTTTCCAGATTATCAAGTTTGGTGTCGACGTCAAACGTGCTTATAGCTTTATCGTCACCTCCAACAGCAGTAGCTTGAGCTTCAGCAGCACGTTGAGCTTCAGCAGCATCTAGCTCTTCCAAATACTCTCTATAGTACGGCTTTCTCCTCAACCATTCAAGAATCTTGTCTCTCTGCCACGCTGCACAGTTCGCATAAGAACCATATTCATCAAAAATTTCAACGCCCCAATGATTTATAATTTCATTATACAGGAGCTCGTGTGATAAAGCCTTCGACCACTCCTGTTCCGGCATTAAACCATCCATTGTTGTTTGTGTTTTGTGAGAATTGACAATCTGGTTTTTGATGAATTTATGTGTGTTTTGCCGAATTTATCAGTGTTTTGCCGAGATATATACATATATATAAAGTAAAAAATTGGCGGGACAAAGGTAATATGAAGCGGGAAACATATGCTGACGAAATGTTGTCGGTACAAAAAAAGCGAGAAAAAACCCCGCCCAATCATTCACTATTATTACACAAGCCCGGGTAGATAAAATACCGACTAAGTGTTTCCCGACGTCATGGCGTCGGCAAATTAAAGATAATTACGTGTTAAACGCTAATCAATCACTAATCGCACTAATGTATTTGTATTATAACTTCCCGACGCCGTGTTGTTGGCAAACTTTTGGCGGGGCAAATTCCCGCCTTCGTTTTCGCAATTATTGAACTAGTCAAATTTGACTAAAAATATACCGACGACATTCCGACGTCATGTCTTCGGGAGTTAAAATTACAAAAAATTCAACGCACAATGGGCTCGGTCAAGCTTTTTTTTTTTGTCGTTTAGCGTTAAATGCCGACGCAATTCTTGTCGTCGGGATTTTTGCATCGCCAGTTCTCTTGTTTCTAGTAGTGTAGTAAGAGCAGGAGGTGTGGATCGCCACTCCTAACTCGTCGTCCTACGTGGAGGAGCCTTGTGGCTCATTTTTGCTCGCCACCACATAAAGTGGAGCTCATTGAAGCTCGCCACTTCCTCCCTCTTTATGCAGGCAATGAGCTAAAATACTGAGATGGTTTGCAGCATTTTTTTTATTATTATTGTTTTATTATTAGTTTATTTAACGAAATAAATAAATAATAAATAAAGTTGTTAGTGGTGGGCCCCAAATGAGTAAGTTGAGGTTAGTTGTGAGTGAGGAGGGGTTAGTTGTGAAGAGGTGTTGGGTGATGTGGCACCCGTGGGTTGGGGTGTCATAAAACCCGACCCGAAGCCGACCTGACCCGAACCCGACTGGGTTCGGGTCAACTCGGGTCAAAAATCATATTTGGGTCAATTGGGTCAACCCGAATTGACCCGAGTTCTAAACAAGGTCGGGTTCGGGTATGTTTTTTTAGCCTGGACCCGACCCGAACCTGAGTTGACCCGACTAATTTAACACTTTACAATGTAAAAATACTTGGGTTGACCCCAAACCCGAGTTGACCCAACCCAAGTTGACCCGAACCCGAATTGGCCCGACCCGAGTTGACCCGAGTTCTAAACAGGGTCGGGTTCGAGTATGTTTTTTGGAAGCTTGACCCGAGTTGACCCAAACCCGACCGGGTCAACCCGAATGACAGCCCTCCCCGTGGGCCCCAAATGAGTAATTTTGGCTTGTCACCACAACTTCCACTCTAATCAAACAAACACACCTTTGTAGCAAATATTAAAAACGCACCCTTAGGATTAAACGTGCCTACACCAAAACATATACTACATCCGTCCCATAATTATAGTCCACTGTTGACTTTTTAAGTCTTCATTTGGCAACTTTGACTTTATATATTTTTATTTATGTTATATAATACTTGATAAAAATTATACAAATGGAAAATACATTCAAAACTCAATTTATTTATATATTTTGCATCAAGTAATATATAACAGAAATAAAAATATTTAAGGTCAAAGTTGAAAACTAAAGACTTCAAAAGTTAACAGTGGACTATAATTATGAGACGGATGGAGTAACTCACTAACAATTTTGAATCATGAAACAAAAGACACTAAAGATCCAAATCCCATCAAGAAGTACAAATGTTTCCTCCTAATCCCTATAGCCCTTTGGATAATGCTTAAACCCACTTAAAGTCAACTTTTATCAAACTCACAAATGTCCTTCTTTGGCTTCCCCATGCAACACTCGACTGATATACAAGGATCTAAGCTCCAAATTAGACAATATTTCACCGTTAGTCCCTAAACTTGTCGAGATTCTCGCATTTCGTCCCTAAACTATTTTTTTTGGCATTTTCGTCCCTGAACTTGTCGATATTGGCGCAGTTGGTCCTTTTGACAAACGGACGTTTCGTAGTATCGTTATGTGACGTGTCTACCATGGGTAGTTTAGTCATTTCACACATAAACACTTCCAAAAGTAATTCGCGTATTTGGTCCCTAAAAAGTTTGCTATAAAGAAAGTTCTAATCACTTTTTCCTGAAGCTTTCCTTTTCCAAGATACTGCCTGCAAAAAACTTTCCCGCCCAATCACATCAACGTAAAATCACAAAAGTCTCGAAAATCGTCCCTAAACTCTGCCAAGAGTGGCGTCTGTAACAATGTCCACACCAACATAGAAGATGCGCAAAAGAGGAGTCAGGGTCCCTGCAGAAGAGTTGGAGACGCAATGTGATAAGGATTATGGTAATGAGTTGAAATCCAGTTGATTTGAGTTTATTTTGCTCTTAGCTTGTGTTTATATATGTTTAGGTACTAAGTAATTGACTTTATATTGCAGAATTTGAGCGGAATTTATTCACCATATGTATGCATCACGGAGGGGCCTTTATGCGTTTCCCTAATAGGGAATACGTGGGTGGTGCAAAAGACATCTTTGATAGGGTGGATGTTGATGTTTTCTCTATGTTTGATCTGGACCAGATGGTTCTACAATTGGGCTACACAGGTAAGAATGAGCCTCTATTTTACCACTATCTAAGTCCTATGAGTACCTTAGACCACGGCTTGTTTCCCCTGTCATCTGATGATGATGTGAGATGTTTGGGTGTATCTAGTAGGTGGTTTCAAGGTGATAGAAGTGTACATAGAGCACGGGTGTTCTAGGGTTACTGGGAAAACAAGGGCAATAATAGAGGAACTTGTGTCTAGTCAACCTAGTGCCTCTAAGGTAACTAAACCTCGTCAAATACTGGCCCTGACATGGCCTGAGAACACTGATAATTTTGCACTTCCAGCCAAGTCAATTCAAGGTACCCATTTTACACAATTGACTTTGAATGAATGTGGTGAAAACCAAAACAATGACCTTCCCCACATTGATTCACAGTTTTGAAGTTTAAATTTAAGTTTCACCCCAGTTGTACCTGCTAGTAAGGAGGTTGTTTCAAAAAAACTTGCTGATATAGTTAGGATGATGGAGTTTGATGAGAATGAGTTAGATATGCCTCCTTCATTTAGTTATTTGGATGCCATGAATGTCGACACCACTAGTGGATTAAGTCCTGATGAACATTTTGGTGTTGCTGACCTAGACTTAAATGTAGGCTTGCCTGTTTTTAGCCTAGATGATCCCCAAACACATACAGCTGAGGGTCAACAGGATAACAGGAAAGGGGCATAAGAGCGTGAGGTTGAGCAGGATAATGGTGGAGGGGCACAAGAGGTTGAGCAGGATGACATTCATAATGTCAATGATAGTGATTATGAAGGAGGCTCAAGTGACAATGCAGGGTCAGGTGATGAAGGAGAGGCTGCAGTTATGAATGATGAAGGACACACTGGAGTTGAGCCTCCTGTGCAAGTAAACGATTTTCATCTAGCAAGGGATAATCCTTCTGTCAGTATTGGCAACAGCAATGGTGATCAAGTAAATAAGTATAGACTAACTGGGAATAAAGCTTATGACAGCATTGGCAACAGCAGTTTAGTTGGAGAGGTTGTAGGTGGAGTAGAAGCTGTTAGTGTTGAAGGTTTTGAGAGTCAATCAGGTTCTGAGGGTGAACTAGATTCTGCTCTTAGGAAACAGTTAAGGAAAATAAGAAGAGCAATTGGAGCTGACATGTCAGAGAATCCTATTATGAAGTATTATTTTTTCACTGGACAAGAGGTTGCAACCCCAGAAGAGGCGAATGAAAGAATATACATGCATGCAGTTGAGAGTAGGAGAAATTTGAAGTTGGTCAAGAATGATGGTCTTAGGATAAGAGCTGTATGTGATAACCAAATTCCTGTCTTTACAGAGTCACTCTTAGGTGGATCAACAGGCCAAACTGTAGATATAGGTGTTGGGCCTAGTGGATCAAGTGGCCCATTAGGTAGAGGGAGTAAAAGAAAGAGAAACATTGTAGGAACTTCTGATGATGTTGATGATCAATGCCCTTGGGTCTTGTATGTAGGAAAAGACAAACTTAGGCAAAACTGGATAGTAAAGACACACAAAGAGAAACACACTTGCCTTCAATCAAGGGAAATCAAACACTGCACTTATAAATATTTGGCAAACAAGATCTATAACCTAGTTAAGGTTAATCTAGAGATCCCAGGAAAGGCAGTTCAAGACCAGCTCCAGCGTGAATTACATCTTCAGGTTTCTATGACAAAAGCATTCAAGGCCAAAGCTAAAGCAGAAAAAGATGTTGCAGGTGATCACAACCTGTAGTATATGATGCTTAGGGACTATATTGGTGAATTGCTGTCTACAAACCCTAATACGACTGTGAAGCTTGCAATTGATAGAGATTCTGCTAATCCTAGTGAGCCTAGAAGGGTGTTTAAAAGAATATATGTTTGTTTGGGACCATTGAAGGAAGGCTATAAGGCTTGCAAAAGAGAATTGTTGGGGCTAGATGGTTGTTTCATGAAAGGTCCTTATCCAGGCCAAGTGTTGGTCGCTGTAGGACTTGATCCTAACAATGGGATTTACCCATTGGCTTATACCTTGGTGGAAGCTGAAAGTAAGAGTTCATGGTCTTGGTTCTTAATGTGCTTAGGTGATGACATATATCTAGGCCCTAGATCTAATTTCACATTGATGAGTGATAGACAAAAGGTTAGTAGCATGCTCCTCTAGTTGAATTCTTTAATACTCAACACAATATAAATTATTATTTTGCTAACTTTGTTGGTTTATGCAGGGACTCATTCCAGCCTTAAAATATGTCTTCCCAAATGCAGAACAGAGATTTTGCTTGAGGCACATTCATGAAAATATGAAGCACCAGTTTAGTGGATTGGAATATAAGGAAGCTTTGTGGAGATGTGCATCTGTTACAACCGTGGCTGGTTTTGAAAAGTGTATGGAACATTTGAAGGCTATGAAGAAGGAAGTTGATGCGTGGTTTTGCAACCTTGCAAAAGGTTTTACCTCTCGAGGGATCTCGAGAAGCTTGCAATCCCCACCAGGCAGTGTACCTGATCGATGTAGTATAGTATAGTGACAAGTACCAGGGGATTGATCGTTCAACTCGGGAATAGTCTTTGCTAGGATTAGACAATCTACCAAACTAGGTCTAGAGATGAGGGAAGATTCTTTTTGTATTTTTATATTTTTATGAAAGCAAGTAAAATCTCTGGTTTTGAAGGAGTGGGCAGAATTAGTTGCTAGTCAACTAACCCAATTTATCTAAAGATGCAATAAAAATAAAATGAAAGAAATAAAAATAAACTAATTATACTAATGTGGTGTGAACAATGATAGGGAAAGTTGTGTTTACTTAGGTTTCATAACTCCCTATATATCTTTTACAGGTTGATAGCTTGTTACAATTGCATGGATGACGGGTCATATTCCTTAATACTAGTCGTAGGGCCGTGTACAATATTCCCTAACTCTATAGGATACTACTTCACTCCTATGTCGAGCCGTTAGAAGCTCCTAACATGGGATCATTAGAATTCTCCTACGCATTAAATACAACCAAAAATCGTAGTACACCTCCGATCATGTTTCTTAAGATGTTCAAGCAAGTTACCAATGGAAGTCTGCCAGTTTTCTTAAGCCTAACATCGAATACAATCATCCGTAACAATTATAAACAAACAATCAACCCATAATTAACATCTAGGTTTCAGTACATCTAAGCAAACACACAAGAAATCTAGCCAAGCATGTTAAATTGAAGACAAGCGTAAGATATATTCAAGCAACACATAGACATATTGATTGAATTGAAAGAGTACTTATCTCAATTAAAACATGAATGATTCAAAGGGTTGTAACCCCTGAGAAAGCTGTGAAATTCGGCCTAGGGTTTTACCCTAAAGTTGCCCTCTCAAAGTTACACCATAATGAATAAAATTTGGAAAACCATATATAGATTTTCTAGGGTGACGGCGTCAAGAAGAAAATTCTGACGCCGTCAACTCGCCGCCAAAGGTGAAATCGTATTGCCTAGATCTGCTTGTGACGCCGTCCCGTGTAAAATAGTTCTGGGCCGTCACCAACAATTGAACCATGACGGCCTTGGGTGACGCCGTCATGTCCTATGCTCAAAACTCTCTGGACCGTCACGTGTATCTTCCACATCCAACCCCTTTTTGACACTTGACGCCGTCACTAAGGAATTTGTGACGCCGTCACGTACTGTTCCAGCAAGGAAAATTGAGACTTTGCTGTTTTCTTCACTTTTACGCTCCAAAAACATCCAAAATGCTTCCTTTTCTGCATTTCACTCCAAAAGTACCTAAATGACAAAAGGAACGATTTAGGGCATTATTTGATCAAATAAATCCGAATTCGGGCTTAAATGACCCATTAAAAGTAGTTCATTTTTCGCCTCATCAAATACCCTTACACTTGAGATTTGCTTGTCCTCAAGCAAATGCGCTTTTATTCTAATCAAAATACAAGTTAGGGGTCATTTAACACTAATATAAAAGTAATTACAACAAATAATCGTTCCACTAAAGATCAAAGACAAGCACAGAGGTCATACACTAGCAGCTCACAAATAGTGTTTAGATACTCACATCTCTCGGGTGTAATAAAGTAATATCACAATATGGAAATGGAAAACATCTCTCACTACCTGTAATAGCAAATAGATTACCATAGGCTTGGGAAATGATCAAACCTCCACCACTTGGCATAAGCACCTAGGATAAAACTATCAAATAGGTCTTTTTAAAGGGTTATAACATTAGGTGTAGGGATATGGAAAAACACGGTTTTGTTGGATAAAGGCAATATTTACTGGTGGCGAGTTAATCATCATGGTTAATTACATGTACAATATGGCGTTGCTAAGCCAAGACTAGACTCGACTTAAGCTAATAAATCAAAAATAACAAAAACATAAAGCAAACATAGAATGAAACGGGATGGTAGTCCGTATGTTTTTTTTTTTTTTTTTTTTTTTTTGCATTCACTCTTACCCTACCATCCAAAATAATACATCATAGGGAAGTTACGTTCTCCTTACACTTGAACTTTTACATACTTTACAATAAACTATTCTAATGACTCGAATCAAGATAATCAAAACACTTGGAGTACTTTTAAATATTAACGCATATATGGGGGTAATAAATGACGTCTTCCCCATCACTCCATATCACTAGTACTTTACCCATGAGTCCCAATCATCCCAAAACAATATGTACAAGATATGACTCGACTTAGCAACCATGTAATCAATTAGACAATTAACTAAGGGTTTAACAAATAACAATAATGCACTAAAGATGAGTGCATACACGGAAGGCTAAGGCGATTTGGTTGCATATTTGGGTGGATTGTAACAAATTCTACCTTTAAGTAAAATGCTTAAAGTTAGAAATGAAAAGATAGGCTCGGAGGGGTGTACTAGGGGTTTCGTGTACTAAAAATGAGTACAACGCTAAGGTGTAGAAAAATTAATTGACTTTACTAGCCAAGTAATATGACTTAAATGGTCAAGTAATTATGATACGGGTTTAACACAAGGGTGATCCTAATGCCTCTTATCATGTAGTAAATCCTACTATACGAATGTAGTCTCACTAGCGGTCTCGGGATGCATCACTAACGCAAGTTCTAGAATCTAAATGCTACCGGTACACTCATAAACTCTAAGGCTTCTCCTAACAAGTCTAGGGGCGAATCCTCACTTAGTAGAAGGCCGGTACGAGTCTTTGATGCCTCAACTAACGGATGCTAACTAATGCACTTCTTGGATCGCTGGCGCGTTATTTGCATAACGGATGGTCACCAAGTCATACACTAGCGCTGGCGCGTTAGCCAATTAATCTAATACTCAGATGGTCACTACTTTTTTAATAAAATTTTTGAGTGGTACGGTTTTTGTGCTAGTTATATAACTCCTATCCATGAGACGCTTGTTAAGGCTAAAGTTTCACTCCTAAATGTTGCAAAAAAAAATTAAATTTGGCGCTAAAATTACACTAACAAGTATTTCTCTTAGTTTTATTACACACCTACCATCAAACAAACAAACTCAAGTGCAATGGTATTCTATAAGGTATCATCATTTTTACCCTCCCCTTACACTTAGGTTGAACATTATCCCTAACGTTCAATTAAAGGATGTAAAAGAAAAATAGGTAAAAGAATGAAAACAAATACTCCCCTGATTCGTTCGGTGTGGATAGCGTGGTAACAAGGTTAGATCTTCCTCCAAGAAAATGAACATTCAAAGCTTCCCTTCCAGAAAATAAATCATCTTCTTGTTATACATAACCTGTTAAACCTGAAAAAACAAACAAGGCAACCTCGCGTAAAATCGGCGGCAATCTATATATACTAACAAATCCTAGAAAACAATGTAAGATATAATGCTTGTGGAATGAATGTTTGCAGATTTCCTGGAGTTTATAAAACTAAAGATTTAACAAAAACTATAAGATTCCATTAGAAAAATAAAACTCGCAAAATTTTTCAGATTTTAAGTACCTGACGCCGTCAAGTTTTAATTCCTGACACCGTCAGAAGTGACCTGCAAAAATCTTTCATTAAGTTTTCCGAAAAATTTCTGGAAAAACTTTTGTCTTATTTCCTGGAAAATCCTGCAAAACATCATTATGATTCGATACAAGCATTTGACTCTAACAAATACTAGTATACATGTTTATTTAATAGTGTAGCGAATCATGATCAACTTCGTTCTTATAAACAAATTTTGGGTCTCCCCTTAGACTTAGCTTTTTGCAAAATATCTTTATATGTAATTAAGACGAAGTTAAATACAAAATAAAGCATTTTTACAATTTAGTTTGAAACATGATCGACTAACAATAAAAATAAACACGCATACGGAAACAAATAAAATTAAACAAACAAACAAAACAAACAAAAAGCTTGGGTTGCCTCCCAAGAAGCGCTTTTCTTTATTAACGAGTCTTGTAGCTAGCCTCAAGGTCATGGGCATCTACGGGACCTCATCGTCAAACGTTACATCCTCTTCATTAATCATCTCATTACTACTTTCTTGATAATGTTTTACGCGTTGTATGTTGACAGTGAACTCTCTATTATCATCGTCCATCAACACACCAGCGCCCGTTTTAGAGGAGCTTTTCACTGTAAAGGGTCCATACCATCGAGACTTGAGTTTCCTGGGAAATAACCTCAACCGAGAATTATACAATAGAACTTTGTCTCCTTCTGAGAACTCCTTAGGTTTCTTAATTCGCTAGTCATGCCATCTTTTCGCTCTTTCTTTATATATAACAGAGGATTCATAAGCTTCTAGCCTTAACTCATCAAGCTCATGGAGTTGCAAGAACCTATTTGTTCCAGCGACCGTATAATCTAAATTACATGCTTTAAGTGCCCAATATGCCTTGTGTTCAAGTTCCATAGGAAGGTGGCATGCCTTGCCATAAACCATGCGGAACGGGGTCGTTCCAATAGGTGTCTTGTAGGCCGTTTGGAATGCCCACAGGGCCTTATCCAGTTTAAATGACCAGTCCTTTCTATTTTGATTGACTGTCTTTTCAAGTATTCTCTTAATCGCCCTGTTGGTGTTTTCAACTTGTCCGTTGGTTTGGGGATGATAAGCGGTGGAGAATCGGTGGGAAACTCCATATCTTTTCATCACCTTTTCCATTTGTGTGTTGCAAAAATGAGTCCCCCTATCACTAATGAGGGCTTTAGGAATGCCGAACCTAGTAAACAGCTTTTTCAAAAAGTGAATGACTACCATAGCATCGTTAGTCCTAAGGGGTTGCGCCTCTACCCATTTTGAAACATAATCAATGGCCACTAAAATATATTCGTTCCACCCTGAAGATGGAAAGGGCCCCATGAAATCAATTCCCCAAAACATCAAAAACCTCACAAATTTGTATAAAATTCTGTGGTGCTTCATCTCTACGTGATATGTTCCCGGCCCGTTGACATGCATCGCATGCCTGTATCATCTCCTTTACATCACGAAATATTGGGGGCCAATAGAATCCTGCATCGAAAATCTTTCGTGCGGTGGTGTTTATCCCATGATGGCCCCCAAAAGGGCCCGAATGACATTCTTTCATGATCTTTATTGCCTCTTTTCCCGAAACACAGCGCCTGACTATTTGATCAGGACATCTTCGGAATAAGAAGGGTTCATCCCAGAAGTAGTATTTTAGTTGGGCAAAAAACCTTTTCTTTTCATATCTAGTCATGTGTTCCGGAATGAGCCTGCTTGCAAGATAATTAGCATAGTCAGCATACCAAGGTTCAGAATCAGTCATTAACATGAGCTGTTCGTTGGGGAATGAATCCCGAATCTCGCTTTTGTCAAGCTCACTAAGGAGGGGATTTTTGAGACAAGATAGATGATCAGCAGCTAAATTCTCTGCCCCCTTTTTGTCACGAATTTCAACATCGAATTCTTGTAACAGCAAGATCCACCGAATTAGTCGTGGTTTAGCGTCTTGCTTAGCAAAAAGGTATCGAAGAGCCGAATGATCAGTAAAGACAACCGTTTTTGAAAGAACAAGATATTGGCGGAATTTGTCGAAAGCAAACACCACGGCTAATAATTCCTTCTCGGTAGTGGAATAGTTCTCTTGGGCGGGATTCATAGTTTTGCTAGCGTAATATATTGGTTGGAAGTGTTTGTTAAGCCTTTGGCCTAATACTGCTCCCACAGCATAGTCGCTAGCGTCACACATGATTTCGAAAGGTAGTTCCCAGTTAGGCGTAATCATGATTGGGGCTTGGGTGAGTTCCTTTTTCAGGAGATTGAATGCGTCCTTGAATTCTTGGGAGAAGTCGAAAGGGGTATCCTTTACAAGCAATTGAGTCATTGGCCGAGCTATTTTAGAGAAGTCCTTAATGAACCTCCTGTAAAACCCGGCATGACCTAAGAAGCTACGTATGTCCTTGACAGTAGTGGGATTAGGTAGTTTAGATATAGCTTCAACCTTTGCTTGATCCACCTCAATCCCATTTCCTGAGACCTTATGTCCTAGCACAATCCCTTCTTTTACCATAAAATGACATTTCTCCCAATTTAGGACCAAGTTGGTCTCCTCGCAACGTTTGAGCATTTTTTTCAAGGTTCGCAAGACAGCGATTGAAAGAGTTCCCGAAAACCGAGAAATCATCCAAGAAAAATTCCATGCTGTCTTCCATTAACTCGTGAAAGATTGCGGTCATACATCGCTGAAAAGTGACGGGAGCGTTACATAACCCAAAAGGCATTCTCTTATAAGCGAACGTTCCGTAAGGGCAAGTGAATGTGGTTTTTTCTTGGTCCTCAGGGGCTATGGGGATTTGGAAATACCCTGAGAATCCATCCAAGAAATAGTAGTACTCATGCCCGACTAATCTTTCTAACATTTGATCAATGAACGGGAGGGGAAAGTGATTTTTTCGGGTGGCGTCATTGAGCTTTCTATAATCAATGCACACCCGCCAGCCAGTAACCGTTCTTTGGGGTACCATTTCACCTTTGTCATTCTTCACCACAGTCATCCCCCCTTTCTTTGGTATAACCTGTACAGGACTAACCCACGGGCTATCCAAAATCGGGTAGATCAGTCCTGCGTCCAGAGTTTGATAACTTCCTTTTTCACCACCTCCTTAATATTGGGGTTTACCCGCCTCTGGGGTTGCACGGCTGGTTTATAGTCTTCTTCCATGAGAATCTTATGCGTGCAAAAGGTTGAGTAATCCCCTTAATGTCAGCTACACTCCACGCAAGGACTCCCTTATATTTCTTTAAAACTCCTAAGAGTTTATCCTTTTGCCCACGTTCAAGGGAGGAATTTATGATCACAGCCAGTTGATCTTCTCCCTGGAGGAAGGCATATTCCAAGTGGTTTGGGAGTTCTTTAAGTTCTAACTTGGGTGGTTCGATAATGGAGGGTTTTAGCTTGTTTTCGGGCTTATGGAGTTCGAGCGGTTCAGGGGTCTCTTGTTCGGGATAGAAGTAAACGGTGTCAACGGCCTCCGTCTTCCCCTCCTCCAATATGGGAAGGAAGAACTCATCCCGCAACCAGCCCTCTTCGATTTGTTCATCAACACAGTTGTCAATGACGTCAGTTAATTCATCGACTTCTCCGATGAAATAGAGTCGGTTGGCTGCTTCGAGAGACAGGTTCATAGTATCCTTGATATCAAAGGTTAAACTATCGGTCCCTACTCGCAAGGTTAACTTGCCGTCGTGAACATCGATAACTGCACGAGCGGTGGCAAGAAAAGGTCTTCCTAAGATGATGGGCACCAGATCATCCTCCTCCATTTCCAAGATCACGAAGTCAACCAGAAATTTGAACTTCCCTACTTTAACTAGCACATTCTCGCATATACCCAAGGGATATTTGACCAATCTATCGGCTAGTTGGATGTTCATACGGGTTGATTTCAATCCGGAATACCCTAGCTTGAGGAACATGGAGTAGGGCATGAGGTTGATGCTTGCCCCTAAATCGGCAAGAGCATTCTTTATCGATAGAGATCCTATGGAACAGGGTAAGGTGAAGCTGCCAGGGTCGTCCACCTTTTTTGGTAGCCCTCGTTGGGTCACCACCGAACATTCTTCTCCCAGAATCACAAGACCCTCGAGTTTCTTTCAATTGGCAAGCAATCTTTTGAAATATGAGCTATATTTGGGCATGTGATAGCAAGCATCAAGGAGAGGTATGGTGACCACTGAATCTTTTAGATATAACAAGAATCTCTTATTATCATTCTTAATCTTCTGATTCTTTAGGCGGGAAGGAAATGGGATTCTCACAGGTTGGTTAGGTGGAGTTGGTGGAGATGGGGTTATCGGAGGAGGTTGTTCGGGAGTCTCATTGCCCACATTACCTTCCTCCTCGTGGGGATTATTTGGCTCAATGGTGACAGGGTGTTGGCTTGGATAAGGAGGGTCCTTGGTTGTTGTTCCCGCTCGAGTAGTGACAGCGAGCAAGGGGTCTTTTTGGCTTACTGGGGGCCTGTTAATGCCATCAAGGGTGGTGTTAAGTTTTTGGAACCATTTTTCCATGTCGTTCTGTTGCTCAGTAATGAGCTCGTCAAGCCCTTTAAATTGTAGGTCTTTCTCTTGAGTAAAGTGCCCAAGGTCATCCTCAAAAGTGCTCCTAATTTTGAAGTCAGGGCCTTCCTCTCCTTCTTCTCTTTTCACCAGATTCCCCCAAAGGGTATAATCGTCATTTTGGTAAAAAGGCAAAAGGGAGGGGTCAGCATAGATGTCACCCCCTGACAAATATGTGTTCTCGGTAGTGATTCCTCCTCCACATTATTCTTCTTCATGCGCCCCCCCCCCCCCACAGGAGTCGCAAATCAAATATGGGTTTGAAAGTTGTTGTTGTTCGCGACCCTGCAAGGTATGACGCCCTCTCGTGAAGTTTCCTCAGTTGATTCGAGGGTGTTTGTATGATCTCGGATATGCTCATAGTCGAATCGGGTTCATCCCAAGTATCGTCCTGGTCTTGAGCATATTCCTCAGTCCTATCCCACCCTTCCTCGGCGCTTAGATTGGCTATTTTCCCTTTCTTCGAATTATTGATTCCGTTCTGGTCATTTGGGGAGACGTTGTCATAGAAGATTTGAACAAGAAGCCAAAGCTCTATGCCATGATGGGGGACTTGTCCTATTAGATCTTTGAATCTAATCCATGATTTATAGATAGGTTCGTCTTTTTCCTTTCGAAAACGGAGGATTCTATTCCTAAATGTTGAGGTTCTCCCTGCTGGGAAGAACTTCTCATAAAACTTAGAGATGAGTTTCTCCCATGTAAAAACGGATTCGGAAGGAAGTTTATCATATCAATCTTTGGCCTTTTCATAAAGGGTGAAAGGAAAGAATCGTAATCGGGAGGTGTTTCTAGTGGCCCCGTCCGTGTGGAGGGTGTCCACTATTTTCAAGAAGTCCCTAATGTGTTGAACTGGGTCATCGGTTTGCAACCCGCGAAACTTGCATACACTTTGGACAAGCCAAACATCGTTTGCACGCAAGACCTCATCGGTGCATTCGTTTGGAAAAACAATGGCATTTGAGAAGCCGCGAGGGTTCGGGGAAGAATAATCCTTAACGCGCTTAGAGATGGGAGTATCGGAAGTGCTTATATCGTCGTTGGATTGGGGGCTAGGGGGTGTGAGGTGATTATCTGAATCTTCATCAGAAAGAGCCTCATCAAAATTGATGGTAGTGCCAGATGGTTCGGGTGGTGGACGAGATTGCTTTAGCCTATGCATTTGCCTTTCAGGTTCCGCATATGGCAAAACAAGATTTCTTACGGAACTACGACTCCTAGTGATTCTAAGGTTAGAGAGATCTTCATTTTCCATGGTGGCGAATGGTAATGGTTACGAACAAAGACACGAAGAAATGAGATAGACTAAAGAAAACCTAAAAATAAAATCTTACTAGAAAGGAATCTAGCAAGTAGACCTAATAAAAAGAAATTCTAACCTAGACAATAACTATTCCCCGGGCTGCGGCGCCAAAAACTTGATGCGTGGTTTTGCAACCTTGCAAAAGGTTTTACCTCTCGAGGGATCTCGAGAAGCTTGCAATCCCCACCAGGCAGTGTACCTGATCGATGTAGTATAGTATAGTGACAAGTACCAGGGGATTGATCGTTCAACTCAAGAATAGTGTTCGCTAGGATTAGACAATCTACTAAACTAGGTCTAGAGATGAGGGGAGATTCTTTTTGTATTTTTTATATTTTTATGAAAGCAAGTAAAATCTCTGGTTTTGAAGGAGTGGGCGAAATTAGTTGCTAGTCAACTAACCCAATTTATCTAAAGATGCAATCAAAATAAAATAAAAGAAATAAAAATAAACTAATTATACTAATGTGGTGTGAACAATGATAGGGAAAGTTGTGTTTACTTAGGTTTCATTACTCCCTAGATATCTTTTACAGGTTGATAGCTTGTTACAATTGCATGGATGATGGGTCATATTCCTTAATACTAGTCGTAGGGCCGTGTACAATATTCCCTAACTCTATAGGATCCTACTTCACTCCTATGTCGAGCCGTTAGAAGCTCCTAACATGGGATCATTAGAATTCTCCTACGCATTAAATACAACCAAAAATCGTAGTACACCTCCGATCATGTTTCTTAAGACGTTCAAGCAAGTTACAATTGGAAGTCTGCCAGTTTTCTTAAGCCTAACATCGAATACAATCATCCGTAACAATTATAAACAAACAATCAACCCATAATTAACATCTAGGTTTCACTACATCTAAGCAAACACAAAAGAAATCTAGCCAAGCATGTTAAATTGAAGACAAGCGTAAGATATATTCAAGCAACACATAGACATATTAATTGAATTGAAAGAGTACTTATCTCAATTAAAACATGAATGATTCAAAGGGTTGGAACCCTTGAAAAAGCTGTGAAATTCGGCCTAGGGTTTTACCCTAAACTTGCCCTCTAAAAGTTACACCATAATGAATAAAATTTGGAAAACTATATATAGATTTTCTAGGGTGACGGCGTCAAGAAGAAAATTCTGACGCCATCAACTCGCCGCCAAAGGTGAAATCATATTGCCTAGATCTGCTTGTGACGCCGTCCTGTGTAAAATAGTTCTGGGCCGTCACCAACAATTGAACCATGACGGCCTTGGGTGACGCCGTCATGTCCTATGCACATCCAAAATTGAGACTTTGCTGTTTTCTTCACTTTTACGCTCCAAAAACATCCAAAATGCTTCCTTTTCTGTATTTCACTCCAAAAGTACCTAAAATGACAAAAGGAAAGATTTAGGGCATTATTTGATCAAATAAATCCGAATTCGGGCTTAAATGACCCCTTAAAAGTGGTTCATTTTTCGCCTCATCAGAAGCACATGAATGGTTGAGCAAGATACCAGTTGAACATTAGGAAAGATCTCATTTTTCTGGTAATTGTTTGTTTGTTTTTAAAAAGGAAAAAATGGTTCAATAGTAGACATGTATATCATTTAAGTGTTTCATATTTTCGTGTTATAGGTAGAGCAGTTACAAATTTATTGATCAATAATATTTGTGAGGTCTTTAATGGTAAAATAGCTCCAGCCATGGACAAGCCAGTCATTACACTTTTAGAGTACATTAGAGAATACTGCATGAAGAGAATAGTAGCTGTACAAGGTGTAATTGACAAAACTGATGGGCCTCTAACCCCAACTGCAGCTAAAATATTGGAAAAGATTAAGAGCGAGGCTGATACGTTGCGGGTGATATGGAATGGAGGAGTTAAGTATTAGGTAACAGGGGCATGGGGTGATTAGTGTGTTGTGAATGTACAGGATAAGGTATGTACATGCAGGAAATGGGAATTGACAGGGATACCTTGTAAGCATGTTGTTGCAGCCTGTTGGAATATGGGACTCAATGGCATTCAAGTTGGACCTCCTGAGTCTTGGGTACATAGCTGTTATTGGTTGTCCACATAGAAGGAAGTATACCCTCACTTAGTGGAACCAATTAGAGGCAGCAACTACTGGGAGAAGACCACCCATGCTACAGAGCTCTTGCCACCAAAGCATCATGTCCAGGTTGGAAGACCAAAGAAGAAGAGAAGAAGGTCTAAGTATGAGGATGCACCCTGTGTAGAATCTGGAAAACTGACCAAAAGAGGGAGAGTTATTACTTGCAGACTTTGCGGTAACGCTGGACACAACAAGACTACATGCAAAGGACAAGGTCAACCTCCTAGAAAAGGTAGTTATTAGATTTTCATAGTTATGTTTTTTGATTGTTTTAAATTTGGTACTTTTTTAACCTGCTTTCTTATGTAGGTTTCAACAAAGCTGGAGCTCGGCAAGCTAAGGGTAATGGGTCTGCTCAAGCTGGTCCTAGTTCAACTGTCCAAGGTGGAGATGTAGCTGCTCAAGCTGGTCCTAGTTCAACTGTGCAAGGTGGAGATGTAGCTGCTCAAGCTGGTCCGAGGTCGTCTGTGCAAGGAGTATCTGGTGCCTCTCAAGCTAGTCCTAGTTCAAGTGTCCAAGGAGTATCTGCTCGTATTCTAACTCAATCCAGCCAAGTCAATGACAGTGAATGGGCTATCCTTTAGCCATCTTTTAAATTCAGGACAAATTTGTGTTTTAGTAATATGGTTGTTATGAAACGTCTGTAATGAAAGTCCACATAAGTGGCAAACATCAAAGTCCACATCTGTGGCACTGATCTAAGTCCTTCTATAGGCAGACATTCAAGTCCACATCTGTGGCAATTTTCTAAGTCCTTTTACAGGCAAACTTATATAAGTCAACTTGTGTGGCTAATTTATTTTTTTTAAATGGCTTGCAAACTTACGAATTTGACTTACTATAAATACCACCATCAAACACAATTTCAAACACACTGCAAATGTTTAAATTGGAACGTTTTATATCTGTAACCATGGTCACCACTGCTACTAGCCTTAGCTTAATGGGTTGGTTTATTTGTGTGTCATTTATTACTCATATTTAATAGTTACCTACCTCATTTGTTGCAAGTCAAAACTTGCGAAACACCGCTCCCTATTTCCTTAAGCATGAACAACTCTGAATGTGATATTGATCTAAAGGTTCTTTGTAACTCGTATGTGCTAACTAAACTAATGATTGACCCTTACCACACAGAGATTCTTGAATACTTGCAGCAAGCACATGATTTGGAGAACAAGTCCAAAAAAATTACTGAAAGGGTTGGACGTAGGGGGAGCTGATTGTTGGAGTTCGAAACTATTCACGTGCAAGAATTGCAAGGAGCAATACAAAGAAGCTTCGGAGACTACAGAAAATTGATAAGCGTAGGGCGAACGCACTGTTGATGATGGCCAGGTAAGTCAAGGACAAGATGTTTAAGAAGATTGAATTTGTTGTGAGGAAGAAATATCCATTAGGGGCTTGGTTTTTGGAGATTAATGAATGTAATGGGTGTTATGATTCAGTTGTTCAATGAATAATGTATTCATATATGTTTTAAGTTTTTTAGTGTGTTTGATATGTATCAGAAACATAAACATGAACATCACATTAATCAAACTGTAATACACAGACGAAACATGAAAATGCAAATATGCAAAAACATAGAAGTGTGGCTTGGACATGCCCAAAACCATGACAGTGATCTAATACAGCATAGTTATTCAAAATTGTTGTTGTTTTGTAATCAAGTTTCTTGGCTTTGTTTTTTTCTTCTTTTTTGTTTGGGTTGATTGCATTGCATCTACACTTGCTTCTTCTTCAATACCCCCTGCATTTTTTTTCCCCAGTTCTAATTCCTAGACCTATAACACCACCACTTACTTTATGTGCCTCAGCACCAACAGCTTTAGTTACTACAACAAGACTTCCACCTGTGTATGCATGCCTCCAACACTTAACATCCATACAACAGATAAAGCATCTTTCATCCAACACCTATACCTGTGGAACATTACCAGTTCGAACACCCAGACCTATAAAACCACCACTTATCTTTCTCATTAAATTTGGACTTCCAGGTTGTGCCATATCTGTGGTTTGGATAAAATTAGAATGAGATGAGACTTTAGTTGACTTTCCAAGTTGGTAGGATCATTTACTTTACTATAAAGGTTGTGCCATATTTTTCTATTTTCAAATACACCCGTTTGACTTTCATTGTGTGACGTAGGTTAAGGAGTATTAAATGCTTACATCAATTGAATGTGGTGGCATTTTGTGTTTGGAAATGACTTTTTTGGCCTTTGTTATGCAAACACTATTTTCTTCTCATGTTTGCACACATGATAAAGGTAAGACATGTCATGACTGCTCATAGGGCACCAAACACTATTTTTTTCTTTACTGTTACGTGAATACTTTTACATTTTTTAAACACTAAACAAGCATAAGTTTTCCTCTATAAAAAGCAAACACTCCAACCAATCTCCCACCACCCAATTCTAGCTGCTAGAATAATGAGTTCTAAGAACAAAGGTTGTTTCAAACACACCCTCAATTGCAACATCCTCCTCCTTTTCATTTATAACATATTTTTTTAGTTTAATGGTTTTCTTAACTTGTTTGCAGAAATCATTTACGTTAACAGCAGTGACTCAAGCTCCATCAACAACTGGACTGACTCAACTTCCACCAACAGCTGGGAAGGCTATTTTCGAAAGGGTTATTCAGGTTCAGTGATGAAAAAGAGTGATGCTAGGAAGTTTAAAACTCCTAAAAAGACTGAGAAAGAGCTTTTTGATGAACGGAAAAAGGTACTAGGCCTTCCCAATGCTCAGTTCTGTGAAGACAATGGTTTCAAACCATTTGCTCCAGCAATTGCCAAAGCTTTTCCAAAAGGGAAGGGTAAAAAGAAAATGGATTAGTTGATTTAGGAGGTAGTATGCTTGAATAAACTTGTTGTAACCTGAATAAACATGTTGTTACCCTTTTGTACTAGTTTATTGGGTATTTGTAATTGACCCGTTGAATGGTAAACTAACCATGTACTGCTAATAAGATAACAACAGTACCAGTACTAACTAATTAATACGGTTAGAAAAAATTTTGTACTACCAGTATTATCATTTTACTACTGTTAGAAATAAGGAACTTAGTACTGCTGAGCCTTCCAAACGTGTGAAGTCCACCCAACCCAAAACCATTAAGTACAATTCATAGCTACATTCCCAAACGAAATGGAAATATAAATTTGTTAAAAATTTTGATGGTTTTGTCTGGTTTAAGTATGTTTGTCATGAAAGACTATTAATTTGGTTCCCTGGTAGTATTTTGTCATTTCAGAAAGTTAAGACGCAACTTGTTTTAAAGGATTGTTCTTTAAAACAAAAACAAACCATAAGGCTGTAGTTTGACTTAGGGAACTCAATAAACCATAAGGCTCTACTTTGACTTAATAAAGTAAACTAAGTGAACCATTATTGAATATTCACTTGTAAACCTGTTTTTTTACTTTCAAAAGTGAACATGGGTAAAATTAATTTATTACGATTTATATTTGACCAATTGCATATGCAGTATAGTGTCGTGTTGGGAATAATAAACGACTTTGACTATTAAAGTCAACATATTTTTTTGGTCAACAATGTGAATAATACCACTATTAGATATACACATGAAAATAACCATAAACTGAAGGTCATACGAGTGCATAAATTGAAAGTCAAATGTACATCATGAAAATAACCATATACTTTATTTGCAAAAAAATAAAAATAAATAAAACATGCAATTGAAAAAAAAGGAAACTCACAAAATCAACAATAAAATTATTATTAAACAAACTTTTTCCATTACACGATTACATTAATCGGACTCATATGACTTATACAATTCATCATAGGAGAATGTTTCTAAACATTCTTCTTCCTATTCTTCATTACATATAACATATTTGTTATTCTTTTTAACCCTTTCTTCTAATCTCCTAACAGCATTGGTCTCCTTCGAATGCTCATCGGCCCTCTTTTTTGCAGCAAGTCTGCGTCTTTCAACTTCAGCAGGGCTTGGAGGAGCAGCCTTCTCCTTTTCTTCATCCACCTCCTTCTTATCCTTATCCTTCGAGCCTTTTTCCAACAAAGGCACCTCTGGCTCTTTTGGATCTTCCCTTGGTCGTTTCATCACTTCCTTGTTTTCTTCTTCTGTTTTGTCGGTTGCAACAACATCTTTGGCTCTCTTGGTTCCTGACATTTTACTTACACTTTAAGTTGTTTGATGTTTGCTAGTAGTAGATTGGTATTCTGCATAATGTGGCAGTAACCAATATATAGGCACATAATGGGGAAAACGAAGAGTCTGTATTAAATTTTACAGGCTTTTTTTGGACTCTTCGGTTCCCCATTATTTTGGAAATATGAACACATTTATATTTCCATTTTGTTTGGGAATATACCTATGAATTGTATTTAATGGGTTGGGTTAGGTGGTCTTCACACGGATTTATTGGCTCACCAGTATTAAGTTTGTTATATATAACAGTAGTAAAAATTAAATACTGTTAGTGCAAAATTTGACTTTATTAAGTCAAACAACATCCTTATGGTTTGTTGACTTCCCTAAGTCAAACTACAGCCTTATGGGTTGTTTTTTTATTTTGTTTTTTGAAAAAAGTAAAGGCATAATCCTTTAAAACAAGTAGCATCTTAACCTTCTGAAATGACAAAATACTAGGGGTAAACCTTTAAAACCAATTGCATAATCCTTTAAAAGCATAATCCTTTAAAACAAGTAGCATCCTCACTTTAATGGGATAAACCTTAAAGAGTGGGTAGCTCCAATACCAGGGAACAAAATTAATAGTCTTTCATGACAAACATACTTAAACCAGACAAAACCATCCAATTAGCATCCTCACTTCAATGGGATAAACCTTGAAGAGTGGGTAGCAACAATACCAGGTCTACCGTGCTTAACAGGCTTGTATGAGATACAAAACTCAAGCAAGGTAGTTTGCAATCATCTCAGTCCTGATTTCAATCTGGTTGAAGGTCTTACCATTCTAGACACCAACAACGCTACCGATCATTTCTGGGACAATGATCATGTTCCTCAAGTGGGTCTTCACCAAGTTAGGCTTCTCACCAGCGAGTGATTCACGTTTAGCTTTGCCAAGCTTCTTAATCAAATCCATGGGCTTCCTCTTCAAACCCCTTTGAAACCTTCTGCGAGCACGAGCAGTGAACATCTTGACCAACTCATCAGTAGACATGTCAAGCAAAGCATCGAGATCAACTCCACGGAAACTGAACTTCTTGAATGTCCTCTGCTTCGTGACTGCAACATCTGGTTCTTGGCCCTCTCAGTCTTGCTTTTATGGCTTGTTAACTTCCCTAAGTCAATCATATTATGTTAGAAGGAATTTTGTACTAACAGTACTAACATTTTACTACTGTTAGATATAAGGAACTTAGTACTGGTGAGCTGATAAAGCCGTGTGAAGGCCACCCAACCCAACCCATTAAATACCCACCCAACCAATAACCATACATTTCCATCTCATTTAATCTCATCTCATTAAATACCCACCCAACCGATCAACCCACCAAACCGATGAAACACACACACAAACACACATAATCAATCTTGTAACCTAAATTTCTCTTAAACCTACATATCCTATAACGTTACTTCACAAACAATGAAGGCCATAAACAAAAAAGGTATTGTTATTTATATTTTGCTATGTAATTGGGTGTATTTAATTAAAAAGGTCAATGTAGGGTCGTTTTGTGTTAACATTTAACTGTTTGTGAAGCTATATTTTTTTGTTTTTTTATGCTCTCTTTTTCCTTATTTTCAGAAAGCAAATCTACAAGGTCTGAGTATATCATTGGTCCTGTTAATCATGATTATGCCAAGTTTTTAAATGTTGAAGCTCAAAAAGGTTCAAGCACCACTCCTACCACCTCTGAGTATATCATTGGTCCTGTTGATCCTGATTATGCCCAGTATTTAAAGCTTCAAGGTCCAAAAGGTTCAAGCACCATTCCAACAAGCTCTCATTATATCATTGGTACTGCTGATTCTGCTTATAGCAAGTATTTAAAGCTTGAAGCTAACAAATATTCAACCTCCACTCCTGCAAATAAGCCTTGAAGCCAGTCAATGAAAAGGAAGCTTATAGCAGTTAATTATGGCAGTTCATGATAATAGTTATAATGTGTTTTGATGGTATAACCAGTATCTCTTTTGTAATGAAGAACAGTTTTATGTTCTTTTATTATTGGTAATGAATCTACATTTGTTCACTCTCATGTACTATTTTACTTAATATTGTCAAAAAAAGGTTTATGACACCATGCTCAAATATTTACCATTTAATGAAAGACAACACTTTTTATTCAACAAATAAATACAACTCAGAGGTACATTCTCAAACAAAATGAAAATATAAATGTGTTCATATTTCCAACAACTAATGTGGAAACGTTTACACTGTTTGACTACAAATGTACATTCTAATCTACCGTTTGACTTAATGTAACTCAACACTTTATATTCAATCTAAATACACTTCAAAGTTACATTTCCAAACAACAATTAGACGAAAATGGGTACGAATCACATAGGTTTACAAGTGAATAATCAAAATGGTTCAGTTAGTTGACTTTACTAAGTCAACCTACAACCTTATGGTTTGTTGACTTCCCTAAGTCAAACTACAGCCTTATGGTTTGTTAACTTCCCTAAGTCAATCATATTATGCCTTGAACAAGCAAACAACATACTTCACAATAACAAGACACATTTACTTGATCACAAACCATTGCGATTTAACCATTATTCAAACAAGAAATTTCATTGATCATTAACAACCATTACAAACGCCTGCTTCACCACCCAACTACCATCATATACTCCAACATACTAAAACCATTCACCCACCACCATCACAAACTAACAACTACTACACAAAAGAGACTTGATGGTAGGTGGATTAACATATGTCAAGCACTAAAATAAACATACAAAGCAAACAAACCCCAAATGATGATGATATACTTCTTGTACTTGGACCGCTATTCTTCAAGCTCTTTAACAACACCTCGTAGAGCATTAATCCTCCTCAACAAACCAGGGATAATGTCTACTGACCTTGGGCACATCAGAGGATCCAACCATCCCAGAAAAGGACAGTTTGAGCCGTGAAACAACACAGTGTGTAGATAAGCAACACATTTTTTTTAAAATAAACAACACAATAACCAAACTTACAATTGTTGGACAGCCAAAGAAACGGCGACCTGGATTCCTGTTTGTCCAAGAAGTCTTGACAACAGTGGGTTTACCACATGTGCTGACTACCATCGTTGCTCTATTTTTCTTTTGGGAAGATGTGTGTTTTACATACTTATGATATGCACAATGGTCGGGTATTTACATGGTTCAGTTCTGGCCAACGGTCGAATTTTTCCACAACACGCATCGTTTTTGTTAGGGACGAAACATGCAAAGAGTTTGCTACAATATACAAACGGCATTAGGGACGAACGGTGAGAATATGAAATAGGTGAAAAGACGAAAAAACCCAACCTTGCCACATCAGATAACGGACGGACATAACGTCCGTCTGCCAAAACGCGCTGCCAGGGAAGAACCGCGCCGTCGTTCGACAAGTTCAGGGACGAAAATGCCAAAAAAAAATAGTTTAGGGATGAAACGCGAGAATCTCGACAAGTTTAGGGACGAACGGTGAAATATTGTCTCCAAATTATGTCAGCCCTTTCAAACTAGTACTAGTTTTCTACTTAAAGGAGGTCGAACAACACATTTTCACCTCACGAACAAAACACAAACATAACTCTTCTATTATATTTGTTACTGCTGCGAGAAGGGAGAGGAAAGCAAGACATATTGGGTTGGTTTGCAAGGTTATAAGAAGTCTCTTGTGCTAGTTCGTTGCGGGTTAAGAAGCCTTGGAGGCTAGAGTCGTGTTCTCATACTCTCGTCATACCTTCACTCGAACCTCACCACCACTCTTTTGGTGTTGTAACTTGTAAGTATCCCCAAACGATTTCAATACGTAGTGTAGCTAGTTTGCTTTCTAGCTTCTTTGAAATCCTTTGTATAGTACGTAACACCTTGAACTATCTAAACTCGTTTGGTTTCACATGTTACGTATAAACATCAACCTAAGCTATACGTATATTTCAGTTCTTGTGTGGTCAAGTGACTAAAAGTATAAGTTAATGAGTTGTATTAAAAATTAACGAGTAACAAGCAGACGAAACAACTAAAGATATGTGAATCTTTGGACACAAAATGACTAAAGAAACGTAAAACATAAGTCTCGGCTCGATGGACAAAGTGCTTATTAGCTTATATTAACTTATTTTTGGCTTAAAAACAATCGCATCGGACTTGAATACTAATCGTTAAAGTGTTTCGTTTCGTTTGGATTTTTGAGTCGTAAAACTCAAATAAGTCGAATGACTTATCTTGTGCTTATGTTGGTCGTCACTTATAAACCTATTGCTACTTGAAGAACTTGGACTTTCAAAGTTTCATAAAACATAGATTGCAAACAGTTTGAAAACAAAAGAAAATACAAACGCATGCATGCATGAAACTGAGAAATATATAACATAGAAAACACAGTTAGAAGCTCGTTAAATACAAAACGTTTACAAAACTAAGCCAAGAAGAGCCTCTGGTTCAACTGGTTGTGTCGTTCAGCCTACACACATGTGACCCGAGTTCGAGCTGGTTATTGACACTTTGTTTTTTTTATTTTTTTTAGGAAACAATTATATTTAACTTGACTAAGACTATGATAAGATAAAAACATATTCGTCATGTATACTTTTATATACTCATATAAATAATTGTGCATTTTGTCCAAGAGCAATACTTACAAACATTTTGAAATGATTTAAAACATAAACTCTGCCACACAAGCAACATTAAACACAAACATTTGTAAACATTTAAATTTATTTACACACTTTGAGTCGTGAGTACACAAAACTGTAAACTAAGACTTGCCATACTAATTTAGGTCACGTGTTGGTGCCACACACTGCTACTACTTGACTTTGCCTTTCAAAGGACCATTTTTCTGAGGTGAATTTATAGCCTTATTTTCTATCTGAACTGCTTTGTAAATCTTGGGGTGAGAAACATGCAAAACTGCTTTCATGGACCTAAACCAAACTTTTGTTTTTACACACTAGTATGCGGATAACCTAAGTATGTATGATCCACTATGCCCACTATCATGAACCGTCCACGAATGATATAAATAGATCTATTGGGGGTGACTCCCCCGTTCGGTTTGGCCAGACGGGTCAATGCGAGCGTATACCATGTTGGACTTGCCGAGTGTATCGGGATAAAACACTCGTTGGGCCCCTCTATTATTATTATATGCCAGTCTAGCATACTGAACTGTCGTAGATTCGGTTGCATGAGCTTAGTGTTAGCATATAGTTAGTGTGTACCTGTTGATATATGTTGAGGTCCATCTGTGCTTATTTACTGTAAACCTATGAACTCACCAGCGTTAGCTGACTTTTAGCATTTTTTCACAGATGCTTGATTATGATACTATTGAAAGCATGGCATGACATCGGTCATAATTACTCTGAAGTGTTTTCACACAAAACTAGAACGTTTTATTGGGACCGACATGTTTTATGGGCTTATTTTCTTTAAACTGAACTTGTTGTAAAACAAGTTGTATTTGGTAATGTAAACTTTCTAAAACGGATTTGATAATCCGTTCTCTATATCTATGTGTTGTGATTACCAATTTAGTAGCACCCTATTACCCGAATGCTTCTGCTAACCAGAATTAGGGGGTGTTACACTAGGTAATCCATTGGTCCTTAGAATTATGCTAGATTGAAGTTTGAATTATTCTTGCAGGGTTGGCGAATCTCCAAAGCTTACATCACTTTAATCACTGATGGAGGTTTAGGAAATTTGTCTAAATTTTCAACTCTTAGATCAATTAATTTGTATGTTCGCCAAATTACAGATATTGGACTTGCATCTCTTAGAAGTAAGGACTCTTTCCCCGGATTTCTATTCACATAGTCAATTTCATTCTTGTGTTCTCAATTCTTACTTGTATGATGCAGGTTTTCTGGATTGACTAATTTGGGCCTCTTCTATGCTAAAATAACAGATGCAAGAACAACCTATCTTCGCAGTATGATATGCTTTAACTCTTAAACTGATAAGCTTTTAACGTTTAGTAAATAACTTGTCTCCGATTCTCATGGCTATGCTTTTCATGTAGATTTTACAAATCTTCAATCTTTAGATATCTGTAGTGGAGGAATTACAGATGTTGGTGTGAAGAATATCAAGGATCTTCGTTCTCTAGTTCTTTTGAATATATCACAAAACCAACGCTTGACAGATGCTTCACTGGCATTGATCACTGGTATCTTCTTAATTTCAACGATTCATTCGTTTTTGTTAGTTAAAGATAAACAATATTAAACTCTTCGTGGGTTACTTTGGATGCAGGTCTGACTCAGTTGGTCTCTCTGAACTTATCAAATTCGTGAGTAACCAGCAGTGGATTGCAGCATTTGCAGCCATTAAAGAAGCTGAAATCACTCCAGGTGACTGCAAATGATATAAAGAGACTCCAGGTATCAGACCTTCCGAATCTGATAAATGTTCAACGTGAGTAGTTTTCGAAAGAAGACCCGACACTGCATGGCCTTTTGTATATAAAGTTTGTAAATCGTTAGCATTGCAAAAGATTGTTTTTATCTTCTATATGTTATGTGAGTGTTTCTGCATTTAAATATTTCAATCGATACGTGAACAACATTGGTAGAACCAAGAAATGTATGCGACAAGTGTGAACCTTTTTATTTGATAATTTTATTTAAATGGTTAGCCCCTAAGGTAATAAAACATAAACATTAATTAAACACATAAAATCCTCTAGGAGTCTTCCCCAAAAGGAGAACCATAAGACCTCACTAGGTTTTCATCAAGTGCCTAGATCGCCACATGCATTAAATAAATGATTGCGTAGATCTTATAGCCGGAATTCACACATAAAATAATCATGACAAATTAATTAACTTTTAATTTTGCAATTTTATGTATCTAACTAGCTTCATAACCCATCCGATGGGCGGGTACGCTTCATTAAATTGTTTATCGAATTTTTTTACGTGTAAAATAAATAATGAAATATGTCAAATATGTTGAAAGCAATAAATTGAAAATCATAAATATATTGCTCAAGTATTAAAAGATATGTAATGGTTACCATGGTCATTTTTCAATGTTATCGCCATGTATCACATAGTAAAAAACTTTACGACATAGTTAAAAGAATCGAAAGATCATAATTCATTAGGAAACAATATCAGCAAAATAATGAGTGACAAAAATAGCATGGATTTGAGTGACCACAATTATTCAACATGTGTTATGTTTTATATATAAATTATTAATTTCAATAACATGTAATGTGTTTACACAATTACATTCACAAGTGTTTTTTTTTTCTTTCTACTCATATCCATATCCCAATATTTTTAGTTTGAAACATGTAATGTGTTTTCACAATTACATTCCCAAGTGTTTTTTTTCCTACTCATATCCATATCCCAATATTTTTAGTTTGAAGCCTTTTCACGATGACCTTGCCTACTAATTGAATCACCCATATGGTACTATTTCACCTACAAACACATAAACAAAAAACTAACACATCAGATATTATTATAAATACATATAATCCGTTGTTTAATATTAATTTTGTAGATGATTAGAACATAAAATCCTTAATCTGTTAAAACCAAAATATATTTTCTTAAGAGGAGATTAAACGGTATACTGCATTTTAATGCAGTAACTTATGTGGTATATATGATCATGAAAATAGTATAAATCAAGTACCTAGAGTCACTATAAATGTTCAGCTTATATAAGTAGGTTGTAGCTCATAATTCAATCAGTTAGTGATTAACCATTCTAGTAGCAATGTCAAACGCTTATCATTTCTAAGCAACATTTTTTTTACCTGCATTGCTCTAAAATATGTGCTCAAAAAATTCCAAAAACTACATCTATGAATGTTACAGCAATATAATAGTCAGATTAAAGGGTGCATACTAAGCACATAAAACATTACCACAACTCAAGACACGCATCCAAATACCCCTTGTAGCCAAGACTTGTGGTTTTAGATTCACACAACTATGGTTATGTATGTAATATGAACGCACAATTGTAATTCTTAGTTTGTGGAAGACTATGACTTATTACAATTTTAATAAAAAGATAAAACATATTAGAAGTTCAAGGTAAAAGAGTAGCCTAACAATGCAAATGAACTAAATAGCATATAGTTACATCCCATGGAAACAAAGTAATAAAAATTAGAAGTTTTATAGGGTTCATGAAAGAGGTTGTTTCAATATGACCAATGATAACATTTTAGATTAAGTCTAACATCTATTATTCAATTTTAGCTTTGAACTCCTTTGAAATGAGGCCAAGATCAACCTGCGAAAGACAAAGCTAAAAATTTAAGGGGGTGTTTGGTATTACATGTTTTTCAGCTTATATGCTTATAAAGAATCACCAAAAATTAACTTGCCAAGTTGCCAACATGTATGAACTAAAAAAAATAGTATCAAGGTTGTAACCACATAATGTGAGCACGGGAATGAGTATTTTAGACAGTAATAAAATATACTTTACTCCATGGTTATAGAAATGTCGGTGGCTCGACAATTCAATCCAAACAACTACTTATTAGTATATGACTTGTTCTGTAAACGGACCAATTTTGGTTATAACTCGTAGTTATTTTAGCTAAAAGAATATACATAAGCAGAAAGTAAAAAATATAACTACTCCCAAACGCATTTCTGTTACTTGCACTATGTCCAATAATCCTAGGTCATTCAATTATGTGTAATTTCAAAGGAATAATTATTTCTATTCAATAGAGTCGTTTTTAATGAAAAAGTAAGACAACCAACATCCGTCTAAAAGAATCATACCTGATTGGGAAGATGCATCAGCCTCTGCATGTATTCCTCCCATTTTATTGCCTTGGGTTCTGCTTGAATCATACAATCGACCTACCAGAACAACAAAAAGCTATGTTATTATAAAATGAGAAAACCATGAATCTTTCCAAATTTAATAAGACTTTAGTCATCGTAGCATGCATGTTCTTAAGAAGATAACTTGCACAAACAAATGCATATAAAGTAGCCCATAGTATATCTTGTGTTCAAGCCATATATCCTTTATGGATGGTTTCATCTAGCATAAAAATTGACATGGTTTTACTCAAGCGGTGTTTGTTAGAGCCTTTTGTTATTTGGCGGCTCACTCTCACCGACGTGGAACAAACTCAAGCTTGTTTCAACCCATAACCCAATATGTAAATACATGATTAAAGTAGTTAACTGCTTACCCATGTTATTGTGATTAAAATCTTTGAGAACCGAATAAATGGGAGACTTTTAGATTGAGTGACAAAGTAATATTTTCATATAAAAGTACAAATCTAAATAAATTTTCAAACTTTGAATATAGAGTAATAAATAATCAAGATGATAAATCTAACCTTTTGATTAGCACTTGAATTTCTCTTTGAGCACTTTTGAGATTTTCAAAGATGTTATTTGTATGCAGACAATCGAGCATCTTTTTTCTCTGTTAATGTTTCCATTGCATCCTGAGATTAATGTATAGTTCATGGTGTCAATATATAGTTCTTTGAGTTGCTTTACTTACACAACTTCAGTAGGATTCCGACGAACAATGTGATGGTGATAAATAGATAGTAGCAATTGTTGCTCGCTATTCCCTTGAGTGAACATGTTTGGGTGCACTGTAAGGTTCTCCTGTTGAGTTCCCTAAGAGCTCAAAGTCGATCTCGTTATGTTTGGCACCCATTGAAGACAACTGTCACAATCTATCATAAGAATTTAGAATCATTTTATTTACTCATAATCTAAAACGAAGTTTTATTGTTGGGCTTGCATATTATGTTGTTACAATTCCACCAAAGGTCCATGTAAAAGTTTAGTAGCATTTCGACAAAACCAAATAATAATGCTCTCTTTGATTGTATTCCAGATCATGCAAAATTAACCCCAAAACAACTTTTATAAAAGTTTCAATTTAAACCATCAATTATTAAAGAAAAGTTATACCTTTATTTTGTTATCATCAATGGACTCCATTTTAGGTGAAAAAACCATAACACAAATCAAAACACATTAACACAATCAAGATTCTAATAACAAAAAGCATAAAATCAATCAAACAATTATAAAGACGCATAATCAACTCAATGGTCTGTTTCAACCCAAACATGTTCCCTGTTCTTGTTCCAGTTAAAAACATTATAAAAACCATATAGTTATTATTTTTCCTATCATCAGATGGTTGTGGATCAGCTTGTCTAATTTCACTTTGAACTAAGATAGTTGTATAATTATGTTGTGTAATATATCATGTTTAGGATTATACCATCCCGATCGGAAAAAAATGTACCTGTTGAATGACTTTCGAGAACAGAGAGCTTGTTCGTGGCGCAGCGATGACCCATGTAGTTAGCCATGTTTGTAGGAGAGCTTAAAGCAACAGAAGCAATGGTGTCGGATAGAGAGTGATTCAGTGCATCAAGTCTTTGCGAGAGTGCTTCTTCTGCCTCTTGTGTTGGTTGTTGTACTTCACATATCGCCCTGAGTTGTTGCTCCGTTAATGGATCAATTTGACCAAGAACTATCTGGTAAACATATTCCAACAACTCAAATAAGAATCAATGACAATTCAAACAGTATATAAGATTTGTAATTAAAACCAGTGACGATAAAAAAAAACGACCATCATGAGACATAAGCATTGCACAGGCCAAAATAAAGTAAAAGAATTAACCTCATTCCCTCTTCCAAGACTTGGAGCCATTCAGTCGGGATCAAAATTTCAATACTCCAACTGATTAAGTTCTACTGTCAATTGACTTCAGCTTCCTAATCATATCACCATCAGCATTTGACTGCGATGTTGTTTCACTTCCCGCTAAATCTACAAAGTTATTCACAACATTGCAGCTTATATGGTTTTACTTTGTTGTCTATCACATTATACTCCTCGAATTGGTATATACAATCAAATTCAAATGTTGAAACATACCAGACTTGAAACAAAGGATCTCACACATTCTGAAGTATCACGGAGTATGCTTTCTATTGTCTGTATTAACAGATAACTTATTTAATAAATTATCTTGCTTTAATAATATATATAAGAAGTACATCAAATAGACCATACAGAGACTCAAATGCAACTTTTTATAACATACCTTACAATGATATGTGATTGTCAACCATCAATTCCACCTATGAATTATCAAACAAATTTTTTTATTTGAGATCACACGAATATATATATCAATAAAACCTCAATCAAATAAATAAATATATTTGAAAATTATAAACATCACTATGCAAGGATTTTATAGTAAATGCACCGAAAATAGATAAATAAATAACTAAAAACACACTACAAAATATATATAAAAGCGATAAATGATAACTTACGTTAACTAAAAACACACTACAAAAATTAAACCGTAACCATATAACTATGTCTAAACTGTATCTATATACCTCATCTAATATAAGTTTTGGTTTTGTTGCCATGAGTTCAAGAAGTAGTATCCCCTTAAATACATTCATAAGCTGTCATGACACCTAAAATAAATTCATATTTTAATAGTTGAATAGCTGAAATTATAAAACATTTTGTAAAGAACATCATCCATATAGTTAATTGCATTGCATTGGATGATGTTGAACCTGCATAAATGAAAAAACAAAATTAAAGATTCAAGCCCACAACATAACAATTAAAAACCTTTATAGATTGAAATTAAGATTTTATGAATACGATTAATCAAGATCTTGCCTTCGGTGTATAATCGGTAGTTGTGGGTTGATTATAAACACAAAAGAAAAAAAGATTGTGTGATCAAAAAATGATGTGAATTTCAATCCGAAAATATTAATAACTTTGAAATTTGAAATAAGCATGTATCAATTCGCATGTACCCATAATAATCGAAAATATAATCTAAAATTAAACAAACCTTGTTGATTGTATGAAATTCGATTTTTTGATTTCAAAATTTGCAACACCGATCGATTATGTGTTCAAATTAATTAATAATTTTGAAAATCAATAGAAGATTGACAGAAAGTTGCGTGATTTCAAGTTGAATTCATATGGCATTGAAGAGGAATTGAATTGTTAGCAATAAAGCAGGAGTTTTTGTTTTGATACTATCAAATTAAATGCTCTTGATGAGCCATTTATTGTGAATTTGAAATTTTGAATTAGAGATATTATGTTATTGCATTACGATTTGGATGTTTATTTTAAGCATGTATATTTTGTTTTCAAAGCTTTCAACACAAACACTCAAGTGCTCTAGTGGTTGAGTGTTTGTTGGTTGTTCAAGAGGTCATGGGTTCGAATCCCATTAACTACAAATTTTTTAAAGATGCTCTTTTCATGCATGAAAAGTGTGTGCCATGTAGGCAATGACATGGCAGTGAGTTGAATATGTGGCAATGAGGTGGCAAATGTTAGAGATTTATGACGTGTCATCCTTAGTCTATTATATAGTGTAGGATTAACCTTTAATTTTAATTCATTTGCTTTTAGGTATTTTTTATTAATTACAAGTATTGCATAATAGTTGTCAAAACAAATAACTGTGTTAGATTTCATGCAGCCTTTTCACGTGTTTATTAAATCGTGTAACCCATAACCACTAAACGAGTTGACTCGTGATGTCACTTTTGGGATTTAATAAACATGTTAACTAATTAACAATGAGTACGCAGCGGATAATGGATCTAGTTTAGCAATTATAATTAACACACAAATAATAAACAAATTAAAGGCAAAGAGAAACATGAAAAATAAATAGAAAACTAACCCTCGTAGTCACCCGCAAATAAAACAAATAGTGATTAAAACAATCACCTTTACGAGTGCTCACACAAACACGTTACGATGCTAGTCGCTCGCTTCACGTTATATCACCACGAAACAACAAGTGTTTGATATAATAATAAATATGTCACAATCGAAGGGGTCGTTGAGTTTGTTGGTAGGAATCACAATGGGTATCGTATTTGGTATGAGCTAGAATGAAAATGAATATAAAAAAGTGTATCATTACGATTGTTTATGTTTGAATCACAAAATATGGTATGAAAAATTGTATAGATATTTGAATTTTGTAGTTAAAAAAAGAAGGACCCACGGAATGGATTTCATAGATATCAAATTGGTAGATAATGAATCTATGACTATGATATACCTATTTTATTCCTAGGCTCACAAAACAAACAACTTTAATGATTTTCAAAGTCACAGTCTCATTCCCATACACCCCAACCAAACGGGCCCGAACTAATATAATTTCAGTCGAATGTCAGTAACAAAGAAATAAAGAAAGCAATCTAGGATATTAATGTTTTGCTTTTGCTATTGTGTTGTCAGTGAACAAAAGGAAAAGTCAAAACAATTACTGCGTATTAGCCTACTGATTGAATTATATCATGTGAGAGAGAACCGATCAAAGAGTGGTCGGTTTTAGTTTTAGGTTTGTGTCGTGTGTCCTTAAACAATGAGGTCAAAGGGGTGTTTTATGTAGCTACCCAACTTATCTAACAAGTCATTGCTTTTACCTTTTTTAGTTACACAAAATTGACACTCTCCTCCCCTCCTAAAACCTTCCCATAAACTGGTATTCCGTGAAACATATTAAACACTTAATAAATATAACAAATATATATATATATATATATATATATATATATATATATATATATATATATATATATATATATATATATATATATATATATATATATATTAATTATTTAATAAACGTACTCTTCGTGTATTAACGTGTGTGCCCCCAATAGGCTCACACATTTCTAGTCGTATAATGGCTAATCTAACTACCAGAACCCAACACTGGCTCTGTGGCCTATCAGCATATTTCTATTTTTTTTTTTTTTTTTTTTGAGGAAACTGCAAAATACATCCATGTGGTTTACATATTTTGGCACCTTACATCCCTGTCAGAAACTTTTGCCAATATACATCCCCCGTTAGGCAAACGTTTGCCACAATACATCCCTCGTTAACAATGAGGACTAACGGTGCAAATTTTTCCTCCGTTATCTCTTAACGAGACTGAAAATATTACACCGTTAACCTTCGTTAGCCAAACATTTGCACCATTAGTCCTCTTTTTTAGGAAAAAAAAAAAAAAAAAAGTAAAAAAAAAATTAAAAATGCGTATTTTTTAAAAATTAATTTTTATAAAAAAAATGCATATTTTTTAAATAAATGCATATTTTTTTAAAAATTTAATTTTTTTTATAAAAATTAATTTTTAAAAAAAAAATAATGTTTTTATAAAAAAAATTTAATTTTTTTTCACAAATATTAATTTGTTTTTTAAATTTGATTTTTTTTAAAATATTAACTTTAAAAAAAATTAAATTTTTAAAATTTTTTCCTTTTTTTTAATTTTTTTTAAAAAATGCGTATTTTTTAAAAAAAATTAATTTTTTTTAATAAAAATTAATTTTTTTTTTAAATTAATGTTTTTATAAAAAAAATTAATTTTTTTCGCAAATATTAATTTTTTTTTAAATTTTTGATTTTTTTTTAAATATTAACTTTAAAAAAATTAATTTTTGAAATTTTTTTCCTTTTTTTTTAATATTTTTAAAAAATGCGTATTTATAAAAAAAAAAATTAATTTTTTTTTAAAATATAAACTTTAAAAAAAATAATTTTTTAAAATTTTTTTTCTTTTTTTTAATATTTTTAAAAAATGCGTATTTATAAATAAATAAATTAAAAAAAAAAAAAAAAAAAAAAAAAAAAAAAAAAAAAAAATCGCAAATATTAATTTTTTTTTTAAATTTTGATTTTTTTTTTAAATATTAACTTTAAAAAAAATTAATTTTTTAAAATTTTTTTCCTTTTTATTTTTAATTTTAACTTTTTTTTTTAATTTTAAATTTTTTTAATTTTTTTTTTTCTAAAAAAGAGGACTAACGGTGCAAATATTTGGCTAACGAAGGCTAACAGTGTAATATTTTCAGTCTCGTTAAGAGATAACGGAGGAAAAATTTGCACCGTTAGTCCTCATTGTTAACGAGGGATGTATTGTGGCAAACGTTTGCCTAGCGGGGGATTTTATTGCCAAAAGTTTCTGACAAGGATGTAAGATGCCAAAATGTGTAAACCACAGGGATGTATTTTGCAGTTTCCTCTTTTTTTTTCTTTTTTTTTCTTTTTTTTTATGTGGTTGCATGGCACAATTTCTGGTGTAAAACGGTATAAGTTCAAATCTGGTTTGGTCTATGAGGTCTAGTATATGTTTTGCCGTGTGTGAAATGGTGTTACCGTGTGCGTGCTTTTAGTTTTTACAAATAACATAATATGTAAGTCGCGTCTCAAGTTCAACTTTCAGCATTAGTATCCATTCTCCCCAACATTGGTAGTTACCAAGTGACCACGATATTGATTTATATAGCCCAAGAGTGGCGTTTACCCTCTTTTTAAGATAATTATGAGCTATTTAAGCTCTTATACCAAGCGATCAAATGTCAATCAAGCCACGTTTGATCATTCATAAGAAAAACTCATCAAAAATTAGAAACTATTGGCAACTCCAATACAAAAAGAAGAAATGGAGATTCTCAAATCGATTATAACTTTCCATATAGCCAGTTTTTTTCTTAGTGGGTATCCTTAATAATGGTGTGTGGAATGAAGATCCTGATGGTGTTAAGGATGTTTTTCTAGATCATTTTCGCAACAGATTCCAGCAAGATAATACGCCATGTCCTTCTTTTGACATTCAAATGCGGAATCAGTTGTCAAGTGTCCAGCGTGAGTTTCTGGATCGAGAAATATCTCGAGAGGAAATTAAGAAGGCCGTGTGGGATTGTGGTGGAGATCGTGCCCCGGGGCCGGATGGGTTCACTTTTAAATTTTTTACCACTTTCTGGGATCTTATAGAAGCTGATGTGGTTCATTTTGTTCAAGCTTTTTTTCTTAACAGATCCTTCCCTAAAGGATGTAATTCTTCCTTTATAGCTTTGATCCCCAAGGTTTCCAATGCTACTCTTGTTATGGATTTTCGGCCGATTAGTTTAATCGGTTGCCAATACAAAATCATCGGGAAAATCTTAGCTAACATGCTTGGTTTGGTGATTGGAAGTTGCATTAGTCCAGAGCAATTTGCTTTCATTAAAGGTAGGAATATTCTTGACGGCCTGCTCATTTTAAATGAAGTAATTAATTGGCATCGTAAGCGAAAGGAGAAACTCATGATTTTTAAAGTAAATTTCGAGAAAGCGTTTGACTCGTTAAATCGAGATTTTTTGGATATTGTCATGGAGAAGTTAGGTTTTGGCATTAAGTGGCGTTCTTGGATAAAAGGCTGCTTTGTGAATGCTCGTTCTTCCATTCTGGTCAACGGGTCTCCTACTTCCGAGTTTGCGGTTTCTAAAGGCTTAAGGCAGGGAGATCCCTTATCTCCCTTTCTTTTTATTTTGGCTATGGAAGGGCTTCATGCTCTTATTTGCAAAGCCCTTGATATGGGTATTTATAAGGGAGCTTCGATTGGCAGTGATCATTTGCGTGTTTCACATCTTATTTATGCTGATGATGTAATTTTTGCGGGTCACTGGCAGTGTTGTAAATATCGGTCTTGGCGGCCGATATATCAGTGATATATCGCTTATCGGCGGTCGACCGATACGATATTTCACTTATCGGTCAAATTTATCGGTTTGGTCAAAATAGGTCAAATATCGGTCATATCGGTCAAATATCGGTCATATCGGTCAAATATCGGTCAAATTTATCGGTCAAATTTTGGTCAAATATCGGTCATATCGGTCAAATATCGGTCAAATTTATCGGTTTCGAGTCAATCAGTCATATATTCGAGTTTAATTTGAGCACTTTGGTAGTATACCAGTTCTCTCTTATAAGTTATAAATATAATTTATGTTTTGTTTTGTGTTACATATGTTGCATTTCAAATATATACATAAATTTCTTTATAATTTATGGTCTCCGATATATCACTGATATATCGCCGCCATATCGGTCTTGGCGCTTGGCGGTGGTCGACCGCCGAGGTACCGCCGAGCGATATTTACAACACTGGTCACTGGTCGGCTACTAATATCCACAATCTTCTATGCATTCTTCGCTGTTTCTTTCTTATTTCTGGATTGAAAATCAATGTGCACAAGTGCAGCCTGTTAGGCGTTTGTGTTTCTGAAGAGGAAGTCTTGGATATGGCTCATATTTGTGGTTGTGGTGTTGCAAAACTTCCTATGACTTATCTTGGTGTGCCGGTGGGAGGTAATATGTCTAGATGTAACAATTGGGAGGCCGTTGTTACTAAATTTACATCTAAGCTTTCTTTATGGAAGGCCAGGTTGCTTTCGGTTGGGGGACGCTTGTCTCTCATTAAGTCTGTTCTTGGGAATTTGCCAATATACTTTATGTCGCTTTATTATATACCCGCTGCTATTCGCTCCAAGTTAGAATCCTTGCACAAGGGGATTGATCTTATGGCCTTATGTAAGCGTAAGCTTGGGAATGGTGAGTCGATTTTGTTTTGGGAAGATGTTTGGTGGGGAAATCAGACTCTCAAGAGTTTGTATCCCAGGATTCATATGTTAGATTCGCATAAAGATTGTTGTGTTGCTCATCGGCTGCCTCCCCATGAGTGGAATATGGTCCTTAGACGTGATCCTAGAGGTGGTATCGAAGCTTCCCAGTTTAATGAGTTGCGGCTTCATATTGAGTCTGTAGTTTTGAACTCTAATCGAGACTCTTGGTCATGGACTCCAAATATTCACAAGGGTTTCACAGTTGCCTCGGTTCGGCTTTTGGTTGATTCGCACCTCCTAGCCGCTGGTCCTCATGCTACTCGTTGGAACCGTAATATCCCTATTAAAGTAAATGTTTTTGTGTGGAGAGCCTTGCTTAATAAACTTCCTTCAAGGGTGAACTTAGACCGTAGAGGCATTGATGTTGACTCGGTTTTATGCCCTATTTGTCATGAGGATGTTGAGACGGTAAACCACATTCTTTTTACTTGTGATTTAGCTAAAGACATGTGGTCTTTGTTGGCGAAATGGTGGGAGCTTGATGTCCCTTTTTGCACTAACATATCGGAGTGGTTGTCTTGGATTGATTCGATTCCCATCGATAACAAAGCGAGAACGTTTCTTGATGGTGTAGGTGGGACGCTTATGTGGTCCTTATGGAGTTTTCGGAATAGGCTAGTTTTTTCTAATAATCCTCCCAAAAAGTCCTTACTTTGGGATAGTATTATTTCTTTTTCTTACTTATGGATTTCATCTAGAAATCCTAAGCTTAATATTAGTTGGGTAGGTTGGTTGATGAATCCTTTACTTTTCATAACCTTCTTGTAATGTGCTTCTAGCTTTTGCTAGTTTTATAAAATCTCCGCCGTTCAAAAAAAAAATTGTAAACTGAATTTGGTTTATCACGAGTCCAAATAATCTGATCTAAGAAAGAAAGTAAGAAATTCTTGCAATCTAGGACCATTTTATCTTTATTTTAAAATAATAAAACATTCAAAAAAAAAAAAAAAAAAAAAGACAGAAATTTATATGATTCAAAGCTAGCAAAAGATAGTTTAGAATACCCCATTTTCATTTATCTGCATTCTAAAAGAGAAATCATGACAATACCGATTGATCTATAGAGACTCTTTGGTGTTCGCTCGATTGTTGGAAATGATGACGAGATCACTGCGGCACTTTCCCTTCAATTGAGCATCATTAGTCAGGCGCTCATTTTTGTGACCAGGTCTCAAAGTTGGTCATTTGTTGAGCCACCTAGCCTTTTTCTCTTCCTCGCATTCTCAGTGGCTCAGATAGTAAGTATCTATACAAAACTTACGGGTGATAATTTTTGCCCGTTTACTTATATATGGGTCAATTTGGGTGGTTCTTATCTAAAATGAGTCAAACGAGCCAAAAGGGTTGCAAGTCGTCTTAAGTCTGTCTATAAAGCAAACAACTTCACAAAGTATTTTCTATTAAATGAACTTGATTATTGCTGGAGTAATAATATTGTTTATTACTTTCTTTATAAAGTTCTTAAACCTGACGCATATTCCCCGTCTATGTTTTATACAGTTGGCTACAATGTTCGCTGTATACGCAGACTGGGATTTTGCAGAGATTCAAGGAGTCGGATGGAGATGGGCTGGAGTGATCTGGATGTTCACCATCATTACCTACTTCCCACTAGATATCCTTAAGTTCATCATCCATGCATCATTAAACCGAACCTCTAAATAGTGTAGACTTGACGGTGAGGCTAACGAGATTGGTGATTGCTACCAACTAATACCAACCACCGCCGTGAACGAACTCCGATAGGGAAAAAGATGTGCGAGTTCTGAAAATTCCATGGACGTACGGTAGAAAGAAATACAAGTCATGTAAAAAATCTTTATTTTGATGATTCTTTTTCTTTTTATCTTTTATTTGGTAGTAGAAAAAGCCTATAGGAAATACTTAAGGTAAAGACAACGGTTTTGACTCATGCAGATGAAAATCATTAGTGACAAAAAGGAGATTACAGGTTGGTGATGCAGAATCTAATTCTGTATCTCAGTGTACTTATTTGTATTTGTCTATAAATAGTCTTTTCTGGAATGCAAAAAAACCATCAAGTTGGCAATTTCAACTCAGGTACTTGTAATGTCGATTTGGGTTAATGTTTTATCTCTAACAGGTCAAATAGAAAAACTTTTAGCCAAAAGGGAAACGGGTCAAACAGGGTGAAATTCGCCCAATCTTTAATGTTTAATACATACAACCTCCAACCTCTTGAACAACAACAACAACAACATACCCAATCCCGCCTAGGCGGGGTATGGAGGAGGTGGGATGTAGACAGATCCTACCCCTACCCCAGGGAACCCTGCAGGTAGAGAGACTGCTTCCAGAAAGACCTCCGGCAAGTGTGTGCAAAGTGTGCTCGAAGTAAGGAAAACGAGAAATAGAAAGCAAAACAAAGAAAGTATAAAAGCATAAAAGCAAACAGAGCAAAACAAACATATAGGCAAAACGACACAACAAGCATATAAGCAAACATAAAAGCAAACCGACACAACAAGTAAAAGAGCAAACGAAGCAAAACGACAAGACAACCAAGATAAAACAACCAAAACAAAACCACCTAGACAAGCGCCAGCAAAAAAGGGAGCGAGGGGGACACAAGACCAAGGCCAAACCAAGCAGCTACGACCAAAGAGGGCAACGCAAAGGGCCTAAAGCTAAGGCAAAGCAAAAAGAGCAAGCAAAAGGCACAGGCAAAGGGCCTAAAGGCACAACAAAGGCAAAACCAAAGCACTAGCCGAGGCAAAGCAAAAGCATTTAGTAACAAGAAATTGTAGCAAAGTGTATTATTAAAATGAACAAAAATGTTTGCGGGTCATCCCAACCCATTAAAAAATTGCCAATTTTAATCCGATACACCAACCTGCCCATGTGGCCACCTCTTAACATATAAATCAATCCAACTAAATATCAGCCAATCTATATTCTACAACAAGAACACTAGAAAGACAAAATTACCCTTTATTGATTAAATTAGGTTTCCAAGAAGTCAATTCAGAGGGTATTACATCTTCATCACATGAAAGTACAGCTTGTGCCATCAATTTCCCTAGCCAAGCATGGTACAAAAGACCTCTAGACCCAAGACCCGAAAACAACCAAAACTTGCTCTCATGATTTTGACTGATAAAATCATCTATTTGACCTAAAAGTGGGAGAGACCCGTTACCTGTGAGAGGTGGCATTGCTCTTAGACCTGCACTCGCTCCATTAAAAGCCCACTTTGATAATCCAGGATATACTGCAGATGCTTTCGGTAAGAGTTCTTCTATAGCTTTTGAAGCTTCTTCTGTTGAAACATGTTGCGAATAGTTGCACGATTTCCATTCCCATGTAAAACCCAAGTATAAATTTCGAGGATTTTGTATGGCAAGCCATGCATCTGATAAGATTGAAGGGCTATGTTCTGGAAATTCTTCACTGAAACATTTAAATTAAAAAAAACATTGAAATTTCTAACATATTTATATAAATGCATTAAATCATACCAGTAATCTGTTAAATGGATATGCGTTTGTTATTCTCTTTACCACCAATTTTGTTTTGGGATAGCATCTTAAAAGAGCGATCACCTTTTTTAACAATTGTGTTCCGTTTCTCGTTGAAACAAAGCATCTTTCTTGCAAAAGAAAATTAAATAAAAAAGAGAAAAAGTTCCAAGAAATATAAATTAATAACATCATACTTATCACATTCGTCCAAATATGCTCGTTTTAAGTGTTTTGATTCTTTTTCATGTCTTCATGATTCATTAAATGGTTTGAAAAGTTATCTAGTCGCTTAAAAGAAGGATCCTATTTACTATTTAGCATCCCATAATCTTTACATCCACCCAAAAACACACATATTGAAGTACTAATCATGTTTTTGCTCGATTGTTTCGCTAAATACCTGATATTGTCAGGCAGATGTAAGTGGGCAGTGATGCCTCTGCAAGTCCTTAGTGGTAACCTTCCTAAGAGCTCTGGTAGGAAAGTAGATCTGGCTCCCAAACATACGACTACTGCATCATACTCCCCTAAACGAGCATTGGGTAGTGTTACTTTAAACTTCATGATAAAACCTTTTGACACCATAGACGTAAAAAGGAACTCCAAAACATATCACATATATTACCTTCTAATTCAAGAAGATTGTCAATAGACCTTTTATGAAGGCTTATCTTCTTTTCACCAATCCCCACACTAGACCTTTCTTTTGCCAGACTTTCACAAGCTACATATAGGGCCTATTCATGGTGAAATGTCTATATATTAAGAACTATAAAACAAGGGTGATTGGATGTGTGATTTCAAAGTGATTTGAATAATTATTATTATATAAAGGGGGTTTGTATGAGACACGTGATGCTTTTTAAAGTTGTAACGTTCAAATACTAGGAACCTTCTAAATTATTTAGGAAAAAGGAGAAGCACCATAAATGTGTTTTAATACAAGTATCCAAACACTAAGAACTGATAATCTGATAATTAGTTTCAAAACGTAAATCCAAACACCCCTTAAGAAATAACTTGAAGTGGTCGAAATATGTATAAATGTCACTAAAGTCTCCTCACCTCAAGATAATTTTGGGGATGTATATTTACAGCATCTGGCATATAAAATGCCGTGTCAGAAGGTACACATATATTAGGAACCAAAGACCGGGCTGCATCTTCATTAACAGACTGTATTCTGCAACCGGCAAGAGAGTTCTCAGCATTCTTCAAGCAAGAAACAGAAAATTATTACGTATTTATCAACTGCATAGCATTTTGTGTTGCATATTCTACACTAGAGAACTTACATCAATCATTACGCTCATGTTCTTCAAGCTGACTCCTGGTCTCAGGATACCCCTTCTTCGTGCAATAAAACCGTTCACTTCCTTTGAATGTATCGCTTTTTCAGCAATGTTTATAAGCCTTAAACTCTCTTCCCAACACTCGGCTGCCCGCCAAAGTGGCTTGACTGCAGAAACAAACGCATAAACACATAAAATAAAATAACGAAACATTCTGCTAACAAATGATATGCAGAACGGTATAAAATTGAAACCTTTTGGAGAGTAAGGATGAAGAAGTCCACCAGAAACTCCAGAAGCACCACCTCCTATTCCAACCTCATCAAGAACATCAACACAAACATGCAACTCGGTAGAACTGTGCTGCATATGCAAGTTCCGTAAAACCAAATCAAAACTTTTTCATATACTCTATAAACAACTATGGGGGCATTTGGTGCTGCATATCGAAAGCAATCATTTGATATGCAACAATTAGTTGTAACAAACCATTTCCTTAATATAGTGGTAATACGACAATCACATGTTCAAATGTTTAACATTTCAGATTATATAGAGATTCACAGACCTCTATCTAATCATGTAATCAGTATCAAACTTGTTGCAACTAGTCCTAAACCGATTATTTGACCCCTAAATACCAAAATAACTTACAAATCATAATCAGTTTCACTCTACGCCAAATTCAAATAAGGCTATAAAATGAAGGTAATCCAAACACCCCCCTAAATAAATTGATAACACATACTTGTAATAAGTGCCAAGCAACTGATAAACCAGCAAATCCAGCACCAAGCACTGCATACCTACACATGACATCATCACCATGACGTCATCATTCAAAAATTATGAAATTAGGTTAAATAAGTAATGGAACCTGAGAGAGCGTTGATGAAGATGAGATGATGAAGAAGAAAACGATGCCACCGGAGATAATCGTTTTCCGACAGGAAAACTGGACTGCCACGTCAGCATCTTGCAGTATTCGCCGGCGGCGTGATTCGCCGGTTAGAAGTTAGTTATGAAGATTAGGATAGATGTTTAGAAGAAGGTAGAACATGTGATGGATGTATGTACAAGCGTTCAAAGCATCATTTTTTTCTTTTTATCTGTGTTTCCGACTCGACATTGCGAGGCGACTAATCACAGAGCGACTACTCTTTTAAATAGCCCGAAGTTGGCACAGTTTAACCTCCGAGACCAGAAAGAAATTTTTATATCTTCTCGATTGTTAGGAAAATTTTAACTAGAGGGCTAAGAATCGTGTCAAAACCAAACTGAACCGAAAACTGATTTTGTGAGAGACATGAACTGAGAACTGAACCAAAATTACTTGGTTCGGTTCAGTTTATATGCTACAAGTGTGTTTTTCTCGTTTTTGGCTCAAACCAAACAGAACTGATCCGAATTGAAACCGAAAATCATAAATTTATAGAATCGAAAACCGAACCGAATATGATCGGTTCGGTTTTCGGTCTGTTTTGATGATCCCTACTTTAAAGCTCAATCTGGTCGTTTGAGTAGAAGTACGAGTTTGAAAAGTACAACAATAAATGTGAGCTTAACTAACTTGGGTGTGTTATAATTAACTAGTTATGTCAAAAGATAATCAATATAAAGTATAAACAAACACTTTCAAAAGTGATTAGTGAGCCATTGTATATGAAAGTAAAATATGGCTTTATGCAGTAATCTTGGTACATGCTTTCATAAAATATTATGAGCTATCTATACCGGTAAGAGATATGATTAGATTGCCTAAAATTGTGACTAACTATATGCTTAGAGTGACCTGGAAATGTTTTATTGGATTGTGAAAAAACGAATCCCACTATTACCAACTACATGCTGTGCCACACAATTAAGCATATCAGTCGGGCATGTTAGTCAATGCTCATATAGTAATTAATTAAATTAAGAAACAACCAACATATGTAGATGATTGATATAGGATCATCAAAAGTAACAATCCAAATAATACATGACCAAGACCAAATTAGTAGTGAATTTTGTATGCTAGGTTATGGGAGAAGCCATTGAAGCTAGCATATCCTAGGTTATATGCTTTGGAAACTTGTAAGCTTATTACAGTTGCTTATAAAATGCGACATAATTTGTTGGACTTTTCTTTTCGATGTTCACCAAGGGGAGGGTTCGAACAAGAGCAGTTTTGCCACTTATGCTCTCGTCTTGCTGATGTTATCTTGTCCCAAATGCAAGATCGTTGGCACTGGTCTTTGGAAGCCACAAGAGAATTCTCGGTGAAATATGTTCGTAATCTTCTAGATGATACTTTGATACTAGTAGTTGATGTGCCTACGAGATGGGTGAAAGTTATTCCCATTAAGGTTAATGTGTTCACTTGGAGAGTTCGTTTAGATAATCTTCATTCTCGGTTGAACCTTTCTCTTAGAGGTGTGGATATCAACTCTATTCTTTGCCTTTATGTAGCAATGCAGTTGAGTCCACATCCCATCTTTTTTTCTCATGTCCTTTGGCCCGTCAAGTGAGAAAAAAGCTGATGCGTTTGTGGGTTCTTGATGACACAGAGATTTGTTCTTATGAGGAGTGGCTTTTTTGGTTCAATAATCTTTGGTTGTCTAAGAGCTTGAAGGCTATTCTTGAAAGTGTTTATTATGTGATGTGGTGGATTTTATGGAGATTCAAGAATGAGATGTTATTCTACGATCTTCTTCCTCGAAGGGAGACTCATTTCAACGATATAGTTCAGTTATCGTTTGCATGGTGTTCTAGTCATTGTAAATCTAAATTCAACTAGGTTACTTGGATGCAAAACTCTAGTCTTATCAGTTTGTAATCTCCTTTCTAGCTCCATGCTAGTTTTCTAATAAAATCACAGTAAAAGAAGAAAAAAATGGAAAAAAAAAAGTGAGGTTTGTATGCTAAGATGAATGAAACTAGGAGTCTACGAGACTCTAAGGAACCATTCCTTGTAAGAAATGCCGCACTATTCGCAAGAAGGCCGAACAACCGAAAGTTTACCCAAGTGACCAACTGACCATGATATTGGTTTATATTGCCCAAGAGTGGCGTTTACCTTCTTTTTAAGATACTTCTGAGCTATTTAAACTCTTATGCCAAACGATCAAATGTCAATCAAGCCGCGTTTGATCATTCATTAGAAATTAGAAACTATTGGCAACTCAAATACATAAAAGAGAAATGTAGATTCTCAAATCAATTATATCTTTCCATAGCCAGTTTTTAGTCACACTTAATTACGAGATAACAGCCTAGCTGTAAACTTAATTTACGAGTCCAAATGATCTGATCTAAGAAAGAGGGTAAGAAATTCTTGCAATCTAGAACCATTTATCTTTATCTTAGAATAATAAAACTAAGAGATAAATGTATATGATTCAAAGATAGTTTCCAACTTAAAGCAACAAAAAAAGTATATATTCACCGGTCTTTTAGACCAAATATAGATTGTAGTGATATATTTATGTATTTCTTTGAGTATAAGAGATGTATGTATGTCTTTGAGAAATATAGTTTCGCAAAACACCCGTACGTTTGTAAAGTATAGGTTTATGGGTCGTTGAGACCAAGTATAATTATTCTTTTATTAGAATCGATTTGAATTTACATAGTGGTGGAAGACAAGCAAGCAACAAGCTGCGCCGCTAGCCCTTTTTGAATGGCAAAACTAATTCTCTTAAAAACGACATTTGTGGATCTAGGTGTTACAACATTACTAAGCATAGCACGTTGAACTCTGTTGAGTAGCTCCACTGCCTCAGGTGCAAGAAAACCAAAAGTATCAAACGCGAAAGGAATAAAAACATGTTGATTTTCAACGCACGTTTTCTCGTGTTTTGCCACTTTGTACGAGGCGGCCTTCAAAGCAGCCTGTCCCACTGTAAAACCCCGGCTACTCAACCCCACAAGAGGAGAAACCCCGGTTAGATCCACACACACATGTTTCCCTCTAACCCATCCAAAAACCAAAACGTCTGCCGGTCTGAGTGTGGATCTTCCATCCATCGGGTCAGTCAAAAATTTCACAAGCGCTTCTTTCTTGACAGAGATCCCGACACGCCTAAATATGTCAAAAAGGACGTCCCTAGCCATATCATGCCTGTACTTGAAGCCCGGGAGCTCCTTGCAATGAACTGCATGTTCCCCAAAGGAATCCGAACATGCCTTGTGACAAACTGGGCATATCTCATCAACCGGAAATAAAGGAATCATAAGGCGATACTTAAGGATAGTACGATACTCCACCGGCGACATATGTTGACCTAGCCCGTCTATGGGGATAGCTAGAAGAAAATCCTGAGCATGTGGTGCCCGTAGACACTCAAAGACTGCTTTCTGTCTCATAGTCATGTCGAAGTGAGCTTCCATATCCTTGACCATTTCACTAAAAAGAGCACTCGCCAATATATGTTGGGGTTTAGAGGGGGCGGTGTCCTTATTAGTGAAACCACTAAAATCAAAGCTTGGAATCATATCACGAAGACAATCCAGAGCACAAACATAATCATCATCCATACCACATATGCCACTGTCCCGTAAGATGTGGTCTTGTAGCACCCAAGATTGGGCCCTCGAGGCCACAAAAGCATAAGAGGAAACCACCTTTGCCAGTACAAACCCAACCCACCAAATCGAATGGGTAAAGAAGCGAGTCGCCACTGTAAGTCTCTAAAGAAGGGCCCTCCACAAACCACTATGTTCTTGATCGACTCACGTAACCCTTTGTCAAAGAACAAGGTCGCATCCTCCATGTGTACAGGTTGACAAGTCCTTAATCCAAAAAATAGTTTGGCAATACCCAAACATGATCGAAGCAAAAGGAGCTCACTCTGCGGGTCGCGTAACTGTGGAAGAAGACTCATCAAATCAACAGTGTTCGCAGCTCTCCTCATAGCCAACCCACTAATAAAATCTGCGTCTCTACTAACCGCTCCCCCAAGAAGCTTCACACCCAATGATGGCCTTCGAATATCGATAGGGAATAAACCCATACGAAGCTTCATACCATTACACGAGGGCCAAAATATCTCTGTTTCTTAATATTAAGTTCAAGACCCAAACCTGGTCCATTTGCCCTTATAATGTCTAACACCCTGGCTACCTCTTCTGCATCTCCAATAACGGTCCCATCGTCAAGATACCAAGCATGAAGAAGAAGCTTACAATTGTCCCTGATCTTATGTACTAGCGGGTGCAATACAAGAGCAAAAAGAAGAGGTCCCAATGGGTCACCTTGTTGCACCCCAGTGGTAGACCAGATATGTGTGTCTCCTATATACAACCTCGTTGTCTGCCCATATGATGAGGCGAAAAATGAACCACTTTTAGGGGGTCATTTAAGCCCGGAATTGAATTTATTTGATCAAATATTACCCTAAATCGTTCCTTTTGTGATTTTAGGTACTTTGGGAGTGAAATCTGGAAAATGAAGCAATTTGGACATTTTTAGAGCATAAAAGTAAAGAAAATGTCAAAGACTTAATTTTCCATGCTGAGAACAGTACCTGACGGCGTCAAGAGGAAAACCATGACGGCGTCAAGAGTAAAAGTGGTGATGACCCAGTGCAAACCTGACGGCGTCACAAGAAGGGCGTCAAGAGTTAATTTTGTGACGGCCTGCATAAGGAGACTACATGACGGCGTCAGACCCAGATCTAGGCAGTCCGAGGAACTATTTGGCGGCGAGATGACGGCGTCAGACATTTGTTCTTGACGCCGTCACCTTCTAAACTCTATATATAGTTTTCTATTTTTCATTCATTAGAGAGGAACTTGTGTGGAGAAACCCTAGGGCCGAACTTTGTAAACCCTAGCTCGTATTTTACAGTATTTTCAAGGGTTTTCAACCCTTGAATCCTTTCATGTGCTATTGAGATAAGTCTTCTCTTAATTCAATCAATATGTCTATGTGTTGGTTGTCTATATCTTGTGCTTGTCTTGATTTCAACATGCTAGGCTAGATCTATCTTGTGTTTGCTTGGATCTAATGAAACCTAGATGTTAATTATGTGTTGATTACTTGTTTATGGTTGTATTGGATGAATGATTTCAATGTTAGGCTTAAGAAAACTGGCAGATCTCCATTGTGTAACATGCTTGAATGTCTTAGGAAACATGAACCGATGTGTACTAGGTTTTATTGGTTGTATTTAATGCATGAGTAAATTCTAATGATCCCATGTTAGGAGCTTCTTAGCCGGCTCGACATATGTAACACCCCCAATTCATGGATGCAGCGGAATTCGAACTGGGTGTTACTAGACGGCACAATAGTCACAATAATAGAAAACGAACTCCAATTGAGTCGTTTTAAAAGATTTATCATTCAAATTATATAAATATCAGAGATTACAAAATGAGGTCCCAGATGGTTCCATGTTTACAAATTACATTAATTGAGTTTTGAATGATAATAAAATTTATAGCCCTCTTGAGTATCCGTGCCCTTCTGTGCCATCCTTGATCGTCATGAACCTGAAATACATGCTTGAGAGGTCAACACAAAGGTTGAGTGATATTCATAGAGTTTGTTTAATGTTTGAGCACAATGTGTTGGTAGTAAATCGTTGAACACAATAATCGTAGTGTTTGTAGTTAAATCGTTTGAACACAATAATCGTAGTGTTTGTAGTTAAATCGTTTGAACACAGTAATCGTAGTGTTTGTAGTTAAATCGTTTGAACACAATAATCGGTAGTGTTTGTAGTTAAATCGTTTGAACACAATATGTTGGTAGTGTGAGCTATAGACTCACACCAATGTTTGGAAAACAAAACAGGCAGGCTACGTTATTATACGCCCATAAAATGTATTATACACTAAGCTTATGACACCAAAACGTTAACGTGTACCAATATCGATCGGCAGATTTATCCCGGTAGGTACTTTGCCGTCATACCTAATGTCTCAAATATTAATGCATTTGTTTGAACTTAGTCAAAATAAATGGGATTCGTCAATCCCAATAGGCCTATTCACAATATTCGCGCTCACTTGCAAGTAACCCTCGCAAGTGATTAAATGGTTCATAATAAGGGATCTTGGTTTGGCAAGGATGTTACTTAGTGATAATAAAACATAGTCGAATAGCATACAGTAGAAAGCATTGTGTTCGAGTAGAAAAATAATAGCATGTATTCCCCCCAAGGGTTTGTAAAACATTGAAGTAATGTAAAGTGGGGCTATGAACTCACCTTAAGTAAGATAGCAAGTAATGAACGTAACGGTTGAATCATGAAGGTTTCTACGAGCAACCTATAATCGAATGTTGCGACTTAGGATCGGAGTAAAGAATATGAAGTAGTGCCTATATATATATATATATATATATATATATATATATATATATATATATATATATATATATATATATATATATATATCTTGCATTTAGCCCATGATGTGGTATGATGTATAATGTAAGTCTTTGAAAGAAAAGATTCATGAACATGTATGTTTTGTATATCGTTTACTACCGTTCGGGCCGACATAATTCAGAAGTCATGTTAGTAAGCGTTCGAGGAGCCAGGACACTTTAATTCGTAAATCCACAACTCAACTCGACGGCTTACATAATGAACTCCTCACATGAGGCTCCCTACTATTGTAGTAGTTGATGAAATATATACATATAATTTTTGATCCGAAAAGTTACATGTCCGATATTTGAATAAACTTAGGAAAGTTTATTAGTACATGAAGATTGTTATTAGGGGTAGTTTCATAAGTCTTGTATGACCATTTTCTCTTTGTAATATCTCATGGTTCCTTTTTAAGTGAAGTAGATCCAAATTGCTTGTTCAATATATCGCCAATTCCTTGTTTCATGTTTACGCCTATGTAAGTTTACTTGGTCATTTCATCATGGCCTAGCCATGACCTTTGGTCCTTGTTCCAAGGTCATGAGACATAACCTTGGATCTAGCCATGGTTGTGGTCTTGATTATAGGTCATAAGACCTCTTGTTCCTTTTAAAGTATAACCATAATCTAGTGACTTTGGTCTAAAAATGGGCTGTTTAAGAATTTGAAGAATTTATCACTCGGAAAGCGTTTTCAGGGCTCGAGCTTTTTTGGGCCCGAACGAAAACGTCGTTCCGGACAACTTTCGTGTTTTAACTTTTTGATGAATCGGACCAGAAGTGTGACTTTCAAAACCCAAATTTGATCAGAATGGTATTTGGCAGTTTGCCGCAAAGTTTTGGTAACTTCAAATGGGCGTAAATTTTGACTCGTATACTCGTTTTGGGTGGTTCAAATTGCTATGGTTTCCTTGTTAAGTCCTCTACTGTAATATGTAATGATCCAACATCATATTTTTACCATTTTGATCAGGTCTTACCAAGAATGTCACTAGTTTGTTTGTTATATTAACTTGTCTTATCAATCATGTACAATAACTTGTTTTACTCACTTTTATACATCATGGACATGAATACAAGACATAATATAGCACAAATAATATGTAAATAACATGAATATGATTATTTAACAACAATCATGTTAGGGTTTGGCTTACAACTTTTGGCTTTCAAAGATGAAAGGAAGTTAACATGTAAGGAAAAGGACTTTGATAGACTTTCTTCAACCCATTTCACTTCATGCAATCTTTCTACCCTTGTAATCTTGAAAGATGGATGATGAAGGTTGAGGTGACTTGAGTGGATTCAAACTCAAGAGAAATCACCAAGTATATGAGGTTATGGAAGTGTTTGATGAATCAAAACCTAACTAGGGTTTATGTGTGGATATTGCACTTGATTTCTTGCACAAAACTTGAAGTAAACTAGCAAATGAGAGGGTGTTTGTGTTGTGAACGACTAGGAGGGATGGGGAGGGCTTATATATGAGTTTAAGGAGGTGCTAGGAAGGTGCTAGGAAGTTGCCTTAAGGAGGTGCAAGTATTTAGGATATTTTCCAACACTTGGAGACCAAGTTCACTTAGTATACATGTATCCTAAAGTCTAAGGCTTATCATAAGCCACCAAGGCATGGTGAAGCCTCATATAGTCGGCCATATGGTGGATAGGGTGACTAGATGCATAAACTTGGTATTATCTAGCTTACGGAGTGAGTTTTGGTCCCGGTAATTGCTAACGGTAAGTCGTTAAGTCACGAAACGTAAAACCGGGTATCGTAAAAATACGAAACTTGGAAGAATGGTTAAACTTGTCAAAATACTCCATAATAAAATATAAAATGAGTGGTAGGTTCTATCGGGTGCTAAAACCCTGCTAAAAACTAGAAACACGGGTCTAAAACGCGCAATTCGCGTAAAACGCTGAACTGAAAAACGTAAAATTCCAAAACTTTTGGAATTGTCATAAAATGATAGAAAATCATATTTCTATTGTTTATAATGTTTTATGGATATATCGGGATGCTGGAAGGACGTTTAAACCTAAAAGTAAATCTCGGACACGGCTTTGTGATTTTTGCAGAAATGATCCGACGAGCGTCAAACTCTCGGATTATCGTTAAAATAGTTTAACTTACGAGAATATGAAATAAAAATTTCTGAGATGAATAGTGAAAAGTGAATAGTGAAATTTTCGGGAATAGTAATTAACCTGAAATTGTGAATTGTTACAACATAGGAGTGAAGTAGGCACTCATAGGATTGGGGAAGTAAGTACGTCACCCCATGAATGGTATTAAGGAATACAATCCATCATCCACGCAACTATAACAAGTAATTAACGTGTAAAAGATATCTAGGGAGTAGTGAAATCTAAGTAAACACATTTCTCCCACATATTGCTCACAACTTTAGTTTAATATAGTTTATTTTCATTTTTAGTATTTTATTTTGATTGCATCTTTAGTATTGGGTTAGTTGAATAGCAACTAATTCCGCCCAAATCCTTCAAACCCGAGATTTTTACTTGCTTTCATAAAAATATAAAAATACAAAAAGAATCATCCCTCATATCTAGACCTCGTCTTTAGGTTTTCTAATCCTAGCGACACTATTCCTAGCTGAACGATCAATCCCCCGGTACTTGTCATTATACTATACTACATCGATCAGGTACACTGCCTGGTGGGGGTTGTAAGCTTCTCGAGATCCCTCGAGAGGTAAAGCCTGGTGCAAACCCCACGCATCAAGTTTTTGGCGTCGCAGCCCGGGGAATAGTTATTGTCTAGGTTAGAATTTCTTTTTATTAGGTCTACTTGCTAGATTCCTTTCTAGTAAGATTTTATTTTTATTTTTAAGTTCTCTTTAGTCTATCTTTTCTTTGTGTCTTTGTTTGTAAAAACCTTTCCATTGACTATTCCGTTAGCCATTATGGAGAACGCGAATCCACCATACTACCAACCACGAAATTCACCCACTCCAAATGACATTTTGATGTTTAAACAACACGAGGATGAACCTATCTATGATGCATGGGCTCGTTTTAAATATTTACTCCGAAAAGTCCTTCATCATAATTTCGATCTGTAGTCCCAAATTGAAATATTTTACCATCGTGTCGACCACTATACCAAAATGGACATTGACCATGCCGCAGATGGGGACCTTTGGGAATTAAGTGTTGATGAAGCATTGTAAACCATAGAGAATTGTGCCAGACTTGCTAAAAAAATGGACAACCCAACAAACATTGTTACAGATCAATTGATAGCAAGTTTAAGGGAACAGGCAAGAAGATTGTTTGGGGATAAGCGTATAGATGAGATAACTGGGTGCACGAAGTGGTTTGATTTCACCACAATACAAGCTGAGCACATTGGTAATCTTGATAAGATGGAGGATAGAGTTGAAAATCTAAGCCCACCAAGTACCCCACAAGTCCTACCATCATTTGAGGCATACACACCGTCCGTGACTTATTCGGATGAAGTAGATGAGACTTTAGGAATCCCAATTCAGGTAGAACCTTTGATCCAAACACAACTAGAGGATATAGGTTTGAATGCTTATAATGATAACCTTACCCTTAGTTCTAGGGAAGTTCCTAGTTTTGATGAACTGGAGCCTAAACCAAAACCGTTACCTCATCTTCCATCCTTGGATGAAAATTTAGGAATTGAAATAGGTTCCGATCCACCCATCAAACCATATAGTTCGGGTAGTCTTAGGACAAAGGTAGTGGACTCTAAGCCTTGTAGAGAAGAAGCCAATATAGGAGTGGAAAATGACCTTACATGCTTACATCACCCATTTATGATTGATCACAAGAAACATTATCGGTTTAAACCGTGTTTATTAAGTCAAGATGGATCCCCAACTAGTAGTCTCTTGAAGTTGATAGAAAATGATCCCTTTCTTGGAGAAAATCTTAATCCACCTATTAAACCGGTTGAATTAGGTAAGGTTATGATGATAGGAGCACACCCCTTTGAGCATATAATTCATCCACCACTCTTTCCTCACGAGGCATATTTCCAACCTAAGGGTGTGTATCGCTACTTCCACCCGCACTTAATCCTAAGTGTAGGGAAAACCTCCCTTATTTCCGTTAAATAAGGGTAGAGTCAGGCTCGTGACTCGAACAAAAACAAGCGCTTCTTGGGAGGCAACCCATGTTTTGTGTGATTTTTATTTTTGTTTGTTTGTTATTTGTTTCCGTATGCATGCTTTATTTTTATTGTTGGTAGATCATGTTTCAAAACTAAAATGATGAAAATACTTTATTTTGTTGTTTGGCTTAGTCTTAACTTCATCCAAAGGTATTTCGCAAGAGATAAGTGTAAGAAAAACCCCAAATATGTTTTTAAGAAACAAACCGATCATGATTCTCCACAATATTAAATGAACATGTATATTCGTATTTGTTAGAGTCAAATGCTTGTATCGAGTCATCATGAAGTTTTGCAGGATTTTCCAGGAAGTAAGACTAAGTTTTTCCAGAAATTTTCCGGAAACTTAACATAAGAATTTCTGCAGGTCACTTCTGACGGCGTCACGAGTTTACTCTTGACGGCGTCACGTGTAAAAATCTGGAAATTTTACCAGTTTTGTTTTTCTAACGGAGTCTTAAAGTTTTTGTTGAATTATTAGTTTTATAATCTCCAGGAAATCTGCAAACATCATTCCACAAGCATTATATCTTATTTTGGTTTCTAGGATTTATTAGCATATGTAAATTGCCGCCGATTTTATGCGAGGTTGCCTTGTCTGTTTTCTCAAGTTTTACAGGTTATGTATGACAAGAAGATGATTTATTTTTCTGGAAGGGAAGCTTTGAATGTTCATTTTCTTGGAGGAAGATTTAACCTGGCCACCTTATTATCCATACCGAGCGAATCAGGAGAGTATTTGATTTCATTCGTTTTACTTATTTCACTTTTACATTCTTTACTTGAACATTGGGGACAATGTTCATCCTAAGTGTAAGGGGATGGTAGAATGATGATACCTTACAGATACACTTTCGCTTGAGTTTGTTTGCTAGATAGTAGATGTGTAATAAAACTATGAGAAATACTTGTTAGTACAATTTTAGCGCCAAATTTAAAATTTTTTTACGACATTTAAGAGTGAAACTTTAGCCATAGCAAGCGTCTCATGGATAGGAGATTGTATGACTAGCACATAACTGTATCGTTCAGAAAAATTTTCCACCCAAATATGTGAGGTCTGCCTTTAGATTTGATAGGAAAAGCATTTACTATTAGTGCTTATGAGTGTACCGGTAGCATTTAGATTCTAGAACTTGCGTTAGTGATGCATCCCGAGACCGCTAGTGAGACTACATTCGTGTAGTAGGATTTACTACATGATAAGAGGCATTAGGATCACCCTTGTGTTAAACCCGTATCATAATTAGTTGACCATTTAAGTCATATTACTTGGCTAGTTAAGTCAACTAATTTTTCCCACACCCTTAGCGTTGTACTCATTTTTAGTACACGAAACCCCTAGTACACCCCTCTGAGCCTATTTTTTCGTTTCTAACTTTAAGCATCTTACTTAAAGGAAGAATTTGTTACACCCCACTTAAATGTACACCCAAATCGCCTTAGCCTTCCGTGTATGCACTCATCTTTAGTGCATTATTGTTATTTGTTAAACCCTTAGTTAATTATCTAATTGATTACATGGTTGCTAAGTCGAGTCATATCCTTGTACATATTGTTTTGGGATGATTGGGACTCATGGGGTAAAGTACTAATTTTATAGAGTAATGGGGAAGAACATCATTTAATACCCCCATATGTGCATTAATCTTAAAAGTACTCCAAGTGTTTTGATTTTCTTAATTCGAGTCATTAGATTAGTTTATTGTAAAGTATGTAAAAATTCAAGTATAAGGGGAATGTTCATTCCCTATGACGTATTATTTTGGATGGTAGGGTAAGAGTGTATGTGAAAAAAAAAAAAAAAAAAAAAAAAAAAAAAAAAAAAAAACGGACTACCATCCCTTTTTATTCTATGTTCATTTTATGTTTTTGTTGTTTTTCATTTATTAGCTTAAGTTGAGTCTAGTCTTGGCTTAGCAACGCCATATTGTACATGTAATTAACCAAGATTGTTAACTCGCCACCAGTAAAGACTGCCTATATCCAACAAAACCGATGTGGTTAGAACTGAGATTCAAAAGATTGAGCGGTATACCGATGGGTTGCTTGTGGCTACAAGGAATGATGTGATTGCTGCTAGACCTGCAATTATCCATGAGGCCATCACAAACGCTCAACAACTAATGGATTTGTTGGAATTGGAAAGAACTGATAAGGATAAGAAGGGAAAGAGAAAGAGAGACCATCACTCTTAGGGTAATGATCACCGAAACAAGCGACAAGCTGTTGCTAAGGCTTATGCTATTGGGAATGGAGATAAAAGGAACCAAAAATGGTGATGCACCCAAGTGGGGTCATTGCTACAAGAATCGTACAAAACAACGTACTGTGATTGTCAGAGTTACCCAAGGAGAGGACATGTAGCTAGGGATTGTAGAGCACGACCTCTTGCTATGGTTCAAGCTACTCCTGAAGTGAGAAGTAAGACAGATGTTACTTGTTATGGATGTGGAAAGAAGGGACGTTATAGGAATGAGTGTAGAGAATCGTGGAGCCGAGGAAGTCAAGTATCGGGTGGTAATAGGTACAATAATGGAAATCGTGGACGACAAGATAATGGGGACTAACGTGTGGAAGCTGGAGTTGCTCGGGGAAGAGTGTATGCACTTGGGAACGAGAGAGGAGAAGATACGAACGTCGTTGCTAGTACGTTCCTTCTCAATAATCGTTATGCTTCCATACCATTTGATACTGGTGCCGATAAGAGTTTTGTGTCCACTAAGTTTGTACCCTTACTAGAGAAATCCCCGATGGCCTTAGGAATTAGTTAAGATGTAGAGTTAGCTAATGGGAGTATAGAGAGGATTAGGACTATCATTCGAGGTTACACGTTAAACTTTCTGAATCGTCCTTTCAACATAGATCATCTACCCGTCACGTTAGGAAGTTTTGATGTCATCATTGGTACGGATTGGTTGTCGAAGTATCGTGCTCATATACTTTGCGATGAGAAGATCGTGCGTGTAACATACGGAAAGGAGGTCCTAAATATATTAGGAGACCGAAAGGATTCTAGGAGCCCATCCCGATTAGCAGTCATTTCTTGCACTAAGTTACCGAAGCTAATGGAGAAGGGATGTTATCTTTTCTTAGCTCAAATTTCTGAGAAGGGAGAGACGAAGAAAAAGGAAAGGTGCATTGGAGATGTGCCTATAGTTCGTGATTTTCCTGATGTGTTTCCCGATGATTTGCCGGGAATCCCGCCGACTAGACAAGTGGAGTTTCAGATTGAGTTGATGCCTGGTGCTGCACCTGTAGCACGAGCACCTTATCATCTTGCACCTACCGAACTGGAAGAATTGTCAACACAATTGGCGGAGTTAGCCGAAAAAGGATTTATAAGACCAAGTTCTTCACCTTGGGAAGCCCGAGTCTTATTCGTGAATAAGAAGAATGGATCGTTTCGTATGCGTATTGATTACCGAGAGTTGAACAAGTTAACGGTGAGAATAGATACCCGTTACCGAAGATCGACGACTTGTTCGATCAACATCAAGGATCGAGTGTGTATTCAAAGATCGATTTGAGATCGGGATATCATCAGCTTCGAGTTTGCGAGGAAGATATTCCGAAAATGGCTTTCAGAACCCGTTACGGGCATTACGAGTTTCAGGTGATGCCGTGTGGGTTGACTAACGCACCGGCGGTATTCATGGATCTTATGAATCGGGTGTGTAAGCCTTATTTAGTTAAGTTTGTGATTGTGTTCATCGATGACATTCTAATCTATTCAAAGAGTGAGAAGGAGCATGAGGAGCATCTAAGACTTATCTTAGAATTGCTCAGGAAAGAGAAACTGTATGCCAAGTTTTCTAAATGTGACTGTTGGATTCCGACAGTACAATTTCTGAGTCATGTGATTGATAGGCAAGGAGATCATGTAGATCCTGCTAAGATTGAAGTGATTAAAGATTGGGCTGCACCTACGACCCCAACGGAAGTTCGTCAATTTTTGGGATTAGCCGGTTATTACCGAAGATTCATTGAGGGATTTTCGAAGATAGCTAAACCGTTGACCAAATTGACTCAAAAGAGTGTTAAGTAAGAATGGGGAGATAAGGAAGAGGAAGCATTTCAATTGCTTAAGGAGATGTTGTGTAGTGCTCCTATCTTAGTGTTACCTGAAAGTAGTAAGGACCTTGTCGTCTATTGTGACGCTTCGCATAAAGATTTGGGAGCTGAGTTAATGCAACGAGAGAAAGTGATAAAGTATGCTTCCCGACAGCTCAAAAAGCATGAGAAAAACTACACCACCCATGATTTGGAGTTAGGTGTTGTGGTTTTTGCTTTAAGAATATGGAGACATTACTTGTATGGAACCAAATGTGTAGTGGTTACTGACCACAAAAGTCTACAACACATTTTGAATAAAAAAAAAAAAGGAGCTTAACATGAGACAGCGACGTTGGATTGAGTTGCTAAGCGATTACGATTGTGAAATTCGCTACCATCCTGGTAAAGCAAACGTCGTTGCTGATGCTCTTAGTCGAAAGGAGAGAATTCCACCGTTACGAATTAGGTCATTAGGAATGACTATCGTATCGCCATTACCGTCTCAAATATTAGAAGCTCAAACGGGAGCGTTGAAAGCAGAAAATCGACCTGCTGAGAAAATATTTGGGATGGCAGAAAATGAGAAGGGATTTGTTAAGCGTTCTTATGGAATATTATGTTTTAGAGAGCGAAGTTGGGTACCTTTGTATGAAGGAATTCGAGAGTTGATTATGCACGAGTCGCATAAGTCAAGATACTCTATTCATCCTGGGTCTGACAAGATGTACCAGGATTTGAAAAAGTTATATTGGGGGCCAAATACGAAGGCAGATATAGCATTGTATGTTAGTAAGTGATTGACTTGCTCTAAGGTTAAGGCAGAACATCAAAGACCGTCAGGATTATTGACGCAGCCAGAACTCCCAGTTTGGAAATGGGAGCGGATTACAGTAGACTTTATTACCAAATTACCTGAGACAGCTAGCGGTTGTGACGCTACCTGGGTAATTGTGGATCGATTGACTAAGTCTGCTCATTTCCTGGCAATTAGTGAAGATGATAGTGTGGATAAACTTGCGAGGTTGTATGTGAAGGAAATTATTTCGCGTCATGGAGTCCCGATATCTATTATTTCGGATCGTGATAGTCGTTTTACGTCAGCTTTGTGGTGATCACTTCAAACGGCTTTGGGGACGAGGTTTGATATGAGTATTGCATAGCATCCCCAAACCGATAGTCAAAGTGAGAGGACCATTCAGACGTTAGAGGATATGCTTCGTACATGCATCATAGACTTTGGTAAAGGCTGGGAGAAGTATTTACCCCTTGCGGAATTCTCCTATAATAATAGCTACCACATAAGTCTTAAGACTGCACCATTTGAAGCTTTGTATGGCAGAAAGTGTCGTTCGTCTATTGGTTGGGCAGAAGTTGGTGATAGCCAACTCACAGGCCCTGAACTTATTTTGGAGACTACTGAGGAAGTGACTCAAAATCGTGATCGATTTCAAGCAGCTAGAGATAGGCAGAAAAGTTACGCCGATCGGAGACGTAAACCCCTAGAGTTCCAGGTTGGAGACTAAGTGATGCTGAAAGTCTCGCCTTGGAAGGGTGTGATACGTTTCGGGAAAGTGTGGAAAACTCAACCCACGCTACGTTGGACCATTTCTTATTTTGGAAAGAATTGGGCCCGTGGCTTATAGGTTGGAATTACCACATGAAATGAGTAAATTTCATGATGTGTTCATGTTAGTAGTTTGAAGAAGTGTCTTTTTGATTTGATGCCGGTTATACCAATGAAAGATATTTATGTTGATGAGAAATTGAACTTTGTGGAAGAGCCGATTTAGATATTGGATGGAGAGATTAAACGACTTAAGAGAAGTCGTATTCCAATCGTCAAGGTTCGTTGGAATTCCCGACATGGACCAGAATTTACGTGGGAACGTGAGGACGAGTCCTGGAAGAGATATCCGAAGCTTTTCACTTCGTAGATAAATTTTTTCCGAGTGAAACCCGGGACGGGTTTCCTTCTGAGGCTGGGAGGATGTGACAACTGGCAAATTAGGGAGTTATTTTAAAAACCCGCATTACATTAAAGTTCGTTTATAAAATTATATTTGGAATTTTACTCGTAACGAACTTGAAAAACCATTATTTTGGTTGATTATATTTAATATTTTTATGGAATCAATTTGGATTATCGATGTGATGGAATTTAATTTGAAATTCTCATTTGGCACTACGTTGACTCCGGCACTAGGATTACCTAACGACAGTTTTGTGATTCGTCTTACGAGTCCGGCTATATTTTTTAATTATTTACGAGATGTTCTCGAGTGATATTGAAGTTTTAAAATGAGTTCGGGTTCGGGTCACATGTTTTTACATTTACCCACGTTACCCGCTCCACACCATTAGTAATATTATTATTACTATTATTATTATTATTATTTTAAAAGAAAAAGTTTTTTTTTATATAGTAAATTACAAACCGTCCTTGTGGTATTATCACCACACACACACAGACACCAATTCCCTTTCATCTCTCTCTCTCTCTTTTGCTTCTTAACCAAACCCTAGCCACCACCACCTTAAACGGCTTCCACAGCCACCACCGTCACTCCCACACCCAAAATACAACCACCAAATTAATCCTTTCATCACGATCTACCATTTGGTATAACTCACGCGCGTTTTGGACGCCTCTCACACCTCGAAATCACCACTACCGCCACATAAACACCATTTTTTTTCATCTTTTCTTGTTGGGTTATTGAAGAAATACATTATTAGGGTCATTTTGAAGGTGAGTGACCACGAGTTTCAACTCGTGGGTCTCGATGTGTTACCTAATTTGTGGGTACACGATTTTCTTATATGGGTTTCGTTGAAATAATGAGGGGAAATAACTTTTTAAATGTTGAATGGTTCGTTTGGTATCCGGGTGTTTATTTTCTGGGTGAAGTCGAGACATAACCGAGAGCTTTTGCTCTCGGCTTGTGTTTTTTCTTGATTATTTTGGTCTTCGGTTAAAGTTACTGAGGATGTTGATCCTCTTATCCGGCGTTTGGATTGACTTTGGTCTCGAGAATACTCGACCATATGTATGCTTTTGGTTGCCATTCGTATGGTTGATAATCTGTGGATATGGATGTTTGAGTATAGCAGCGAGACCCCAAGGGTCTGTTTGGTTTTGGTTTGTGCTCGGATTGAGCTAGCCGAGACCCTAGTGGTCTCGGGTGGGACCCACGTGACTCGTGGTGAAGTCTTGACTCGGGTTCGACTTGGTAAGTTGACCCGGATTGCGTGATGCTTGGTGTCTTATTGGTTATTTCCTGATGAGCTTCTTGTTGTTAAAATTGCTATCTGTTGTTATTATTATTAGTTATTGTTACAATTGTTTACTTGTGGCCGAATGGAATGGAAGAGCCGAGACCCTCGAGGTCTCGGCAATGGACCTATTGTTTTGTGGAGTTGTTGTCGAGGGAATGAATTGGGACCGATTGTGAGACGGTCAAATTAGATGACGGAGATAGGTTAGTCGGGTGCCGTAGTCGGACCCTATTGTTGTAGCACGTGATTGGGTAATGTTGGATGGAGATGGAATTACTTGGTTGTGTTGTTTATTATTTCTATTTTGGACTTGGACAATGAGCCGAGAGTGATGACTCGGACATGTGACCATTTCGTATGACTCGATAATTATTTATAATTAAACACAACTAATAAAACTCGTAATAATATTATTAATAATATAAACGTTTATATAAATATATAAACGTGAAAACGTATATATATTTATACAAGTGCGTATATTAATAATAAAACGATCACGAGTAATATTATAATAATAACGCGACTATAAATATTATGCTATGAGAGTAGCGTAATAATATTACGAGCGTTATTATAATTAAACGGCTATAAACAACGATGAAATCTTGACGTTAAATAAATATTAAATAAAATAATTTCTTTTAAATAAATAAAGGAAACTATCGAGTTATACGGGGTCGTGGTCACTTGAGTCCAAGTGGTTTATTATTTGTGACGTTTGTGTTGTCACGGATATATGATGATTAATACATTCATTTTCGATAACTACGTAACTTATTTAATCGACGGGTTAAATAAGAGCTATTTAGTTATTTAAATTGAGTATATTAATGGGCATCGTATCCTACGACGCCTATAGGTTGTGGTATGTGTACGGGAATAATAAGTTACTAAGTATCTCGTGAGATTACCAAATTGACGAATTTGGTGAGCTTAACGGTATAATTAGTGAAGTTATTAAACTTTGATATATACCATATAGTACTTTATGTGCAATGTGTGACCTAGGATTCGGGTATAATCCTAGAATGGTATATTAAGTAAATAAATATGGAGGATTACCAAATCGACGGATTTGATAAACTTCGATGATTTATTTAAGTAATATATTAGGCTAATATTAGACCCATAGATTGTTTTATCATCCTTTTTGTTGTGACTTATTGGTTTGAGTTTTGTCGACCCACCACCCGTATGGATACCAAACGCAAACACACCAAACTAATACGAAATGGATTTTCGGAAATAAAACGGATTCTCGTCCGGGTTTGGGAATATATTGAAATTGAGGAAATGATTTCTGAACGAGTTGATATTGTTAGGTCGTGCCGAGTCCGTAGTTGCCGTCTTTTGAGTTATTATACATCTTACCTCTACCGATTTCTTATTGCTAATATCTGGACTTGAGGTGAGTCATAGCCCCACTTTTTACTCTTGAACTATGTTTTCAACGATTGGGGTGAGAAACGTGCAAAATCATTTTACGTGGACTATTATCGCTTTTATATGCTTTCTAAACTTGCTATGCGTATGGACTAGGATCTATTGTCAGCTTTAGTCACACCTTTTGTGTGTACTATTCAAGGTTGGCTTATTTGGTTATTGGTGGATTGTCAGCTTTAGTCACATATATGTTGTGTGTACTATTCAAGGTTGGCTTATTTAGATACTGTAGTGTGCACCTATAGGTTATTATTACTTCGGAGGTTATCCGAGTAATTATTGGTATTGCGGGGGTTACCCGAATACTTATGTTGTTACGGAAGGGTATCCGTGTGTTTTGGCTATTACGGAAGGGTTTCCGGGTGTTATGTTGAGAGCGGAGGGTATCCGCAGGCTTTTAGCGAATCCTTAGTCTAGCTAGCAAGCGTTTTGCGTATATGTCCACTATATTATTAGTTGAATTTAAACCTATGATCTCACCAGCGAAAGCTGACTTTTAGCACGTTTTCTCAGGAGATTTAAGTGATGCTCTATGGATGCTTGGATTGGAGGCTTGGCAATGGCACCTGGTTTATGGATCTATTTTTCTAAACTCTGATATTAAATTGTGGACCTATGTTCATTTCTTTTGGGCCTGACTCTGAATGATGTTGGGATAAATGTAAACTTTAAAACCCCGTTTTGGTTGTGTTTTTCTTATGTTTACTTTATCTCGTTCTATTATGTCTTGTGTTGGATACCAATCCCCGTAGCACCCCGAAAGCTTGTTGAGTCTTCCGCTGTACTAAATTTTGGGGGTGTTACAGATTGGTATCAGAGCCAAGGTTATAGAGAACTAGGTAAATAAACACCTAAACTATAACCGATTTTTATAGAAAACGATCCTCGACCATTGCCCGCCAGCCCGCCAAGCCGAAGCATCATTATTATTATTGAGGTATATTGAGATAATGATTTGGAATGAGATCTTTGGAGATGATTATTAGATTTGGGATTCTTGAGATGATTTGAGGATTTGAGGTTTATTGATTTAGCGATGTGATGACCTTTTGAGGAATTATATGCGTTTTGAGGAATTATATGGCTTAATTATTTTATGAATGATTTTTAGTAATGCGGTATTTGAAACTCTTTACTGAGATTATATAATTGGGATTTTATGATGATTTTCGATGCGATATTTTAAGTTCGCGCTTTAGTTGTTTTTAAACACTTACACCTACCCTACGCCGTTGTCACAAATAATAGCCTCCTTGCACGTGTTGTTGTTAAGAATTGTTATTGCGAGTACGCGTCGTCCATCGTAGATCATTATGGCCCCTGATGACCCATACGTGTTGGTCATGCGTTCGGCTACTACTTTATCGTCCCATTGTCGCCCTAAGTCGCCGACTTTATCGCCTCGTGGTTCGCCTGCTCGGAGATGACGAGTGATGGAGTACCCCTTCGACGAGGAGTACGCGGGTAAGCAGAATGATAACCCTCAAGATGAGGAAGAGAATGATGACCCTCAGGATTGGGAAGAGAATGATCCTCATGAGGAGGATATGCCTGATGATGATGGGTCGCTAGCACATTCAGTTCATTCTACGAAGCCCGATTCCCCGATACATCCGTTAGAGCCGGTTTCACCTGATCATCCGTTTTTGTTTGATTCACCACCTGGTAGTCCCGTGGCGTCGGATGCACCTTCTGAAGTTTCTGCTGAGCATGCAGAGTTAGGTGAGACTGGTAGGATGTGGGCTCGGATTACTGCACAGGGCGAGAAGATCTCGCAGATGTCTGACCGACTTGAGATGATTATTGCTGAGTTTGTTGCTGAGTTGAGAGTTGATTTGACAACTGTCGTGAGCAGGACGACAGCGATTAGGACATGTATGATAGAGATACATGAGCAGATAGAGAGTCTGCAGAGAGGTTTCCTCACGACTCGCGAGGGAGATCGCAAGCTGTGGCAGAGGAACACAGTGTTAGAAAAGGAGGTTGCGGACCTCAAGAGGGATAGAGAGACACATAGTGTTGAGCATGGATCGTTATTGAGGAATTTGGATGGTTTGAGATCGGACTTGAGGAGTCTACACCAGCATCGTGGCTAGATCGATTTGGAATCAGGTTGTTGTGTTGCTACATAAGCCAAGGAGTATTTGGTTAGGAGAGCTAGTTATTATATCTCTTATGTCATGATATTCGGATTGTACATCCGTCTTGTATGGAACGATTAGTATCTATTATGCCTGTTGGTAGTATGGAACGATGTATTGATCGCTACTTATGGACGATGGTGAGCTCGTATGATATTTTACGATTTTTGGCGTACATGGAGAATTGCGTCTTATTTGCGTGGTTGATATTGTGTTAGTATTATATTAATGGCTGTACGACGAAACCCTGTTAGAACTACCAGAACTGGTCCTGTAACGACTACCCTTAGTCGTCGAGGACGCCGTCCTACTCGAAATGTTGAAACCTCTACTCCTGAGAACCTGGACACTACTAACCGCAACGACAGGAATCAAAATGTTGATGTTCAGGGAGACAATGATCATGTTCCACTTAACGCACCCACTGTGGATCAAGTAATGATCAATCAACTTGTGGAGCAACGAGTTGCTGAGCTACTAGCTGAGTCAAATCATTCCAACAATTCTGCTGGAACAGTTCCACCTGTTCGTGCTAATGGACGCAACTACAAGGAGTTTAAAAATTGTAGACCCATTGAGTTTGGTGGAACTGAAGGAGTGGTATACTTGGTCAGGTGGATGGAGAAGACTGAGTCAGTGTTTAATGTCAGTGGTTGTGCGGAGAATGCGAAGGTTAAGTTTGCTTTTCTCTTACTTTCAAGGACGAAGCTATAAGTTGGTGGAACAATTACCGAAATGCAGTTGGAAGTAATGTGGCTTATGCTACGACTTGGGAACAATTTAAGTCTTTGCTGATTCAGACTTACTACCCAAGAAATGAGGTTAAGAAGCTGGAGATTGAGTTTTGGAATCACAAAGTGAAGGGTACTGATATAGCGACTTACAATCGTCGTTACCATGAGTTGGCCTTGCATTGCCCCGATGTGGTTAGAACTGAGATTCAAAAGATTGAGCGGTATACCGATGGGTTGCTTGTGGCTACAAGGAATGATGTGATTGCTGCTAGACCTGCAATTATCCATGAGGCCATCACAAACGCTCAACAACTAATGGATTTGTTGGAATTGGAAAGAACTGATAAGGATAAGAAGGGAAAGAGAAAGAGAGACCATCACTCTTAGGGTAATGATCACCGAAACAAGCGACAAGCTGTTGCTAAGGCTTATGCTATTGGGAATGGAGATAAAAGGAACCAAAAATGGTGATGCACCCAAGTGGGGTCATTGCTACAAGAATCGTACAAAACAACGTACTGTGATTGTCAGAGTTACCCAAGGAGAGGACATGTAGCTAGGGATTGTAGAGCACGACCTCTTGCTATGGTTCAAGCTACTCCTGAAGTGAGAAGTAAGACAGATGTTACTTGTTATGGATGTGGAAAGAAGGGACGTTATAGGAATGAGTGTAGAGAATCGTGGAGCCGAGGAAGTCAAGTATCGGGTGGTAATAGGTACAATAATGGAAATCGTGGACGACAAGATAATGGGGACTAACGTGTGGAAGCTGGAGTTGCTCGGGGAAGAGTGTATGCACTTGGGAACGAGAGAGGAGAAGATACGAACGTCGTTGCTAGTACGTTCCTTCTCAATAATCGTTATGCTTCCATACCATTTGATACTGGTGCCGATAAGAGTTTTGTGTCCACTAAGTTTGTACCCTTACTAGAGAAATCCCCGATGGCCTTAGGAATTAGTTAAGATGTAGAGTTAGCTAATGGGAGTATAGAGAGGATTAGGACTATCATTCGAGGTTACACGTTAAACTTTCTGAATCGTCCTTTCAACATAGATCATCTACCCGTCACGTTAGGAAGTTTTGATGTCATCATTGGTACGGATTGGTTGTCGAAGTATCGTGCTCATATACTTTGCGATGAGAAGATCGTGCGTGTAACATACGGAAAGGAGGTCCTAAATATATTAGGAGACCGAAAGGATTCTAGGAGCCCATCCCGATTAGCAGTCATTTCTTGCACTAAGTTACCGAAGCTAATGGAGAAGGGATGTTATCTTTTCTTAGCTCAAATTTCTGAGAAGGGAGAGACGAAGAAAAAGGAAAGGTGCATTGGAGATGTGCCTATAGTTCGTGATTTTCCTGATGTGTTTCCCGATGATTTGCCGGGAATCCCGCCGACTAGACAAGTGGAGTTTCAGATTGAGTTGATGCCTGGTGCTGCACCTGTAGCACGAGCACCTTATCATCTTGCACCTACCGAACTGGAAGAATTGTCAACACAATTGGCGGAGTTAGCCGAAAAAGGATTTATAAGACCAAGTTCTTCACCTTGGGAAGCCCGAGTCTTATTCGTGAATAAGAAGAATGGATCGTTTCGTATGCGTATTGATTACCGAGAGTTGAACAAGTTAACGGTGAGAATAGATACCCGTTACCGAAGATCGACGACTTGTTCGATCAACATCAAGGATCGAGTGTGTATTCAAAGATCGATTTGAGATCGGGATATCATCAGCTTCGAGTTTGCGAGGAAGATATTCCGAAAATGGCTTTCAGAACCCGTTACGGGCATTACGAGTTTCAGGTGATGCCGTGTGGGTTGACTAACGCACCGGCGGTATTCATGGATCTTATGAATCGGGTGTGTAAGCCTTATTTAGTTAAGTTTGTGATTGTGTTCATCGATGACATTCTAATCTATTCAAAGAGTGAGAAGGAGCATGAGGAGCATCTAAGACTTATCTTAGAATTGCTCAGGAAAGAGAAACTGTATGCCAAGTTTTCTAAATGTGACTGTTGGATTCCGACAGTACAATTTCTGAGTCATGTGATTGATAGGCAAGGAGATCATGTAGATCCTGCTAAGATTGAAGTGATTAAAGATTGGGCTGCACCTACGACCCCAACGGAAGTTCGTCAATTTTTGGGATTAGCCGGTTATTACCGAAGATTCATTGAGGGATTTTCGAAGATAGCTAAACCGTTGACCAAATTGACTCAAAAGAGTGTTAAGTAAGAATGGGGAGATAAGGAAGAGGAAGCATTTCAATTGCTTAAGGAGATGTTGTGTAGTGCTCCTATCTTAGTGTTACCTGAAAGTAGTAAGGACCTTGTCGTCTATTGTGACGCTTCGCATAAAGATTTGGGAGCTGAGTTAATGCAACGAGAGAAAGTGATAAAGTATGCTTCCCGACAGCTCAAAAAGCATGAGAAAAACTACACCACCCATGATTTGGAGTTAGGTGTTGTGGTTTTTGCTTTAAGAATATGGAGACATTACTTGTATGGAACCAAATGTGTAGTGGTTACTGACCACAAAAGTCTACAACACATTTTGAATAAAAAAAAAAAGGAGCTTAACATGAGACAGCGACGTTGGATTGAGTTGCTAAGCGATTACGATTGTGAAATTCGCTACCATCCTGGTAAAGCAAACGTCGTTGCTGATGCTCTTAGTCGAAAGGAGAGAATTCCACCGTTACGAATTAGGTCATTAGGAATGACTATCGTATCGCCATTACCGTCTCAAATATTAGAAGCTCAAACGGGAGCGTTGAAAGCAGAAAATCGACCTGCTGAGAAAATATTTGGGATGGCAGAAAATGAGAAGGGATTTGTTAAGCGTTCTTATGGAATATTATGTTTTAGAGAGCGAAGTTGGGTACCTTTGTATGAAGGAATTCGAGAGTTGATTATGCACGAGTCGCATAAGTCAAGATACTCTATTCATCCTGGGTCTGACAAGATGTACCAGGATTTGAAAAAGTTATATTGGGGGCCAAATACGAAGGCAGATATAGCATTGTATGTTAGTAAGTGATTGACTTGCTCTAAGGTTAAGGCAGAACATCAAAGACCGTCAGGATTATTGACGCAGCCAGAACTCCCAGTTTGGAAATGGGAGCGGATTACAGTAGACTTTATTACCAAATTACCTGAGACAGCTAGCGGTTGTGACGCTACCTGGGTAATTGTGGATCGATTGACTAAGTCTGCTCATTTCCTGGCAATTAGTGAAGATGATAGTGTGGATAAACTTGCGAGGTTGTATGTGAAGGAAATTATTTCGCGTCATGGAGTCCCGATATCTATTATTTCGGATCGTGATAGTCGTTTTACGTCAGCTTTGTGGTGATCACTTCAAACGGCTTTGGGGACGAGGTTTGATATGAGTATTGCATAGCATCCCCAAACCGATAGTCAAAGTGAGAGGACCATTCAGACGTTAGAGGATATGCTTCGTACATGCATCATAGACTTTGGTAAAGGCTGGGAGAAGTATTTACCCCTTGCGGAATTCTCCTATAATAATAGCTACCACATAAGTCTTAAGACTGCACCATTTGAAGCTTTGTATGGCAGAAAGTGTCGTTCGTCTATTGGTTGGGCAGAAGTTGGTGATAGCCAACTCACAGGCCCTGAACTTATTTTGGAGACTACTGAGGAAGTGACTCAAAATCGTGATCGATTTCAAGCAGCTAGAGATAGGCAGAAAAGTTACGCCGATCGGAGACGTAAACCCCTAGAGTTCCAGGTTGGAGACTAAGTGATGCTGAAAGTCTCGCCTTGGAAGGGTGTGATACGTTTCGGGAAAGTGTGGAAAACTCAACCCACGCTACGTTGGACCATTTCTTATTTTGGAAAGAATTGGGCCCGTGGCTTATAGGTTGGAATTACCACATGAAATGAGTAAATTTCATGATGTGTTCATGTTAGTAGTTTGAAGAAGTGTCTTTTTGATTTGATGCCGGTTATACCAATGAAAGATATTTATGTTGATGAGAAATTGAACTTTGTGGAAGAGCCGATTTAGATATTGGATGGAGAGATTAAACGACTTAAGAGAAGTCGTATTCCAATCGTCAAGGTTCGTTGGAATTCCCGACATGGACCAGAATTTACGTGGGAACGTGAGGACGAGTCCTGGAAGAGATATCCGAAGCTTTTCACTTCGTAGATAAATTTTTTCCGAGTGAAACCCGGGACGGGTTTCCTTCTGAGGCTGGGAGGATGTGACAACTGGCAAATTAGGGAGTTATTTTAAAAACCCGCATTACATTAAAGTTCGTTTATAAAATTATATTTGGAATTTTACTCGTAACGAACTTGAAAAACCATTATTTTGGTTGATTATATTTAATATTTTTATGGAATCAATTTGGATTATCGATGTGATGGAATTTAATTTGAAATTCTCATTTGGCACTACGTTGACTCCGGCACTAGGATTACCTAACGACAGTTTTGTGATTCGTCTTACGAGTCCGGCTATATTTTTTAATTATTTACGAGATGTTCTCGAGTGATATTGAAGTTTTAAAATGAGTTCGGGTTCGGGTCACATGTTTTTACATTTACCCACGTTACCCGCTCCACACCATTAGTAATATTATTATTACTATTATTATTATTATTATTTTAAAAGAAAAAGTTTTTTTTTATATAGTAAATTACAAACCGTCCTTGTGGTATTATCACCACACACACACAGACACCAATTCCCTTTCATCTCTCTCTCTCTCTTTTGCTTCTTAACCAAACCCTAGCCACCACCACCTTAAACGGCTTCCACAGCCACCACCGTCACTCCCACACCCAAAATACAACCACCAAATTAATCCTTTCATCACGATCTACCATTTGGTATAACTCACGCGCGTTTTGGACGCCTCTCACACCTCGAAATCACCACTACCGCCACATAAACACCATTTTTTTTCATCTTTTCTTGTTGGGTTATTGAAGAAATACATTATTAGGGTCATTTTGAAGGTGAGTGACCACGAGTTTCAACTCGTGGGTCTCGATGTGTTACCTAATTTGTGGGTACACGATTTTCTTATATGGGTTTCGTTGAAATAATGAGGGGAAATAACTTTTTAAATGTTGAATGGTTCGTTTGGTATCCGGGTGTTTATTTTCTGGGTGAAGTCGAGACATAACCGAGAGCTTTTGCTCTCGGCTTGTGTTTTTTCTTGATTATTTTGGTCTTCGGTTAAAGTTACTGAGGATGTTGATCCTCTTATCCGGCGTTTGGATTGACTTTGGTCTCGAGAATACTCGACCATATGTATGCTTTTGGTTGCCATTCGTATGGTTGATAATCTGTGGATATGGATGTTTGAGTATAGCAGCGAGACCCCAAGGGTCTGTTTGGTTTTGGTTTGTGCTCGGATTGAGCTAGCCGAGACCCTAGTGGTCTCGGGTGGGACCCACGTGACTCGTGGTGAAGTCTTGACTCGGGTTCGACTTGGTAAGTTGACCCGGATTGCGTGATGCTTGGTGTCTTATTGGTTATTTCCTGATGAGCTTCTTGTTGTTAAAATTGCTATCTGTTGTTATTATTATTAGTTATTGTTACAATTGTTTACTTGTGGCCGAATGGAATGGAAGAGCCGAGACCCTCGAGGTCTCGGCAATGGACCTATTGTTTTGTGGAGTTGTTGTCGAGGGAATGAATTGGGACCGATTGTGAGACGGTCAAATTAGATGACGGAGATAGGTTAGTCGGGTGCCGTAGTCGGACCCTATTGTTGTAGCACGTGATTGGGTAATGTTGGATGGAGATGGAATTACTTGGTTGTGTTGTTTATTATTTCTATTTTGGACTTGGACAATGAGCCGAGAGTGATGACTCGGACATGTGACCATTTCGTATGACTCGATAATTATTTATAATTAAACACAACTAATAAAACTCGTAATAATATTATTAATAATATAAACGTTTATATAAATATATAAACGTGAAAACGTATATATATTTATACAAGTGCGTATATTAATAATAAAACGATCACGAGTAATATTATAATAATAACGCGACTATAAATATTATGCTATGAGAGTAGCGTAATAATATTACGAGCGTTATTATAATTAAACGGCTATAAACAACGATGAAATCTTGACGTTAAATAAATATTAAATAAAATAATTTCTTTTAAATAAATAAAGGAAACTATCGAGTTATACGGGGTCGTGGTCACTTGAGTCCAAGTGGTTTATTATTTGTGACGTTTGTGTTGTCACGGATATATGATGATTAATACATTCATTTTCGATAACTACGTAACTTATTTAATCGACGGGTTAAATAAGAGCTATTTAGTTATTTAAATTGAGTATATTAATGGGCATCGTATCCTACGACGCCTATAGGTTGTGGTATGTGTACGGGAATAATAAGTTACTAAGTATCTCGTGAGATTACCAAATTGACGAATTTGGTGAGCTTAACGGTATAATTAGTGAAGTTATTAAACTTTGATATATACCATATAGTACTTTATGTGCAATGTGTGACCTAGGATTCGGGTATAATCCTAGAATGGTATATTAAGTAAATAAATATGGAGGATTACCAAATCGACGGATTTGATAAACTTCGATGATTTATTTAAGTAATATATTAGGCTAATATTAGACCCATAGATTGTTTTATCATCCTTTTTGTTGTGACTTATTGGTTTGAGTTTTGTCGACCCACCACCCGTATGGATACCAAACGCAAACACACCAAACTAATACGAAATGGATTTTCGGAAATAAAACGGATTCTCGTCCGGGTTTGGGAATATATTGAAATTGAGGAAATGATTTCTGAACGAGTTGATATTGTTAGGTCGTGCCGAGTCCGTAGTTGCCGTCTTTTGAGTTATTATACATCTTACCTCTACCGATTTCTTATTGCTAATATCTGGACTTGAGGTGAGTCATAGCCCCACTTTTTACTCTTGAACTATGTTTTCAACGATTGGGGTGAGAAACGTGCAAAATCATTTTACGTGGACTATTATCGCTTTTATATGCTTTCTAAACTTGCTATGCGTATGGACTAGGATCTATTGTCAGCTTTAGTCACACCTTTTGTGTGTACTATTCAAGGTTGGCTTATTTGGTTATTGGTGGATTGTCAGCTTTAGTCACATATATGTTGTGTGTACTATTCAAGGTTGGCTTATTTAGATACTGTAGTGTGCACCTATAGGTTATTATTACTTCGGAGGTTATCCGAGTAATTATTGGTATTGCGGGGGTTACCCGAATACTTATGTTGTTACGGAAGGGTATCCGTGTGTTTTGGCTATTACGGAAGGGTTTCCGGGTGTTATGTTGAGAGCGGAGGGTATCCGCAGGCTTTTAGCGAATCCTTAGTCTAGCTAGCAAGCGTTTTGCGTATATGTCCACTATATTATTAGTTGAATTTAAACCTATGATCTCACCAGCGAAAGCTGACTTTTAGCACGTTTTCTCAGGAGATTTAAGTGATGCTCTATGGATGCTTGGATTGGAGGCTTGGCAATGGCACCTGGTTTATGGATCTATTTTTCTAAACTCTGATATTAAATTGTGGACCTATGTTCATTTCTTTTGGGCCTGACTCTGAATGATGTTGGGATAAATGTAAACTTTAAAACCCCGTTTTGGTTGTGTTTTTCTTATGTTTACTTTATCTCGTTCTATTATGTCTTGTGTTGGATACCAATCCCCGTAGCACCCCGAAAGCTTGTTGAGTCTTCCGCTGTACTAAATTTTGGGGGTGTTACACCTTAGCCTTCCGTGTATGCACTCATCTTTAGTGCATTATTGTTATTTGTTAAACCCTTAGTTAATTATCTAATTGATTACATGGTTGCTAAGTCGAGTCATATCCTTGTACATATTGTTTTGGGATGATTGGGACTCATGGGGTAAAGTACTAATTTTATAGAGTAATGGGGAAGAACATCATTTAATACCCCCATATGTGCATTAATCTTAAAAGTACTCCAAGTGTTTTGATTTTCTTAATTCGAGTCATTAGATTAGTTTATTGTAAAGTATGTAAAAATTCAAGTATAAGGGGAATGTTCATTCCCTATGACGTATTATTTTGGATGGTAGGGTAAGAGTGTATGTGAAAAAAAAAAAAAAAAAAAAAAAAAAAAAAAAAAAAAAAAACGGACTACCATCCCTTTTTATTCTATGTTCATTTTATGTTTTTGTTGTTTTTCATTTATTAGCTTAAGTTGAGTCTAGTCTTGGCTTAGCAACGCCATATTGTACATGTAATTAACCAAGATTGTTAACTCGCCACCAGTAAAGACTGCCTATATCCAACAAAACCGTGTATTCCATATCCCTACACCTAACGTTACAACCCTTTAAAAGACCTCTTTGATAGTTTATCCTAAGTGCTTACGCCATGTGGGGGAGGTTTGATCCTTTCCCAAGCCTATGGTAATCTATTTTGCTATGACAGGTAGTGAGAGATGTTTTCCATTTCCATAATGTAATTTATACTTTATTACACCCGAGAGATGTGAGTATCTAAACACTATTTGTGAGGTGCTAGTATATGACATCCGTGCTTGTCTTTGGTCTTTATTGAACGATTATTTGTTGTAATTACTTTTATATTAGTGTTAAATGACCCCTAACTTGTATTTTGATTAGAATAAAAGCGCATTTACTTGAGGACAAGCAAATCTCAAGTGTAAGGGTATATGATGAGGCAAAAAATGAACCACTTTTAGGGGGTCATTTAAGCCCGGAATTGAATTTATTTGATCAAATATTACCCTAAATCGTTTCTTTTGTGATTTTAGGTACTTTGGGAGTGAAATCTGGAAAATGAAGCAATTCGGACATTTTTAGAGCATAAAAGTGAAGAAAACGCCAAAGACTTAATTTTCCATGCTGAGAACAGTACCTGACGGCGTCAAGAGGAAAACCATGACGGCGTCAAGAGTAAAAGTAGTGACGACCCAGTGCAAACCTGACGGCGTCACAAGAAGGGCGTCAAGAGTTAATTTTGTGACGGCCTGCATAAGGAGACTACATGACGGCGTCAGACCCAGATCTAGGCAGTCCGAGGAACTATTTAGCGGCGAGATGACGGCGTCAGACATTTGTTCTTGACGCCGTCACCTTCTAAACTCTATATATAGTTTTCTATTTTTCATTCATTAGAGAGGAACTTGTGTGGAGAAACCCTAGGGCTGAACTTTGTAAATCCTAGCTCGTATTTTACAGTATTTTCAAGGGTTTTCCACCCTTGAATCCTTTCATGTGCTATTGAGATAAGTCTTCTCTTAATTCAATCAATATGTCTATGTGTTGATTGTCTATATATCTTGTGCTTGTCTTGATTTCAATATGTTAGGCTAGATCTATCTTGTGTTTGCTTGGATCTAATGAAACCTAGATGTTAATTATGTGTTGATTACTTGTTTATGGTTGTATTGGATGAATGATTTCAATGTTAGGCTTAAGAAAACTAGCAGATCTCCATTATGTAACATGCTTGAACGTCTTAGGAAATATGAACCGATGTGTACTAGGTTTTATTGGTTGTATTTAATGCATGAGTAAATTCTAATGATCCCATGTTAGGAGCTTCTTAGCCGGCTCGACATAGGAGTGAAGTAGGCACTCATAGGATTGGGGAAGTAAGTACGCCACCCCATGAATGGTATTAAGGAATACCACCCGTCATCCACGCAACTATAACAAGTAATTAACGTGTAAAAGATATCTAGGGAGTAGTGAAATCTAAGTAAACACATTTCTCCCACATATTGCTCACAACTTTAGTTTAATATAGTTTATTTTCATTTTTAGTATTTTATTTTGATTGCATCTTTAGTATTGGGTTAGTTGAATAGCAACTAATTCCGCCCAAATCCTTCAAACCCGAGATTTTTACTTGCTTTTATAAAAATATAAAAATACAAAAAGAATCATTCCTCATCTCTAGACCTAGTCTTTAGGTTTTCTAATTCTAGCGACACTATTCCTAGTTGAACGATCAATCCCCCGGTACTTGTCATTATACTATACTACATCGATCAGGTACACTGCCTGGTGGGGATTGTAAGCTTCTCGAGATCCCTCGAGAGGTAAAGCCTGGTGCAAACCCCACGCCTTTCATAGCAACCTTGGAAACCAAACGTCGCCATATAATGCCTACTGCAATAGGCCGAATCCCGTTATCTAGTTTAAGAAGTGGCGTGAGAGGAGCAGAAGCAATGAACTCCGCTAAAACAGGTGGACACCTTCCCGCTAACCATAAATTAATGACTGAAGTGATTGCCTTTAAGAGATTTGCGAAGGTAGCAGACCCCTCTCCATATAAAGCATCTAAAATATGTTGTGCCCTCAAACCATCTCTTCCACATGAAGTACCTTTAGGGAATGATTTAATACAATCAAATACACTATCAACTTCTGCTACAAGTGGAGACTCAGAAAAGATGTTGCTCGGCCTGGATGGGGGTTGCTTGTAAGGATGCTTAGCCTCCAAGGCTTTAATGGTATCATCACAATATGGAGCAACCCCAGAGGAGGATAGAACTTTCACTGCTGCCATAAAATGCCCATCTGCAACCTTGCGAAGACACTGTCTGATGTTGGTGTTACTCTTTTTTCCCTCTTCCAGAAAATCATCCACACCCTGACCCAAGGGCCCCAACCCAGAACCATCTAACATAATTTTAATTAGCTTTTTAATGCCATCATCTTCCCCCCATGTAGCCAGAGACTTCAATATAGAACTTTGTTGCAAGGATTTTCTATTCCCAGATCTACGTTCTTGTCTATTCTTGGGCCTGCATACCTGCAACGTACAACGTGGAAAAAGTAACATCCTAACCCATGCATCGACAGAGCCAGGCTGGGCAACCACCTTGTAAAGAAATGTTTTCAACGCTTGAGAGAAGGCGAGGCGACAACCATGAGGTATAGATTTGAATGTAATGATAGGCACTTTAAAAACACGATCAAGAAGATCAGCATCTAAAACCAACCCCTCGGTACCTTTTGTCTCGGACTCCTTATTACTCGGTTTGGAAATGCCCACGATGTATCCACTCATGTCGTCGGACCCTTTAGAAAAACGGACAAGACCATCCGGGTGATGACAAGCGCGACTCAAAGCATGTAAAGTCATACAGTTCCCACATAATTATGAAAATGATGTATTATGATGTTTACTAAATGATTTCTGGAAGTCCTTGTGATGTGTCAGGTCATGGGGGGTCAAGTTTTGGGTCAAGTTGGGAAGTGTTGTGCAGTTTCTAAGGGTCGGAGCCGAGGCTGAGCTGTGGCTGTAAGCAGTTCAGTTTTTGGTCATTCTGTAAAAATCGTATCTAATGAACCGTAAGTTGTTAGAAGTCGTGCCACTAGTCGTTTTAAAGGTATTTGAGTCTCGTTTCATTTAAAAATACTTTCAGTAGCTGGTTTGTAATAGATTTTTATCAGTTTATTAAAGAGTAACAGAATGTCAATTTTGGTCATGTCGTTTCCACACAAAAGTTTTTAGTTTTTTGTCAAAGTGGAAAATGGGCGTTTCAAGAAATTGTATTATTGATCTCACAATGAAAGGATATTTATAATTACGAGTTGAGTATTTTCCAACACAATCCGCTATTAATATACAAAGCTAACATTCAATATTAAATGGCATGGACATCCATTCCATATTATTGAACTGGAACTTGGATCCGACATTGTTTTAAAGCTGTCGGTTGGGAGGTCGGCTCAAAGGAGGAGGATGGCTCGGGTGCATTGTGGAGCCGTCGCGGCTGGAGCCGACATTGTTCACACAACGAGCCGAGCCGTCGACTTAGAGAGATTAAAATAAGATTAGGTGGGTTTTCCAATTGTTTACCACATAATTTATGAGTTCACTACATGTTGTACACGAGGTGGATCACCCGTGCGTTGCCGCGGGATGTTTTGCCAAAGAAGCAGTTATTGCAGTTAACGACTGTTAGTTATAAGGACAAAATTTGCAACGAACCTCTAAGATGGAGGACCAGTTGCAGACCTCTAAGAAGAATGACCAATTGTAAAAAAAAAAATAATAATAAAAAAAAAAAAATAACGGTCGTTAAGACCGTTAGTTATAAGGACTAAATTTGCAACGAACCTCTAAGACGAATAACCAATTGTAAAAAAAAATAACGGTCGTTAGTACTTAACGACCGTTAGTTACTGTACATTCTACTGTTCACTGTGAGTGTATTTACTGTAGCTTTGTGCTACTGTAGCTAAGCTACAGTAAATCCTGATAAATGTTAGTATTATAAATTTATTTTCCATTATCTGTTCTAGATATTTTTATACAAATTCATATATGATTTTTTGTTTGTTTGGTTTGGTTTTTTATATCATAATTATTGAACTTTTCTCTATGGTAAAAAAATAAATATATAGCTTACGGATAAAGCTGCTTATGATTTATTCTACCGGAGTATTTGGTAAGTAAATTATTAGTAGCTTAGGTGTTAATTAGCTAAATCGAAAACACTATAAAAACAATTTACTTAGATTCACCCAAACAAAACCATTACACCAAAATCAACGATCACCCGTTTTTACATACAACGATCAACCATCTTCTTCTTCATTACGGATCAACGAATACGAAAGAATGATGATATCAAAAGATGGTTTTAATGATACTACATTCGGATCTTGCTCTTCTGTCAATCAAAACCCTTTTGCTCCTCGTCAATCACTAGCTTGTTTTAGCCAAAACACTTTTAATGATACGTCCCATACCCTGCCCCAACGGGATTGGGTTTGTTGTTGTTGTACTTTTAATGATACGTCAACCACCGATAATAATACATTCGGATCTTCTGTCAATAAAAACCCTTTTGCATGTAATACATTTGGATCTTCTGTCAATCAAAACCCTTTTGCATGTAATACATTTGGATCTTCTGTCAATCAAAACCCTTTTGCATGTTGTCCTCCTCGTCAATCACAAGCTTGTTTTAATCTTTTATATAATAAAATAATTACATCATTTCGGAGTGTTTTTGAAAATCCTTTCTCATTGAAAAAAAAATTGGACCAATAGCAGAGCTCAATTTTGCCACGTATGCGAAATCGAGCAACGTGATTGGTCAATAAAAAGTCAAAATTAAATTGATTTTGGTCAAACTTAATAAATTTGGTGGAGAAATTTAGTTAAGAAAAAAAATGCATAAAAATATAGGTGTCAAATTTATGAAAACAAAAACTTAAAAAAAAAAGGTAGTAATTAATAAAACTTTAGTGATTGAATTTTAAATAATTTATATAGAGTAAAGTGTAAAATTACAAGTTTCCATGTTTTTTAATAACTTTATAAAAAACACAAATAACCCTTTACACTTTATACTCCCTATATTTTATAATAGTAACTTTGTTTAAAATTACATGAGACTTTCATCCATTAAAACTACAAAATTTGGTAAATATGCCAATTAGTTTTAATATACGTAAAATATTTTTTTAAACTAATGTTAGTTTTAAACTTTCATCCATTAGAATATTTTTTTAAATAAGGGCTCATTTGGTAAATATGCGAATTAGTTTTAATATACGTTAAATATTTTTTTTAACTAATGTTAGCTTTAAACTTTCTATCCATTAGAATATTTTTTTTTTAAATAAAGACTCATATTACTATTTAAAAGTTTAATTTATACGTACACGGGTTTGAAATACGGCTAAATTATTAGTAACGGGAATATAAATATCAAATGGTAAGCACGATACTGTGATATGAAAATAAATATACACGATTCTACTTATAACAATGACTCATGAAATTGTTATTTAAAATTTGTATATGGATATCCATAAAAATATTTTAAAAACTTTACGGAGCATGTTTTAACTTCATCAACGCTCATTATGTGCTACTAAATTCACACATTTTATAGAACATGATATCAATAGTTAAAGTTAAACAACAAAATCAACCTCAACCTCAATATGTCTGTCAGTTAAAAACGTTATACAAAGCTAATTATTAAAAAAAACAAACAAACACATGGGTTAGATAGTAATTGTTTAATATAGAAGGTGTTTTCCTTAAATTATAATAAAAAAATGCACGCATCACAATTCTTATTTGATAACAATCATCTCCTAAAAAAAATAAAATAAAAAATAAAAAAAACGTAGGTGTTTTCCGCTTCTAAAAGAAGCTTATAGCTTTATTATACACTTATTGTGTTATGGTAATTGAATAAGCCAATAAACACCTTTAGTAAGCATAACCAAACACCCTTTAGTTCTAATATGAAGTTTTCTTATTTGATGTTATGACTAACTTTGTTGTTATCCTCGCTATAATGCAACACATTAGTGGTTTTTGCAGTTTTATTATCTTATCGCACAAACTAAAGTGTAATGCAATTTGTTGTGTGCGTTTTTTAGAGGAGGATTAAGTATCAACACTTGATTGTCGTGGAATGATTTTCTACGCCTGCTCAAGTTATGAATGTATAATTTAGTTGAGTTGCTGATTTAGATAATACATGAATGTATTTTAATGTACCAAAGATGTGTTTTCGTGCCAATATAGGGAATTTTATGGTAGGAATTCTTTTCGGAGTGTAATTTGTCTTTGAATAAGTTAATGAAACTTAGCAGGTGTTTGCAATCATTGATAACACTATAAGTGTCAAACAACGGTCTAAACTATGGGTGTCTTTTACCTTGATGATTTAGACCAATTGTAAAGAAAATTGCATTAAAGTGAAAGGTCGGTAATGATTCAAAGTTTCAAACAATCCTAAAAGACTTGCGAATATACTTTTTGTCATTTTTTCATGCATTTATAATTTACTTATACAAGTAATAATAATTTCCTTATATAGTTCGGACTTAGAGAAAAATTATTCTTATATATTATACATAAACGTAAGATTAAATTTGAGTTCTACCCATTAAATATTTTTTAGTTTCTCTTTATGTAATAAAGAAGCTATAGTGTAAACATCTATGTTAGTTTGGTAATTTTATGATCAAACATGAGAAGAAAATAACACAAACTTATGAAAATACAACTTTTCAAACAAAAAGGTACATTAGTAAAAATGATTTGATGGTTATTCATAATTAAGGAAATGAATCAATCTTCAAAGCTATCTAAATATGTTACACATTTTAACGAAAATATAAGTAAAAGAAATAGCACAATTACAAAACGCATCGTAAATTGATAGCACGGGTTTGCAAAACTAAAAGCATATATCATTAACATCTCATGCAAGTCAAGTATTATCATGTGATTTTACTTGAATAATAAAATATAATTTTTAATCCAAAAGCATTCTCCTAAAATAATAGGTAGGTCATAACATATACATATATTTTTAGTCCACCAAGTAAAATCATTTGAAACATGTTAAGTGGTTCATTTCTTAATCGATAATAATACATAATTAAAACGAAAATTTAAAAACCCTGTGCGTGCACAGGTATTATAACTAGTGATACTATATTCGGATTTTCTTCTTCTGTCAATCAAAACCCTTTTGCATGTCCTCCTCCTTTGATGTTCCAGCAATCAAAAGATGGTTTTAATGATACTAGATTCGGATTTTCTTCTTCTGTCAATCAAAACCCTTTTGCATGTCCTCCTCGTCAATCACAACAAGAATCATGTTGGCCTCCTCGTCAATCACAAGCACCTTGTTTTAATGATACGTCAACCACCGATGATAATACTACTTGTGTCATCCCAAACCCTTTTATGCAATCACCACCACCTCGTTTTGCCATAATTACTTTTAATAATAAGCCAATCCAATCTTCTAATGATACGAAACCAAACTCAACCGGTTCGTCTAGTGTGTTTAATACTAATGATCAAAACCTTCATGTCAATGAGCAATCAAAAGATGATACGTCAACCACCGATGATGATTCTAATGGAAAAACCGGTCCGGGGTCGTGGCTTTTTAATAATGAAAAAACCGGTCCGTCAGAGCCACCGTCTCTCATGCGCCGCCTGCACCCGCCTTCTTGTCATTTTCAATATGATGATCGGGCTGTTCCAGTATGGGCGTAGATACAAGGGGGGCACAAGGAGATCTACAGCTCGAATACAAGGAGATCTACAGCTCGATATGGTGAACCTGTTCCAGTGAGGAAGGAAATCATCTCTGACGACAAATCAGACTTTATTTATCATCTTGGAAGCTTATAATTTTTATCAACTCATGTGCATGTATTGGTTGATCAGTTAACATCTCTTAAGATTATAACTTTTACTTCTTTGTTTCAGCATTGTATTAAGAATTTTTTTTCACCTTTTGTCTATGAAATTTGTTTAATGCATGGTTTATAAATGCATACTTAGAGCGAACCATCACACCGCCTATCGGTTTGGTCTATGAGGTCTAGTATATGTTTTGCCGTGTGTGAAATGGTGTTGCCGTGTGCGTGCTTTTAGTGTTTACTAATAACATAATATGTAAGTTGCGTCTCAAGTTCAACTTTCAGCATTAGTATCTATTCTCCCCAACATTGCTAGTTACCAAGTGACCATATATGATATTGGTTTATATAGCCCAAGAGTGGCGCTTACCATCTTTTTAAGATACTTGTGAGCTATTTACCGAGCGATCAAATGTCAATCAAGCCGCGTTTGATCATTCATAAGAAAAACTCATCAAAAATTAGAAACTATTGAATTGAATTGGCAACTCCAATACAGAAAGAAGTGTAGATTCTCAAATCGATTATAACTTTCTATAGCCAGTTTTCTTCTCAGTCGTCGCACTTAACGGACTAGTTGTAAACTGATTTTGGTTTATCACGAGTCCAAATAATCTGATCTAAGAAAGAAGGTAAGAAATTCTTGCAATCTAGGACCATTTTATCTTTATTTTAAAATAATAAAACAAGAGATAAATTTATATGATTCAAAGCTAGCAAAAAATAAATCTAACAAAATCTGCCACAAACCAACAAGCATGCCATAAAAAAGCGCAAACAGCCGTTTCTATTAAGAATGAACATAACACATTACATGATGTATCGGGATTAGACATACAACTCTTAAATAATTATGTTTGCGATACATGCATAATGGGGTATACACGGGTCAGGGCTCTATAGTCTACACTATTAGTCTATTATTACCTTAGATTCAAGTTGCTAAAAAACTGGATAACATATATGCATATGGTGACTCAGTGAAGTAACACCAAATTTCTACTTTGTTAAAAACCCTGCTTTCTTCAAGTACCAAATCGTCCCTTGTGCAGCAAAGTCAGCTGCATCTTTCTTTTTAGCCCGGTGTTCTCCAATGCACTCCAAGACTGTATTCGAGGCGTCTTCAATTGTGACCGTCACTTTAAATGCAAACCTATGAAGAACAAACCACATGTAAGTATAGATAAGGATATATGAGGCAATTTCAACACAATTACATGTGATTGGGCCAACGTCTGTCTTATCTAAAATGAGGTGTTTCCCGGTCAACCCAACGCGTCCATCAATATATTTCAAAATGGTGTGTTTGAACTTACTGTTTTAGGTGAGCAGGCCCTATTTCTTCTAAACATTCGAACAAAGGTGCCTTCCAACAGTTGATAGCACAGATTTCAAACAAATGTGATTTTGCTGATGACTTGCGCACCGTATCACCTGCAAGTTTTGTTTTATTAAACCTTATAACTATTAGCGAAAACAAAGATTTATCACAGAAACGAATCTTGTACCATTAGTCACGCCAGAAGTAGAAGGACTGCATTGAGGCGTGTTATCCACCATACGTTTGATGCTACTATTGCTTTTCACACGATTTACAGGAGGGGAAGGCACTGCTTGGGGAATGCTTTTACGTTCTATTGAGAGGTCGTTAAATTGATTGGCAAGTGAAAGATCAATATCTGTTGGTATTTCATCATATCCAATCAACTTTGCGTCCTTCTTTTCCATTGTTTTCAAGATGTCCTCCAAAGATTTCATCTTTGTCTTGTAACCTTTTTCCTGCACACAAAATTTGTTGAGTAGAAAAACCAAGAGCATACAACTTGCATAACAGCTCAAAAAGAATTGACCCGTAAAACATTTTTTTAACATTTAAAAAAAAAATGTTTAAATGTTGTATGCGTAGCAGGCAAAAAATGCTGGAAGACTGAATCTTTTACCTTCAATGACAAATACAACTTTTGACAAGCAATCCTCTTGGCTGTTTTTTTATTAAAATTGCTACCAGAGGCAGTCTCAGAAACTTGTTTTCCATCAACGGTTGCTTCAACAAAAAAAGTCCTATCTTTCTTTACTGACGGAAACGTTAATTCCCAGTTATAATGCTGGCAAAGTTCTTGAAGTTCTCTAATAGGATTGAGTTGCAATGCCGAAAACTTCATAACAGGATCCAAAAACGAGATCATTATATTCCAGACCACTTCTAAATTGAATCCAGAATCAAGAAGAATTGCACCGACACACGATTCTACCAAATCACCAAGCGCCTGAAAACAAAAATTACAGTTTTTGATTATCAGAGTGTCAATAATGGTAAAACCACAGATATTTCATCATTTTGACAGTTTGGCCCCTAAACTTTTTTAAGCAGCAGTTCAACGACCAAAAAGTTGATAATCTAGTGGTTTTACAGTTAAAAAAAACAAGAAAAAAATAATATAATAGATGGTTAAATAGCAAGTTACCTTGGGACACGGTACTGTATCAACCACCAAACCATTCTTCGATGAAGGAGTTTTGAGGAATTCGGCGTACTTGTTCATTGACTGGGTCAAACTAGTGGAGTCACATAGTATAAACTTGTAGAAAGACCGATTTACAGAAATACCCGCAAATGAATTATTGTTGACCGAATAGGATCTTAAATCAGTCAACTGACCCGGCTTCAAATTTGGATATACCGAATAAAGATAAGATGTGATCAAGAAATCCAACACAGCATCTCCAAGAAACTCCAATCTCTGGTTTTCATCCATTAGGGAAACGTTATGACAAGTACGTGTCAAAATGGGCCGGTTGACCAACCAAAAGATTTAGTCCATCTTTTTGAAACTTTTATAAGTAATTAATGTACTAGAATATGATTACAAAAAAATATTAAACTAATAACCTATTGTATTACGGGTGTTTGGATGTGCAGTTCTGAGAGTGATAATAGATTAGCCTGTAAAAAAAAGTGTCTGTTCGAAAGAAACTAGATAGGTTTGTGTAATGAAAATAAGTCTTAAATAAGTTTTGAAGATGAGGTATATTTTCACACGCTTAGATAATCGGTTTTATTGTAGCTAGTATAAAAATGTATCTAAAACCGATCTCCTTACATCCGTCTTTATAACGTTTATCCAACACCACCTGAACTAATTGATGTAGAAGATTGTAGGCATTTAAATATGATTCAGAAAATGTTTAACCCAGTTTTGTTTAGCTATTATTTATAGTTTTCCATTAAACCCATTGTTAGGTAAACGGGTCAAAATTGCCCCTCAAGTTGAGTGGGTTACCTGATAGCAGCCACCATAATTCTTGTGATAAGATGGATGCAAGAACGCTTCCAAAAGAAGACCTTTATGATTAAACCGATATCCCAAAAGGTCTTCAAGGGTGGGAATATCAATGTGAGCATTTAGAGGTGCAAATATTTCACTTGAAGCGCATATATTAGCAACATGTGAGTCTTTATAATCAACTGGAATACCAATCCATCTTAAGAATGCAATTGCCGCCTTAAAACCGCTATCAACTAAAAATGCACCAACGAGAGCTTCCACTATGTCTGCCACTGTTTTCTTTTGTAGCCAATGATGACCTTTATCACATATAACTTCCGTATTTTCTCCTGTCTTTAAGTTGCTCTCATGTGAAGAATGAATGTTGAATTTTGTGCTATCGGTACATGTCACTGGACATCTTCGGCCGAAAGGATAAAAATGGGCAGGCTCAAACGGTTGATCCCGAATATATACCTGGGAAAATTATATAACGAGTTACAAAATATATCATCATGCTGTTTCCAAAGTGAGTTGGCAGAGAGAATTCCCAGGCCCTATACCCGGTTTCAAGAAATCCCATTGGACCGTTAACTGCAAGTTGGGCCAAAATATGTTGACCAAAAACCGGTCCGGTCCCAGTGAAATTCGAAGCCTGAAAAAGTCCTATGACCAAGCCCAAGAATCTAGAAAACGCGGTCACTTTTGAAAAAAAAGCCCAACTGGTCACATTTACCGTATCATTTTAAATTTTATCTGAGGCATTTCTTTAAAAATATCATGTTCTTAATTCTTTATACTATTTGTTTTTAGTTAACTCTCTAGAAGTTTTAAATTAATACTCTAAAACTGATTTTTACATGATATAATATAAACTTAGAAAAGCACTGAAAAAGCCCATGCCCAGCACAGTTAGGACGCCCTGGGCCTTATCAGGTGTAGCATGTTGGAGAAAAGACAGTTCTGGCCAGGCATATTAAGACCGTACTTCTTGGCACTGAAAGGTATGGCCATTAGTGAATAGCACAAAAGAAAAGAACTTACTTGCAAATTGTTGGATAACGCCAGCCGAAATAAATGTGAATTGCTAACCATATTTGAACGTTTCCGAGTAAGTATTCCTTCATCAAGGGAATCGTTTACTAAGAAAACGTGCCGACCAACTGTAAATTTAAGGAAAGCATCACCCAAAACCTCAAGCCTCTCAAGTGAAAACCGCTCATTGCATCTCTCTGTTGTAAGCGCTTCAAGAACCTAATGAATCAGACACATATAAATTTTCTAATTATGTTTTACTCTTCACCAAAACGAAAATCAAGAGGTAGTTATAGATGGAGTAGAGCCTTACTCTCTCAGCAGAAACTTGTGATCCTTCAGGGAACGAAGCACATAACCGTTGCCTCAATTCAATTGCAACAAGAAAGCTTTCTAGTCTGTGTACGATTGAGGGCAATAAAGACAATGTACTACCAATTTCTCTTGAAAACCCGATGACTTTCAGTACACAAATTTCTGGAGGTAACTCTACAAAATGCTCCTCCTTTTCACGTGGTTCTGTTTCAATATCACAGAAATAAACCCAAAAAGAAAAGACATCAAATTTCTGATCTTAGTATGCGTTACCATGACAAACTTCTTTTAAGGGGAAAAAGTTAATATCAATTTGGAATCTTTTCAGAACAAGTAAATGTTGCAATTGTCATGAAATATCCCAGTGTAATTTTCTTAGATCCCCTAAAGAAAAAAAAAAGACCAATTTTCCGACTATGGTTTGAATCACCATGACAAACTTCTTTCAGAGGCAAACGGTTACTTCAATTTGGGATCTTTTTTAGAGAATAACATTTAACATTACTTGTGTGTCACAGTCAAAAATTGCAACTAAACCATCTAAATCATACCGGAATTTCCTTTCTTCCGCAAAAGGTTGTCCAAACGAAAGAGTTGTTTTGCTTTTAGAAGAGGCTGGTTCGGGTGCAGAAACTTAAGTCCAAATCTGTTATAAATTGGGAAGTTAAGTAAATTTCTTGCATGTGGAGATTAGGTAAATATACAAACAAAGAAGACACAAAACTTACACATCAGCATAGTGGTCGACGTAATTTATTTCATCTTTAAACAAACTGAAATAATTCTTCTGAGGGAAATAATCTGAAACAAAGTAAAATGTATCCTTGCAAGGAACATATACCAAACTATTAATTAGGTCATTAAGCCGTGCGGACCCGTTGGCGAGATGCAAACAATCATTCGTATGAGACGTTTGATCGCAAGTGGTATCTTCTGGATTTTTGAAAATTGGTGATGATAAACATTTTGTAATGAGTTGCCAGTCCACATCCATTGATCCTTTGTGTTCATCCATAGCCACGGGTAGCAATAAGTAGAACGTCGAGGCTGAATTGCTGGCATCATCTTCGCTTAATTGAACAAAATCATTAACAAATTCTGACTTGTCTATTATGGCCTTCAGCCACATTTCTTGGAACCTCTCCGCCAGCACAATCTGTATAATATATCAGAATTTAACGTCTGGATGAACATATTCAGAAACTGAATATCTGATGTTTTACCAAATGCATAATATATCGAAGTGATTCAATTACCTCATTGCTCGTAAATTCTAAAGTACCACAAGGAACAATCTCAGACAATACAGATCGACCACGAGCCAACTGAAGATCAAGTTTCATATTTTCTGCTTCTTGAGGTATGCTTGCTCTTAAAAATAAACCAAAATCTTTGTAAAGTCTATCAGCAGGCGAAGGGGTAAATTTGATGAAATACGAGTTAAGACGATGTCTCTTATGTTTTGCTTTAATCCACGGTTCTTTAAGCACGGATGGTACAAGCATCTCATGTAACTCTCTTCTTGAGTTTTCCTCTGTAGATAAATAACCATCAATAAATGAGATTAGAGCGATAAATAAATATTAAAGAAATGGAAATGTAGGGCCAGGTATACTGGGCCAAAATGGGTCATTTCTTAGTAGAGGTCGAAACGAATCAATTAAGGTTCAAAATAGTTCACGTTTAATAAGGATCAATACGGGTCAGCTCCGGGTTGGGTTGACTCAGAGACAGTTGATAATAAACAAAACATATTTCTGTTAACAATCTCAATCTTTGAATAAAACAATTTAGGAGGTTGCACCTAATTAAAACTAAGATTTACGCCAGCCTTTGAATTATTCCCATTCTGGCTAAACGAAATTACGAGACCCATTAAAACACACTCCAAATTGGCCCACTTGTGAAACGGGTCAAAAAGTGCCACCTCGAAAGTTGATTAGATGTACAAGAAAAACTAACCATCCTCACTATCAGAATCCGAAGAATCTTGATTTTCGTCATCAACTTGGTCATCAGGCAATAGATAGTCAGTCAATGCACCCAATTCATGCAGTTTTTGGCATGCTTTCAAACAAGCATCTTTCTTTGCTGCTTCCATGGATGGTTGAGGCACACTTACGATTTCATGAATTGGAGCATTAGCTGGAAGAACTATGCGGCAAACTGTTCCCTCCTCATCATCAAAGTAAAATAGCCGTGGCTTAGGATTGAAGAATCTGCAAATAGATACAAATAAAACATCAATGGATCTTACCTAGTGGCGGACATACCTCAGAAAAACATCCGTAGTGTAAAATTTGTCCTTTTTTTTTCAATGAATTTTTTATACTTCAACGCTAAGTGCATACCCTCTTCATTTTATTTATTTATTTATTTTTTTTTAAAGTGCATACCCTATAATCAATTTCTGCATTATTTTATCCTTACCACCTAGAAATCGCAATTTTAACCAAGTTACTATTGAACTGGTCTCCGGTTTATGATTTATCTCTAACGGGTCAACTAAAAAAAATTAGCTAACAAAATGGAAACATGTCTAAGTGGCTGAATGCCATGAAGAAGTGTTTTTTTATGACATGGTTTAGTTGCTACTAACAAATTAAGCTGCCAAAGCCGATTTATTTGAGCAAATTATCCATTATTTACATATAATATCTTTAGTAACTGTGACTTCTGATCCGTTATTTAACCTGCCCGTTTCGCCACATCTACTTTTGATTATTCAAAAGATGTTGAAGAGCTAGATCTTACTCATCATGTGGAAGTTTTGAGCAATATCGATGAAGCAACGAAACACTAGATCCAGAACTAATGATTGCACCAGTTGATTCTACTTTATATGTGCTCTCCTCGAATTCAGTATACACCGTAGTAGATGAACGTGACAATATTTCATCATTCATCTTTTCCTCGCCCTTAGTAAAACTTTGAATCAAATCTAGCTCCTTTTGTTGCCCTCTGCAGTATATAATAATAGTTAAAGATTTAGTGCTTAGGGTCTATGACAATTTTTTTTGAACAATGAGAAAGTGATAAACAGATCACCTATTCACCAAAAATGCATATTCAGACTGTGGCATGCGTGCTCGACCTCTTGACTGTATAAAACTAGCAACGGTATCTGGAAGATCGAATCGTATAACAAGGCAACATGTTTGGATATCAAGCCCTTCTTCTCCGACTTTAGTTGCTACTAACAAATTCAGCTGCCAAAATCGATTTATTACATTATTTTGATAAAACAATTTATTTAACTATAGTTGAAATAAAATAATGTTTCTGTAAATTTCAAAAATATTGGACAAATAACCGTTTGTTGGTCAGCCCAACTAAACCCATTTTTTTTTAAGAAAAACACATTATTTACTTGGTACCCAACACACGGACCCATTACATACCTCACCCGCACGGAACCTTTCAAGAATGGCATTTGTGGTTTTCCGAGACATATTCTTGAGCCCAGAGTGGACCCCAACTAGATAACTGCACCTCCATGCTGACAAAATACCAAGTTGTTGAAGGACACATGCCAATGATCTAGCCGTTATGATTCTATTCACAAATATAATACATTTCATATCCGGACGTGCCCTGAAATAACCAACACGCAAAGATTGTTGAATGATGAAAAAGTTTCAACCTTTGGTAGATGTTTATTCAAATTCATCACATACCGAAAACTGGAAAGAATTCTCACGAGTCGTAAGAGCTTCCATGAGAAAACCGGAAACCTTAATGCCTCCACACTTGAAAATTCAGCTCCAGTACCATTTGCTTCAACAGAGTGATCTATAAAAAAACGTTAATGGTCAGTCACTAGAGGTGCCAATTTCGACCCGTTTTATCTTATTCATAAAAAGTTAATGGATTTATATTATTAGCCTTATCTTGATACACTCATTGCATTTATAAAACGTTAATGGTCAACAGTAAAAAGTTGCCCAATGTTTTATCTTGATACACTCATTGCATTTATGGATTTATATTATTAGTCTTAACTATACAGCTTTTGTAATCATATTCATAAATTTTCTTTGACAAACGTGTTTTGGGTCACAACCAGCCTACGTTTGACCCATACTAAATAGCAACTATACAAACCTAGACATGTTTGGCTTGACTTTAAAACTCGTTACATTACCTTTATTACATTCGGCAGAAAAGTAGGAAGCTACTTGTGATAGATAGCTACCGCATAGAACATCATCATCACATTGCTCGTCCACTTTAATAGCTTCATTTTGATCAATGCGGTCACCTTTCAACAGAAGCCGACAAGCCTAGAAAAATCAAAGAATTACTACATTATCCAACTTTCACCTTTTCAACAAAAGTTTTTATTTAAAACAGTGGATTCCATGGCATATGTATATATGCAAGAAAAAGGTGATATATGCCATGAAAACTTACATATAATGCTCCCCAAAGGCCAAGATTTTGAAGACAAAACCCTAGATTTCCATGAAGACGTTGGAGTGCCTTTTTGGTGTTCTTAAGAGCAATGTGATCATTAATCGTCGAGATCAAAGTTAACATACACTGAACCAAGTTTAATATATAAATCAATAACACAACTAACAATGGACTGATTATAATAAGAATAGATTCACTTAAAAAAACAACATAAACAATTACCTCGGCCTTTATTGTTTCAAGTCTCCCAAAATAACTATCATAAGGGACGCGAGAATTATTTGCGACAGTACCGTAATAATATACACTCACTATAGGGGATGATACAAATTGGTCTAGCTCTTCCCGGGCTTCAACAGTATACACCTATATAGCATTTGATGGTTATAATAAAGGACTTTAATAATTGTCCACTTAGAATTTTATTTAAAAAAAAAAAAAAAAAAAAAAAAAAAAAAAAAATAAAAAAAAAAAAAAAAAATAAAAAAATTAGCGATGGTAAAAGGTAGCAGACCTTGGCATGAAGCAAGGTTTCAAGACTAGCGATGGAAGCACCTTAAAAAACAATTAGCAAGATAAGGTCAGATCATGTTTTAGACTATTAGTGAGATGTGTGATGTGTATGCCCCTTACTTGATGCAAGAATAAGGGAAGCAGTGTCACATTACCTTTCCCATATATTGGTGATGCCGTCATGCCAAAGATACGGGGGAGTTTAGCAACACCTGGTGTGTAAAATATCTGTATTGTTCCACATAATGTCTTAGGTTTAGATTATATTATAATAGTACTATTTATAAAACATGGACAACAAATGTTCGTAGACCAGCCCATCCGTGCTGTACCAATTTTTACCTTCATTATTTCAGCATAAGGATGATTGCTTTCGACTTGTGCATAATGGCACTCATCAAATATCAGAAGTGCAATGTGCTCAATCCTCATCAAGCAGTGCGATAGATTGTGTAATAGAATTTGAGGGGTCATGACAAGGACCTGCACAACAACATGATCACGAATCAACAACTAAAATAAGAAACATTGGTCAAAGGAAAATGTTTGACTATCAGTCAGATGCCTTGTATATTGTTCAATAATGACAAAATAGAAGAACCTTTACGGGACTAAATCAAGAATCACCAATTATTGTAACAATGAAAACGGGCTTATATGTCATCTGAGACTTTAAAATTTTGTGATGAAGTTCTGAAGTAACTAACCTCGAATTGTTCCAATTCCTTTTCCCAATCATGATGACTCTTCAGTCGCTTTGAACTTCCACAATAGATTCCAACTTTTACGTTTATAGAATCTTTTATGACCTTTGCTTGCTGCATATATAAAGTGGGTTAACGAACAAAGACTGGTCTGCCCAAACAATATCATTATGAGGATTTATATTTTGATATTACGTTTTTGATATGGACATACTCATTTTCAATCTACATCATATAATTTATTGACTGTTTATCGCCTTCTTTTTTCTATTTTTCACGCGATAAGGATTAATCAAAATCGGATAATTAAACTGTAAGGACACGTGCTGCAGGAAGTTGGTGTTTGGAAGTGCTTAAAGTAAATCAACCACTAAATAATCATACATTCAAAATCGGTTTTTGATGCAATATACAGGTAAGAATCACTTTCAGCATACCCAAACACTAGAAACTAATTATTCGCGACTTGAAGAAACAGTTTAGAGCAAACAAATAAAATATCAAAATAAGTACTCGTACAAAGTATTAAAAAAAAAAAAAAAAAAAAAAAAAGACTTACTTGTTCAACGAGAGCCACCGTAGGAGCGAGAAATATACATATGTCCTTATTGGGCTTCTTAATCCGGCTGTTTATTTCGTATATAAGCATGACAGCAATGTGGGTCTTGCCACAACCCGTTTCGAGATACACTATAATGTTCTCCATCAATGCTTTTCGGCATAATTCCTTTTGGTAACTGCAAGAAGAGCAAAAATCTAAAATACCCTTTTAAAAATAACAAAAAACGAGTCTTGCGGACATAACTAAAGATTACTTTGATACCAACATGAAACTTTGTTTAAAGACAGGTGGCGTTATATTAACTAAAGCTGTTACAGATACATAGCCATCATAAACTAACTAGATACGAAGCAAAATCCGCAGATTAATTACCCTAAATGTAAAAGAGCTGAGACAAAAACGTAAACACAATCTTGTTTAGAAACGGATTTAAATAATTTACCATATTCGTCTGTTCTCAATCCATAATGTCTACAAATTCTCATCACATTATATAATAAAACCGCTTAAATGAAAATAATTCAACTAATAAATCATCTTTCATCGACTTTAAAAAGGCGCAATTTTAGAGAATTTCACTTTATAACACAAGGACTAAACATGTGAACCAATTAAATAAAACATTATGAAATAAATCAAAGAATACCACATGGTTCACATGTACATACATATATAATTAACATAAAACAAGAGTCCCATCAAATCAAAATTTCATATATGGCAAAAAAAAAAGACTGTCCTCTGTCATAAACAACAATAACAACAACAACAACAAAAAAAAAAAAAAAAAAAAAAAAAATCACAAAGTAAAAAACACCATAACTTAAAACATACCAGTAATTATATTTAAAGTAAAATTTACCCAAAAAAATAGACTACAATATATATATATATATATATATATATATATATATATATATATATATATATATATATATATATATAACAAAAACAATTGTAATGTAATCTAATGTTTATAGCACTAATTTCAATAATCTTAAAAAAAAAAATCACAAAGTAAAAAACACCATAATTTAAAACAAAATTATATTTAAAGTAAAATTTACATAAGTAAAAAAAGCAAAACAAAAACAATTACCATAATGTTTCTAGCAGTAATTTCAATAATCTAAAAAGTAAAAACAAAAATTACAACCCTAAAAATTAAATAAAAAAATAATAATCTACTGTGCTATTCTCAAACATAGTACAGTAACTAAAAAAAATCACATAATTAACCAACAAAATCTTGACATTAACTCATAAAAGATAGCACTAACAACATTATACAAATTAAAACACCAAAAAAACACAGAATCAAACCATAAAAATGGTAAAAAAACATAAAAGATAAAAAAGCATACTCTCTAGCAATTATTCTTGGATCCTTATCCAATTGATCATCGTTTGGAATAGAATCAGTGATTGACAGAGAACCCATTTGTTGTTATTGGTAAAGTTGACTATTGGTTGACCATAAGAATACTTAACTTCAAGACTGGGACTTTATTTTTTATTTTTATTTTTGTGGGTCTTAGAGAGAGAGTGAAAAGGAGGTAAGGTAAATTGATGAATAGATTCTAGAGAGAGAAGAAAAATAAAAGGTGATGATGACTGGGTGGGGAGTACGCGGAAGAAAGGGTTTATGAAAGTAGTTGAGCTTCCTTCGTACCAAGTTAATATATATACTACTAGGAGTAAGGATCAAATGAGAAGAATCCTTAAAATAAGAAAGGATGAGAAATAATTATAACTACACATTAGAAACGCACTAGTTTGAATTAAATGCATCCCTAATCTTTTAGATACATCATAATATATTTTCTAGCTAAAAATTAGATGCATATACATATATTAGATGCGTTTCATCAAGTTAGACGAATCCTATATATTTTTCGTCCTCTGAGGGTCTAATTTGTTGCTAGTACTATTTTGCATCGTTTTCATTTCAAAATCACATTTGAAACTAATTGTGATGCATCTAAATGAATAGAGATGCATCTAATTCAAGTCGATACATCTCAAATATGCGGTTATAGTTATTTCTCATTCTTCTCATTTTAAGTTTTCTTCTCACTGGATCCTTACCCATACTACTAGTAGTATTATAGTACGACTGCCATTTTTTTTTAAACTAGGTTAATGTTTTGTTAATGATATTTATGTTTTTTTCCTAATAAATATCTTCCTTTTAGATTTTTTATTTTTGAAATTTTGTTTATATTATAAAACTGTGAAACTAAAAGTGTAATATATATATATATATATATATATATATATATATATATATATATATATATATATATATAAAGTTTAATAAGTAAAAAATAATAAACTGTCAAAAAATACAAAACAGAAACTGATAAAAAACTGTGTTGTACTATAAACAGTGAGTCAAAAAGGGTAAAAAGTAGAAAACATTTGTATTTTTAGTGGGGTAGAAAGTACCAATAACATGACTCTTTTTTTAAAAGATTAAACCCGGTGAAAAGAGTTGTTAACGATGTTTACAACATTAAACATATGAAGTTTTTTCTCCTTCAAGATATTTGTGGTATGTTTGGTGAAATTGTCTGAGTTGGAACTTGGATTAGGATAAGAACTTGGAGTTTATATGTTTATAAAATTATTTGATGAATTAGTTGAAGTTGAACCTTATTGATGTAAAATCATATAAAATACATTAAACTAAATTCATATATAATTCAAGTTTTTTTTTTTTTTTTTTGTTAATCCGTTTTATTTCAAAGGTTATTTAATTAATTTAACTACTGTTTTAGTTAGCTTTGGCTTATAAAAGTTTTAATGTGACAAACAAATATTTAATAAGCGAGCTTATTCTATAAGATCAGACCTCTAAAGGCTAAAAAAGTAACACGCCAAAGTGCAAACACTGTTAGCGGAATCTTTTACGGATATACATGGTTTAGCTGAAACATCTCAAATAGTTACAATTTGTCTCAAAGATGTATAACTAGTTATGTTTGAATCTAAAATCTGTTGTAAAACTATCAAAACGTATGATCACTAGGCTACTTGTTGATGACAATATATTTTAACAAAAGCTTTACGGAGTAATAGACTTGTAATGGTCGAAATTGAGTTATCTTCATGTTAGAGCAAAATGAACAAAGAGCACTAATCCTTATCCGGATGTATTTCATTTATTGTTTTATCATTAAAACGGGTTTTTTGAGAGAAAAAGGATTTACTCTTAAACTGAATCTAAACTTAAGTGTGGAGGATGTTAAGCGTGTGGGTGTGTATCGCGTGGGGTTAAACTAGTGTTCCCAATAAAATTTTACGTAAAAACATATAACAATTTTGTTTTACTAAATAAACATTAGAGTACTCTTCAACAAAAAATTAAGCATCAGAGGAAAAAGATTATCATTCACAATCATCTTTGGCGAGATAACTTTATTTTTCTTTTTATCTGGATATTATTAATAATGTTTCATATATTTTCAAAATGTTTAAATTGGTGGAGAAACCTTAACTTTTTACGCATTTTTTGTGTTGACCTACCTTTCTCAAAGACAAGTCTCAAGCAATATCCAACTATTTCTTTGTTTTTAGGAAAATAAATGTAGTATGATGAAAGTCATAATAGGCAACTACATAAATTTAGCTTTAAAGGGTATGAAATTGCTCCTTAAATCAATGAACTTTTTTGTTATTTGATTGATTATAGCTTCTAAAGGATTTTTCTCTATTCATTAATTACTAGCAGGTTTCCCGCGCGATGCAGCTGCGGGTATCTTGTAATTTAATTTTTTCGGTTAATAATTTATTTTATTTGTACGTTTTTTGCCAATAGTTTTACTGATTAGTTTTTTATGCCAAAACTTTGATGAAATTTTGCTTATTTTGTATTATTATTATTATTATTATTATTATTATTATTATTATTATTATTATTATTATTATTATTATTATTATTATTTTGCTTAGTTTGTACAATATGTGAACATATTTTAGTTTACTATGTTCTTTTTGACAATAAATTTACGGATATAAAAAACTTCGTTTAGCTCGTATCCGTTCGGGCTCGAGCCTGTTGGCTCGTGTCTATTCGGGCTCGAGCCCGTTTGACCCGTGCTCATTCGGGCTCGAGCCCATTGCCCGTTTGTGCTTGAATATTTGTATAATATGCTTTATTATTTGTATTAGTGACATTTAATGCAGGAATTGTGTTTAAGTTGGTTGTACAATATGCTTGATAATTTGTATTTCTTATGTAAGAGGTGTTTTAATAAGTGCATTAATTGTATTTATTGATCAGTTAATTAATTGTATTTAATGTACATAATGATTTATTTATTGTATTTAATGTTAGTATTAATTGTATGCTAGAATTAAATATGAAAAGAATTTCTATAAGTAGCATTTTTGTTTGAATTATTTGTACTTTAAGCTTATTAACTTGTAAAGCTTAATTTTAAGTATTTTAATATTAGAAGACTTTCCTTCATTATAATATAGTATCATATGATTTCGTTTGAGTCAAACCTTAAAATATTGATTTCCTAATATGAGAAATACGCTTTAATCTAAAGTTAGACATAAAAAAAAAAAAAAAACAAAAAAAAAAAAAAAAAAAAAAAAAAAAAACAAAAACAAAAAAAACATGAACCTTAAATGTCTTTTATTTCACGAAAATGGGAACATTGCACAGATGATATCGAAACATAAATTAATTTCTATATGAGCTATTGTAGCAAAAAGGGCCAAATTTTAAGATAGGATAATTTTATATTTACTTAACTTAAATATCAAAATTTCATATTTATTCAAAATACAAGTTTTTAGTGCATAAGTACAATATATTTAAAGAATGAGTTGAGAAAATATAAAATTATGGTGTTTAAGTTAGGTATATATGGAATTGCTCTTTTAAGATTAACAAGAAAGATGATATTGCCATACAAAGTTTCTCCTTTTTACATTTTCATATACTTAAGATGCTTTTGAAGTAAAAAGTAACGTACTTAAGTTCAAAGTACACTTTTTTTTTTTTTTTTTTTTTTTAATTTATTTTAGAATGTATCTCACGTTTCGTGGGGTGAAAATAAGAGAGTAGTGCTACATTATATCATAATCAGAATTTGATAATAACATTTTTAGCATTTTTCAAAACATAATATGATTTCTAGCTATCGACATTTAATACGATTTCTTTGTAAAAATTTTAGCAAGCCATGTTGAGTGACAGGCGCATGGATATTTTGTTTACGCATATATTTTAGTCAAAGACTAGCTACTAGTGGTAACTTGAATATGAAAAACGTAACCGTTAAATATTCTTTTATTTTCAAGACACAAATTTTAAATGTATGTGGATAAGCTTGGATTATATGATATACATTAACTAAAATTAACACAATATATTCTTAAATGATAAGAATGCACTTTGGTGCAAAGTTATTGCAGCGTTTTATGTTGTTGATGGCGGTTTGAGTTCTAGAAGTGGTTCAGGTTTTCACAAAAGTGTTTTGGACAATGTTATTAGTTCTGGTCACGTCAGTGATACTTTTGGTGTTCCATTTGGTATTTCTTTTGCAAGAGATGTGAAAATTTGAGGTGAAACTTCGTTTTGGAATGATATTTAGGTAGATTCAAGGCAAACGTTAATTTCTTGTTTCCCGCGCCTTTATGCCCTTGAATCTAATAAACATTGTCATGTAAATGAGAGATGGACGATGTCGAATGGTATTTGGGGTGGAAATTGGGAGTGATGTTCGAGCCCTCGTGGTAGGACTTTAGATGAAGTTGGCGAGCTATCTCGTCTCATTGAGAATTTTGTTCTATCTTCCGAGCAGCAAGATGGCTGGAGATGGAAACTTAACCAAATGGTAAATTCACTGTTAATAAACTATCTAAGCTTATTAATGTTGCTATTTTAGGCTGTAATGTTATGTCATATAAGGTAGATTGGAACCGGCTTGTCCCAAGAAAAGTGAATATATGCATTTGGAGAGCGATAAATAATAGGCTTCCGACCCGTGCCAATTTGCTTATTCGGGGCTTACACATTTCATCTTCTCTTTGTCCCATGTGTGGCCTTGAGGAGGAATCAATACAACACAACATCCTATCTTGTTCGGTTGTCTCTCAGTTTTGGAGTAAATTTTGGAATTGGTGGCGCATTAATGACCCCCCTAATATGTCTTCGATATCAAACCTGTTGGAATGTTCACCTCATATATCAAAGAATCATTGTAAAATCTACCAAGCGTCGCTATACATCCTTATCAGGGAGATTTGGTCATGGCGTAATAGATTTGTTCAGGCGGATTTGGTGTCTCTAAGCTCGATCCGTAATGAAGACATCTTTACTCAAGCCCAGCTTCTTTCATTGCTTTGGATTTCCAACGGAGGAATTAACAGTTCCATCGATTGGATCACTTGGAAGTCAAACACGTTTTCTATCTTATTGTCGGTGATGTAGCTCGATAGCTTTTCTAATTGGAGGTTGTTTGGTTATTTTGTATTTTAGGTGGTAATCTTTATTTTCCTTTTGCAGATTTTCTTTCTTGTAGATCTACTGTTTTGTACTTTTATTCCTCATTTGCGAGGCTTTTTGTTATATATAAGCTTGGCCGTTCAAAAAAAATTATATATATATATTAGGGATGAGCACGGTACCGGTACCGTACCGAATTAGAGGTACCGAATTTTTCCCGAGCATAAATTAGGGTACCGGTACCGTACCGAATGGGATTCGGGAATCGGTACCGGTACCGGGAAATCGGGATTTTCCCGTTTTTTTCGGGAATTTCCCGATTTGGTACCAGTACCGTACCGAATTAGTGGTACCGAATTTGTTTCCTCCTTATTTCGTAGTACCGGTACCGTACCGTATTTCGGGATCGGTACCGTTTCGGTACGGTACCGGTACGGTTCCGGTATTCGGTACGAAATGCTCATCCCTAATATATATATATATATATATATATATATATATATATATATATATATATATATATATATATATATATATATTAGATTGAATTACATGATACACTCATGCAAAATACTTTAAGAAAACGATTAACAAGATTATGGTCCTTTTCGTCACATATTTATTGTTCATATTTTTATTTCGAGTTATTTCAAATTAATTGTTAACTTTAAAAAATAAATAAAAAATTTAGTTCAAGTTTACTATATTACTCTCACTTGAGATAAGTATTACTAGTATAAACATTAACGAAGTTTTAAATTAATTAATTAAGAGCAAAAATATCATTAAAAAAAACTGTAATATAAAGATTTTGTTTTTAAACCTTGGGTTTTTATGAACAATTATTTTTGAGGAGTGATATGATCAAAAAAAAAAATTCACAAAAAAGTCTCACAAACTGATGTGATGACGTGTCATTGATGAGTTTCTCTCTTCTCTCATTGAACCAATCACACTTTGCTACATCAGTTTGTTGGACTTATTTATTTATGAAAAAAAATTTATAATCATATCACTCCTCATTATTTTCAGAATGAATATGATTAAATTTTGGATTCCTGTGATGAATAGTCCACGTTTCACGTGTTATTTGTGTACAAAACGGGGCCCACAAAATATAGAGGACCATTGTACCATATAATAAACTATAAAGTCCCTTAAGTTTGATTCTTTAAAGTTTAGTCACAATACCAAACTTTATTCTTTATATTTTGGCCACATTGTTCAAGTGTACCATCCAGTTTGCATATAAAATGAATAAGCTAACTATTAAACATGACAAAAATACAAACAGCAACACAGAAACCTTAGAAATATGGTTTTGCTTCTTCGATATCTTATGTCTTGCAACAGATGGTATTATTGATTCCATCACCGATAGCCTAACAAGTCTACAAAACACAAACATACACCCGCTATCATTTGATCTAACATATAACAAATGAGAGCGTTCTTTAAACGAAACTCGTAAAGGCAGAATAGTCAAATTACAATCATTTGACTTCAAGCATCGTTCTTCTGTTCTTGGTAGACTGTATCAGACGCTTCCTCATCATCGTCGTCATCTTCATCCTCTTCACTATCAACGTCATAGATGCTGCTTCTTATCATTCTCAAGTCACTGATACCATCATCTTCATTCAAGAAATCTCCACCAAATTTGACGTCTCGGTGTTTGACTAAAAGCCAGCGTAGGAGGCGGTCTTCCTTGTTTAAGTAATGGAGCTCACTGTTGAAGTTTGGTGGGGTCATCATTGTCATTTGCATCAGTTGACCCTGTTCCAGTAAGAAACTTTCAGCAATTAGCAGTAGTTTATAAGTTTTGCTAGGTGGACTAACAAATGAAAGTTGGTTGTACACAGAAAAGGAGTACAAGTTCCTGTAACGCAACTAGCAACATACTGGGACTATATAAGATAAACTATATGCGAACAGGCACTTCGGGAAGGTGTGTATGACAAACTATAAGTTATAATAATGTTGCAGACCATGCCCAATTGCAAGTTTGCTCCTTGAAACTCTACAAATTTTCTTTAAACTATGTGCTTAAATAAAAACAAAAAAACTTGCATTCTATGAAATACGTACGATTGCAATCTATGCACATCAAGTTTGACAGGTGTCAGTGTGTCACTCCTTCCTAGTATTAGACCCATTTCCAAAACTAGAGGGAATATATGAAGATGCTTTCTTCTGCAGTTTGCCCCTGTTTAGATACAAATTACCAAAACAGATACTACTATTTTGATAAAGCTGGCCTTGTCACGATGAGAGGTTGCATTTACATTGGCCAACCCAGGAAAATTTGGCATGAGTCCAACTTCCAAGAAGAGATGGGCCGGGTTGGATTGACCAGAAACACTCTTTGTCCAAGAGAGTTTAAAATACTTATAAATAATTAGGTATCAAGTTGATAACAAATGTAAGATTATTTCAATAGCAAGATGAATTTTGATAAAATGCTATACAAGGTTATATAGATTGAACGCATATGACCCGTTGACTCTAATTTTTCTTGGTTTACCAGTTAGTAATACAATCATTTTGGGTGACGTTTGACCCGTCAACCCATTTGAGATGGGATGATTGGGTCCAAGAGTTTTTCAGTATCAAAATCCATGTGGGTCTATTTACAGTTTTCTGCAAAGCTTACCAGTACTTTTTTCTTAATATACATGGGGTCCATACCCTTCGATAGAGTATGGGTACCCTTGGTTGGCTAGCTGAAATGGTTGGTGATAATCACAAGGGTACCATTTTTGTCAGTGGCAGGAATGGACTAGGGTTATAGAAATTAGAGATATATGTTAAATGTGTTCTTAAACGATCGCAAGTTCCTCGCCTTCCTTGATTCTGTGTCTATGCTAGGGGCAACAGTTTTGGGTAGTGTTCTTCAATATTCCTATGGCAATTTACAACTAACAAATTTATCAAAGCAGTAGCAGGGCAGCATTAACAATTATATAGGAATTTCTCACATAACATGATAACAACAAGGCGTAAAAAGTATAAATACAAGTAAGCCCACATTCCTCTAAAAAAGCACGAGGGTAATAATAAGAGTAGAAACAAAGAAACATATATATATTTTCATCCGGAAACAATTTTACAGGAGATACTTAACTATATATTACTACTTTAAAACCAGATTATACACATATCCTACTTGTATATATCAAGTACCAATGGTTTCTTTTTATAAGAAGTTCATAAACATATCAATGTTCTATTCACGGAGTCTTTATTCAGTGGAGCAAAAACAATGCCAGGACTTTTATATTGACAATCCGCAAGTACAGGTTGCGTAACACCTAACATATAAACTAGCATATATATACTTCCCTAAATGGCGTCAAAGCTCGTACCATAAGCATCGGTAATCTCAAAGTAACCATCTTTGTTCTTTTTAAGTACCAATGTTGTCTATCTATAAGTAAATCAGACTTCGGATACATCATCCATTTATAGCTCTCCCACTTAGTATGCAATAGCATTTCACTATGAGATAATAAATAACTAGTGCAAATGACGATCCCTAGACTAATATATCAACAACAGCCGCATTACAATTTGAGCAACAACTAACAATATCAACTAGCAGATAGTGTAAAAGCTCACAAAATAACTATCGACAATCATACGATAAACAAAAATGAATACCTGATAGTATCTGCCATCAAGCTTCTTAATACCATACCCCAACTGAACATTCCCGAGTGATTTTACATCAGTGAGAACACCGTTTCTTCGAAAGACATGTTTCCCGACACGCGAAACCAGTTCCATAAGCGAATCCTTTCCAACATGTGGCTTCAACAATAACATACAGTCGTAAAGCGGCATCTTTTCCTTTCACCTTATCTCGTTTTCTTAAACCAAATTATCAACCCTCTAACATATACTCAATTCCCTCTTCCTATCAACACATAAACAAAAACACGAAACCGTTAGAAACAAAATATGTATCATAAAAATTCAATCTTTTTAATATTACAAAACTAACAACAACATTCTTCTAATGTTTTTGTTAAATTTCCAATAATCCCCTTATCCTCTATTAACTTTTACCCTAATCTATACTACTATATAATGCATTTGGGACTATTCTATAATTAGAAAGGCTTAAAATTAAGACTTTTACTTGCTTATTATGGAAGGATTTCAAAATTAATTGGTTAGGAAACAGGTTGGTTAGGAAGTTTATTAGGAAGCATGTTGGTTGTTCAAACTAAAATTATTTGGCTTAACCATCTCTAACATCTCTACTTATAAAGCATAAAGACAACTAAATGTGTAACCAAATGACACAAAATATAGTCACGGGTACCCACCACCGCATTGCGCGGGTACCGTTCTAGTTTGACATAATCAAGGCTAAAGTTAACTTCTTTTTTTCAATGATATTAAAGACTACTAATAACAACAGTAAACGGATGAGGGCGAGTCTTTTTGACACAGATGTACGCGGCCTAACCAGGGTATCCCGTGACCATTTCCGACCCTTCCCGGGCACCCCCAAATGTGTACCTAGTGACTTTTTGTTGAAATTCAAATAACCCATTTATCAATTTGACATAATAAAGCCTTTAATAAAAACTACCCAAAAAAAATCTCATTTTTAAGCATTTGGGATTAAAAAATAAAAATAAAATAAAAAATAAAAAATTGAAGACTAATAACAGCAATCTTGTAACATTTTTGGCAAAATTTAAATAACCCACTTAAAAAAATGATATAATAAAGCCTAAAATTGTTTACCAAAAAAAAAAAAAAAAAAAAAAAAACATCCTTTTAAGACTATAACAACAATCTTGCAACATTTTTGCTAAAATTTAACTAACCCATTTATCAATTTGACATTATAAAGCCTTTAAAAAATTACCCACAAAAAAAAGTCTAATTTTTAATCATTTGACACTAAAAAACCCTGAAATGAACCAACTTTTTTTTTAGAAATAAGCGTTATGAAGAAGAATATGAAAATGAAAGTAATGAAATGTGTACCTTTGATTGTGATGCCGGAGATAATGGAGGTTCGCCGGAAATTATTGATCTAGGGTTTTGACACAAGTGATGGACTGAAGAGGGTTATGGTATATATCATTTGCAAAATAGTAACTTTTACATTTTCTTATCGAGTAAAGGAGTAAAAGAAAAGAAAAAAAAAAACCGAAAAAAGAATGGTGATTTAGGTGCTGTTTGTTTGACACTTTTGGTACGGGTTTTAATATGAAGAGTTTAGATCCATAAAGAACTTATACATGCCATATAATTTATTAACCAATCATAGCCACCCATTTATATTTTCCATTTTTTTTTTGTCAAAACAACATATCTTGCAAACGGTAAATATTCAAGCTACAAAAAAAAAAAAAATACCATCGCGACGAGAATTAAATGATCTTTCTATAGATATGCATTGTTATATACTTTCAACGAACTTTTTTTTCGCCCAGAAAAAATCATATATGATTCGTAAAAATCACATATGATTCGTAAAAAATCATATATGATTCGATTCTTCGAATCATATATGATTTTTCTAAGCGAAAAAAAAAGTTCGTCGAAAGTATATAACAATGCATATCTATAGAAAGATAATTTAATTCTCGTCGTAATGGTATTTTTTTTGTAGCTTGACGATTTAAGGTTTGCGAAATATTTAAGTTTTAAAAAAAGGGTGAAAGTTTATTTTTTTATTTTGATAAAAAAAATAAGTGGCTAAGATTGCTTGATGGGTTCTATGGTAAAAGTTAGATCTATAAAAAACTTTTGGCTTAATATAAAATGACATAAAACAAATGTTTGGTAAATATATTCAATGGAATCATTAATACAATTTTATACAGATACCCTTTAACTTGATACCAGGGCAAGTAGATTGGTATCACAATTTTTTTTCTTACAAATAGGTCCCACATCACTCATATGATACTCCCTCCGTCCCTAAATAAATGTCCACTATTGACTTTCAAAGTCTTTTTGTTCCAACTTTGACTTTGAATTATTTCATTCGTGTTATGTAATACTTGATGAAAATTATACCAATGAAAATACATTTACGACCAAATTCGTTCATATATTTTGTATCAAGTATTACATAACACAAATAAAATAATTTACGGTCAAAGTTAAAAAGAGAAGACTTAAAAAGTCAATAGTGGACACTTATTTAGGGACGGAGGTAGTACAAATTTTAGTACTACTTTCCATAAAATTCAACTGTCATTTTTATTTCATTCTTTGTTTAAATTAAAATAATATATAAATATTAATTTAAATTTTATTTTTTAATTATAAAATAAATAAATTATTATAATAATTAAATCTTTTCTCTCTCCACCTTTTCTTTCAAACCGAATCCTACTCTCATACCTATTTACAAACCAAACAGGCCCTTAAGGGTGTTTGTTTTGGCTTATATAGCGAGCTTATAGCTTATTTGGTTTCCAGCTATTGTTTCATAAGCTCACTTTTTGTGGTTTATTTTGAAACTTTTCGGCTTATATAAGCTTATCATGTCGTAATAAGCTTATTTAAGCTAAAAAATTTCAAAATAAGCCACAAAAAGTGAGCTTATGAAACAAAAGCTGAAAACCACGTAAGTCATAAGCCCGCTATGTAAGCCGAAACAAACACCCCCCCTCGAGTATGAAGTAATTTTTTTTTCCTCTCCCAAAATTAGGCTAAAATCTCCATTTTAATCATTTTTCCTTGCGAATAAAACTTGAGAACTGAGCATTAGGGTGTAGTGGTGTACAACCTTTTTATTCTTTTGCGGGTAGGCCTGGACCGAATTGGAGGGACAGAGAACAAATTTTTTTCAAAAAAGGCAGAAACGAGAACAGTATCAAATTTTTCGGTTCAGTTACCGGATCTTCGGTTTTCCTTGATAGGAGCCAAAACTCCAAATGTATGTTATGTATAACCTTCACAATTAAAACAACACAAATGCAAATAAATGTTCTTAGAGAGGAAAATCGTTTCAATAATTTTAAAACACAAACACAAACTCAAGCTTGAAATATTGTCACAAGCCGATCTTGAGCTATAAATACGAAGCTTAGACAGGTCAAGCACAAGCTCGAGCTTTATAAATTTTAAACGACTTTGAGTTTGAGCTTTTATAAACTCGGACTTGACGCAACTGTTTACACAAAATTATTTTATCTCATCAAAGTATTTTATTTTTTTTGTGCCAAGCAAAAAGTATCGTATTTTGTGTAAATCTTCTTTTAAGCAACTTTTTACCCTTTTCAACAAAAATATACGTGCCTAGTTCACATTTTTATGCAATAACTACCGCCTAGTGACTTGTTTAACTTCTAGCTTAAAGAATAGTAAGAAGATCCTGAATCAAGTTGGACAATCACTAACCATCGATCAAAATCTAATTGTCCAAATCAAAAGTTGTGTATAAATTACTAGCCATTGGATTTTGATCCATGACTAGTAATTGTACAACTTGACTCAAATTGTGTATAACAACTTGAAAGGATCTTCCTCCTAAAGAATATGTATTTTTTTCTTGAAAATTATGAACTTCCATAAAAAGAGAAGCAATTGTAAAAGTTGTACCGGTAGACTTTAGCTTAAAAAGAGCTCAATAATTGTAAAAGTGAAGGAATTCAATACTGTTAATAATTACATTGGGGCAGGTGGGTAAGTTTACCATTGAAGGTTGATTATGACAACTCAATAGTTTTAGCTAAAAATGTCTTCTTACAAAGTTATCTTTCTCAATAAACTTTGAGGTAAAAATTTAAATACCACATTAGCTGCCTGCAAAAAGCTAAACTACACATGCAGGAACAAATATGAGATGAGTATAATAATACATACAAAAAGTTTGAAAGCTCATATATGATACACCTTTCTACAAGAAACATTTTTTTACAAAACAAAATGTACATTTTTCGGATATCTATACATGTCTCATGTAAACATATACGAAGAAAGATTTACTGAGCAAAGTTTGGTCGCATATTCAACAGCTATGTTCCTGATCATGAGTGAACGTCTTGTTTCTAATCATGTGAGTATTCCGTTCAAGAAGCCCCTGACAAGAGCATCACCATAGATCAACCGAAGTTTCAATGCAAACCAAACGCTTTCAAGTACTGAGTGAGTTGGGTAATGATTAATCATGAGACAATAACTAGATGCAGCAATCAAGTAAATGGATCAAAATGGGGTGGGTTGGCCCAAACACTTAGTGACAATTTTGATTCATCTTTAATAGTGTAACATGTAAATGGGTCAGAATGGCACTTTATTAAACCACTAATACGATCAAAACGGGGTGGGTTCGCCCAAACACTTAGTGTGACAATTTTGATTACATCACTAATAGTGTAACATGTAAATGGGTCAGAATGGCACTCTATTAAACCACTAATACTTGCAAGCATGGTTTTTTTCTATCAGTGAAAATGAGTACAGTAGTATACAAAAAAAGTCATTGTTCTTGGCAATTTGTCAATAATCGTTTATTCTTGCAAATTTTAACGTTTGGTTTGCAATTCACAAGAACTGTAATCTTTTTTGTCCGAATCTAAGTATGACGGTTTAAAAGTCAACATTCAAATGATAAGACATAATGAAATCTTACCAGAATCCTGAAGCCTTCTTAACTTGATCTCTGCAAAAAGATAATGAGAATTTTATCAATACAATAAAGTGTTCTTAAATACAGAAGATGTTTTGTGTGTATACAGTACCTTGTTCTTCCTTCAAATGCGTCATTGATTTCATCACCAGTTGGCCTGCTTGGAAAAGTCGACAAGATGACATATTTCTCTTTTCCACTTGGTTCATTTATCCTCTTGAACAACTCATACCGATATGGATAAGCCATCCTGAAAGTGTATAATTTCTCAAATATCAGTAATCACCAAAAAGACCGGCACTAAATTTCAAATTAGATTTAAGCAAAAACATGCAATCAAGTTGATAGTATCCTGCAACAAAAACCCGTAGAAAGTTAACTCGATAAAAGAAAATATTACATTACCTTAAAGCACCCATAATTGGATATTGTGTTCCTGAATAATAGAGAAGACGAAACTGGTAGCACATTTCAAAAGATGCAGCATACTCCAGTCTTTTTTCTCGACCCATCGTCTAGTCAATAAAAGTCAACCTATAAATTTGCCATAATGATCGGACTAATGAGCATAAATAGACGTTTAGACTTACTTGCATGATACCACTTGAAGCTGGTAAATCCTAATCATAAAAAGTTCAAAAGGTGTGTCAGTTACCATTTTTGAAAAAAGAAACTCTTTTGGTGCAACTGAAATAGAAACATAACCATCATAATGTATAACAAAAATAGATAATGAACAACACTGCGGACCAACCTTGAGCCTAGGATTGATAACAATAACAGGACGACTGCCAGCAGCATCAGTCATTGCTCTTAGATCCTGCATTATCCAAGATGACTTGTCAATTAGTGGTGTTCGATACACGTATATTAGATATATCTAGACCTATTTCCACCCGAGTCGATTTGGGTTATGTAAAATTTCTACTGGTCAATTGGAAAAATCAAAAGATTATTTTTACAGATACTTTATCTAAATATTCTTACGTCGATGATGCAGTTTCCCATAGCATTTTGAGGAGCCACTAGAATGAAGATGTCATCTACTTCATCAACCTCTTTGGCACCTACATTACACCGAAATACATATAAATCCACATTAAAACTTAACTCTAATATGCACACAAGAAGCCATTTGTAATCCAACACTAACTAAATTCGCAGATCAGTACCTATAGCACCAATGTTAATAAAGTTGCCCATAGCACCATCACTACCCCAGTCCATATACTCCAAAATCTGTCGTGTCCCTGCAAGCTGTAATGGCATTCCTGCAAGTGCTCCTTCACCCATTGATCCTTGAACACAAACCTGCATCATTATTTCTATTAATGTAACATATATCTAAAGCTTACATCTTTTTGGAGATTCATTATGTCAGAATCATAATAACATACCTTAACACGCTTTCCATCATCAGCAAATGATAGAGCGAGAACTCGAACAAGTTCCATCAAAGTACCTATCCGATATACATCCTGTTCATACCCGATTAAAATAACTTTGACTTTTAAATATTTCAGTAGTTATAAAAGGATAAATGTTCCTTACCTGCTCAGGGTTCAGCTCTGGAATATTGATCTCAACCTTTACTCGAATTTTCCCATCATTGATAGCTCTTTGGGTAGCTTGCAGCACATCATCATAAAAATATTCCCTAATTTCTCGAGAATGAGGGATGTTATTTAAATTGGTAGGAATGCCTCTCCAGTTTTCCTGTAAAATGTGACGATAACAACAAAATTGTATAAAACTATAAATTAAAAAAATAACAAGGATAAGATTTCATAACCACATACCTTGGTTGCAGGTGACTTGTTGAACTGGCTAGCAAGTTTACTAGCATCTTTGGGTTATAAAAAGAAAAACAAATGAAGTTTATTAAAAGAATATGATTTATAATAACTGAAACATGTTTCTGCAAATTTATACAAATTTGCACTCCAAAACCACTGCAAACTTGCCTGATTTTCTTGTTTCCTTTTCTTTCTGAACTTCCGAAAGCAAAGAGCTTATTTCACCAAAGATTACATCTTTAGAACGGTTGCCATCAATCTGTAACAAAACACACATGCCACACCACCACCAAAATAAATAAGGAATCCCTAGATAGTTTGAATTTGACATATCAAAGAGAAATAAAAATGCAGATAGATACCTTCTTTAAAAGGTCAGAATATGTGGATACTATTGCTTCCACATTTTGCTTGTATATTTGTAGACGGGATTTCACCTAGAAGAGATGAAGAGAAACATAAACATAAGATTAATTGTGAGTTTGTTTGAAGACTTGAGATGTATCATTAGTTGGTACTTGAACATAATAAGGTCAATAGATTGCTAGAGGTGTTGGAAATTTCGACCCAGTTACTTATAAATGAGTCGATTAGGCTTGTGTTTTATCTCAAACAGGTCAAATCATATTACTAGCTAAACTGAAAGCGTTAAAATTCGACAAAAGTCTATTTTGTATGCATTTGCTCAAATAATAAGATTAGTATTGTAGCATATTGTTTTCGCAGTGACATTCACAGACTATATATAAAAAATGGACCAAAAAATGTGTATGCATCTACTCGCCCTGCCCGCCTGTTTTGACATGCAATAAAAATGAAACGTTTTGACTTGTTACCCAAGCGCCCATCTACCCATCAGATAACCCAATAAATATACCTTTTCTTCAGTGTCATCAGGGCGAGTTACAAGTCTTGCTTTAACTTCCTCAGTTTCTGGAGGGAAGTTCTTTATATGATAAATCTTCCCTGTTTCAGGATCCAGCCTTCTACCAACACATCTGTCGATTAAAACTTCATCAGGGACCTGTATAGGGGGCAAATATTAAAGAAAACTCAATCCCAAGACAGTTGGCTTATATGAATTGTATAGTGTTTAGGTTTAATATCAAATATCCTCGTCTTTAATAACCACTTGATTATAATCTAAAACACTTACATCTAAAGCAATAAACACATCTGGTCTGATCTTCATTTTCTCGAGTGATTGTGCTTGGGCAAAACTGCGTGGAAACCCATCTAAAAGCCATCCTTTTTCTTTAGCATCTTCCCGTGAAAGTCGCCCAATTACCATCTGTAAACTTAAGTGTTTGTTGCTCTACTTTGAAAAAAATGGAAGGCACTTTAAATTACTGATAACATGTAAAATCATACAGCTGTGACAACTTCATCGGGAACAAGGCGTCCTGAATTCATGTACTCTTTAGCTTGGTTTCCAATTTCAGAACCTGCTGCAACTTCACTTCTTAGTAAATCTCCAGTTGATATATGCACCAATCCATACTAGACGGAAACAAGTAAAACTCAGTTAACTAACAACACAATTTTTCACGAAAACAACTACAAAAGAAACTACTTAACTTACCTTTTGAACAATCAATTCACACTGTGTCCCTTTGCCTGATGCAGGTGCCCCTGATATCATAACCTTCAACGGCTCATTTTGTGAACACCTTACCCTCAATCCCTATAGTAAGTAACAAAACAAGAACGGAGTTATAACACATATCGAAACAATGACATTTTACACCAGTATAATAAGTTGATCACAAGTATGCATTATAACAACAATATAGAAAACTCTCTGTGACAAGTTCATTAATTTTTTAATCATATACATGTACTTCAAGTAGCAAAATGCTGGGTTGACCTTGCAAGTCAAAGGGTATCTCGGAAATTCATTTTCTTTACTCTAAACAAAAGTTTTAACATATATGTTTGGCAAAACTAATAGCAGCTACTAGTAGTACATTAGGTCTTTGTTTTATAAAAGCATTTGGTAACATAGTTGTAGGCTTATAGCCGTAATTATAAACTGTAAACTCGCGTAAAAGCTAAACACGCTTCAGTGTTTCAAATAAGAGCGCTTAAACAAAATCCAAAAGCTAAAAGCTCGTTTCAAACAAGCATTATATTCTAAACCCTCCAAAAAGCTTGTCGCCAAACACAACCTTAGAGTAGCAAAGTACTGGTTTGACCTTATAAGTCAAAGGGTATCTAAACGCTTCTTCTACTAGTGTATTGCTGATATAACGTGTAAAATGACGTAAAAAGCTTAAAACTAAACGCTTCTTCTATTAGTGTTTCAAATATGATTGTTTAAACAAAATCCAGAAGCTAAACGCTGGTTGCCAAACAAGCATTATATCCTAAACGCCAAAAGCTAAACGGTCCTAAAAGCTTATCACTAAACATAACCTTATAGTAGCAAACTATTGGTTTGACCTTATAAGTCAAAGGGTATCTAAATTTCATTCTCTTAACTCCAAACAAAAACTATAAAATACACATTCATCACCATTCTCACAAACACCTATATCCAATCAAGAAACACAACCAATAGTCATAAAAATCACAGCTTTTTTCGAAAATCAAAAGACCAACCTTGTTTCTTGAAGAAATAGTCAAATGGGTATGTTTATAAACACTAACTAAAGATGGGTTTTGCTGATATTGAGATAAATGTAATGATGATGATAATGAAGATGAGGGACTGAAAATCGATTATTTTGACAAGTGAATGTAGAAGTCGCAGCATAAACTTAACTAAAGGTGGGCTTTGCTGATATAACATGTAAAATGACGTAAAAGCTAAACACTAAACGCCTCTTCTATTACTGCTTCTAATATGAGCATTTAAACAAAATCCAGAAGCTAAAAACCGGTTGCCAAACAAGCATTATATCCTAAACGCCAAATGCTAAATGCTCCAAAAAGCTTATCACTAAACATAATTATAGTAGAAAACTATTCATTTGACCTTATATGTCAAATGGTATCTAAATTTCATTCTCTTAACTCTAAACAAGAACTTTAAAATACACATTCGTTAGCATTTTCACAAACCCCTATATCCAATCAAGAAACACAACCAGTAGTCATAAAAATCACATCTTTTTCAAAGTTCAAAAGACCAACCCTGTTTCTTGGTGAAATAGTCAAATGGGTATGTTTATAAACACTAACTAAAGATTGGTTTTGCTGATATTGAGATAAATGTAATGATGATGATAATGAAGATGAGGGACTGAAAATCGATTATTTTGACAAGTGAACGTAGAAGTCGCAGCATAAACACTAACTAAAGGTGGGCTTTGCTGATATAACATGTAAAATGACGTAAAAGCTAAACACTAAACGCTTCTTCTATTAGCATTTCAAATAAGATCATTTAAACAAAACCCAGAAGCTAAACGCTTGTTGCCAAACAAGCATTATATCCTAAACGCCAAAAGCTAAACGGTCCTAAAAGCTTATCACTAAACACAACCTTATAGTAGCAAACTATTGGTTTGACCTTATATTCTCCAAAAAGCTTATCAAAGGGTATCTAAATTCCATCTCTTAACTCCAAACAAAAACTATAACATACACAATCATTAGCATTTTCACATACACCTTATATGCAAATTCACAATCAAGAAACACAACCAATAGTCATAAAAATCACATCTTTTTTCAAAAATCAAAAGACCAACCTTGTTTCTTGGTGAAACAGTCAAATGGGTATGTTTATAAACACTAACTAAAGATGGGTTTTGATGATATTGTGATAAAGGTAATGAGGATGATAGTGATGATGAGGGGTGAAAAGTGTAAGTGGGAGAGAGATGAGGGACTGAAAATCGATTATTTTGGTAAGTGAATGAAGAAGTAGCAGCAGAATTCAACATGATGATGATCAATGGAAGTAGTGATGGAGAGGAGAGTGAAGAAAGTTAACAAGATAAACGGTCACCACATAATATATAAAATGGTGGTGTCATAATTATCAAATTTCACAATTGTGGGGCTCTTTGTTTAAACATTTTTTTTTTTTTTTTTTTTTTTTTTTAACGGCAACTTTCATTTTTTTGGATTAGAGTCGCACCTACCGCATGGTAGACCATAATCCACCACATACCTAGACTATGTTGTCTTAACCGGGCCCACGCTAGAGTAGTGGGGACTAAACGGCGTCCGCCCGGAAACCGTACCGCCTCCACACGATTATTCGCTGGAGCAACGGCCGGGTGAAAACCGGGGCTGGCTCGGATTCAAACCTGTGCCATTAACTGCTCACAGGTTCTCATCTTTATTGCCTCATATCTCCAGAGCATTGTGGTCCACAAGTGAGGACTTCCCGGTAGGTCACCCACCCGGTACTACTCCCACCGTGGCTCGCTTAATAACTTAAGCACCCACCGGTGGACCACAAGTCCTTTGATTTATACTTTTTACTTAATGCTAAAGCCGGATGCAGTAAGGAGGGTCAAATCTTCCCATTTTTTCTGCTGCGTCAGTTTTATCTCTCCAGCGATCTTCATGCGATTGGGTGTTCCAGTAAGGCGACCTATACTAAAAAAAACATACCCCACAAAAATACTTTTTCTACACAAAAAAAAAGAAAAAAAAAGAAAAGAAAAAGGAAACGAAGGGGTGAGTCAATCACATTTGCGACCTTTATCCAAACAAATGAGGGTCGATCGAGTTTTTCACAGAAGAGGCACTCGATCACGATTGAGTGAATTGATCAATCGATCAGTATTATTGCATGCAGCCTAAGGTGTCATGGTTCAAGCATGACCCGACATCACCTAACTCATCAACACATTATCATTTCCTCTCGCACCTAAAAATCATCTCTTTCATAAATCAAGATTCAGGTCACAACACTTTTTTTGAATCCATCATAACTAATTAAAACACAAAGTTAACACAAAAAACCCAGTTAAAATAAGAAAAAAACAAACAAACAAAAACCTTTGGCTCAAGACAAGAAATTGGCAAATGATTTGGCGCATGCGGGAGGCTGTGTCATGACTTGGGTTTAGCTTGGTGTCATGTTGGATGGCGTGAGTGTGCAAGCCATTGTACCCACCACACTTAGCATTTTATATGATTTCGACTTATACTTTGTTTACTTTAAAACTTGTAAACTTATAGAAGATTATTGTGTCATAATAAGCTTGTTATGTCATAATAAACTTATATAAGCTCAAAGATTTCAAATAATCCAAAAACATAACTTTTAAGTATAAGCCGAAATTAAATAAGTTTATAAGTCCATGTATATAATCTTAAATAAACACCTTTAGTATAAAAGAAAATATGAAAATAAGTCAAATTTTCTAGAGGATTTGCTTACGCTTGTAGCTTTTGTTAAAAGAAGAAAAATAAAAAAAAGTTAATAGGTTTTGGTGTTCTATTTAGTGGTGTGTGACATTTTATATGGATTAGGCATGAAAGAGTATCGGGAGTTAGAATATTTTGCGTAAGAATGATCGAAGTTGATCGAAGGTCGTTAAAAAAGCAACGAACACGTTATGTTATATCCGTGTTTGTGAAACACACTCACACTTTACTTCAAATACCTAGACCTCGCAAAAAACTCTTCTGCCAATCTGTCTCATGACTAATCCCATCACAACCTTTTAGCTTGTCAACTTCACCGGATCACGCATTTTGCTCTAATTAGGTATTTAAGCATGCCAATCACTTTTCACCTAAAATACACTATGAGAAGATTTCCATCGACTATAATCTTTTCTGGATGAATATTTCGAAGGAAATCAAAATTGTAGTTTTGAACGCTTTAAGTAAAGTGAAATTTTGACTTCCGCAGAATTCCCAAATACGATATAACTTTTACTAAATATTTGAGAGAGAAAAAAAAGAGTAGGCTATAAACCTTCTAAAAGGTTTTGGAAAAAAAGATAAAATAAATCTAAATGTTTATGGTATATTATAGATTGCACATGTAATCTTATGGAGACTTTTAAGTATAACATGCGACCCTATAAATATGTTTCTCATTAATATGTGTCAAAGTTTAAATGTGAGTAACGAGGTGGAATCGACCCATGTGTTGCGACGGGCGACAATTTTGTTGTGTCGTGTACTTCTTTAAGTGAGATTTTCTTTTTTTGGGTTATATGTTTGAGAAAGGAAGAAACGCACCACTAAAATCATATCCCAAACACTCCTTTAACATCAGAATAGAAATATAATCAGTGAAATACAAACAGAACAACAATTTGACCATCACTAATAAACATCAATCTAACCCCATTGATTCTCCCCATTCCATATATATCACCATAGGCCAAGGAATGCAGCAACAACTAGGGCTGAGCAAAACCGCCCGCCTCCCGACGCCCGATTTCGATACCGACAAACCGTTCCCGACAGACTGCTACTCGGGTCGGGACTCGGTTCGAGTTTTCTGTGATCTTGGGACTCGGGTCGGGATGGGACGGGTCGGGACTCAGTTTAGGATTCCGGCCACTTTTGGGATCAGGCTTTGTCGGGACAGGTCGGGGTTCCGGCCCGATGCACACCCCTAGCAACAACAAAAACAACACACATCAGACTTCCAAAACAAAATAACTATAACGTCTCTGCCAATAGCAATAACTATCATACCACAAAATACATACTTAACCACTAACCAACAAATTTGTTCGATAACTGAACTTTAACCCTCCCGTTAGCCTACTTAACATGAAATTTCCATATATCCGCAACATTCACCCAAATAAAGACAACAAATGCAGCTGACACATACAGAAGAACATTGCATCCCAATATGTCTCTATGAATAGCCTGAAAATGCACGTGTTTGATGCGCTTAGTGTAACATCAATAGCTCCTTCAAGCTTTACATACACTGAAAGTTCTTGATTTGATGAGTGACTGACTCTACTTGTGTGTTCAGACCATACACCAGCAAAACATTTCCCTCTCCAATCCTAAGTTTTAAATGATCTTTGTCGACTCCTTTAAAAAACTATAGTTACTAATGAAAGTTAGCAAATTTTGAATTTCATCTATATCAATACATTATTAACATGTCACTTAAGTACCTTTATTTAATTGCTTCTAAAACCAAGTAATAAATGACAAAACCTTAATATTCCATATTTCTTAACCACCATTTTACAAAACCCCTTTACAAAAAGGAAAATAAACAGTGAGCATAGATTCTCTTGTCATGCTTCTTGAGACATGAGAGCAAGAAAATGTTAACTGAATGGTACCTTTAAAAGTTTAAGTTCAAGGTAGTGTAAAAAAAAGTAACGTGTTTGAATAATACAATTTTCATACCTAGTGTTAACTCAACGATAGCAAACTAACTAATACAGGCACTAAGATTATCAGACATAACAATAAACAATTAATTAAGTGCATCTCCAAAAAATTTAAAAAAGTTACCTTTCTTCATATTTTATCAGTAGTCCTATATTGACCTAATTACGTATGCAACTCCACAGCTTGTAAATCATCCTCTTTATTAACAAACATGATTTTCGTCATCCTGAACAGGAAAATGATTACGTCACTACATATAATCAGCCTCTAAGATCAAAGGTATTACCGTATACTTACCCGTTGAGTTTTTTGGTGTCAAGATCTTTCTATAGGTCAGTTGCATCGCGATGGCCAACATCAACGAAAGCAGCTTGAATATGTCAATTTACCTATCCATTTAAGACAAAAAGTTTGGATCTTCAAAGTAAAGAATCCGAATTTTGATTCACATAATTACGACAGTTTTATATATGAAAAAAAACAACGTTATTGAAAAGTTACCTTGAATACTTAAAATGAGAAAATCAGCAAGCGAGGATTCTTTTCAGTGTGCTTGTTGAAGCACCATAATTCAACTTGACTCATTTGACAACAGTTTGATTGTCACTATAAGTTTATAACATAATGTATATCATGTACATTACCTTGCAATTTGACCATGAAGCTTCAATTATCGCCATTGCTCGTCATTTACCCATGCTTGAGCTAACTAGTGGGGAATGATCATAGCATGGTTGCCACTGTATTAATATATAAAAATTGAGTCGTAAAATATATGACATAAAAAAAATTGTATAATCAAAATTGGGATGACAACACGTGTAAAGAAATTGTATAATCCAACTTGGGGTGACAACACGGGTCATGTTCGGCTTACCAAGTTGATGCAACTGTACCGAAACACGACCCAAGCCTGATATACAAATCGTAACATCACTACACATAACCTGAATAGTATCTTTATTTGCATACTATCTTTATCTAATTTGATTTCTTCAAACATTTTTTTTAGAATAATGAACTCTTCAGTCTAAAAATTAGCAGATAAGCAATCTTATCCAAGCAGTTAGAGTTGCGTAATTGCTTATGAATTAAGTCAATCATCACTTAATTGCTTATGAGTTGCTTACTTGCTTATGATAAGCAAACATAAACACCCCATTATCTATCTTTCAACATCCAATTCTCATCAAGAAAATTTTGTAACTTATAACTTACCTGATACGTTCAGCCATATATCGCCATGAAATCCAAGGTCCAGAAAAATACTTTCTAGTGTGTCGTTGACCACCCTGTGATCAAAATTGGTATTTGACGATATTATAAACTTATTTTGTCACATGTCAACAAGTATGTGAGATTAAAGTTTGTGTTGCATACCCGAGATCACCTTCAAGTATAAATTCGTGTAGTGGAGCGTCTAGAAGGCGGATCGTCACTGGAAGTCCTAAAATTTTTGATAAAAATAAACATTGATCAAAGTTATTTTTTGGTCCTTTTCAAATGATGTAACGTTGAAAATATCATAAGTAAGCCATATTTTAAACCTCAACCTTGTATAATAAGCAAATATCAACCTTGGATCATATCAAACTTATTATATGAATTAACGTATGCCTTATTAAAACAATTCATTAAAGAAGTACATATACAGAATGATGGATTTATGGCTCCATAACACACCTCAATATCCATAACCATTTTACAACACCAACAATTGCTTAACATTTTAACATTCATTATCCATTTTATTAGGCTCTTGGCATTACCACAAACACATTGTAGGCTCATGTCGGTACCACACTCTCTAAAACAAATATAATGCATACTAACAATCAAAAAGAAAAACAGTTTCAAAGACAAAAGATGAAACATCTTAAACGGACTAAATACATAAGCATTGGAAAGTGATAAAATTGCAACACAAAATCATATCCTCCATCTTCCACAAATGAATGTCAGGAAAACCAATAATTCAATTAACTCCATTATCCCTATCATCTATCACAAAAAATATCAGCCACCATTATCCCTTTTTCATTTTCTCTCAATATTAAACAAAAATTCGCAAAATCACAATCCTTTATCACTAACTCAAAACCATAAAAATCTTATTTTGAATACGTAACCCAAATCGAAACAACCAACATCAATAATCAAGTAAAAAGTTAACAAGACTACAACATCAAACTCACAGTCTATTATACTTCTTGCTTGTGTTCGTAAAGAAGATCGAGCCATTGCTATGAATATCAAGTCCGCATAATGCCTCCATTTTTCATTGCTTGTATGTCGTTGAGTCTTTCACATTCTTTCACCACAAAACACACCACGACTACTACAAAAATCTTTCCCAATTCATTTATCATAGCAACTAATACAACAACTCCTCCGTAAGATTCAAAACTGAAAACAAGGTAAGTCATTTCGAATCAAATCCGTACTACAAGAAACTTCACCATGACACGAAATACAAAACAAGAAATGATCTCGGGCTGCTCAATATTTTTCAAATGATCATTTAAGATCTAAACAACAAACCCATCATTGATCTTGAAAATCTTTCAAGACTTAAAACCGAAACCAAGATAACTTACTTTGAAAACCAAAACTCACCCGAGATAGAAAACCATAGAAGTTATCAAGAATAATGTATACGTATGTGTTAGCATTAAAAATATGTATTATGAAGTGATGTCATTCTCATATTGTAACTTTGTGTCTTTTGTTAAGATTAGTAATAGTTTAGTCATTGGGCCTTGGACTTGGCAAGCTAATATGTTATATGCTATGTTTCATAAGCCTAGTTATGCAATCATGTAACCAAGTCCAAGCCCAAGCCCATAGAAAGCCCATAGGGCATCTCATGTTAAGAACTATTTAAACACCTCAAAGGCTCATTTGAGGTGTGTGCTTGTGTGTGTATTGTGTGTGTTTCTTAATAATATTCTCTCATTTTTCCATCTCTCTAGTTACACATATACAATCCATATACTCTCACCAAGTCACCATCTTTCTTCTTCTAATCTTCTTTATTTGTGATAAAGTTGGTATATCTAAGGTCCTACAGTATGGTATGTAAATCGGTTTAGAGATGGGATGTGAATGGTTATGTATCAACTAGCTAGATCAGTCACATTAAAGACCACTAACCATTATTTACTCTCGTAACTTTTATTTATTACGTCACATGCACTAAATCATGATGGTCACAGTTAATACCAACTTATATAAAGCATGTATTTTCGAAAAATCTTTAAAACATCCAAAAATCATTAGTATGCGCATATATTTTCAAGTTATTAAGATAATCACTGAAGATGTCTAAAAATAGACAATATATTTTTGCAAAAGTGATACACATACACTTTCGAGTTTTAATAATATCATCGATTTTTTCCTTCTTTTTAATCAATTATCTCTTATATAAAGAATATATAATTTTACCTAAAACTCTTAAAATAAGTATAGCATGAATAAAAAGTTAATTATTATAAGTACCAATAATCGAACTTAATTGAGGTTTGATAAAAACATAACGATAACACGAGATTATGTTATTTGATTCTTTTGCGGGAATCATAATAGAACTTGAGGTTCTAATATATACTTTTTCAAGCATAATATTAAGGTATGATATTGAGCCTTTTGAAAGAATCATATTAGAACTTGAGGTTTTAATTATTTTTTTCTTTAACCTTTTTGTTAATACAAATATCGCTTAAAAACGTTATTTATATTTTACGATCTTTGCTAAGTTTTGTTAATGACAAAGTATGAACCTTTGTTTATAGTAAAAACATCACTTTAGTTTTAAGTCTTGTATAACTAGATTTTACATTTCTCTTTTAGCATAACATTGTTTTTATTTCTTAATATAGTATACATCACATCACACATTTATGGAAAGCTTATGTGTTTGACTCTCCATAAGACTTACATCACATCATGCATTTATGGAAACCTTATGTGTTTGACTCTCCATAAGACTTCTTACACAATTGTGTGTTTGACTAACTTGATGTGACATTGCTTGATAGGGAAAGAGTTCTTGCATGTTTTCCTGTCAGTCCTGGCAGAACCCTAAGGTTCCGCCGGATCCGCCAGACTGCTGGTTGGTTTGGCTATAAATACCAAACCACTTGCAAGAATTCACCCATCACTTTAGGACATATATTTCACATATTCTCTCATCTAACTCAGTAACATTTGACTTGTGTGATTCTCTTATGTAGCAAAGGAGTTCACAAGTTCTTCCAAGAAGTTACAAGTTTCAACTCAAAGTTGCAAGACTTATTAGCTTTGTTATGTATGAACTTTGGTAGTTTATACTTCATTTGTATCTTGTGTAGAAGTGATCGGTTAGTATTTTAGGCCTCAAAATACATAGTGTGACGGGAGTTGTTGTACCCTTGTAAAAGAACTATCGGGAGTGGTTGTACCCTTGTAAAAGAACTCGACATCTAGCTTAGTGTCGGAAATAGTGGATAGGCGACGTTAGGTTAGTTCTACCTTGAACTAGGACCCGGTATCCAGCTTTGTACCAGATAAAGTGTAAGCGACGATTGTAAAGGTTTCTCCACCCGTGAAAGGAGCTTGTTGACTAGTGCTTGAAAATCTCGAGTTGGAAACTCGGGGCGTGGATGTAGGGCAAGGAAAAAGAGTCCTTGTAGCCGAACCACGATAAACAATCGTGTTGTGGTTTGATCGTTTTCTTCTTTATCTTTGCATATTACATATTGTCTTTATTTAGAATCTTCAATTACACGTAAAGCTTTTCAAAGATTAACAAGTACTTTGAGTTTATATCTTTGATCAAACGCAAAGCTTTTCAAAGATCAAACAAGTAATTTGAGTCTATATCTTTAAACAAACGTAAAGTTTTTAAAAGATAATTAAGATTAAAAAGCGGTAAACTATTCAACCCCCCTTCTAGTTTTCCACACTTTTTTTTTAACATAACATTAACATGAGGCAACGATAGTCCTCATTTTCAAAAAAGAGTTAATTGCATTTTTGGTCCTTATGGTTTGGCCAAATTGCAGGTTTGGTTCTCAAAACTTTGAAAGTGCAACGATAGTCCTCATTTTGAAGTTTGAGTTGCATTTTTTGTCCTTTGTGGTATGAAATGACCAAATTATCATTGTCTTTCTCTGAAGAAGAATAAGGGTATTTTAGTCATTTAACTTTATCCAAGGACCAAAAATGCAACCCAAACTTTAAAATGAGGACTATCGCTGCACTTTCAAAGTTTTAGGGACCAAACATGTAATTTGGCCAAACCGTAAGGATCAAAAATGCAATTAACTCACAAAAAAACATTATGTTCTTGTAAATTACAATAGAGTCCAAGAGATCAAACAAAAATATATAACTTGAAAAATTCTCTGCCTATTTTTGTCTACAACAATATCTAGCGCAACTTTATTGTATATAACTAGTAATAAACCGGTGGTAATAGAGAGATCTTGATTCTTACTTACCAATGTAAAAACTAGTAAGAATTACAGAGTATTATCACTGAAAAATATTAACAATTCATATGCCAATTCACAATACAGTTTAGACTTTTATTGTTTGTCTAGTGAGATAGCAAATATATGAATGCCTTTTCCAGTAAATTAATACGAGTACTAAACAAAGAGTCTAATGAAGTTAGTTTGAATAAAATTAATTACAAAATCAAATATACAAAGTATGTTTTAAGGCTTTTTATCCTATCGTCGTGAATCCATGATGATGTTTACTCTTATTTATTTTTATATACTAATATTAAAGGGGATGTGTTATACATACTCTTCCTATGTTGTCACATCAGGAGGGTGTTTGATCAAACCGTACAATCCGCAATGCATACTGTATAAGACAACGATACACCCAATCATTGGATATCCTTTCTATGAGAGGGTGTGGATAACTTGTCCCATATTAAAGATGAAGATACTAGTATAAAATAATGTTTACCACTGACTAGTACTTTGTAACACATTTACAATATCCTTGTACTATAAACTAGGGGTGAGCATGGTGCGGGTTGGTGCGGGTTTTGATTAAAACCGAACCGCAACCGCAATTGCGGTTTCTATAAAAAATAGAAACCGAACCGCACCACATTTTGCGGTTTCGGTTTTGCGGGTTTTTTGCGGTTTATGTGGGTTTTGCGGGTTTTAACCGCACCGCACCATCACTTATGACTTATATAATTAATGTGGGTTTTTGTGGTTTTTAGTTCACAATGTTGTTCTTTTTTGTTATAAAAATGCAAATATTTAATTTAAACACACACACATCACTTATTACATACAAGAATATTAAACTTAATATGCACTAGAAGCCTTATAACACACATTAAATAATCAATGTGCCATTTTTCGGCTTTAAAAATCAAGTGCGGTGCGGTGCGGGTTTTGTGGTTCGGTTTTACGGGTAAAACCGCAACCGCACCGCATTTTGCGGTTTTTATTTTTTCTTAAAACCGATCCACCGGTTTTTGCCGTGGTACGGTTTTTGTGGTTCGGTTTTTTGCGGGTTTTGCGGTTTTGCGGTTTGCGGTGCGGTTTCTGCTCACCCCTGCTATAAACACAGTTGAATATTTACCTCTTGCTTTGATCCATGAAAACTTTTACGAGATAACATAATCTGTTTGTCACCTTCCAAGGACGTCTCTCTACCTTGAAATAATCTCTTTCTTTTAGAGCTTTCGTGTTGATACCGTATTGTAAATGTAATGAACAAGAACACAAGAATGAAAGAGTTGGAGAATTCTTATTATTAAGATGTATTCATAATGTTATAATAGGAGGTATTTATAAGGCATAGAAAATCCTAACTTGTTAATCAAGATTAGGATAAATAAACATAAGCCAATAAGACCATAATATTTTTCAATAGCTTTCTTATTTTTCTTTTGTCATTTATCAACCAAGTTTTCATGCTATTAAATACTGTACATAAGACTAGGGGCTGTTTGATAAAAAAATATGATTTAGTGCTGAATGAATCAAAGCTGCTGAATGATTCCAAGATGCTGAGTGAACCTGATTCTAAATGAAAATGATTGTTTGATATTTGTTCTGAATGGGCAATCTGAGTTGCCTGAAATTACCAGTTTAACCTTCTATCTGATTTTATATTGAACAAAATATACCGTTTGATAAAAAAATTTATTGACTCGAATAAAAATAGAATATAAAGAAATTAATGTTGGAATAAACAAAAAAGAATGTAAATAGTCCTATCGAAAAATCATAGAACAATATAAATTACGAATATATAAATCAATATAATTCGATTTGTATTTATATATTGTCGATTTCCGAATTTTTGAGCAAAAGCTTTAGATATTTACACTAAAAATTTAAGTGATATGCTCCACGAATAATTATTATAATAAACAAATATACTAAAATGATACTACATAAATAAAGTAATAAACAAATATAAGATACTATGTGGCACCATGAAATAAATGAAGTGCAATTGTTAAAAAAATGAGAAAAATGCAAGGGCAATGATGATTTACGTGCATACTGAATGGTTAGGCGTGGACCCCAAGCAAAATGATACAGAGTCATGCGGAATCTTTCAGAGGCACATCAAAATTTTATCAAACAATTCATTCTCTGACCGATTCATAGATGGGCACTTAATTACTTCATTCAGTAGCTATCAAACACCCCTAAGTATACTATAATGTGTAGTATTAAGCTAGCTACCCATGTGGCAGCCCACGGATGTAATGTTTTGTTTGGCATGTCACGTGTGTAAATTATATGAGGATGTTTGAATATTACGTAATACCCTTTTTTTTTAAATGGATCTACAAACGATATTTTGGTATTGAATAAAACTAGACGAGTACCCGTGCATAGCAACGGGATTTTATAGCGGCAGATAGTTTTATTGATAAAAAAAAGTTTGTGTGTTATAAACTCAAAATAATAAAAGTTTGAGGATTTTGTGATTAAACATAATGTTTTAAAACCCATTTCGACCTGGACGGTTCAACCGGTTGAAACCGTTCCGGTCAAAAAAATAAGTCAAATTAAACCGGTGAACCCACCGGGTTGGGTAAAAAAAAGGTCAAATTAAGCCGGTTAACCCACCCGGTTTGAAGCGACCCGGGTCAACCCGGTTTTATAGTTTCCGGCTTTTCATATGCTTTCCGGAAATAATGTAAGTTTTCTTAGATAGATGATTGAATTTTTCCTATCATTTTATATGAAATAACCTACAATTTGTTATTCATGAAATAAGGTGATACAATTTGTTATTCATTTTATATGAAATAACCCACCCATCTTGTCACCTCTAGTTAATATCATACCTTCTTGAGTGTGTCATTGCTCAATTTCTCACTTCCACCTTTGAAAATGTGGCAAGTAACTCTGCACTTGAACTTACACATATAACCTCGTTGCGGAACACTTCAATGCTTCTTTAAGCGCCTAAAGAAAAGGAAGAATAAGTGCCATTATTGTTTTAAGTACTCATTAACAGTTAACATTTAATATTTTGATATTGTTTGTAAAGAACACAACAGTTGACAGTAACATTTAATATTTTGATATTGTTTGTAAAGAACACAACAATTGACAGTCGTCGGCCAGTTTCAACATCTCTACAACTACAATATGCAAACTTTGATGGCTCGGTTACGCTTCTATTTGCTCTCTTGGGCGTCCGCGAGTATCCTTTACTGCACCAGTAAGTATAGCATTAAGATGGAAATTTTATTAAGTACACAACATACCATAAAAACTTTAAATTTACCTAAAACATATTTTTGATGCATGTAATCCAACTCAACACAACACGACCATGTGAATCATAGTAAAAAGTTTACTATTCAAACCACGCCCCTTTGACCCGTTTGCCAGCCCGCACATCATGTTACATAGTATAAGTTGATACTTAAAAGTCATAGGAGACGGATTTATTCATAACGCCATACAAATCTTTAATTTGTGTTTATCTAACATAATACAGCTTGATTCTATCTTACTCATCTTCTTGTATCGTATAAGATATAGCATTGTATGTCATAAATTATACTACATAATAAATCGTAGCACGTTAGTTGCATTACTAAATTAAAAAACAGAAGACATGTCAAATGGACCTATGAACCATTTTAAAACAATGCATTTCGACTTTCATATGCCTTAACATAAACAGAGAAAGACAATAGACATTTTAGCAAATGGATAATAAAAATCATGTACTATATATATTTAATGGTAGAAAGTGGATGATGTGCAAAGAAGTCCCATTATTTGTGGTTCAATGTAGTTGACAATTTAACATGCTACCAGAGAAAATATAAACATATAGATAAATATGTTATTCCAACTATCCATTTTATACAAATGTTATATATATGGTGTAGGTGAATAAAGTTTTGAATACCTTCAATACTGAATGTCGAGATGCTTCCTTTTATGGGTCTCTTTTCCATTTTGCTTCCATCATGTTTTATACTTTCCGGCCACCTTCAAGCAGTTTTTGTTGTTGCTTGCAGCCGAGCTTTTTTATGGTTGGCGCATAATATAATTCATGATAAAGTTATTATTTTGCACGTAAAAGAGCTTTATTGTCATAAGGACTATTGTAAAAAAAAAAAAAAAAAAAAAAAAAAAAAAAAAAAAAATCGTTCTAAGTTTAAACAACCATCAATTCAAAAGAGCAATAGCTCATACCATCACTTGATTCTAAAATGAAAAAGAAAGGCTTTAACATTGGTCTCAAGTAAATTGTGATAAACAGGAGCACACTTTCATATCATTTTTAGTTTAGTCATTGGATTTCAAAAATCATCCCAGCTTGTGAAAATTATTATACCAACCATTCAGCCACATCATGTTTTAAATAAATTTCAGTCAAAACTATTCAAAATAATCATTATTAGAAACGATGGCAATTTTAATTACAGATATTTAACTCTGGTGACTAAATAAGAAATTTTTCCATGAAGCATTAGATGTCAATTTTGACCCATTTATTGTTTTTATCTCTGTGAAGAGCCATATTAAAAGACAAAAGGTTTAGTTACAATGAAAATGGGCTGAAAGTTACCAAGAGTGCATTTTTAATGCCACAACATCCTAACTCAGTTTATACACAAACTTATCTAATATCGTGATAATATGATGTTCATCATATTTACACCTTAACTACTTAACAAACATTATAAACTTGGATAAATGTTTCAGGTCAACCAACCCTTTTTTTAACTCTACAAAAAATTATCCAATTTGAATTAGTTGCCCTGACACCAAATTTGCCACATTTAGCATTTGTAGATTTTATACACAATGTGATTATCATCAAAAAATATTAAATGCTTAGATGTTGTGTACGAGTTTAACGTGTAACAAGCAGTATTCAATAATCACAAGACCGTTGCACAGAAGATAGTGACCAAACCTTTAGGTGGTGAGTGCGGAAAGTCACGAGGCATAATCAACTTCATGCGAAAGACACCATTCTCGTATGGGGTTCCAGCTGAAAACCAGGAATATTCAGTCAGAATTACGTACATAACATTTCCAGACACCTATATAAACAAAAACAATATCAGGACCTTCAGTGTCTGCATATATTGTTGAAAAGTCATCATCATTTATTCGCCTAATCTTAGGAGTTTGAAAGGAGCACATATTAAGCTCTGTCTTCCCATTCACTACTTTTAAATTGCTAAACTCTTTTTGTTTTAAAGATACTAAAGAACCTTTTCGAATAAACGAATCTCCAAAGCAGCCCGACTAAGCATAATTAACACATATAACATACACCACTTGAAGAGCTTTTGTAAACATCACGCTTCAACTAAATAACTCCTTGCCCTGCATTAAAAAAACGACAAAACTCAATTAACCAATACAATCAATGCATTCATGACATACAATCAAGAGTAAAAAACCAAGATGTTGACACCTCAGTTTGTAAAAAAAATTGAAATCCCAAAAAAGGAGGCCTAATCCTAATGAGCAGGAACATGCACAGATACAAAATTAAAAGGCAAGGCCTAATCCCACAACTTTCCCCATTGAACATCTAATATGAGTAGTATCAAGACAATGAGTGAACTTAACAAGCTAAAAACCAAAAGAAATGCAATTGATAATGAATTAGCCTCTCACACATGTCATCAAACACTTGGTGTGCATAAAAAACAATAATCAATTCCTTAACAAATTTTATCAGGCTTCACAAAAACCAATCATTTATTTGTATTCAACTAACCTTTAATTGAGAATTAAAAGCTGATGGAGATCTGGAAGGATGGCAATGACGGGTTGCTGAAACAAATATGATAACAGTTAAAATAAACGAATGCAAAAAGCATCGTAAAAACAAACAAATAAAGAGAAACGCGTGGCCAGCAACAAAATTTAGGTGTCAAGATCATTACCGATTTCAAAGTATGGCCAGCAACAAAAATTGAAACGTGAAACGCATTGTATGTTCTTGGAGATGATTTCTTGTGGAATGCTCTTACCCCCATGGATCATATGTTTGAACATTAATTGTTAATTGTAACCGAATGATTTCAAATAAAGAGAAAGTCAAAGACAGGATTTCAAATAACAAATCAGTGGTATATTTTGAGAGATGATATGTTTGAACATTAATTGTGAATTGTAACCGAATGATTTGAATGAAACAACAATTGTTTTCCAGGGGTATTACGGGGATTGACCCAAAAATCAGTTTTCCACTTTTCCACATTTCACATTTGACCAAAAATGCATTATAAGTAGTTAAGATTAAGATATGTAAGACATTTAAGGGAAACAATATCAATACTGACAACACAAGATGCCAAGATTCACACGCTTAAAAATATATATATAATTAAAAATATAAAATGTTGCACTTTATTGAAAAACAAGTTTCTAATAGTTTAACATGCCTATGTGAGATACGTCAAGTTTATCATAAACTTGACATAACAAAAAAAGGCATCACAAAATATTAGAACTGCTAATTAGACAAACAATCACGATTCACGTAGACTCATGATAGCCGAAAAGCCAAAGATCGTATGAATGAATGAATGAACGATGAATGTTTGGCATCTTATTCTATACTCATCTTCTCGTTGGCCATTTAGTGAAAGCAAGCGATGTGGGATAAACCGGATAAAACACCACTTGTTAATATTTATCCCTGGGAAATTGGCAAAAAAAGGCATCATACTTGCCACTTTTTGTCATTGTATGTAGCCTTTTTTTTTTTTTTTTTTTTTATTTATTTATTTTTATTGTAGCACTAACCTTTTTAAATCGTGTCATTGTGTGTACTTTGCGATTTTTTAGCCATGTGAAATGACCATTTTACCCTTCAAAATTTGAAAAAAGTAAGGGTAAAATGGTCACAAAGTACACACAATGACACGATTTAAAAAGGTTAGTGCTACAATAAAAAAAAAAGACGCTACATACAATGACAAAAAGTGACAAGTATGATGTCTTTTTTTGCCAATTTCCCTTTATCCCTTCACTTAGTTGTTATTAATATTCATGTTAATTTCATATATGAAACATATGATATTTCGAGTTTATTAAGGATATGTATGAAATTAAGGTGGTGTTTGTTTGTTAAGAGGGTCTGAATCTGAATCTGAATCGCACATCTGAATCTGAATCTGATGCGTAAATGTCTGAATCTGACCGCATCTGAACGGGAAAAAAAACTCATGTTTGAACCGCACATTTGCTTGCTCGTACTTTTTTTTTTTTTTTTTTTTTTTTTTTTTTTTATTTTTATTTGTGTCAACAAGAGGCAACAAGACGCATTCAGACACCCCTCTCAAGTCTAAACCATTAAAATCTTACTGCATCTGAACGGAAAAAAAAAACAAACGGTCTGAACGACCAAATGTCTGACCGATTCAGACATTTTGGCCATTCAGAGCCTGTTAAGAGGCAAAAAGAAAAAATCAAACACAGCCTAAGTCTTAATAATAATAATAATAATAATAATAATAATAATAATAATAATAATAATAATAATAATAATAATAATAATGTTGTAGTTCATAACTACGTTGTAGTTATCAAAGGACTTGTGGTCTAGTGGGTGGGGCTTAACTTGTTAAGCGAGCCACAAGTGGGAGTAGTACCGGGTGGGTGACCATCCGGGAAGTCCTCACTTGTGGTCCACTTGTAGACCATATTGTTCCGGAGATATATTGCAATGATAGATTTGAACCATTGAAGCCACTCGTTGCGGAGGTTCAAAATCTTGAGCATGGCCCGGTTTTCATCCGGTTGTTTCTCCAGCAAGGTAAACTTGTGTGGAGGCAGTACGGTTTCCGGGGGAAACCCATTGCCACCTGAGATCAGCGTGGACCCGGTTCAGACAACATAGTCTGGCGGGGTGGCGTTTGGGGCCTTCGCTGTCCGCGAAGGTGGTCGATTCTAAGTTGAAATTCACCTTTCAAAAAAAAAAAAAAACTACGTTGTAGTTCATCCCACAAATCTTTTGCAGTGAAATCTGCATTCTTGTGTTTGGGTTTGAGATGATTGACAACCTTCTTGGCTACCCCGTCACAAAGTGTACCAAGAATCCAACATCTGACAAGGGAATCTGATGCATCCCATGCCTCCATGTCTTCGTCTTTCTAGCTCCTTCCCCTTCCCATTCCCCGCAGGACGTGGGAACTGACCGTCGATGATGTTAAAAGTTACGTATAAATATTAATAAGTAAATGTCTAGTATCGAACCCGAGACCTCGGGATTGCACACTTTACAAACAAGAATAATGTAAAATAAATATGTATATATTAAATGTATTGAATATATATATATTTATGACACTTAATGGACTAAAATGGTCGTTAGTTATTAACCGTATGGACTAACTATCGTTAGTAACAAAAGATATGGACTAGAGTGTAACTTGGGAGTCAAGAAAGATCTAGAACACCCTTGAGGGTGCCTAGGCCGGTCGAAGCCCACACCATGGGTCGACCCATGCTTTACTTGAGCTCCAAGATTCACCTAGTATATATACAAGGCCAAGGATTAGGGTTTCACATCTTTTGTGCACACACACTAACCCTAAACCTTTTCTCCTTGTCTTTTCTTTTGTGGCCGATCGTCCAAACCCCCCCCCTCCAAGGGATTTGGGTCGATTTTGGTTTAACCAAAATTAAGTGTTTTGTTTACTTGCATCAAACCTTTATTCGTTGGTAGTTTGTGTGTACAAGAACGAGGTAATTACTTACTTTAGTAATTATCAAGAGATCGATAAACAAAACGGTAAGGGGTTTATCATTAATCTATTTGTACAAGAATCAAGGTTTATTTGAAGTGCATCGGGTACGTTTACTATTTATGTTTTAGTTAATCTTATACGTGTTATTACTTGATCCTAGCTTCCGCAATATGTGTACTTTGATTGTCAAACTCTAACAGTGGCATCACGAGCCATGGATAACATGTAATTGATTACTAAAACGTAATAAAAATCGGATCTTTAATTGTTTTAGATACATGTTTTTTTTTCTAGGGTTTTCTTTAAATTTTTTTATAAAATTTTGTAACCCTAACCCTAATTTTAAGGGGGGGGGGGGGTCGATTTCCACTAAAAAACCCTAATTAGGGTTTGTGGTTTTCTTGATTATATGGTAATCATATAGAAACCCTAGGTTTTAACCGGTTTTTGTGAACGTACTTGTGTCCTATGTGCTAATTGTTAGGTTAATCCGTGACGAAACATGCATGTTAGTCATGGATCTTGGTTGTTCTTTATTTGTCACATGTTTTTTAAGTAGATCTAAAATTGGGGAAGACTCCAATATATATTAAAATCAATTTATATGCTATGTGGTGTGTATAGTATCTTTGGCCTAAGCAATTGATTCGTCAATGTATGTGGCTCCACTTCCATTAAGAAGGGAAGGCCTTAGGTGATTACATGCATAATTATACCTAGTATTGATTTTATTAGGATCTTTTTTAATAAGGTTTGCATGTGGCTAATTGTTTCACGTTTTATTATCGGTTGTTTATTTTCTTTAAATTACTTGTTTATTGTTTTCTTAATTGTTTGACTTGATGTAAGCAATAAAAAGGGTGATTTTCATAAAGAAAATAATACGGACTAATAATTGTGAAACCCTAAAGTGATAAAGTAAGAATCTTGCAAAGGTCTTATGACAATCGTGGTCCGATTCGCACGGTAATCAGCTCCCAGTCGAGACTAGCAAAATTCAAACTTTATTACTATTTTGAGATTGAATCCATAAACTTTTGCTTGAATGATGTTTTGTGCAAATATGCTTTTAAAATTAAGTCCTTTAAGACGATATTCATAACCGTGATTTGAAGGCTTAGAAAAGAGCCTTAGAGTCTGCCTTGGTTATCACAATCTTGAATATGTCTTAAACGAATTACTTTTAAAATCATATATTGTAGAAAGTCATCTTAGGGTTTTGGCATAAACCTTAAGTAAAACTTTGTGTATTAATTTCACTAATTGGTAATAAAAAGGTTTTGAAAACTTATGCTATAAAGATGAGTGCATGCATCTTTATACATATTTTGATTTACACATCAAAAAATAAATACCCTTATAATTTAAGTTACATGCCATCTACCTATAAGAAACACTTGGAATTTTAATTTAGTAAACGTGAGACCTAGGCTAAATTACTATAACAAGGTAAAATTCTTTTAACGCGTGAGACCATAATTGTAATTTTACATGTTTCTAAGGTAGACGACTTAATTAAGTTGTGCGTGAGACCTAGAACTTAAGGCATGAGATGGGATGAAACATGCTTACAAGGCAAATTGATGAATCAATTTGATGTAATTCCCATAATGATCTAGGAATTGGAAAACTTGTTTGCCAATTATTGTTCGACAGATTACTATCTTTTGTACTTTCACCACTAGCAGATCAACTGATGTGGTGGAACTATGTAAAGTTAGATCCTAGGTTTTCAAGAAAATTTTGGTGGTTATATGAATATAACTTTGGGTATTTTATTTTCTTGAAGATATTTATTATCGAAAATACTAATGTTTGAACTTTTATCTGTAGATATGGCTCAACCCGATACCCCATCTGTGATTTCTGCTTTCAAGAGTCATCTTGAGAGAGAGAAACTGACTGGAAAGAATTTCAATGATTGGTACCGCTCACTTAGAATTGTCTTGAGGTCGACCGGTAAAATGGACTATTTGACCGAAGAATGCCCAGCTGAGCCTGCTGCTAATGCACCAGAAGCAGTCAAGGCGGCATGGAGGGTGGAACATGCTAAGTTTAATGAGGTTGCTTGTTTAATGCTCACTAGCATGAGTGCTCAATTGCAAAAGAAGTTTGAGTACTTTTTCCCAAAAGATATGCTTGATGTTCTTAGGCAATCTTATGAGAAACCACCAGCAGTTGAATTGTATGATGAATTGGACAAGCTACATAACTGCAAGCATGGTGATGGTAAACCAGTTGAAGATTATGTGACTGAGATGAAGGAATCTTTTGATCAGCTTCACAGAATTGGATTTGGTTACCCTGACAATGTGCAAGTGCACTTGATCAACAGGCCCCTTAACAAGGACTTTGCTGGTTTTGTGCAGAACTTCAATATGCACTGCTCGGGAAAGACAGTATCTGAATTACTCGCATTGCTAATTGAGTATGAGAAAAGTCTACCAGCCAAGATCAAGAATCCTACCCCGCAAGTGTTGGCAATTCATGGTGGGAGAATCCAGAAGAAATCGCATGTGAACAAAGGCAAAGGGAAGGTTAACAAAGGCAAGCAGGTCATGGCCTATCAACCTGAACCCAAGATGAAGCAACATCAGCCTAAGCAGAAAAAGGTGAATCCACCAAACAAGAAGGATCAGGCATGTCACCATTGTCATGAAAATGGCCATTGGAAGCGCAATTGTCCTCTCTATATTCATGACTTGCGACTCAAGAAGCAGGGGAATGAAGCTGGTAACCCCAGCTCATCAGGTGCGTTCTTTATTATTGAATTATTCACTCTTACTCCTAAATTGAATTCATGGGTATATGATACGGGATGTGGCATTCATATTTGCAATTCATTGCAGGGGTTTAGAGTTGAGAAAAAGCTGGCCTATGGACAACAATTCTTGCACGTTGGTAACGGAGCGCATGCAGGAGTTGAAGCTATAGGGGTTTATGATTTAGTGTTGCCTTCGGGCTTAGTACTATCTTTAAATAATTGTCATTATGCACCGTCAATTGTTAGAGGTGTAATTTCATTTTCATGTTTGTTGAACCTTGGTTTTGAGCATACTATTTCTAGCAATGGAATTTCGGTTTCTTTAAATGGTGTTTTTTATTGCTGTGAATGGTGTCTTTGAAATTGATATGAATGATAATGATAATGCTTTTGTTAAAAATAATTCAATGTATAGCATCAACAATAAGAGAATCAAGAAAGGTCTGGATTCATCTTATCTTTGGCATTGTCGACTTGCTCACATTGGCAAAGATCGCATGAAAAAGCTGCAACATGACGGGCTTTTAGAAAAAATCAATGATGAATCATTTGATAAGTGCGAATCTTGCATTGCTGGGAAGATGACTAAGAAACCCTTTAAAAATAGGATTGAAAGGGCGAATGATCTACTTGGCATTATTCACACAGATGTGTGTGGACCACTTAGACATGTGTCAAGGAGAGGTGCTAGCTACTTCTTAACATTTACGGATGACTACAGCCGTTATGGTTATGTTTATTTACTTAAACATAAACATGAGGTGTTTGAGACATTCAAAGTGTTTAAAGCAGAAGTAGAGTTGCAATTAGGAAAGAAGATCAAAGCTCTTCGATCCGATAGAGGTGGTGAATACCTGAGTCAAGAGTTTATAGATTACTTAGCAAAGGAGGGAATTGTCCAGCACCTTACTTCTCCATATACTCCACAACAAAATGGTGTATCTGAAAGAAGGAATCGTACATTGCAAGACATGATACGATCTATGTTTAATCTAACAACTCTTCCTTACTCGTTTTGGGATTATGCCTTGGAATCTGCAGTTCGCATTTTAAATATGGTTCCAACAAAGAAGGTTGATAAGACTCCATATGAAGTATGGACTGGAAAAGCTCCTAACTTGTCTTATCTAAAGGTCTGGGGTTGTGAGGCATATGTTAAACGTGACTCAGCAGACAAACTCCAACAAAGATCTGTAAAGTGCATCTTCGTAGGTTACCCTAAGGAAACTATGGGTTACTACTTTTATTACCCAGCTGAAAACAAGGTTTTTGTTGCAAGGTATGGAGACTTCTTAGAAAAGGAGCTCATATCTCAAGAATTCAGTGGGAGAGTATATGATCTGGAAGACGATCATGAAGATGTGACACCTTCTGAAAACACTAGCCAACTTCCTGAAGAACCTGAAAGTTTAGGTCCTCCACCAGAAGTTGAAGTGATTCCCGTTCGCAGATCTTCAAGATCTGTGAAGGCTCCTACACGTCTATGTTTAAACATGGAGTGTGATGACAACTTGATAGGGGATCTTGATGAACCTGCAAGTTATAAAGCTGCTATGAATAGTCCTGAAAAGGAAAAATGGCAGGGAGCTATGAATGGGGAAATGCAATCCATGAAAGACAATGAAGTCTGGGAAGAAGTAGACCTACCTCCGGGTGCCAAGCTAGTTGGGAGTAAATGGCTCTTCAAGAAAAAGACTGACATGGATGGCATTGTACACACCTATAAGGCCCGTTTGGTAGCTAAAGGCTATACTCAAACTTTTGGTGTTGACTATGAGGAGACTTTTTCTCCTGTAGCTGACATAAGGGCAATTAGGATTCTCATAGCCATAGCCGCTTACTATGACTATGAGATTTGGCAAATGGATGTCAAAACCGCCTTCTTAAATGGTCGCCTAGATGAAGACATCTATATGGCGCAGCCTGAGGGGTTTGTGAATCCAGAATTCCCAGATCGTGTATGCAAGCTTAAGAGATCCATTTATGGATTAAAGCAAGCATCACGACAATGGAATAAAAGATTTGATAGTGAAATTAAGAAGTATGGATTCACTCAAAATCTTGATGAGCCATGTGTATATCACAAAGCTAGTGGGAGTAATGTAATTTTCCTTATATTATATGTCGATGACATATTGATCATGGGGAACGACATTCCAAGTTTGGAAAAGGTTAAGGAATACTTGGAAGTTGTTTTTCTATGAAAGATCTAGGGGAAGCTGCATTTATTCTGGGAATCAAGATATATAGAGATAGATCTCAGCGATTAATTGGATTAAGCCAAAGTGCTTACGTTGATAAAATATTGAAGAGATTCAGTATGCAAAATTCCAAGAAAGGATATTTGCCGATGCAAGAGCAACATGGCTTGAGCAATAAAGTTTGTGCTTCAACACCCGAAGAGGTACAACGCATGAAGAGAGTCCCTTATGCTTCGGCTGTGGGATCTATAATGTATGCAGTGAAAAGCACAAGGCCTGATGTGGCGTTTGCTCAGAATTTAACCAGTCGATATCAGCAGAACCCAGGTGAAAAACACTGGACTGCTGTTAAGAATATTCTTAAGTACCTTAGGGCTACTAAAGAGATGTTCTTGGTATATGGGGGTACTCCATCTGCAGAGCTTGATGTAACAGGTTACTGCGATGCTTCTTGGAAAGGTGATAAAGATGATACGAAGTCTCAGACGGGTTATGTCTTTATCATTAATGGAGGAGCTGTTGATTGGAGGAGCAAAAAGCAGAGTGTACTAGCGATGTCTGCTACAGAAAGTGAGTATATAGCCGCTTCAGAAGCTGCAATGGAAGCTGTTTGGATTAGGAAGTTTGTTTCAGGGCTTGGGGTTATGCCTTCGATTCAGCGACCTATAAAAATGTATTGTGACAACTCAGCCGCAATCACATTTGCCAATGAACCTGGAATCATGAGAGGCACCAGACATTTCCCGATTAAGCACCACTATGTCAGAGAACAAGTTGAGATTGGTGAAATCGAAATGCTCAAAGTTCACACAGATGAAAACTTAGCTGATCAATTTACAAAGCCTTTACCTGGCACCAAGCTTTATAAGCATGCTGAAGGAATAGGACTTAAATTAGCTGATAGTTTCATGCCCATTTGTGATTAGTATTTGGATAAAGAATGTAATGTACAATTATTAATATTTACTGAAATAAAATATTGGTTATGTTTATTTATTCATTGTCTTATTAATAATATATCCTATATTTGCATGTTTAAGATCCGTGAATAATTTATTATTCTAAATAGTCCGTTGTCGATTAATGATATGGGAATATCATTAAACTAAGACAATTTTGAATATTGGTTAAGGATATACTTGAAAGTATATTGATGTGTTGTCATACCAATTTCACATGATATTCAATGAATTGAGTATTGGACTTATCCCAATAATATGATTTAAATTTATTGTGAGAATCATATTTAATAGTTATCCTCAGACTTGAGATACCAGATAAATGTCATGGATGTAGTGCATTTTGTGAAGCAATCTACCGCTTACCGTAATTGGAAGTCATAAGGGTTGTTTTCAGAATGTTGCAAAGTTCATGGGTTATTCTTGTAGTCAAGAGAGAATTCGCTCCTTCTGATTTGTTCAGAAGTTTAATACTGCTGGGCCCCTCGTAGGGTTGACAAAATGTTTGCGTGGCCACGCCCAAAGTCTATCTGGAATACGTTCAGATGTTTTGGTAATTTTGTTCAATCATAAAGAGACGAGAAACAGAATTTAATAAAGAACCTCACATCTTTATTAATGTAGTATTAGAGGCGAAAGGATAATAATAATGATGAATCATTAAAGGTTTTCCAGGAAACCTAGCTCAGGTCGAACTAGGGGCATTGGAGTGTTGCAAGACGCTAACCAATGTCATTTTACTATTAATAGATATACGAGTGGGAGCTGTTAAAAGTTACGTATAAATATTAATAAGTAAATGTCTAGTATCGAACCCGAGACCTCGGGATTGCACACTTTACAAACAAGAATAATGTAAAATAAATATGTATATATTAAATGTATTGAATATATATATTTATGACACTTAATGGACTAAAATGGTCGTTAGTTATTAACCGTATGGACTAACTATCGTTAGTAACAAAAGATATGGACTAGAGTGTAACTTGGGAGTCAAGAAAGATCTAGAACACCCTTGAGGGTGCCTAGGCCGGTCGAAGCCCACACCATGGGTCGACCCATGCTTTACTTGAGCTCCAAGATTCACATAGTATATATACAAGGCCAAGGATTAGGGTTTCACATCTTTTGTGCACACACACTAACCCTAAACCTTTTCTCCTTGTCTTTTCTTTTGTGGCCGATCGTCCAAACCCCCCCTCCAAGGGATTTGGGTCGATTTTGGTTTAACCAAAATTAAGTGTTTTGTTTACTTGCATCAAACCTTTATTCGTTGGTAGTTTGTGTGTACAAGAACGAGGTAATTACTTACTTTAGTAATTATCAAGAGATCGATAAACAAAACGGTAAAGGGTTTATCATTGATCTATTTGTACAAGAATCAAGGTTTATTTGAAGTGCATCGGGTACGTTTACTATTTATGTTTTAGTTAATCTTATACGTGTTATTACTTGATCCTAGCTTCCGCAATATGTGTACTTTGATTGTCAAACTCTAACAGATGAAACCAAACATATGATGACTCTTTAAGAGACATAGAATTTGTGTTTCTCACACATTATACGTATCCTTACCGTTCAGCTTCATGGTAACGAAATTTGGGGCAACAAAATGCATGTGAGGGGTATGGGTACGCTTGACCAACTTCCACTATGGAACTTGGATTCGGAGTTGAAGGTTCACCAGCTTCAAATATACTTCTTGGACCTGAAGCCTTAGCTTCACCAACTTCAACTATACAGCTTGGATTCACCATCTTGTTCTTAATTTAAATTTGTATCTTGTTTACTCTTTGTGTCAAACTAAAATATGAAGCTGACTATAAAATATAAATACTTTTGGCACAAAGCTTTTTGAAGCTTTTTTGGGCAATGGGCGGTGAACAATGAGCTTTTTGATTTTTAGTGTTCGTTTGGCATGAGAGCTGTGGGTTTTGCTATTTTTTAGGAAAGCTCATTTTTCCAATGCTTCTTTATGAAGCTGTGAGCTTTTTTGGCTACTGCTCACAGCTCTTGCTTACAGCTCACTGCTACTGGTTTTGACAAACATAGCCAAAATGTGGTAGGTAAATAAATGTGGTAAGTATGGATATTTACTTCTCAAGATAAAATATGAGCCAACTATTTATGAGCCAGTAAATCTTACATTTTAAAAGGGTATGCGTGGTCTTTATATTTTTTCGAAAGTGTAGACACAGTCCACGTGAGAAACCTTTAGTTGAATATCGTCTTCGCCACAAAATAAAATAACTAAAATGCAATGTATTCTTCTTTTTCTCATGAGCATTCTTGTCAATTGTCATTTTACTTTGAGAAATGGATACTCCTCCATCCTAAAATTTATCTCACGGACTGCAATTTCAAAAATATATGGTGGCATATAACTGTGAAGTAGACTATAAATGCTAACGTACAAAAGAGAATACAGGGTTTAGTGGCATATAAATTTGGTAGATGTGGATATTTACTTCTCAAGATTATTTAGCCAATTGTTTATGAGACCATAAGTCTTTGGTCAACGAATGCCAAGAATTTTATTTATACTACGCGAGAGTCGACTGAACTTGGCCTCTTTTCTTGAAAGAGCCGAAATATTGAACGTAAACTGAAATTCTTTATGCATTCGAAACCACTTATATATAAGAAAGAAAGATAATAATTGAAGTGTTTGTTCAAGCATAGTTACATATCAAAGGAATCCGTGTAGTTATATACAAAGTATAAGGGGGAGGGAGTGGTTCACTCACCCTCTCTCCCTTCACTCACTCTCAACCAATCCCATTACGCCACATCATTCCTCACTTTTTTCATCACTCATGCTTATTTTTAGAGGCGCCACTTCACTCACCCTTCACTCACTCTTTACTCACTCCCAACGGTCATATTTATGGTCCAAGGTTCCAAAAATTTTTTTTTCCCGAGCGTGAGTGTTTCACTCACGGTAGCCTCACTCACCCTTCACTCACTCAAGGCGGCGGTGTTCCCGTGAGTGAGGGAGCCCGCCCCGCACCTTCACTCACCCATTCCCAGTGCCCTAATATCAAGACAGTTGTTTGATAGTGTTTAAAAGTTGCATATACTGATTCATTCTTTTGACTTGACGTTTTAACTAGTTTTTAACTGTAAACGTCAAAACAAAATAAAACCAAGCAACATGTTGCTATGTTTATATTTAGAAAAAAATGCAACACACTAAATAACAAATCACGTATAAAGAGCCAATTTAAAAATGACTTATTTATGAAAAAAGTTGGAACAAACTATCAAAGCGACAAACAATTATGTTTTTATAACATGGCACAATGACTTTAGTAAAATAATAGTTCCTGTGACCTTGCTTCATAAAATAATACTTTCGGTTCCCCTTCCTTAAATTAACAATTTCTTGGTCCTTACTCCTTCGTATTATAACAATTTACAAAAATGGTCCCTCAGGTTAGCTGTAAATGGCAGAGTTAGTCCCCCGTTACCGAACTTTTGCAAATTTAGTCTTTAATAACAAAATTAATTTTTTTTTTACGTTAGTTTTATTCGGAGTTTAAATTAAACACAACATTCCTGCAGCAACGCGCGGGTGCCCCCGCTCGTTAGTCACTATATTTCATTTTGACTATTAGTGATTACGGGGCTTAAATTTTTAAAATAAGCTTCAGCAAAAATAAGCTTCGTTTGGCTTAGAGGCTTATAGTTTTTGAAATTATAAGCCTCAGCCTAAAAAATGAGGCTAAAATTTTTATAGACCCAAAAATAAGCCTCGTTTGTATCAAATTACTTAATTACTCACAAAAATATCTAATATATACATATGTTAATTTAATTATATGTCATTTTTAGTAATTTTACAATAATAAGCTCTAACTTAAACTAATTTGTCAAACAAGTTTATGAAAATAAAAATTCTAGTTTCGACTTATAATATAAGCCACAGCCCCAACTCTAGCCCCGACCTCAACCCATTTTGCCAAACATACCCTATAGACTATAAACAATAATTCAAAATTTTAAGAGGGCTGGGACCCTCCCCTGCCTCCATTATGTCCCGCCATTGTATACCAATATTCATGCATAACGACGTGATTTTATAGCGGTGAATATATAATTATAGTTGCGGCATTTTGGTTAAGTTTCTTTTAGTTTCGAATATATAACGTTTATGAAAGCACACAAAAAGAGCCGTAATAAAAATAGAGTAAAAAGACTATAATGTGAATGAGATCATATATAGAGTTGAAGATATTATATATAGTATCTAACGAGTAAATAGATACCCGCCAAGTTGCGGCGGGGCTTATTTGTTCTCATGCGTTCTTTTTGGACAGCCAAATACAACACTGGCTAACTTTATAAGCAACCAAACACTCATATACAACTCATAAATTATGCAACTAAAAGGGTGAAAACTGAGCTTAATCGTTATATCAAATGACACTACAAAATGCAATTTTTTCCCTTTTTTCTTGCTCATAACTTAATAAAGTAGTAATTTCTTTTTCAAGTTGTTTAAACTTATAAACTAGTAAAGGGACTTTTAAGTAGAGTTGCAAAGCCCTGAAAATATGTGTGGTGGCATCTAGAGTGTAGAGACGTACTTAGTTTTTTAAGGGCTAAAACCTATAGGGCCTCTGAAACAGTAAACGGGAATGGGCTAAGTTTTGGGCTGACCGAATACTCAAAATGACATGCTGTGTCGTTTTTGACGCTCTATATTACTCCCTCCGTCCCATTATAAGTGTCCACTTTGACTTTTTTGAGTCTTTCTTGTTCAACTTTGGCCATTAATATTTTTGTTTGTGTTATATAATATTTGATGAAAATTATACCAATAGAAAAGGCATTTAAAACCTAATCCATTCATATATTTTTCAAGTATTATATAACATCAATAAAAATATTTATGGTCAAAATTGAATAAGAAAGACTAAAAAAAGTCAAAGTGGACACTTATAATGGGACGGAAGTAGTAGTATATATAATTTGTTCACCTCCTATTCAAAAACTTTGTCCACCTCCTGTTCACCTCCTATTATGAATCCACCAACTAACTTCGATAATGTTTAGACGGAACTGTGTTTAGCCAAGCAGCGGCAGAGTTGATAGCGGAGTCCTAATGGTAGTGATGGCGTTGAAAGTCAATGGACTAATTGCATCGAGGGACAAGTTTTGTTACATGATTAGGCCGATATGTTACGGATGTAATGTTTGTTTGACATGCCACATGTGTGTAAATTATATGGATTGTTTGTTTGACATGCCACATGTGTGTAAATTATATGGATGTTTGAATATTACGTAATTGGAAATGTATCTACAAACGATATTTTGGTATTTTGAATAAAATATGTAAGCCATTTAAGGGGAAAATAATATTGACACATGAGGATGCAAAAATTCACTCACAAAAATAAATATATATTTCAAAATATAAAATGTTACAATTTATTGGAAAACAAGTTTTTAATAGTTTAAGATACAATTGTAGGAAAAGTTAAATTTATCGTAAATTTAACCTAATCCTAACAACTGCATCACAAAATATTAAAACTCATAATTAGACAAACAATCTATGCTAAGTAGACACATGAGCCAAAAAGCCAAAGGTCGTATGAATGAATGATGAATGGTTGGCATCTTATTTTATACTCATCTTCTGTTTGGCCATTTAGTGAAAGCAAGCGATGTGGGATACTAGAGGAAGCCAACACCATTTGTTAATATAATACTAATATTTCTCCCTTCATAAATTTTAATGATTAAATTAGTTATTTTGATATACTAGACGAGTACCCGTGCATAGCAACGAGATTTTATAATGACATATCGTTTAGTGATAAAAAAATTTATGGGTTATAAACGAAAAATAATAAAAGTTTGAAGATTTGGGGATTAATTAAACATAATGTTTTGAAACAAGGTTCGACCCACATGGTTCAACCGGTTGAACCGTTCCAGTCAAAAAACGGGTCGATTTAAACCGGGTCAACCCGAAGTGTTGGTCGAAAACGGGTCAAATTAAACCGGGTCAACCCGGTTTTCGATGTGTTAATATTTTTCTTTTGAAATATATGTTTTCAATATAGTTTCAACTTTTCACTTTTCAGTTTTTGGTTTTTCCTTTATATATAGTGTAGCAGGTTACTTGCGCGTTGCGGCGGCGGGTACAATGTGATGATTAACCGGAGAAATAAATCTCGATGAGGCCTGATTCACCAGTTTGTATCGGTTTCAACGGGTCCTCTCTGGTTCGTTTTCATACGGCTTTTATTGGTTAGCCGAATTGGTGGCGACAGCGGTTCCCGATTGAACCCATTGGTCATGTCCGGTTTTCAAAACTACATGTACCATCAACTTGTTAGCTTGTATGAAGCTTTGCGTGTTTTATTAATTTGTATAATGTGTATAATAACATGTATTTTTCATTTTAGGGTGTTTTAAAAGTAACATTAATTAGTGTGTTTAAATTATTTTTTATTTTGTATTATGTTGTAGCTTGTTTAAATTATACATTGTGAAATTTTATTGTATTTTTTATTAAGGATGTTTTAATTGGTTGCATTTAATTTGGTAGATTGGTAGATATGCTTTTAATTGGTTGTATAATGCGCATAAATCATTGTACTTTTAAATAATGAATTGTTTTAATAAGAATATTAATTGTTAATTTAATGTCTTAGTATATTAAAAAGTTGTGCAATATGTTTCTTTGTTTGTATGTTTTAATTTTCAAGTTTGTAATGTCCTAGTGCATTAAAATGTTGTAAATTATACATTTCTCTCACCTTTGATCATTTTCAACATTTAATTTTCAGCATTTGACCATTTTCATTTTATATGTAAGTATAGATTTATTATTTATATATATATATATATATATATAGAGTTAGGATCAAATAGGAAGAATAATTAAAATAGGAATGATAAGAAGTAACCACAACCACACATTTTAGATGCACCTACAACAATGGATGCATCCTCATTCAAATTTTCTCTCTCATATAAAAATGTGTGGCTAGAATTACTTCTTACCCTTCTCATTTTTATTAATCTTCTTATTGGATCCTTACCCTATATATATATATATATATATATATATATATATATATATATATATATATATAGATCACAAATATGTGTATTTTTCAAAATTGTTTAGGCAAGTATTTAAATGACTAAATGCTAACATCAGTTAAAATTGATATTGTTATATATAGAAACACACAATTTGATTTGAAACACACTATTTAAAAAGTTATACAATATATTAACTACTTTATTGTACTTTATTACTGTATTTATTACTCCCTCCGTCCCATTTAAAGTGTTTACAATTGAATCTTTGGATGTCTCAATTTAAGTGTCCACTTGTACCTTTCAACCAATAAGATGAGAGTTTAGTGGGTGATAAGGCGAAAAATGAACCATTTTTAGGGGGTCATTTAAGCCCCAAATTGAATTTATTTGATCAAATATTGCCCTAAATCATTCCTTTTGTGATTTTAGGTACTTTGCGAGTGAATTTTGGAAAAGGAAGTATCTTGGACGTTTTTGGAGCATAAAAGTGAAGAAAACGACAAAGTCTTAATTTTCCTGCTGGGAACAGTACCTGACGGCGTCACAAGCTTCTTCATGACAGCGTCAAGAGTAATACAAGAGGAGGAAGTGGATAAAGTACGTGACGGTCCAGTAAGTTCATGACGGCGTAAAGCTAGGCCGTCACGTGTACCTGAAGGCGTCACCAAGGCCGTCACGTATAAACTTGTCAAAACTTGCGCGCGGAGTAGCTGATATTGTTTTGGTCATAACTTTTGCATACGAACTCGGATTTAGGTGATTCAAAAGCCCACGCGAAGAGGACGAAGAGATCTACAATTTGGTGAAAAAATGGTCGTGATGGCATCAAGAGAACGAGCTGACGCCGTCAAGCCTTGCCGACAGAAAACATGCCTATAAATATAACTTCATAACTTTACTTTTTGTAAGCCCTAAACCCTAAGGTCGATTCCTGGGTTTAGGTGGGTGTTTTTCCAGCAACTTAGAGGGTTTCAATCACTCCATAAACATCATGTATTGGTTTGATGATTCTATCTTAATTATGTTTTCCATTATCATTGTTGTTTGCTCTTCTTTGATGATGATTTGCTAATTCACCTTGTGTCTACTTATGATTATGTGAAACTTGTATATAATTGATTAGATCTCATTGATTTCTTGTTGATGTTGTGTCTATCTCCATCAATTAAGGCGTGACAACTTCAATAGATCTAGTTGGTTTAGTTTATAATCCTTGTTTCCTATTGATTCTTGTTTTAATTGAATGATTTATATGTTAGGCTTAAGAAAACTGGCAGATCTCCAAATGGTAACATGCTTGAACGTCTTAGGAAACATGAACCTATTGCACTAAGGTCTTTATTGGTTGTATTTAATGCATGAGCCACTGTTTACAATCCCTATAGTTGTGCTGGGCATGGTGTAGGAGGAGATAAGAGCTCATAGAATTGGGGAGTTATGTGCGATACCCCATGAATGGTATTAAGGAATACAACCCGTCAATTAAAACAAGGTTACAATTCAATAGGTAGGATTGGATAGCTAGCAAGGAGTAACATATCATGGGTAGACATGCTTCACTTATCTTGTAGAACCTTAGTTTATTTTCTTGTTTATTAGATTAATTAGTAGCTTTTGGGTTAGTTGATTAGCAACTAATTCCGCCCACTCTCCCAATACCCGAGATTTTTACTTGCTTTTCATAAAATATAAAAACATAAAAAGAATCATCCTTCACCTTTAGACCTAGTTAGATTAATTTCAATCCTAACGACACTATTCCTAGCTGAACGATCAATCCCCCGGTACTTGTCACTATACTATACTACAACGATCAGGTACACTGCCTGGTGGGGGTTGTAAGCTTCTCGAGATCCCTCGAGAGGTAAAGCCTGGTGCAATTCCCACGCATCAAGTTTTTGGCGCCGCAGCCCGGGGAATAGTTATTGTTTAGGTTGAATTTGATTTTTATTAGGTCTACTCATTAGATTCCTTTTTAGTGAGATTTTTATTTTCTTTTTATTAGCTTTTCTTGTAGTCTATCTTTTCTTTGTGCATTTGTTCGTAGAAACCTTTCCATTGACTCTTCCGTTCACCATTATGGAGAATGCGAATCCACCATACTACCGACCACGAATCCCATTCTACCCTAATGACATCTTGATGTTCAAACAATATCGAGATGAACCCATATATGATGCATGGACTCGTTTTAAAAATTTACTCCGAATAGTCCCTCATCATAGTTTCGCTTTAGCATCCCTAACCCAAACCTTTTACTATCATGTTAACCGATATGACCAGATGTGCATTGAGGATTTTGCCAATGGGGACTTTAGGGAATTAAATGCTGAAGAAGCATGGGATGCCATAGAAGATTGTGCCCAATATTATTATAGATTAGACAACCTGACAAACAACATAACAAATCATTTGACAACAAATTCGAAGGATCATGAAACAAGTTTGTTGGGGGATGAATATACTCATGTTGAGATACTTAGTTGGATGTCACCTAATATCATAGTACAAAACAAACATATAGGTAATCTAGGTATCATGGAGGATGAGGTGGATAATCCAAGCCCACAAAGTACCCCACAAGTCCTACCATCATTTGAGGCACATACACCGCCCGTGACTTACCCGGAAGAAGTAGATGAGACTATAGGAACCCCAATTGAGGTAGAACCCTTGGACCAAGCACCACTAGAGGATATAGGTTTGAACACTTGTAGTGATAACCTTACTCCTAGTTCTAGGGAATTTCCTAGTGTTGATGAACCGGAACCTCAACCTTTACACAACTTCCCATCCTTAGATTTATTTCTAGGAGACAAAAGAGGAACCGACCCACCCATCAACCTATATTATCCGGGTAGTTTTAGGATGAAGGAAGCCATTCACTCACCCCCTTCACCTCACGTGGCATATTCCCACCCTAAGAGTGTGTATCACTACTTCCACCCACACTTAATCCTAAGTGTAGGGAAAACCTCCCCTATTTCCGTTAAATAAGGGTAGAGTCAGGCTCGTGACTCGAACAAAAACAAGCGCTTGTTGGGAGGCAACCCAACCCATGTTTTTAATTGTTTGATGTTTTATTTGTTTGTTTGTGTCATATATGCTTAATCATAGTTGTTTAATTTTCATGTTTCGAATAATTTGTGAAAATGCTTTATTTTGTTTTTAACCTCGTCTTAATTGCATATAAAGGTATTTTACAAAAAGATAAGTGTAGGGAAATTTATATCTTGTTAAAAAGAACTAAATTCGAACATGAAAACTTCACAATTCATGATTAGCATATATTTTATCTTGTTTGTGTGTCAATAATTGTGGATATGTTTTATGAGTTCCTATTTGTAATTCATTCCACAAGTATCATATCCTTTTGTTGCTTTGTCTTGTTTCTATTTCTAAGTCTGGAATTACATCTAGTTATGATTTTTGTTCGGTTTGATGCTTTGGTTTTTGTGTTTGTTGATTACAGGACAAGAAGATGATTTATATTTCTGGAGGGAAGCTTTCAACGTTCGTCTTCTTGGAGGTAGATTTAACCATGTTGTCACATTATCCACGGTGAACGAATCAGGGGAGTATTAGTTTCTTTCATTCTTATTTATTTACTTTTACATATTTTATCTAGAACATTGGGGACAATGTTCGGTTTAAGTGTAGGGAGGGTATATTAGAAACTATTACTCCACTTGGTTTTTGTTTTGTTTAATAGTGAATGTGTAATAAAACTGAGAGAAATATTTGTTAGGGCAATTTTAGCACCAAATTTAAAATTTTTTGCAACATGTAGGAGTGAAACTTTAGTCTTAATAAGCGTCTCATGGATAGGAGTTGTATGACTAGCACAAAAACCATACCACTCAAAAAAAATTTTCCACCCCAAATATGTGAGGTTCGCCCTTAGATATTTAGGAAAAAGCATTCATTGTTGGTGCTTATGAGTGTACCGGTAGTATTTAGATTCTAGAACTTGTGATAGCGATGCATCCCGAGACCGCTAGTGAGACTACATTCGTGTAGTTAGGATTTACTACATGATAAGAGGCATTAGGATAACCCTTGTTCTACACCTGTAATATAATTACATTGACTTCATAGGTCAAGTAATTCTCCCACACCTTTGCGTTGTACTCATTTTTAGTACACGATACCCCTAGTACACCCCTCCGAGCCTATCTTTTCGTTTCTAACTTTAAGCATTTTACTTAAAGGAAGAATTTGTTTACAATCCACCCCAAATGTGCAACCAAATCACCTTAGCCTTCCTTGTATGCGCTCATCTTTAGTGCATTATTGTTAATTGTTTAAACCCTTTGTTAGTTGTCTAATTGATTACATGGTTGCTAAGTCGAGTCATATCTTGTACATATTGTTTTGGGACAATTGGGACTCATGGGTAAGGTACTTGTGTTATGGAGTAATGGGGAAGAACATCATATATTACCCCCATATGTGCGTTAATATTTAAAAGTACTCCAAGTGTTTTGATTATCTTGATTCGAGTCATTAGAATAGTTGATTGTAAAGTATGTAAAAGTTCAAGTGTAAGGAGGAAACGAGCTCCCTTTGATGTATTATTTTGGATGGTAGAGTAAAAGTGTATGAAAAAAAAATCGAAAAAAAGGAAAAAGAAAAAAAAATAGAAAAAGAAAAGAGAAAAACATACAGGCTACCATCCGTTTCTTTTATTTATGTTTTAGTCAAATAGTGTCTTGAAAATCCAAAAAGAGTTATGGTTAGTTTAAGTTGAGTCGAGTCTTGGCTTAGCAACGCCTCATTGTACATGTAGTTAATTAAGACAATTGACTTGCCACCAGTAAAATATCCGTTTATCCAATAAAACCGTGTTTTCCATATCCCCTACACCTAACATTATAACCCTTTAAAAGACCTCTTTGATAGTTTATCCTAGGTGCTTAAGCCAAGTGGTGGAGGTTTGATCTGTGACAACCGGCAGTTTAGGGAGCTATTTTTAAAACCCGCATTACAATTTAAGTTCGTTTATAATTTTTATTTGAAATTTTCATTTTACAACGAACTTGTAAGACCTATTTTATGAATATTTTTAATTAATGACGTTATGGAATTCGTGAATTATGTTCATAATTCATTTTTGATTATATGCTTGGTGATGTATATTTGAATTCTCACTTGGTACTACGTTGACTTTGGCACTAGGATTACCTAACGACAATTTTATGATTCGTCTTAACGAGTCCGATATATATTTTTAATTATTTACGAGAGGTTCTCGAGTGATATTGAAGTTTTGAAATGAGTTCGGGTCCGGGCCATATGTTTTTACAACTACCCGTATTACCCGCTCCACCGTAATAATATTATTATTATTACTATTATTATTATTATTAATAACTTTATTATTATTAACAAATAAAAAAAAAAAAACAGATATTAAAAGGTGTGTTTGGTCCGGTTTTACCCACCCACACACACAAACCCACACTAATTTTTCCATCTCTCTCATCTCATCATCTTCTCCCCCATCTCAACCCTAGCCGCCGCCCTTTCGGCCGGCCACCACCGTCACACCGCCGCTCCCACACCAAAAATAACACCACCACTTTAACCCTCTCGTCGAGATCTTTCTTTTGAGCTATAACACGCGCCCTAACTCCCACATTAACACCAAATCCGAATCAAATAATCACAAGTTCATCACCATTTTCTTGTTATTTCTTGAGTACTCTTCGATTTAGTGTTGTTTTGGAAGGTAGGTCGAGCTTTAACTCGATTTATGGGTTCAAATCGTGACCAAGGGTCACGAGTTGATGAGAATCAAGTGGGTTTTCATTTAAAAACGTAATGTGTTTATGGGTTTTGATGAAATCGCGTTTTCAAATGGTTTGGTATCCGGGGTTTAGCTTCTTTGTGGGTTCGATTGAACCGTGAGTCGAAGACTCACGGCTAGATGTGGATACGAGCCACTCGGCTCGTCTTGTTGTTCTAGTTTGGTGCTCGAATTGGATGTTGGGTCACGTTTGGTGATGTTTTGGCTCGATGGAGCTTAACCGAGACCCTATGGTCTCGGTGTAATATTACCCCCTCGGCTCGGTTGAGAGCCCTATGTAACCATTGGTCCGATTGGTTTGCTCTTTGGCTAGTTTGGTTACCGATTTGTTATGGTCTTTGTTACTTGGAGTCGCGACCCAAAAGGGTGTTTGGTTGGCTCGTTTGAGCATTGCCGAGACCAAAGTGGTCCTTGGTCGAGTCCTCCCTGACTCGTAATTTCAGCCGAGACCCAAGTGGGTCACTTGGCCCGGGTGTTGGCTTGGTAAACAGACCCGGACATTAACATGGTTAATGTTATTTTTATGTGATAAATGTGAACTTAACTTTGGTATTGTTGTGGTATTTCATTTCGGCCATATACTTTGGTTGGGTCGAGACCGTGTTTGGTCTCGACATTGGTTATTATTATTGGTAATTGAGGAGTTGTTGACGAAAGTGATTGGGGACCGATTGTGAGACGGTCGTTAGATTGACGGAGATAGGTTAGTCGGGTGCCGTAGTCGGACCCTATTGTTGTAGCCCGTGATTGAGATTGTGATTGGACGGAGATTTGTTATTTTATGACTGTTGTTTATTATTGGACTTGGACAATGAAACGAGAGTCATGACTCGGACATATGACCATTTCGTATAACTCAATAACTATTAAAATTGAAGCAAGAATAATAAAACTCGTAATAATAATTATTGATAATATGAACGTTTATATGAAAGAATATACGTGAATAACGTATATATAACTATATAAACGCGTATATTAATAATAATAATAATCACGAGTCGTATTATAAATAATACGATTAGATATATATTAGGCTACGAAAGTGGCGTAATATTATTAAACGTATTATTATTATAAAGATTGTGTTATAAACGGGAAACTCCCGACAATTATGGAACGTTTAATAAAATGTTGTTTTGGATATATAACGGATAAACTTATTGAGTTAGGCGAAATTGTTGTCGCTCGGGTCCAGGTAAGTTACTATTTGTGACGTTCGTGTTGTCACGGATATATGACGACTAATATAGACGTTTTCTATAATTAAATAACCACTTAACCGTAAGGTTGAGCCGGGTTATTTAGCTATATGAAACGAACATATTAGTGGGCATCGTATCCTACGACGCCCATAGGTTGTAGTATATGTAAAGTGTAATAGATTGCGAGTGTATATATCGGGAAATCTGGCCAATTTGACGATATATATGAGGAATTTATTAAACTATGATATATATTATATAGTAATTATGTGCTATGTGCTTTAGATTGGGTGTAATCTTGGAACGGTATGTTACGTAAATAAATATGAGGATTATCAAATCGACGGATTTGGTAAACTTTGGCAATTTATTTAAATGATATATTGGGCTAATATTAGATGTATAGTTTATTTATTTTTTCTATGTGTGATCTTGTTGGTTTGTTTTGAGTCGACCCACCACCCGTATGGATACCAAATGCAAATACACCAAACTAATACGAAATGGATTTTCGGAAATAAAACGGATTCTCGTCCGGGTTTGGGAATATTATATATTTGAGGAAATGATTTCTGAAAGAGTTAATATTGTTAGGTCGTGCCAAGTCCGTAGTTGCTGTTTCGTGAGTTATCATACATCTTATTTCTACCTACCTCGTCTTGCTATTTTACTGGACTTGAGGTGAGTCATAGCCCCACTTTTTACTCTTGAACTATGTTTTCAATACTTGGGGTGAGAAACGTGCAAATCATTTTACGTGGACTATTATCACTTTTATATTCTTTCTAAACTTGCTATGCGTATGGACTAGGATCTATTGTCAGCTTTAGTCGCACATGTCGTGTGTACTATTCAAGGTTGGCTTATTTGGTTATTGGTGGATTGTCAGCTTTAGTCACATATAGGTTGTGTGTACTATTCAAGGTTGGCTTATTTGGTTATTTGGAATTGTCAGCTTTAGTCACATATATGTTGTGTGTACTATTCAAGGTTGACTTATTTAGATACTGTAGTGTGCACCTATAGGTTATTAATATTTCGGAGGTTATCCGAGTTATTATTGGTATTGCGGGGGCTACCCGAATATCTATGTTAGTACGGAAGGGTATCCGTGTGTTTTGTTAGTACGGAAGGGTATCCGTGTGTTTTGTTGGAGCGGAGGGTATCCGCAGGCTTTTAGCGAATCCTTAGTCTAGCTAGCAAGCGTTTTGCGTATATGTCCACTATATTGTTAGTTGAATTCAAACCTATGATCTCACCAGCGAAAGCTGACTTTTAGCACGTTTTCTCAGGTAATTAAGTGTTGAGGTGCAAGCTTGGATTGGAAGGCTCGGCTAAGGCACGCGGTTTATGGATCTATATTTTCTAAACTCTGATAATTAAATTTGGACCTATTGTTATTTTATTTTTGGCCTGACTCTGAATGATGTTGGGATAAATGTAAACCTTAAAACCCCGTTTTGGTTGTGTTTTTATTATGTTTACTTTATCTCGTTCTATATTGTCTTGTGTTGGATACCAATCCCCGTAGCATCCCGAAAGCTTGTTGAGTCTTCCGCTGTATCAAATTTTGGGGGTGTTACTGATTGGTATCAGAGCCAAGGTTATAGAGAACTAGGTAAATAAACGCCTAAACTATAACCGTATTTTTATAGAAAATGATCCTTGACCACCGCCCGCCAGCCCGCCAAGCCGAAGCATCTTCTATTATTTGAGGCATTATGAGATATTTGAGATGATTTGAGGTTATGGATTTTAGTAATAAGATGGCGTTCTCGAGGATTTATATGGTCTACATGTTTTATAAACATTTTAGTAATGCGGTGTTTGAAATTCTTTTATTGAGATTATATATGGAATTATTTGATGAGTATGTTTGGTATGGTATTATGAGTTGGTTGTTTTGAAACACTTACACCTACCCTACGCCGTTGTCACAGACTATGGCCTCCCATATGCCCGATGTCGTCGAGGACATTCTTACTGCACCAGTTTTACCTGCACAGTTCACTATGGCATCTGATGACCCTTACCAGATGGCCATGACTTCAGCTACTGTATCACAGGCAGCTTCTACTTCAGCACTACCTGCTGCATCTACGCAGGGACCCTCATCTTCTTTAGGGCTCCCTGGTACATCGAGGCAGCTTACTCTTCATCAGGCTTTGGCTCGTGTGGCACCACGCTTTGCCCACCGAGCTACGGCACGCATGTCGGTACGCCCTACTCCATCACCTTTACAGATTGATGCTCATTCTCTTCTGTCTGAGGCGCCGCCCGCATCACTGCGTCGTCGTCCTAGATCACCTACTACATCTTCACATGGTTCACCTAGTAGGAGACGACGAGTGATGAGGTACTCTTCCGATGAGGAGGAGGAGGAGTACGAGGGTGAGGATGAGGCTGATGACCCTGAGCGGGAGGATGACCCTCAGGAGGCTGAGCATGGTGATGATGATGATCCTGAGGAGGAGGATGACCCTCAGGAGGATGAGATGCCTGATGATGATGATGATGAGTTAGCACCACCAGCCCAGGCTGAGGAGCCTGATTCACCTGTACACCCGATTGAGCCTGATTCACCTGATCATCCGTTCTTGTTTGAGTTGCCACCTGGTAGTCCCGTTGAGTCGGATGCATCTTCTGAGGTTTCTGATGAGCATGCAGAGTTGGGTGAGGTTGGCAGGTTGTGGGCTCGGATTACTGAGCTTAGTGACAGAGTTGCACGTGTATCTGATCGACTTGAGAGAGTTATTGGAGAGTTTTTAGCAGATTTGAGAGTTGATTTGACTGTCGTTGTGGGCAGGACTACTGAGCTGAGGAGAGTTTTGATGGATGTCCACGAGCATATCGATAGTTTGCAGCGAGGATTCGTTACTGCTCGTGAGGCCGACCGCAAGCTTTGGCAAAGGAATGCCGAGCTAGAGAAGGAGGTGGCTGACCTCAAGAGAGACCGAGACACCCATAGCGTGGAGTTAGGATCGTTATGGAGGGATCTTGAAGGCTTGAGGCAGGAGTTGAGGATTCTCCGTCAGCCACGTGGCTAGTTGTTTGGGTTATATTATCTTGTTGCTTTCTTAACCGAGGAGTGTTCGGTTAGAAAGGCTATTTATCATATTTTGATGTACTTTGTTCAGTATTCGTCTCTTTTGGAACGATTAGTATGTTTTGTGTTATCTATTAGTCGGAACGATGTTAGACCGCTATTGTATGGTTGATGATTATTAGTATATGGTATTATGTGATTTTGGGTATTATGGAAATTGAGTCCTTATTCGCTTATTTGTTGTTACGTGGCGTGTTGTTGCTATTCTTTCCATGACTTAATTTCGTTGAGATGTTTTGTTGAGCATATCGATAAGTTCTATTGGAGACTCATGAACTTGTGTGATGTTACAGATCAATGGCACCACGTCGAAACCCTGTTAGGTCTACCAGAACTGGTCTTGCTGTGACTACTCCTGCTCGCCGAGGTCGTCGACCTACTCGAAATGTTGAAACCTCTACTCCTGACAACCTGGACACCACTAACCGTAACAACAGGAATCAAAATGTTGATGTTCAGGGAGACAATGATCATGTTCCACTTAATGCACCTACTGTGGATCAAGCAATGATCAACCAACTCGTGGAGCAAAGAGTTGCTGAACTACTCGCTGAGTCAAATCATTCCAACAATTCTGCTGGAACTTTTCCACCTGTTCGTGCTAATGGATGTCAATACAAGGAATTCAAGATTTGTGGACCCATTGAGTTTGGTGGAACTGAAGGAGTGGTTTACTTAGTCAGATGGATTGAGAAGACTGAGTCAGTGTTTAATGTCAGTGGTTGTGCGGAGAATGCGAAGGTAAAGTTTGCTTCTTTTACTTTCAAGGATGAAGCTTTGACTTGGTGGAACAACTACCGAAATGCAGTTGGGAGTGATGTAGCGTATGCTATGACTTGGGAGCAATTCAAGTCCTTGCTGATTCAGACTTATTGCCCAAGGAATGAAGTCAAGAAGCTAGAGATTGAGTTTTGGAACCACAAGGTGAAAGGTAATGATATGACGACTTACAATCGTCGTTACCAGGAGTTAGCCTTGTTGTGCCCTGATATGGTGAAAACCGAGACTCAAAAGATTGAGAGGTATACTGATGGATTGCCTGTAGCTACGAGGAATGATGTGTAACACCCCCAATTCATGGATGCAGCGGAATTCGAACTGGGTGTTACTTGATAGCACAATAGTCACAATAATAGAAAACGAACTCCAATTGAGTCGTTTTTAAAAGATTTATCATTCAAATTGTATAAATATCAGAGATTTACAAAATGAGGTCCCAATTGGTTCCATGTTTACATTGTATAATAAATGTGTTTTTGAATGATAATGAAATTTATAGCCCTCTTGAGTATTCGTGTCCTTCCGTGCCATCCTTGATCGTCATGAACCTGAAATACATGCTTGAGAGGTCAACACAAAGGTTGAGTGATATTCGTAGAGTTTAGTTAAATCGTTTGAACACAATATGTCGTAGTGTGAGCTATAGACTCACACCAATGTTTAGAAAACTAAATCGTTATTTATTTCACTAAGCTCATGCAACCAAAACATTAACATCGAACCAACAAAATTGGCATTATAGAAGCCCTATCGAGGTACTTTTGCCGTTATACCGCTAAATCTCAAATATAGTGCATTTGTGTGAACTCATCGTTGCTCAACACAAATGGGATTCGTCAATCCCAATAGATCTATTCACAATATTCGCGCTCACTAAAGGTAGTGACTAATGGTTCATGATATAGGGACTTCGAACATGGCAATCGTTACTTAGTGATAATAAAACATCGTCGTGAAGCATACATTAGAAAGCATCGTGTTCGAGTAGAAAAATAATAGCATGTATTCCCCCCATGGGTTTGTAAAATAGTTAAACAATAGAAAGTGGGGCTACGAACTCACCTTAAGTTATGTAGTGAGTAGTGAATGTGATGGTCGAATCGCGAAGGTTTCTACGAGCAACCTATAATAGAATGTTGCGACTTAGGATCGGAGTAGAGAATATGAAATAGTGCCTATATATATATCTTGCATTAGTCCATGATGTGGTATGATGTATATTGTAAGTCTTTGAAAGAAAGATTCATGAAACATGTATGTTTTGGTATATCGTTCACTACCGTTCGGGCCGACATAATTCAGAAGTCATGTTAGTAAGCGTTCGAGGAGCCAGGACACTTTAACTCGTAAATCCACAACTCAACTCGACGGCTTACATAATGAACTCCTCACATGAGGCTCCCTACTATTGTAGTAGTTGATGAAATATATAGATATAAGTTTTGATCCGAAAAGTTACATGTCTGATATTTGAATAAACTTAGGAAAGTTTATTAGTACAGGAAGATTGTTATTAGGGGTAGTTTCATAAGTCTTGTATGACCATTTTTCCTTGTAATATCTCATGGTTTCCTTTTTAAGTGAAGTAGATCCAAATTGCTTGTTCATGTTATCGCCTATTTCATTGTTTCATGTTTACGCCTATGTAAATTGGTATGGTCATTTCGTCATGGCCTAGCCATGATCTTTGGTCCTTGTTCCAAGGTCATGAGACACAACCTTGGCTTTAGCCATGGTTGTGGTCTTAATTATAGGTCATAAGACCTCTTGTTCCTTTCATAGTATAACCATAATCTAGTGACTTTCGCCTAAAAATGGGCTGTTTAGAATTTGAAGAATTTTATCACTCGGAAAGCATTTTTAGGTCTCGAGCTTCTTTATTCCTGAACGAAAACGTCGTTTCGGACAACTTTCGTGTTTTAACTTTTTGATGAATCGGACCAGAAATGGGACTTTCAAAACTTAAATTTGATCAGGAAGCTATTTGGCAGTTTTGCCGGAAATCTTTGGTAATTTCAAATCGCCATAACTTTTGACTCGTATACTCGTTTTGGGTGGTTCAAATTGCTATGGTTTCCTTGTTAAGTCCTCTACTGTAATATGTAATAATCAAATATCATATTTTTACCATTTTGATCAGGTCTTACCAAGAAATTTATTAGTTTGCTCGTTTTAGTAACTTGTTTCAATAATTCATTACAACAACATCTTTTACTCATCATAATACATCATGGACATAATTACAACACATAATATAGCAAGAATAACATGTAAATGATATGAACATGAGAAATTAACAAGAAGCATGTTAGGTTTAGGCTTACAACTTTTTGGCTTTCTAACTAAAGAAAGGAGTAACAAGTAAGGAAATGGACTTTGATAGACTAGCTTCAACCCTTTTTCACTTCAAACAACCTTTCTACCCTTGGTATTCTTGAAAGATATGTAATGAAAGTTGAGGTGTATTGAGTGGATTTAAACTCAAGAGAAAACACCAAGTATGTTAGGGTTTGGAAGAGTTTTGGTGAAAAATAAGCTAACTAGGGTTTCTATCTTGAACTTGCACTTGATCCTTGCTATAACTAGGAAGAAATAAAGCTAAGTGTGAAAGGTTTTGGTGTGTGTGGATGGCCGGCCATAAGGAGAGGGGAGGGGGTATTTATATGCCCTTGAGGAGGTTACAAATCATGACTAGTCAACACCTTGGAGACCAAGGTGAACACATGTAATGATCCTAGAGCACAAGTTAGGAGATTAAGCCACACAAGGGGTGACTCCCCCCCCCCATATGGCGGTTCAACATGGATAAGAGGGGGAGGTGGCTTGGCTTGGTATTATCCTTGGTTATTTGGATGAAACTTGACTCCGGGAAATGCCAGTCGTAAATGATTAGGCCTTAAAACGTAAAACCGGGTGTCGTAAAATTATGAAACTTCAAAGTATTGTTAGACATGTCCATATGTCCCATAATAAAATATAAAATGAGTGGTAGGTTCCGTTTGGGTGGTAAACCCTGCTAAAAACTGGAAACACGGGTCTAAAACGCGTAATACGTAAAATGTACGAATTTTGCGTAAAACTGAGAAAAGTAAAATGTTACTTTTCTAATATGATATAAATGATTTAAAATGACTTATAATGTCTAGACTGGGCTCAGTCTAGTGTCGGTTGGTGTTAAATGTCTTTTAGACATCAAACCGTAAGCCTAAAAATCAAGGAATGACTTATAAAATCAAGGAATGATTTTTGGTCAAAGGAGGAGGGAAAAATTATGTTGACTTTTTCTAATAAGTTTGAAAACTCAAAACGTCTTAGAAACTTGTTTCGTGGTCTAACGGTTAATCGCCCATTCGGTTAAGCGTGCTCATGTGAGAATAGTACCGACATGGGTGACCTGCTGGGAAGTCTTTGGTCATGTTTTTCTCAGTCACGATTAATTCTCAAATAAATCATGAGTGTGTCAAACATTTTTCTGATGCGGGGTCACTTAACGCGGTCGAGTTTCGTTGTACGTAGAATTTCTGAATGACGTTTTACCCTAAAACGTGTAATTCCTTAATAACTTTCACGAAAATGATCTGACGAATGTCAAACATTTAATTTGCCATGGAAATGATTTATCACTCAAGAATATCAGATAAAAATCAACTTTCGGGAAAGTTTCGGGAAAAATGAATAGTAAAAGTGAATAGTGAAATTTTCCGGGAATGGTAATTAACCTGAAATTGCGAGTTGTTACATGATGTAATTTCTGCTAGGCCTGCAAACATCCATGAGGCAATCACAATTGCTCAACAACTTATGGATTCATTGGAGTTAGAAGAAGCTGATAAGGAGAAGAATGGAAAGAGAAAGAGAGACCGTCACTCTAAGAGTAATGATCACCGAAGCAAGAGACAAGCTAAGGCTTATGCTATTGGGAATGGAGATAAGAAGAACCAGAACGGTGATGCACCCAAGTGTGATCGTTGCCACCAGCATCACACTGGATGGTGTAGTGTGAAATGCCAGAATTGCTCAAAGAAAGGACACACAGCTAGGGATTGTAGAGCCCGACCTCTTGCTATGGTTCAAGCTGCTCCTGAAATGAGAAACAAGGCAGATGTCACCTGTTATGGGTGTGGAAAGAAGGGACACTATAGGAATGAGTGTAGAGAATCGCGGAACCGTGGAAATCAAGGCTCGGGTGGTAATGGGTACAATTATGGAAACCGTGGAACTGGAGGAAATCGTGGACGACAAGATGATGGGGACCAACGTGTGGAAGCTGGAGCTGCTCAGGGAAGAGTGTATGCACTCGGGAACGAGAGAGGAGACGATCCGAACGTCGTTACTGGTACGTTCCTTCTCAATAATCGTTATGCTTCCATACTATTTGATACTGGTGCCGATAGAAGTTTTGTGTCCACTACGTTTGCACCCTTACTAGAAAAACCCCCGATGGCCTTAGGAATTGGATATGATATTGAGTTAGCTAATGGAAACATAGAGAGGATTAATACTATCATTCGCGGTTGTACGTTAAATTTCTTGAACCACCCTTTCAACATAGATCTTCTACCCGTCACGTTAGGAAGTTTTGATGTAATCATTGGTATGGATTGGTTGTCGAAGTATCGTGCTCACATACTTTGCGACGAGAAGATCGTGCGTGTACCATACGGAAAAGAAGTCCTAAATATATTAGGAGATCGAAAGGATTCTAGGAGCCCATCCCGATTAGCAGTCATATCTTGCACAAAGTTACCAAAGCTAATGGAGAAGGGATGTTATCTTTTCTTAGCTCAAATTTCTGAGAAGGGCGAGACGAAGAAAAAGGAAAGGTGCATTGGAGATGTGCCTATAGTTCGTGATTTTCCTGATGTGTTTCCCGATGATTTGCCGGGAATCCCGCCGACTAGACAAGTGGAGTTTCAGATTGAGTTGATACCTGGTGCTGCACCTGTAGCACGAGCACCTTATCGTCTTGCACCTACCGAACTAGAAGAATTGTCGAAACAATTGACGGAGTTAGCCGAAAAAGGATTCATAAGACCAAGTTCTTCACCTTGGGGAGCCCCAGTCTTATTCGTGAAGAAGAAGGATGGATCGTTTCGTATGTGTATTGATTATAGGGAGTTGAATAAGTTAACGGTGAAGAATCGATACCCGTTACCTAGGATCGATGACTTGTTCGATCAACTTCAAGGATCGAGTGTGTATTCGAAGATCGATTTGAGATCGGGATATCATCAACTTCGAGTTCGCGAGGAAGATATTCCGAAAACAGCTTTCAGAACCCGTTACGGGCATTACGAGTTTCAGGTGATGCCGTTTGGGTTGACTAACGCACCAGCAATATTCATGGATCTCATGAATCGTGTGTGTAAGCCTTACTTGGATAAGTTCGTGATTGTATTCATCGATGACATTCTGATTTATTCGAAGAGTGAGGAAGAGCATGAGGAGCATTTAAGACTCATTTTGGAATTGCTCAGGAAGGAGAAACTTTATGCCAAGTTTTCGAAATGCGAATTTTGGATTCCGACGGTACAATTTTTGGGTCATGTGATTGATAGACAAGGAGTCCATGTGGATCCTGCTAAGATTGAGGCGATAAAAGATTGGGCTGCACCTACAACCCCAACCGAAGTTCGTCAATTTTTGGGTTTAGCTGGTTATTACCGAAGATTCATTGAGGGATTTTCGAAGATAGCTAAACCATTGACCAAATTGACTCAAAAGAGTGTTACGTATGAATGGGGAGATAAAGGAGAGGAAGCGTTTCAATTGCTTAAGAAAATGTTGTGTAGTGCTCCTATTTTAGCGTTACCAGAAGGTAACGAGGATTTCGTCGTCTATTGTGACGCCTCACATAAAGGTTTAGGAGCCGTGTTAATGCAACGAGAGAAAGTGATAGCTTATGCTTCCCGACAGCTCAAAAAGCATGAGAAAAACTACACTACCCATGATTTGGAGCTCGGTGCTGTGGTTTTTGCTTTAAGAATATGGAGACATTACTTGTACGGAACCAAGTGTGTTGTGTTTACTGACCACAAAAGTCTACAACACATCTTGAATCAAAAAGAGCTCAACATGAGACAGCGACGTTGGATTGAGTTGCTAAGCGATTATGATTGTGAAATTCGCTACCACCCTGGTAAAGCAAACGTTGTGGCTGATGCTCTTAAGCGATTACGAGTTAGGTCATTAGAAATGACTATCGTATCGCCATTACCGTCTCAAATACTTGAAGCTCAAACGGAAGCGTTGAAGGCAGAAAATAGACCTGCCGAGAATATATTTGGGATGGCTGATAACGAGAAAGGATTTGTTAAGCGTTCTGATGGATTATTATGTTTTGGAGATCGGATTTGGGTACCTTTATATGGAGAAATTCGGGAATTGATTATGCATGAGTCGCATAAGTCAAGGTACTCCATTCATCCTGGTTCCGATAAAATGTACCAGGATCTTAAGAAGTTCTATTGGTGGCCGAATATGAAGGCAGATATAGCATCGTACGTTAGTAAGTGCTTGACATGTGCTAAGGTTAAGGCTGAACACCAGAGACCGTCAGGACTACTAACGCAACCAGAACTTCCAGTCTGGAAATGGGAGCGGATTACTATGGACTTCATTACCAAATTACCGAGGACAGCTAGCGGTTGTGACGCTATCTGGGTAATTGTGGATCGTCTGACAAAGTCTGCTCATTTCTTAGCTATTAGTGAAGATGATAGTGTGGATAAGCTTGCGAGGTTATATGTGAAGAAAATTATTTCGCGTCATGGGGTCCCGATATCTATTATTTCGGATCGTGATAGTCGTTTTACGTCAGCTTTGTGGCGATCACTTCAAACGGCTTTGGGGACGAGGCTTGATATGAGTACCGCATATCATCCCCAAACCGATGGTCAAAGTGAGAGGACCATTCAGACGTTAGAGGATATGCTTCGTGCATGCATCATAGACTTTGGTAAAGGCTGGGAGAAGTATTTACCCCTTGCAGAATTCTCTTATAATAACAGCTACCACACAAGTCTTAAAGCTGCACCATTCGAAGCTTTGTATGGCAGAAAGTGTCGTTCGCCTATTGGTTGGGCAGAAGTTGGAGATAGTCAACTTATAGGCCCTGAGCTTATTTTGGAAACTACCGAGAAAGTAACTCAGATTCGTGATCGGTTGCAAGCCGCCAGAGATAGGCAGAAGAGCTACGCCGATCAGAGACGTAAACCTTTAGAGTTCCAGGTTGGAGACAAAGTGATGCTGAAAGTCTCGCCTTGGAAAGGTGTGATACGTTTCGGGAAACGTGGTAAACTCAACCCGCGCTACATTGGACCATTCTTGATCTTGGAAAGAATTGGGCCTGTGGCTTATAGGTTGGAATTACCGTCCGAACTGAGTAAAGTTCACGACGTGTTTCACGTGAGTAATTTGAAGAAATGTCTTTCCGATGAAATGCCCGTCATTCCAATGAGGGACATTCGTGTTGATGAGAAACTGAATTTCGTGGAGGAACCGATTGAGATTTTAGATCGTGAAGTTAAACGACTCAAGAGAAGTCGCATTCCGCTCGTCAAGGTTCGTTGGAATTCCCGACATGGACCAGAGTTCACGTGGGAACGTGAGGACGAGTTCAGGAAGAGATATCCGAAGCTTTTCACTTCGTAGATGAATTTTTCTGAGTGAAACCCGGGACGGGTTTCCTTCTGAGACGGGGAGGATGTGACAACCGGCAGTTTAGGGAGCTATTTTTAAAACCCGCATTACAATTTAAGTTCGTTTATAATTTTTATTTGAAATTTTCATTTCACAACGAACTTGTAAGACCTATTTTATGAATATTTTTAATTAATGACGTTATGGAATTCGTGAATTATGTTCATAATTCATTTTTGATTATATGCTTGGTGATGTATATTTGAATTCTCACTTGGTACTACGTTGACTTTGGCACTAAGATTACCTAACGACAATTTTATGATTCGTCTTAACGAGTCCGATATATATTTTTAATTATTTACGAGAGGTTCTCGAGTGATATTGAAGTTTTGAAATGAGTTCGGGTCCGGGCCATATGTTTTTACAACTACCCGTATTACCCGCTCCACCGTAATAATATTATTATTATTACTATTATTATTATTATTAATAACTTTATTATTATTAACAAATAAAAAAAAAAAAACAGATATTAAAAGGTATGTTTGGTCCGGTTTTACCCACCCACACACACAAACCCACACTAATTTTTCCATCTCTCTCATCTCATCATCTTCTCCCCCATCTCAACCCTAGCCGCCGCCCTTTCGGCCGGCCACCACCGTCACACCGCCGCTCCCACACCAAAAATAACACCACCACTTTAACCCTCTCGTCGAGATCTTTCTTTTGAGCTATAACACGCGCCCTAACTCCCACATTAACACCAAATCCGAATCAAATAATCACAAGTTCATCACCATTTTCTTGTTATTTCTTGAGTACTCTTCGATTTAGTGTTGTTTTGGAAGGTAGGTCGAGCTTTAACTCGATTTATGGGTTCAAATCGTGACCAAGGGTCACGAGTTGATGAGAATCAAGTGGGTTTTCATTTAAAAACGTAATGTGTTTATGTGTTTTGATGAAATCGCGTTTTCAAATGGTTTGGTATCCGGGGTTTAGCTTCTTTGTGGGTTCGATTGAACCGTGAGTCGAAGACTCACGGCTAGATGTGGATACGAGCCACTCGGCTCGTCTTGTTGTTCTAGTTTGGTGCTCGAATTGGATGTTGGGTCACGTTTGGTGATGTTTTGGCTCGATGGAGCTTAACCGAGACCCTATGGTCTCGGTGTAATATTACCCCCTCGGCTCGGTTGAGAGCCCTATGTAACCATTGGTCCGATTGGTTTGCTCTTTGGCTAGTTTGGTTACCGATTTGTTATGGTCTTTGTTACTTGGAGTCGCGACCCAAAAGGGTGTTTGGTTGGCTCGTTTGAGCATTGCCGAGACCAAAGTGGTCCTTGGTCGAGTCCTCCTTGACTCGTAATTTCAGCCGAGACCCAAGTGGGTCACTTGGCCCGGGTGTTGGCTTGGTAAACCGACCCGGACATTAACATGGTTAATGTTATTTTTATGTGATAAATGTGAACTTAACTTTGGTATTGTTGTGGTATTTCATTTCGGCCATATACTTTGGTTGGGTCAAGACCGTGTTTGGTCTCGACATTGGTTATTATTATTGGTAATTGAGGAGTTGTTGACGAAAGTGATTGGGGACCGATTGTGAGACGGTCGTTAGATTGACGGAGATAGGTTAGTCGGGTGCCGTAGTCGGACCCTATTGTTGTAGCCCGTGATTGAGATTGTGATTGGACGGAGATTTGTTATTTTATGACTGTTGCTTATTATTGGACTTGGACAATGAGCCGAGAGTCATGACTCGGACATATGACCATTTCGTATAACTCAATAACTATTAAAATTGAAGCAAGAATAATAAAACTCGTAATAATAATTATTGATAATATGAACGTTTATATGAAAGAATATACGTGAATAACGTATATATAACTATATAAACGCGTATATTAATAATAATAATAATCACGAGTCGTATTATAAATAATACGATTAGATATATATTAGGCTACGAAAGTGGCGTAATATTATTAAACGTATTATTATTATAAAGATTGTGTTATAAACGGGAAACTCCCGACAATTATGGAACGTTTAATAAAATGTTGTTTTGGATATATAACGGATAAACTTATTGAGTTAGGCGAAATTGTTGTCGCTCGGGTCCAGGTAAGTTACTATTTGTGACGTTCGTGTTGTCACGGATATATGACGACTAATATAGACGTTTTCTATAATTAAATAACCACTTAACCGTAAGGTTGAGCCGGGTTATTTAGCTATATGAAACGAACATATTAGTGGGCATCGTATCCTATGACGCCCATAGGTTGTAGTATATGTAAAGTGTAATAGATTGCGAGTGTATATATCGGGAAATCTGGCCAATTTGACGATATATATGAGGAATTTATTAAACTATGATATATACTATATATTAATTATGTGCTATGTGCTTTAGATTGGGTGTAATCTTGGAACGGTATGTTACGTAAATAAATATGAGGATTATCAAATCGACGGATTTGGTAAACTTTGGCAATTTATTTAAATGATATATTGGGCTAATATTAGATCTATAGCTTATTTATTTTTTCTATGTGTGATCTTGTTGGTTTGTTTTGAGTCGACCCACCACCCGTATGGATACCAAACGCAAATACACCAAACTAATACGAAATGGATTTTCGGAAATAAAACCGATTCTCGTCCGGGTTTGGGAATATTATATATTTGAGGAAATGATTTCTGAAAGAGTTAATATTGTTAGGTCGTGCCGAGTCCGTAGTTGCTGTTTCGTGAGTTATCATACATCTTATTTCTACCTACCTCGTCTTGCTATTTTACTGGACTTGAGGTGAGTCATAGCCCCACTTTTTACTTTTGAACTATGTTTTCAATACTTGGGGTGAGAAACGTGCAAATCATTTTACGTGGACTATTATCGCTTTTATATTCTTTCTAAACTTGCTATGCGTATGGACTAGGATCTATTGTCAGCTTTAGTCGCACATGTCGTGTGTACTATTCAAGGTTGGCTTATTTGGTTATTGGTGGATTGTCAGCTTTAGTCACATATAGGTTGTGTGTACTATTCAAGGTTGGCTTATTTGGTTATTTGGAATTGTCAGCTTTAGTCACATATATGTTGTGTGTACTATTCAAGGTTAACTTATTTAGATACTGTAGTGTGCACCTATAGGTTATTAATATTTCGGAGGTTATCCGAGTTATTATTGGTATTGCGGGGGCTACCCGAATATCTATGTTAGTACGGAAGGGTATCCGTGTGTTTTGTTAGTACGGAAGGGTATCCGTGTGTTTTGTTGGAGCGGAGGGTATCCGCAGGCTTTTAGCGAATCATTAGTCTAGCTAGCAAGCGTTTTGCGTATATGTCCACTATATTGTTAGTTGAATTTAAACCTATGATCTCACCAGCGAAAGCTGACTTTTAGCACGTTTTCTCAGGTAATTAAGTGTTGAGGTGCAAGCTTGGATTGGAAGGCTCGGCTAAGGCACGCGGTTTATGGATCTATATTTTCTAAACTCTGATAATTAAATTTGGACCTATTGTTATTTTATTTTGGGCCTGACTCTGAATGATGTTGGGATAAATGTAAACCTTAAAACCCCGTTTTGGTTGTGTTTTTATTATGTTTACTTTATCTCGTTCTATATTGTCTTGTGTTGGATACCAATCCCCGTAGCATCCCGAAAGCTTGTTGAGTCTTCCGCTGTATCAAATTTTGGGGGTGTTACATGATCCTTTCCCAAGCCTATGGTAATCTATTTGCTATGACAGGTAGAGAGTGATATTTCTCCATTTCCAATTATAACATATAAATTTACAACACCCGAGAGATGAGAGTATCCAAATACTTAATGTGAGGTGCTAGTGTATAATTTCCGTGCTTGTTTTGACTAAGGTGGAATGATCATTTGTTGTAATTACTTTTATATTAGTGTTAAATGACCCCTAACTTATATTTTGATTGGTGGAAAAGCTCATTTGCTTGAGGACAAGCAAATCCCAAGTGTAGGGATATATGATAAGGCGAAAAATGAACCATTTTTAGGGGGCCATTTAAGCCCGAAATTGAATTTATTTGATCAAATATTGCCCTAAATCGTTCCTTTTGTGATTTTAGGTAATTTGTGAGTGAATTCTGGAAAAGGAAGCATCTTAGACGTTTTTGGAGCATAAAAGTGAAGAAAACGACAAAGTCTTAATTTTCCTGCTGGGAACAGTACCTGACGGCGTCACAAGCTTCTTCATGACGGCGTCAAGAGTAATACAAGAGGAGGAAGTGGATAAAGTACGTGACGGTCCAGTAAGTTCATGACGGCGTCAAGCTAGGCCGTCACGTGTACCTGAAGGCGTCACCAAGGCCGTCACGTATAAACTTGTCAAAACTTGCGCGCGGAGTAGCTGATATTGTTTTGGTCATATCTTTTGCATACGAACTCGGATTTAGGTGATTCAAAATCCCACGCGAAGAGGACGAAGAGATCTACAATTTGGTGAAAAAATGGTCGTGACGGCGTCAAGAGAACAAGCTGACGCCGTCAAGCCTTGCCGACCGAAAACATGCCTATAAATATAACTTCATAACTTCACTTTTTGTAAGCCCTAAACCCTAAGGTCAATTCCTGGGTTTAGGTGGGTGTTTTTCCAGCAGCTTAGAGGGTTTCAATCACTCCATAAACATCATGTATTGGTTTGATGATTCTATCTTAATTATATTTTCCATTATCATTGTTGTTTGCTCTTCTTTGATGATGATTTGCTAATTCACCTTATGTCTACTTATGATTATGTGAAACTTGTATATAATTGATTAGATCTCATTGATTTCTTGTTGATGTTGTGTCTATCTCCATCAATTAAGGCGTGACAACTTCAATAGATCTAGTTGGTTTAGTTTATAATCCTTGTTTCCTATTGATTCTTGTTTTAATTGAATGATTTATATGTTAGGCTTAAGAAAACTGGCAGATCTTCAAATGGTAACATGCTTGAACGTCTTAGGAAACATGAACCTATTGCACTAAGGTCTTTATTGGTTGTATTTAATGCATGAGCCACTGTTTACAATCCCTATAGTTGTGCTGGGCATGGTGTAGGAGGAGATAAGAGCTCATAGAATTGGGGAGTTATGTGCGATACCCCATGAATGGTATTAAGGAATATAACCCGTCAATTAAAACAAGGTTACAATTCAATAGGTAGGATTGGATAGCTAGCAAGGAGTAACATATCATGGGTAGACATGCTTCATTTATCTTGTAGAACCTTAGTTTATTTTCTTGTTTATTAGATTAATTAGTAGCTTTTGGGTTAGTTGATTAGCAACTAATTCCGCCCACTCTCCCAATACCCGAGATTTTTACTTGCTTTTCATAAAATATAAAAACATAAAAAGAATCATCCTTCACCTTTAGACCTAGTTAGATTAATTTCAATCCTAACGACACTATTCCTAGCTGAACGATCAATCCCCCGGTACTTGTCACTATACTATACTACAACGATCAGGTACACTGCCTGGTGGGGGTTGTAAGCTTCTCGAGATCCCTCGAGAGGTAAAGCCTGGTGCAATTCCCACGCATCAAGTTTTTGGCGCCGCAGCCCGGGGAATAGTTATTGTTTAGGTTGAATTTGATTTTTATTAGGTCTACTCATTAGATTCCTTTTTAGTGAGATTTTTAATTACCGGGAGCAAAATACACTACTTAACACACACTATAACTAAATTAAATCACAAAACACACCACTCACCTCCCTCCTCCAATGTGTTGGCTGGTTTTAAGCAACCACCAAGCCAAGTGGTTTGGTGATCTCCTCTATAACACACCAAGTGTCATCCCACTCACACTAGATGATATATAAGCCTCTAAAACCTCTCTTGTTATTATCACCATCATATTTTCACTCCAAAAATCTGCATTTTCACTCTAAATTTCGTGGCTTATACAGCCCACACTCACCATTATCTTCAATTTTTACCACAAGATTTGGTGCACAAGATTAAAGGTCCTTTGGTGCTAGTTTGTTCTTGATTCCTTTTCTCCTCAAAGTTCTTCATTTCAAGGGTTTATTTAAAAGATTTTCCAAGGTGATAAGGGCTGTGATTTTTAAGGATTTCAAAGGGTTTTCAAAGTTTTCTTGCAAGGTTATTTGGGTTTTGGTTGATTAATGTTGGAAGCTTGGGTTTGTGGGAACATTAGGATTAGTGATCCTGTTCTTCTTGTAATTTTTCTTGTTCTTCATCTATTGTAAGGAAACTCTCCACTCAATTTCCATTTTATTTTTATTTTCACTACTGTAAATTTTATATCTGTTGATGTATTTGAGCATTATATAAAGTATTATGCTTAATTAGGCTTGGTACATAGTTAGGAAACACTAAAAACCCTAAAGGGCTAAACATGCAAACTGTGATTCTGAATCAGGGGCAAAAATGGAATAAACTGCACAAATCAGTAAACATTGAGACTAAACTAAAAATATGGGGTTGTAGGTCTATGTCTTGTGGTCGTTTTGACGGGTATTTCATTAAATAACTCATTACGATGATTAAACTAGAAACATTTTCGTAAAACATGTCCAGTTCTGAGTAACAGATTTGAAACGGGCAAAAGTCATTTTTTTTGTGAATAACCCTCTGTTACTCAAAGAATAAAAGTTTTAGAGGACATCTTAACTTAAATGTGGCCAAAAACGGGGAACAAATCGGGTTAGTAAAACTCTAGATATCGCACTTTTCGTGAGACCATTGAAAATTTGAAAGCTGAATGGATTGATGTGGGTAAAGTACTGTTTTACTAAGGTTATGTAATTTTTGGCCATGTGGGACCCACAAATCTCGTTAATACAGAAGTAGACCTTTCCGGGAATATAAGGAACGAAACTTGTGGACTTACAGTTTGCAAATGGTGATTTCTTAAACATAGACAAGTTATTTAAATTTCTAACAGCATTAGGTATAAAATGAGTATAAAGTGTTTTACACTTTATAATGTTGGACCTTTAAAACATTTTGAACCCTCTAATATATTTTGAACCCTGAGGCCTAAAGTGAACCTTTTTGACAAAAAACTTGACCCATGGACTAAATTTGAACCTTAGATTTAATTTGAACTTTTACATCATAATTGAACTTAGGGTCAAATGTAAGTTTCATACTTATATAAATGCAAGGGTACATTTTTTTATTTGTAAGTAATTAACTAAAACCTTGTGATGTATCTAGGAATATTGTACCAAGCTTAAGTAAGATCATATTCTGTATATTACCAAAAGTACATCGATATCTATTTTCATAAACTAAGACAACGTATATTATTTAGGTTCATCGTAGAGCTTTTGCGGCTATTCCTTCACTTGCTTGTTCATTGCTATTTTCTTTGCTTTAAGGTGAGTTCATAGCCTCGCCTTTACTTACTTAAATGTTTTATAAACCTAGCGAGGGGGATACATGCTAGTTTTTACAAACTGAATACAAGTAGTTTTTGGTATGCTGGACCCGATTATACGATTATAGATATTGAATGCTTTTTGCCAATTAAGTCCCCTCATGAACCGTTAATTACTCGAGTAGTAAACGCTAGTATTATGGATATGCATATTAGGCTTGGCGGGCTTGTTCGGGATACGGACACATAATAGTTAGAATTGTGGTAAATGGCAAATTTTACCTTCTCCGGGGCATTATTAAATTACGTTAAGGTTCGGTTGCATGAACTCAATACTATAATCAGATAACCCGACATGTAATTGCAATACTTGTCACCCGATAAATAATGCCTGTATTCAACTTATTACTTATTAAACTCTATGAATTCACTCAACTTTATGTTGACTTTTTAGCATGTATTTTCTCAGGTATTATTGGCTAGTTGAGCATTGGGAGCAATCGGAGTCGCGTGGATATCAAACATTGAAGGACTTGTTTTCTTCACATTCGATAATTATTTTCTTTAAATATGCAAATGAGTCATTTTTGAACTCTTGTAACTTAAGTTTTAAATTTAAATTGTTGGGACCTTTGTACTCTGATTTATCAAATCGAATGTGACATTTTATTAAACGTATCTTTTGAGGTCGTTTTATGTAACTTGTTTTTATGAATTATGAAGTGACACCCAAATTGGTATTCCACTGCGTTGTAAATTTTGGTGGTGTCACAGAATGGTATCAGAGCATTAGTTATAGCGAATTAGGTCGTTTTCAAAACCTAAACTATAACTGATTTTCAAATTTTTTTTAAGTCTTTCACCATTACTTAAAAACGTTTCTTGTTATAGGTCATTTCTAGTTTCGCTTCGGTTCTTCGGTTGTCTTTATTCGTGCTCTTTCACTCCACTACTTAAGGTGAGTTCATAGCCTCGCCTTTACTCATATTTAAACGTTTTATAAACCTCGCAAGGGGGATACATGCTAGTTTGACAAACTGAATACAAGTAGTTTTTGGTATGCTGGACCCGATTATATGATTATAGATATTGAATGCTTTTTGCCAATTAAGTCCCCTCATGAACCGTTAATTACTCGAGTAGTAAACGCTAGTATTATGGATATGCATATTAGGCTTGGCGGGCTTGTTCGGGATACGGACACATAATGGTTAGAATTGTGGTAAATGGCAAATTTTACCTTTCCGGGGCATTATTAAATTACGTTAAGGTTCGGTTACATGAACTCAATACTATAATCAATTAAACCGACATGTAATTGCAATACTTGTCGCCCGATAAATAATGCTTGTATTCAACTTATTACTTATTAAACTCTATGAATTCACTCAACTTTATGTTGACTTTTTAGCATGTATTTTCTCAGGTATTATTTGCTAGCTGAACATTGGGAGCAATCGGAGTCGCGTGGATATCAAATATTGGAAGACTTATTTTCTACACATTCGATAACTTTTTATCTTTAAAATATACATATATGTCATGTTTTAATTCTTGTAACTTAATTTTTAAATAGAAATTCTTGGGACCTTTGTACTCTGATTTCTCAAATCGAATGTGACATTTTATTAAACGTCTCTTTTGAGGTCGTTTTATGTAACTTGTTTTTATAAACTATGAAGTGACACCCAAATTGGTATTCCGCTGCGTTGTAAAATTTTGGGGGTGTCACCGTGACACCCACAAAATTTTACAACGCAGCGAAATACCAATTTGGGTGTCACTTCACAATTTATAAAAACAAGTTACATAAAACGACTTCAAAAGAGACGTTTAATAAAATGTCACATTCGATTTGATAAATCAGAGTACAAAGGTCCAACAATTTATATTTAAAACTTAAGTTACAAGAGTTCAAAATTGACTCATTTGCATATTTAAAGAAAATAATTATCGAATGTGAAGAAAACAAGTCCTTCAATGTTTGATATCCACGCGACTCCGATTGCTCCCAATGCTCAGCTAGCAAAATAATACCTGAGAAAATACATGCTAAAAAGTCAACATAAAGTTGAGTGAATTCATAGAGTTTAATAAGTAATAAGTTGAATACAAGCATTATTTATCGGGCGACAAGTATTGCAATTACATGTCGGGTTATCTGATTATAGTATTGAGTTCATGCAACCGAACCTTAACGTAATTTAATAATGCCCCGGAGAAGGTAAAAATTTGCCATTTACCACAATTCTAACTATTATGTGTCCGTATCCCGAACAAGCCCGCCAAGCCTAATATGCATATCCATAATACTAGCGTTTACTACTCGAGTAATTAACGGTTCATGAGGGGACTTAATTGGCAAAAAGCATTCAATATCTATAATCGTATAATCGGGTCCAGCATACCAAAAACTACTTGTATTCAGTTTGTAAAAACTAGCATGTATCCCCCTCGTGAGGTTTATAAAACATTAAATGAGTAAAGGCGAGGCTATAAACTCACCTTGATGATTTTTAAGGTTTCAAAGGTAGAAGAGGCAAAACATATTTTCAACAATTTTGACTATTCAACATTTTAAACTTTGACAATTTTTGCATTTTATGTAGTTAAGGTATCATTTTTTGTAAAGGACATATATAAAATTATGAAATTAAGTTAGATAGATATGAAATTAACCCTTAATTTTCAGGTATTCAATATTTTCTTCTTAATTTAAAATATCGAGCATAAATTAAAGATGCCAAAATATATATACATTCGTAGACACACATAATTTTTTGTTATAGAAGAAATGAAGGATGTCATTAATCTATGTTTCGAAGATTTAGGAGCCTTATATTCGAAGAAGCTCCATATCAACTATCAAGTCATTGTTGGAGAAGTTGCCTACAGAGATGGAAGCTTCTATCCAGTTTAATCAAGCAGAACTACAGTATTTCCTTCTTTACTGAAGTATGTTTGTGATATTTAGTATTTTCCTTAATATGTCACAACCGTTATAGTCGAAGCAAAAAAGCATACAAAAATGATTATAGGTATTGTCTTTTCTTTATATAAAGCTATATAAATATGATAATTAAACTCACAATGTGATTTTAAACAAGTTTTAACAATAATAAAGATACAACAATGAACATATAGAGGAGAAAAGATCGCATATGGACTTATAATAAGATGGTCACTTACCAAGAAAGCACTATCAATGACTATATATATATATATATATATATATATATATATATATATATATATATATATATATATATATATATATATATATATATATATATATATATATATATGTTAAAAAGATTATGTTATAGTTTTTAGAACGATACACAAGATGCACACATGATCCAGTATCGTTATTTCGTTACTTGTTTTTAGCACTTTGTGTCCCTATTCCCTAATGCTGAATTCTTGATGAGATAGACGGATTAATTCCTCAAGATCGTCACATAGTTGTTGACGATCGGATATGGAAAAATTAAAAACCAAATTCAAATATGGCATCCCCTAAACTTACAAATTTCTTCACATCTAATGCTGAATTCTTGTGTTTAGCGAAGCAGTGACAGAGTTGATAGCGAAGTCCAAACGATAGTGACGGTGTAGGAATGTCAACGGAATGATTGCATCGAGGGCAAGTATGGTCACATGGATTAGGCCTATATGTTGCAAATGTAGATGTTTTGTTTGGCATATGTGCGTGAAACATGTGTGAAACTCTAATTCACAAAGGGATGCTTTGAATATTACGCAATAATTTCTTTTGGAAATAGATCAAGGATATATAGGATGCATGTTTGGCGAAACGTAGCAGCAGCAGAAACCGTAAGCAGTAACAACACGCAGTATGCATTAGCAACAAGTAGTAGCAGTTTGCAAGTATACTTGTAGCTGTAATTATAAAATGTAAAATTACTTAAAAATACATACGCATTAAAAAACAAAAATCTTAAAAAAAAAAATGAAAGGGGCATATATGTAATTTGAGAGCCAAAAGGTTAGCGACTAGATATGAATGCTTCTTGATGAAGTGTTTTGAATGAGAGCGGTTAGACACGATTCATCACCTAGTTGCTTGTTGTCAAATAAACATTATAGTTAAACATGTGCTAGGTGCTAAACATCCACATTGGAGAAACAAGATCAAAACACAAAGACACGAAGCCAAAACTAACACCCGTAAATAAATGAATATTTTTGAATATATAGAATTTTCCACTTTATTGGAAAACAAAATTAATATCTTAAAATACATTGCAAAACTCCATCAAATTTAATCATAAACTTGATGTAACCAAGAAATGCATTACAAAACATTAAAACTGTTAATTGGACAAATAATCTAAAATCTAAACTCAAAAGACTCATAATAGCCTAAGAGCTAAAGATTGTATTAACTATTCGATGTTTGGCATGCTATCTTATACTCAGCCCTCTCTTGGCCATTTAGTGATTTCAAGGGATGTGGGATACCCGTATGTAAAACCATTTCATAAAAGTTATTTAATTTCTCCTCAGCCCATGAAACAACCCCCACTCTGTTTGTTTTCTATGTAAAAATAGAACTTGTTTGTTTAATATTTTGATTAAGTATGTTTAAATAAGAGATGAATTAGAGCATTAGGTTCACATGAGTCAGACGACTCGTGTTATAGCAAAAAGTGATGACACCTCAACACTTTTTTTCTATAATTTAGAACCTATAACTTAACCCGAAAAACACTTTCCCTCCATCACTCACGTAGTTGCTACGTTAAACAATATAAATTTAATGGCTATCAAATCAACGTCTCACTTATAAGTTGAAACCATTCTCCCTCTCTTTACAGGAACCACCTTCAAAAGTAATGAAACAGCTAGAGGCTAGGGAGAACGACTTGAGGCACTTATAATGTAGGTGGTTGATGGACCATCCGAGCTGAGAAGTATAATTTGTTATAGCTGGAAATCAGTGGGAAAGACGCAATTAGCCCTTAAGAACCTTATGGAAGAATTCCAAGTATGGTCGAAGAAAAGAATGATGCCAAGTGAACCCAAGAGTGCTCACATTGAGCAACGTAAGGCTGTACTGATAGCTCAAATGGATACCTTTTTAGAAGAGATGAAGGATGCGATTAACCAATGTTTTGAAGATTTAGGAGTTCTATTTTCAAAGAAGGTCCAGATCAAGTCATTGCTGGAGAAGTTGCCTACAGAGATGGAAGCAAACTATTCTCGCCAGTTTGATTATGTACAAGTACGGTCTTTTCTTCTACTCGATCAATGACATTTTTTCATCACACCACTCGGTTTATAAGTCTGAGTTAATGGTGACCGACTTGACATTTAACACATTTCCAAATGAAGAAGCAAAAAATGTAAGTCTAAACATCAGAAAGTAATCAACAAGGATCGGATAAAGATATTACAATCAAATTATATCAACCTGATGCTTGAGCTTGATCGTTTATGATCATCTACCTGAAGAAGAAAATGCTACCATATCTTCTCTGCATTTTGCAAACAATTCGTTTATGTGAGTGATCATGTGTGATTCATCGTTAATTTTAGATCTGATTCTAGGTGATACAATGCGACTTAGATTCAATGTTTGTTGGCCACGTCATCTAATTAAACATTTGCAAAGATTTTTTGCTCTTTCCTTTTACCACGTCATCAGATGTGACGTTATCAACCCAGTCACATTTGTTAAAAACTTCTATTATATAGGTTTGGATATTATTAGATATCAATGGATTTAAGTTTCATATTAAAGAATATGTTGATTGTTTGGTTATTTTCTTCACTTGTATGAAGATTGTAAAAATTAGATCACATTTAGTTAGGAATAGAAAACTATGCCCTCTTTTGTATTCCTGTAAGATCTATGATCTATCTATCTTGGAATGAAACAACAACGTTCACTTGTTAGTTTGTTAAAAGGATAATAAAGGTGAACAATTATAGTTATATAGGGTCGTCTTACACATAACGCAAAAATGGTTATTGATCGTAAATGTATCTAACTTTTTCTTGGTAGAGTAATCAACTCAAATAGAAACAAACCAAACTTTATAAGAAGTCAAACTTCCAAAATGGTTAGTTGATTGCTTTTCTTTTATCATGTATCAACTAATTTTTCATGCTATTAAAATATTAAATACATAAAACTTGCTAAGTATACTATAATGTGTAGTATTAAGCTAAGCTACCCATGTGGCAGCCCACATAAGTTACTCCATTAGCATCATCCAATAATCCTATACAAAAGAGTATGATTAGCAAAGTTTGACAACCTCTAAATTAATACAAATTTGTTCACCTCGTGTTCTAAAACTTTGTCCACCAACCTATAATGAATCCACCAACTAACTACGATAATGTTTAGACAGAACTGTGTTTAGCCAAGCAACGGTAGAACTAATAGATGAGTCCTAAGCGTTGCAATGTGACGGAACTGTGAGGTAGACCAAGTTTATCATAAACTTGACATAACCCAAAAAGGCATCACAAAATATTAGAACTGCTAATTAGACAAACAATCACGTAGACTCATGATAACCAAAAAGCCAAAGATCGTATGAATGAATGATGAATGTTTGGCATCTTATTTTATACTCATCTTCTCTTTGGCCATTTAGTGAAAGCAAGCGATGTGGGATACTGGATAAAACACCATTTGTTAATATATTTATCCCTTCAGTTAGTTGTTATTAATATTCATGTTAATTTCATATATGGTATATCAGTGTTTTGAAGATTTAGGAGCCTTATATTCGAAGAAGCTCCATATCAAGTCATTGTTGGAGAAGTTGCCTACAGAGATGGAACCTTCTGTCCGGTTTAATCAAGAAGAACTATAGTGTCATGACCATAATAGTCGAAGCAAACAAGCATACAAAAACATTTATAGGTATTGTCTCTTCTTTATATAATTTGTATAAATATGATAATTAAACTCACAATGTGATTCTAAACAAGTTTTAGCAATAATAAAGATACAACAATGAGCGCATACAGGAAAAAAAATCTCATATGGACTTATAATAAAATGGTTACTCACCAAGATAGCACTATCAATAACTATATATACTCCGTATGTGAAAAATAACATGATCCAATGTTGTTCTTTCGTTACTTTCATTACTTGCTTTTAGCACTTTGTGTCCCTAATGCTGAATTCTTGATGAGATAGACGGTTGGCATACAATATCAAACACGACAAAGCACCAAAACTTACACCCGTAAAGAACTAAATATTTAAGTGTATAAAACGTTTTACTTATATGGGAAAACAAAATTTTAATATTTTGAAATGCATATTCAATTTTATCAATTTTATATTTTATCATAAAATTGATAAATCAACAAATGCATTATAAATATTAAAACTGTTTATGGGATAAATAATCTACACTCTAAACTCAAAAGACTAGTAATAGCCTAAGAGCTAATTAAGATTGTAAGAATATTCGAATGTTTGGCATGTTATTTTATAATCAGCCCTCTCTTGGCCATTTGGTGATTTCAAGCGATGTGGGATACTGGATGTAAAACCATTTCAGAAAATGTCTTTAATTTCTCCTCAGCCCATGAAACAACCCACTGTGTTTTCTATATAAAATTTAGAGCTTGTTTGTTTACTACTTTGATTAGATTAAGTGTGTTTAAATAAGAGATGAATTAGAGTATTAGGTGCCCATGAGTCATGGGACTCGTGTTATAGCAAAAAGTTATGTCACCTCACTACTTTTCTCCTATAATTTAACCCGAAAAATACTTTCCTTCCATCACTCACGAAGGCTATAAAATCAATGTCTCATTTATAAGTCGAAACCATTCTCATGGTCTTTTATTCTACTCGATCAGTGACATTTTTTTATCACACAACTCAGTATATAAGTCTGAGTTAATGGTGACTGACTTGACATTTTGACACATTTCCAAATGAAGATGCGAATAATGTAGTCTAAACATCAGAAAGTAATCTACAAGGATCGGATAAATTAAGATATTACAATCGAATTATATCTACCTGGTGCGTGAGCTTGATCGTTTACGATCATCTACCTAAAGAAGAAGAAAACGCTACCATATCTTCTCTGCATTTTGCAAGCAATGCGTTTATGTGACTGATCATGTGTGATTCATCGTTAATTTTAGATCTAATTCTAGGTGATACAATGCAATTAAGATTCATGTTTTATTGGCCATGTCATCTACGTAAACATTTGCCAAGATTTTTTGCTCTTTCCTTATATAAAGAGCTCCAAAAATTACAAAGAGTCTCTTGAATTGGGCCTTTATTCTGGTGGTATTCGTGTGAGATTAATGTCCCCAACAAATAGGGAGTGTGTTCAAGTGCCGTGAGAGACAAAAGATAGTTAAACTCACAATGTGACTCAAAACAAGTTTTAACAATAATAAAGATACAACAGTGAACATACACAGGAAAAAGAAAGCACTATCAATAACAATACGTAAAAACATGTTATAGTATTTAGAATGATACATAAGATGCACAAATCATCGGGCCGCGACTGTCGTTTTTCTGCTACTTGTTTTTGGCACTCTCTGTCCCTAAAGCCGAGCTCTTGATGAGATCAAGGGATTCCTCAAGATCGTCACATAGTTGTTGAGGATCGGGTATGGTCTCTTCATCTGCTGATATCACGAACGTCAATTTATCCATATAACTCACGATATGAATCATCAATGCCTGCGACAATTATACACAAACATTCCATTATCATCATAAAGTACAGTACACGAAAACTGTTGTATAGTGACATGCGTAATAAGTGTAACTCGGTGTTTTTTTACATATCATACTAGGAGCAATGTAAACGAAATCAAATTAAGTATGCATCTTTGTACTTACATTAGGTTGCCCATAGCAAATAGGAACCATGTAAGCGATATCATGCCCATAAAATGTGACTTCTTCTTGTGGTCCAGGCACATTGGTGAACCACAAAGTTGTATTAAAAAACACCTTGTGGTTTAGTTTCCCTGCAGCCTGTTCAAACCCCAAATTCACCATCAGAAAATTAGTAAATGCACAGTTAGAGACGAAACTCTACAAGTGCTTAGATCTAGTGTGAGGTCGCATACATACCTTCATCCCGAATAGCTTGAGGACCACGTAAAGAACAAAATAAGTGTACAGAGGTTCCAATGATGCTTTCTTTCGATCAATGACTGCCTTAGCTTCTTTTACGTAGTCTAAGGGGTTGCTTTTGAGTCCGATTGTAAATGGGAGAAGTACGTACCCGATCTTGTTGCCCCATTGACCCATTTTCCAGTTTTCATTTTTTCAACAAGAGTCTATTGATGCAACAAAGATGTACAGAAACATGTATATTAGAAATTTAGAATATACCATGTCTGATTTGTTAATAAAAGGTTGTGAAACAAACTACCACACTCATGGTATATATAGAGTATCATATTGCATGTTTTGCAACAAATCCAAGTCGTCGTTTGTAGTTTTTCTAGTATACTTGCCGAACTAGAAAATGAACACACAAACAGAAAACGGAACTCACGTCAATCCTGATGGTTGCTCTTAGGTTGAAAAGAACGTGGCACAAAGACAGGATGTTTTTGGGGATAAAATCTTTTTTACTGTTAGAGTCTAGCCCTCTGATTTTACCTGCGTAATCAAATAGAAGATTAATAATACAACTAAAAAGAAACTTGGTCTTATTAGCTAGCAACAGGAAAAAAGAAAAGAGGTGTCAGTTATGAGTCAGCGGCACCAATCATGTCGCAAAGCTTGTATGGCAACTCGCAGACTTGAAAACTGTTGTAAAAATTTATTAGGCAAAGAAAATAGCGAGAAAACTTCATGTTTCATGATACACATGCGCAATGAAACTCACTGTATCTGCGATTCAGGTAGCACGATAAACCTGCCTGAGTAACTCCAAATTTTAAATGAATATGTTTAAGTACATAAAATGTTATACTTTATTGGAAAAGAAATTTAAAATATTTTGAAATGCAACCTTACATAATCAATTATATTATAAAATTAAAAAAAATTACCAACTTTTTATAAAATTAATAAAATTGATTGCCATCAAGAAATGCATTATAAAATATTTAAACTGTTAATTGATTGCCAGCAAGCGATGTGGGATACCGGATGTAAAACCATTTCAGAAAATGTCTTTAATTTCTCCTCATTCCATGAAACAACCCAGTGTGTTTTCTGTATCAAAAATTAGAGATTGTTTGTTTAATACTTTGATTAAGTATGCTTAAATAATACTCCGTAGATGAATTAGAGCATTAGGTGCCCATGAGTCATACAACTCGTGTTATAGCAAAAAGTGGTGCCACCTCACCACTTTTATCCTATAATTCAGCACTTATAACTTAACCCGAAAAATTTAGAGCTTGTTTGTTTAATACTAGTAAGGTACACGCGCGATGTGACGGCGGACCCTAATTTTTACTTTTTAATAAAATCCGATTTATAATAATTTTTTTGATAAAACCTTTAACTAAATGTTTTTAAACATGAAAAACCGTGTGGATCTTGTTTTTCTGTCGCGACTCTGTCAACTCGGAAGAACCACCAAGTCGACTCAGTGACTCAGTGCGGATTATAGTTTGATTGATTTCTTCTTTTCTTTTCTTATTATTTCTTATTTTTGTGATTGGTTTTGGATTCGGGTTTGTTTCGACGTGACTCGGACTGTTGGAACTGAGTGGGGCCAAGCCGCGACTCACAGCGAGGCAAGCTGAAGAGATATGCATAGGGTTTGTCTAGGGTTCGGATTTGTGTGGTTATGGTTGTATCTGATTTGATTTGAATGTGGATTTTGGAGGGAAAAGTTTGCATTTATAGCTGGGAATTATATAGAGGGTTGTACATTACGTTTAAATAATTGTAATATTAGGTGTATAGGTGTTTTTAATGCTATTTTATGTATAATTGTAATATTTTAAAGCTATTAATAGCAAAGACAAAGTGGTGTGTACATGTAGCTACTAAAGTTGTAAATATCTAATTATATTTCATTTATGGTATTAAATTTCTAATTGTGTTGAATCACTTGTACTTTTAGCATTGAAATGTGTCAGGCATAATTTTAAGTATTTCTTTTTTCAGAATGGTAAAATGCATTATAAGATAGTAAGATTTTGATTAAGTATGCTTAAATAAGAGATGAATTAGAGCATTAGGTGCCCATGAGTCATAGGACTTGTGTCTCGACACTTTTTTCTCCTATAATTCAGGACTTATAACTTAACACGAAAAACTTTCCCTCCATCACTCACGTAGTTGCTATGTTAAACAATACAAATTTAATGGCTATCAAGTAATATCTCGTTTATAAGTTGAAACCATTTTCCCTCTCTGCGCAGGAACCACCTTCAAAAGTAATGAAACAGCTAGAGGCTAGGGAGAACAACTTGATCGCACTAGTTTCGGACATTGAGGCACTTATGAAGGTGGTCGATGGACCATCCGAGTTGAGAAGAATAATTTGTAAGAGATGGGAATCAGTAGAAATGACCCACCCCAGTAGCCCTTAAGGACCTTATGGAAGATTTCGAAGAAAAGAATGATGCCAAGTGAACCCAAGAGTGCTCACGTTGAGCAACGTAAGGCTGTACTGGTAGCTCACAAGGACACCTTTTTAGGTGATACAATACGACTAAGATTCATGTTTTGTTGGCCACGTCATCTATGTAAACATTTGCTAAGATTTTTTGCTCTTTCCTTTTATAAAGAGCTCCAAAAATTACGAAGTCTCTTGAGTTTATGATTTTCGTCATTATCAAAACAACTAATTGTACATTTGTACCAATTGGCCTTTGTTCTGGTGGTATTCATGTGAGATTAATGTCCTAACAAATAGGCAGTGCGTTCAAGTGCCGTGAGAGACAAATGATATACAGGAAAAAGATCTCATTTAGACTTATAATAAGACGGGTACTCACCAAGAAAGCACTATCAATAACAATAAGTAAAAAATATGCTACAGCTTTTAGAATGATACATAAGATGCACACATCATCGGGCCACAAGTGCTGTTTATTTGCTACTTGTTTTTGGCACTCTCTGTCCCTAAAGCCGAGCTCTTGATGAGATTAAGGGATTCCTCAAGATCGTCACATAGTTGTTGAGGATCAGGTATGGTCTCTTCATTTGCTGTTATCACGAACGTCAATTTATCCCTATAACTCACGATATGAATCATCAATGCCTGCGACAATTATACACAAACATTCCATTATCATCATAAAGTACAGTACACGAAAACTGTTGTTTAGTGACAGGCGTAATAAGTGTAACTCAGTGTTTTTTTACATATCATACTAGGAGCAATGTAAACGAAATCATATTAAGCATGCATCTTTGTACTTACATTAGGTTGCCCATAGCAACTAGGAGCCATGTAAGCGATATCATGCCCATAAAATGTGACTTCTTCTTGTGGTCCAGGCACATTGGTGAACCACAAAGTTGTATTAAAAAACACCTTGTGGTTTAGTTTCCCTGCAGCCTGTTCAAACCCCAAATTCACCATCAGAAAATTAGTAAATGCACAGTTATAGACGAAACTCTACAAGTGCTTATATCTAGTGTGAGGTCGCATACATACCTTCATCCCGAACAGCTTGATGACCACGTAAAGAACAAAATAAGTGTACAGAGGCTCCAACGATGCTTTCTTTCGATCAATGACTGCCTTAGCTTCTTTTACGTAGTCTAAGGGGTTGCTTTCGAGTCCGATTGTAAATGGGAGAAGCACGTACCGATCTTGTTGCCCCATTGACCCATTTTCCCAATTTTCATTGTTTCAGCAAGAGTATTGATGCAACAAAAATGTACAAAAAAATGTATATTAGAAATTAGAAAATACCATGTCTGATTTGTTAATAAATGGTTGTGAAATAAACGACTCATGATATATATAGTATCATTTTGCATGTTTAGCAACAAATCCAAGTCATCGTTAGTAGTTTTTCTAGTATACATGCCGAACTAGAAAATGAACACACAAACAGAAAACTGAACTCACGTCAATCCTGGTGGTTGCTCTTAGGTAGAAAAGAACGTGGCACAAACACGGATGTTTTTGGGGATAAAATCTTTTTTACTGTTAGAGTCTAGCCCTCTGATTTTACCTGCGTAATCAAATAGAAGATTATTAATACAACTAAAAAGAAACTTGGTCTTATTAGCTAGCAACAGGAAAAATGAAAAGAGGTGTTAGTTATAAGTCAGCGGCACCAATCATGTCGCAAAGCTTATATGGCAACTTGCAGACTTGAAAACTGTTGTAAAAATTTATTAGGCAAAGAAAATAGCGAGAAACTGTTGTAAAAATTTATTTGCGATTCAGGTAGCATGATAAACCTGCCTGGGTAACTCCAAATTTTAAATGAACATGTTTAAGTACATAAAATGTTATACTTTATTGCTGTTTCAATTTTATTATAAAATTAATAATAAAAAAATTATCAACTTTTTATAAAATTAATAAAATTGATGCAATCAAGAAATGCATTATAAAATATTTAAACTGTTTATTGGAAAATTATTTTATTATCTAAACTCATAAGACTCAAAATAGCCTAGGAGCTAAAGTTTGCATGAATTATTTGGATGTTTTGCATGTTATCTTATACTCAGCCCTCTCTTGGCCATTTGGTGAAAGCAAGCGATGTGGGATACTGGATGTAAAACCATTTCAGAAAAACAACCCACTGTGTTTTCTATATCAAAATTAGAGCAATTGTTTGTTTAATATTTTGATTAAGTATGCTTAAATAATAGATGAATTAGAGCATTAGGTGCCCATGAGTCATAGGACTCGTGTTAACGCAAAAAGTAATGCTACCTCGATCAACACTTTTCTCCTATAATTCAGGACTTATAACTTAACACGAAAAACACTTTCCCTCCATCACTCACGTAGTTGCTATGTTAAACAATACACATTTAATGGCTATCAAATAATATCTCGTTTATAAGTTGAAACCATTTTCCCTCTCTTCGCAGGAACCACCTTCAAAAGTAGTGAACAAAGATCACACTTCAAGGTTATAAGTCTGCGATACCATGTCAACCAGCAACTTGTAAATCTTGCAAAACCCACTAATCCATCTTACACCTATATATGATGCCTATTTTTCTCATATCAACGTTTGATTCCCAGTTACCAACGTTTTATGAAAGATATATTCGTTCAGCAATTTATGACTAGCATTTCATTTCTTCCACCATTTAGTCAATTAGTATTTCAAATTTTGATAAATTTTACATAAAGACTAAAAACTTGAGTTCCCTTTTCAAATTCTTTTAATCAGAAAACTTCTGCATAAGCTAGATCTTCAAAAACTCATAAACAAAATGGTTAGAGTAATCAAGTCAAACAGAAACAACACTTATAAGAAGTCAAACTTCCAAAATGGTTCGTTGATTGAAAAAATAATTTATACTCCCTCCGTCCCTAAATAAATGTCCACTATTGATTTTCAAAGTTTTTTTGTTCCAACTTTGACTTTGAATTATTTCATTCGTGTTATGTAATACTTGATGAAAATTATACTAATGAAAATACATTTAAGACCAAATTCGTTCATATATTTTGTATCAAGTATTATATAACACAAATAAAATGGTTTATATTTGACTTGATTAAAAATATAAAATGTTGCACTTTATTAGAAAACAAGTTTCTAATAATTTAAGATGTATTTCCAGAAAATGTCAAGTTTATCATAAACTTAACAAATACAAAAAAATACATCTAAAAAAAATATATTAAAACTCATAATTAGACAAATAATCTATGCTTAAGTAGACTCATGACGGTCAAAAAGCCAATGATGGTATGTATGAATGAATGAATGTATGTTTGGCATGTTATTTTATACTCATCCCTCTATTGGCCATTTGGTGAAAGCAAGCGATGTGGGATACTCGAGGGATGCCAACACCATTTGTTAATATTTCATCCCTTCACTTGCTAGTTATTACTAATATTCAGGTTAATTTCATATATATCTTTATTAAATTTCAAAATATCACGTACATATATCCAACTCAATTTCATATACCCTTCTACTTTCATCTCCTACACCTTTATATGTATTCAAAAAAACTAGAGCTTTTATTTAAGGTTACCCAAAATCTAACTGATAATCAAAATTAATGGAACATATAAACTTTTCTAGCATAAGGGTACAATATCACTTATCAATCCAAATTCAAAAAAACATTACATAATCATCTCAAGATGGAACAAATATTTTTTGTTGTGATGCTACTGTTCGTACCCTAGCGAAATTGTTTATGTGCAAAACATATGAGTGTGTGAAATGGTTTCATTGTTTCTAAGGGACGTATATTAAATTAAGTTGGATATATATGATAGTTCGAGTTCATTAACAATATAGATATGGAATCAACCCTTAATTTCAGGTATTCGATATTTTCTTCTTTATTTAAGATATCAAGCATAAATTTAAGATGCCAAAATATACATTCGCAGACACACATAAATTTTTGTTATGGAAGAAATGAAAGATGTCATTAATCAATATTTTGAAAATTTAGGAGCCTTATATTCGAAGAAGCTCCATATCAAGTCATTGTTGGAGAAGTTGTCTTTAATAGCTATGTTTGGCTCAAAGCTTTTTGAAGCTTTTTGGGCGATAAGCGGTGAGAAATGTGCTTTTTTATTATTAGTGCTCGTTTGTCATGAGAGCTGTGAGCTTTGCTATTTTTTAAGAAAGCTCATTTTTCCAATGTTTTTTTATGAAGCTGTGAGCGATGAGCAGTGAGCTGTGTGCTCACAGCTCACTGCTACAGCTCACAACTAGTTTTGCCAAACATAGCCAATATGTCACGACCGTTATAGTAGAAGCAAACAAGCATACAAAAAATATTTATAGGTATTGTCCTTTCTTTATATAAAGCTTTATAAATATGATAATTAAACTCACAATGCGATTCTAAACAAGTTTTAACAATAATAAAGATACAACAATGAACATATTCAAGAAAAAAGATCTCATATGGACTTATTTTAAGATGGTTACTCACCAAGAAAGCACTATCAATATATATATATATATATATATATATATATATATATATATATATATATATATATATATATATATATATATATATATATATATATATATATATATATATATATAGAGGTTTGGTTAAAATAAAACGGGTCTTAAAATAAAAAGAATAAAAAGTCTCGGATGCATTAAATCTATTACTACGATGCAGTGAATTTAAATGCGATGCAGTAACTTAATAACTGCAATGCACTAACTGTGATGTCGTAACTTTTTATAGCTGTGATGCAGTAACTGTGATGCACCAAAATTTATAACTGTGATGCAGTGACTTAAAAATGTGATGCATTAACTTTGTAACTGTGATGCACCAAAATTCGCCTTCCTAGACTTTTTATTTTAAGAAACTTTTTATTATAACCCTACCCTATATATATATATATATATATATATATATATATATATATATATATATATATATATATATATATATATATGGGCTTTATTTTCAGAACTCTGTTAAGTGCGGGAACTGCGAGAACTCCAATTTTGCATTAGAATACATACATGGTCATACAAAACATGTATGTTTTCTTACATACACCTTAATACACATACCTGCGTAACATACATGTTCATATAAAACTATTTTGCATTGATATGTTGCACTTAACAAGGTTTTATATGAACATGTATGTTACGCAGATATGTGTATTAAGGTGTATGTAATTTGAGAGTCAGAACGCTAGCTGCTAGATCTAAATGCTTTTTAATAAAATGTTTTAAATGAGAGCAATTAGACACGATTCAACTGCTAGCTAGATCTAAATGCTTTTTAATAAAACGTTTTGAACGAGAGCAATTAGACACGATTCAACTGCTAGTTGCCAAACAAACATTATATTTAAACCGTTGTCACTCTAAAATGCTCACAAACAAACATTATATTTAAACCGTTGTCACTCTAAAATGCTCACAAATTCACAAATGTGGGATAACCGTATGTAAAACCATTTCATAAAAGTTATTTAATTTCTCCTCAGCCCATGAAACAACCCCCACTGTATTTCTTTTCTATGTAAAAATTTGAACTTGTTTGTTTAATATTTTGATTAAGTATGTTTAAATAAGAGATGAATTAGAGCATTAGGTTCCAATGAGTCATACGACTCGTGTTATAGCAAAAAGTGATGACACCTCAACACTTTTTTTTCTATAATTCAGAACCTATAACTTAACCCGAAAAACACTTTCCCTCCATCACTCACATAGTTGCTACGTTAAACAATATAAATTTAATGGCTATCAAATAAACGTCTCAGTTATAAGTTGAAACCATTCTCCCTCTCTTTACAGGAACCACCTACAAAAGTAATGAAACAGCAAGAGGCTAGGGAGAACGACTTGATGCACTTATAATGTAGGTGGTTGATGGACCATCCGAGCTGAGAAGTATAATTTGTTATAGCTGGAAATCAGTGGGAAAGACGCAAGTAGCCCTTAAGAACCTTATGGAAGAATTCCAAGTATGGTCGAAGAAACGAATGATGACAAGTGAACCCCAAGAGTACGTGCTCACGTTGAGCAACGTAAGGCTGTACTGATCGATAACTCAGATGGACACCTTTTTGGAAGAGATGAAGGATGCGATTAACCAATGTTTGAGAGTTAGGAGTCCGATCCTATTTTCAAAGAAGGTCAAGATCAACTACGGTCTTTTCTTCTACTCAATGACATTTGTTCATCACACAACTCGGTTTATAAGTCTGAGTTAATGGTGACTGACTTGACATTTCTACACATTTCCAAATGAAGATGCAAAAAATGCAAGTCTAAACATCAGAAAGTAATCTGCTAGGATCGAATATAAAGATATTACGATCAAATTGTAACTACCTGATGCATGAGCATGATCGTTTATGATCTTCAACCTGAAGAAGAAAAAAATGCTACCATATCTTCTCTGCATTTTGCAAGCAATTCGTTTATGTGAGTGATCATGTGTGATTCATCGTTAATTTTAGATCTGATTCTAGGTGATACAATCCGAGTAAGATTCATGTTTTGTTGGCCACGTCATCTATGTAAACATTTGCTAAGATTTTTTGCTCTTTCCTTTTATAAAGAGCTCCAAAAATTACGAAGTCTCTTGAGTTTATGATTTTCGTCATTATCAAAACAACTAATTGTACATTTGTACCAATTGGCCTTTGTTCTGGTGGTATTCATGTAAGATTAATGTCCTAACAAATAGGCAGTGCATTCAAGTGCCGTGAGAGACAAATGATATACAGGAAAAAGATCTCATTTAGACTTATAATAAGACGGGTACTCACCAAGAAAGCACTATCAATAACATTAAGTAAAAAATATTGTATAGCTTTTAGAACGATACATAAGATGCACACATCATCGGGCCACGAGTGCTGTTTATTTGCTACTTGTTTTTGGCACTCTCTGTCCCTAAAGCCGAGCTCTTGATGAGATCAAGGGATTCCTCAAGATCGTCACATAGTTGTTGAGGATCGGGCATGGTCTCTTCATCTGCTGATATCACGAACGTCAATTTATCCATATAACTCACGATATGAATCATCAATGCCTGCGACAATTATACGCAAACATTCCACTATTATCATAAAGTACAGTACACGAAAACTGTTGTTTAGTGACATGTGTAATAAGTGTAACTCAGTGTTTTTTTACATATCATACTAGGAGCAATGTAAACGAAATCATATTAAGTATGCATCTTTGTACTTACATTAGGTTGCCCATAGCAACTAGGAGCCATGTAAGCGATATCATGCCCATAAAATGTGACTTCTTCTTGTGGTCCAGGCACATTGGTGAACCACAAAGTTGTATTAAAAAACACCTTGTGGTTTAGTTTCCCTGCAGCCTGTTCAAACCCCAAACTCGCCATCAGAAAATTAGTAAATGCACAGTCAGAGACGAAACTCTACAAGTGCTTAAATCTAGTGTGAGGTCGCATACATACCTTCATCCCGAACAGCTTGAGGACCACGTAAAGAACAAAATAAGTGTACAGAGGTTCCAATGATGCTTTCTTTCGATCAATGACTGCCTTAGCTTCTTTTACGTAGTCTAAGGGGTTGCTTTTGAGTTCGATTGTAAATGGGAGAAGTACGTACCCGATCTTGTTGCCCCATTGACCCATTTTTCCAGTTTTCCGACAAGAGTCTATTGATGCAACAAAGATGTACAGAAACATGTATATTAGAAATTTAGAATATACCATGTCTGATTTGTTAATAAAAGGTTGTGAAATAAATGACCACACTCATGGTATATATAGTATCATATTGCATGTTTAGCAACAAATCTAAGTCGTTTGTAGTTTTTCTAGTATACATGCCGAACTAGAAAATGAACACACAAACAGAAAACTGAACTCACGTCAATCCGGGTGGTTGCTCTTAGGTTGAAAAAGAACGTGGCACGAAGACGAATGTTTTTGGGGATAACATCTTTTTTACTGTTATAGTCTAGCCCTCTGATTTTACCTGTGTAATCAAATAGAAGATTATTAATACAACTAAAAAGAAACTTGGTCTTATTAGCTAGCAACAGGAAAAATGAAAAGAGTTGTTAAAAATTTATTAGCCAAAAAAAGTAGCGAGAAAACTTGATGTTTCATGATACACAACAATGAAAGCTATTAGTAATCTACTATTGCAGACACCATAACAGAAAAATCAGCATAACACTGTGTACCGCAAAAAAAAAAAAAAAAAAAAAAAAAAAAAAAAAAACCTTAATACATTGATACGAGTCGTCAGGCTTATAAATGGTTCAACACAAACATAGAATCAATAACTCAATATTCCAAGTATATGCAAGAGTCATTAAGCCAATGCATCTTATATGATACGGGACACTAGAAATTTCATACTGCATTAGTAGATCAAGAGAAATGATCAAGTTATTATAATAGTAGTGGGTTCACATTGGATGGAAATTCGGGTCTGGTTGGTGGATAGGAATCACCCAACCCGAACACGACATGTCTGCTTAACGGGTCAAATTCCCGAACCTGACCCAGACATGACATGAATAATCAGCTTATCTAAATGGGTCAGATGAGTTGGCGGGTTAAACAGGTTGGCAGATAAAAGGGTTAGATAGGTTGACCTGCTTAAACCACACTTAACCCTGTTCAAGTATTCAAGTCATAAATGATAAGGACATCATACCCGGGATGTGATAAAACTATTCGATAACAATTCCGGATTTTCTCATAAAAATTTATTTTTGTGATCTATAGTGATGTTCACCTGCAAGCTCGAGAATCGAGGATGTTGAAGGATAGAATTAACAAGACTTTCTTTGATAACATCAAGCTTAATCTTGGTCTTGTATCCCACCATAAACCCATTCTCTTTGTCCCAAGTAGTCTCTATGCAAACCCGATTAGTTTGATGTATATAACATGTGTGTTTTTTCTTGTTTATTGTTGTTATCACGCTCCGTTTTTTGGTTAATCCAATCGTGTAGAAATAATAAATCTGTGTCACACTAATAAGCGTGTGACATTTTTTAAGCTTATATGTCGCTTATTTTAAGGCGTGCAACCAATAAAAATGTTTACACTTCCAATTTGTAGATACTATAAATGAACGAAGATCACACTTCAAGGTTATAAGTCTGCGAAATCATGTCAATCCGCGACTTGTAAATCTTGCAAAACCCCCTAATCCAGCTTACACCTATATATGATGCCTATCTTTCTCATATCAACGTTTGATTCCCAGTTACCAACGTTTTATGAAAGATATACTCGTTCAACAATTTATGACTAGCATTTCATTTCTTCCACCATTTAGTCAATTAGTATTACAAAATTAGACTAAAAACTTGAGTTCCCTTTTCAAAATCTTTTAATCAGAAAACTTCTGCATAAGCTAGGTCTTCAAAAACTCATAAACAAAATGGTTAGAGTAATCAAGTCAAACAGAAACCACACTTATAAGAAGTCAAACTTCCAAAATGGTTCGTTGATTGAAAATTTAATTTATATTTAAAAATATAAAATGTTGCACTTTATTGGAAAACAAGTTTCTAATAATTTAAGATGTATTTCTAGAAAATGTCAAGCTTATCATAAACTTAACAATATCAAGAAAATACATATAAAAAATATTAAAACTCATAATTAGACAAACAAGACTCATGACTGTCAAAAAGCCAAAGATGGTATGAACGAATGGCTGAATGTTTGGCATGTTATTTTATACTCATCCCTCTATTGGCCATTTGGTGAAAGCAAGCGATGTGGGATACTCGAGGGATGCCAACACCATTTGTTAATATCACGTACATATATCCAACTCAATTTCATATACCCCTTCTTCTTTCATCTCCGACACCTCTATATGTATACAAAAAAAAAAAAAAAAAAAAAAAAAAAAAAAAAAAAAAAAAAAAAAAAAGAGCTTTTGTTTAAGGTTACCCAAAATCTAACTGATAATCAAAACTAATGGAGCATATAAAACTCGATAACCAAATTAAAACATGAATATTGTTGGAACAAAAATGGAAGAATCAGTCACTTTTCTAGCATAAGGGTACAATATCACTTATCAATCCAAATTCAAAAAAACATTACATAATCATCTCAAGATGGAACAAATATTTTTTGTTGTGATGCTACTGTTCGTACCCTAGCGAAATTGTTTATGTGCAAAACATATGAGTGTGTGAAATGGTTTCATTGTTTCTAAGGGACGTATATTAAATTAAGTTGGATATATATGATAGTTCGAGTTCATTAACAATATAGATATGGAATCAACCCTTAATTTCAGGTATTCGATATTTTCTTCTTTATTTAAGATATCAAGCATAAATTTAAGATGCCAAAATATACATTCGCAGACACACATAAATTTTTGTTATGGAAGAAATGAAAGATGTCATTAATCAATATTTTGAAAATTTAGGAGCCTTATATTCGAAGAAGCTCCATATCAAGTCATTGTTGGAGAAGTTGTCTTTAATAGCTATGTTTGGCTCAAAGCTTTTTGAAGCTTTTTGGGCGATAAGCGGTGAGAAATGTGCTTTTTTATTATTAGTGTTTGTTTGTCATGAGAGCTGTGAGCTTTGCTATTTTTTAAGAAAGCTCATTTTTCCAATGCTTTTTTATGAAGCTGTGAGCGATGAGCAGTGAGCTGTGTGCTCACAGCTCACTGCTACTGCTCACAACTAGTTTTGCCAAACATAGCCAATATGTCACGACCGTTATAGTAGAAGCAAACAAGCATACAAAAAATATTTATAGGTATTGTCCTTTCTTTATATAAAGCTTTATAAATATGATAATTAAACTCACAATGTGATTCTAAACAAGTTTTAACAATAATAAAGATACAACTATATATAATAAATATGATAATTAAGATCTCATATGGACTTATTTTAAGATGGTTACTCACCAAGAAAGCACTATCAATAACTATATATATATATATATATATATATATATATATATATATATATATATATATATATATATATATATATATATATATATATAGGTTTGGGTTAAAATAAAACGGGTGTTAAAATAAAAAGAATAAAAAGTCTCTGATGCACTAAATTTATTACTACGATGCAGTGAATTTAAATGTGATGCAGTAACTTAATAACTGCAATGCACTAACTGTGATGTCGTAACTTTTTATAGCTGTGATGCAGTAACTGTGATGCACTAAAATTTATAACTGTGATGCAGTGACTTAAAAATGTGATGCATTAACTTTGTAACTGTGATGCACCAAAATTCGTCTTCCTAGACTTTTTATTTTAAGAGACTTTTTATTATAACCCTACCCTATATATATATATATATATATATATATATATATATATATATATATATATATATATATATATATATATATATATATATATATATATATATATATATATATATATCATGACCCGTCCGATGGACGGGCGAGCGTCATGTAAATTTGATAAAAACAATACTTAGGATGTAAATACTGATTAGAACCAATATTTATGATATTTATAAATGGAACACACCTTATTCATTAACATGAAATATGTATAAATCATGTGAATTTTGATACTTTTAGTATGTGAATTTCAGTTTGTTTATAACTTGGTATAATGTTAATACTACCCTAAATACGTATTAGTTTATTAACATTTCAGAAGATGTGTAATTAGCCTTTTAAAAGTTGAACAATACATATGCAAACTTAAGAAAACAGTAAATAAAATAGAAACACATACACGACATGAAGTTTTTTATATTAGCATTGTAATTGAATCTTAGTATTGTTCGATATTGGATAGAACGAAACTATTGATATAGAAACAGATGAAAGGATATGTTGAAACTTTATATATATTAAAGTACCAATAGCAAAATGAAAGAAACAAATAAAAGCAAACAGAGATAAAAAAAAAAAAAAAAAAAAAAAAAAAAAAAAAAAAAAAAAAAAAAACTTTTGATAGAAGAAATGTTTCATATTGTTACTGAAGAAATATGAAAGACTTTTTATTGATGTAAAAAAGGTTGTTTGGTGTCATTTCTTGTGAACAGCTGAATAATCATAGTTGTTTGCAGTCGATTTCTCATCTTCTTCATCCACAACAGGTTGATCATCAACAGCCTTTGTTGATACAAAATTGTGTTTGTTTTTTGGATGATATAAACAATCCTTGTATATGCATACCCAGTTTTCATTTTCATCATCAGAATAGACAACAGGTTCAACATTGTTTTGGACAAATTTACCATTATTTTTTATTACTTTTGTTTCATTATTTTTTTGGTCATCCTGTAAACAAAATTTAGGTTAGTTACACACAATATCAAAGCTGTATGCCTGTTTTTGACCCATACAACATCTAATACGACCCATAATTTATTACAAATAATAAATACACTAAAGTCTTAAACAAACTAAATATATCAAATGGTTTCTACTTTGATTTAAACTCATTACAGGGTCCACAGAGCATGTGGTAGATCCACCAACTATATCAGCCTCGACACTTGATGTTGGTTTCCTAGAGTGCAAAACTACTGACTGTGGAGCATGTTTAGCAAAGACACTTGCACTTTCGAGCCTACTGCTCTCCTTTATTGTAGTGTGATCAACTTTCTTAGCAGCTGATCCCTAGTATGTTATAGAGAATAATAAAAATTAGTGGATCGTATATGATTACAAAAATCAAATTATCATAATAACAATCTAGGTTGTGAAATAAAACATTTCAAGAGTTTATGCATTAAGATATAATTTCAGCAATTTCGACCCGTATAATTTTAGCAATTTCGACCCGTACAATAACCCACATCAACCCCTTTATGAGTAAATGGGTCAAAACTTTATTCTCGTAGCTATTTAAATGGCTGAATATCGTTATAAACAATATCCTTTTAAACCGCGTACTCACTTTTTAAATAGATATAATAGGTACTAACTACTAAACTATGTTTAACTATTATGTTATAAGATGCTAACTGCAATTTCTAGGATAGATTTCAGCACATTTAAGGCCAAGGTACCTAATGGCTATAGAGCCATATTTGCATAAATATAAAGGGCAAGGGACTTGATAAAGACATGGTTTGTAGTTCATTATTGGTATCCACCCGCTCAGGTTCTTTCTGTGGTTCTTTCTCCTCGTCTCCATCGTAATTATCATCATTAAACAATGAAGATGATACAACTGGGGGCACTGTAGCAGAGACATAATTAGATTTCGGTAAGAGATAGTCCTCCTCGGTCAAGGCTTGGACATCTGGCCCCTTATACTGTTCATCAATATCTTCATAATCCACCGCATCTTCAGTCTTCAGGTCATAATCTGAAATAATGTTGCATAATTGTTATCTTATAAGTTCAAAGTCAGTCTCTGTATGAAGCTTTGAGTATGAAAAGATATAACATCACCTTGTTCAGCAGCGTAACCAGATTTATGCGACTCTTTTATTGACAGCTGGCCATTGGGAAAGAAACGATGAAAATTAGAGCATTGTATCAAAATAGTGCACAAAATAAGAGTAAATTGCAAAAATCGTCCCTAAAGTTTGACCAATTTGCATGTTTCGTCCTACAAATTTCGAAACTGCAAGGATCGTCCCTAAAGTTTCGCCCGTGTGCATGTGTCGTCCCTAAAGTTTGGTCCGTGTGCATGTATCGTCCCTAAAGTTTGACCAATTTGGGACGATATATGCCCCAAAAGGACGATATTTGCCCCAAAAGTTTGCCACAGGGACGATTTTTGCAGTTTCAACAGTTCTGGGACGAAACATGCAAATTGGCCAAAGTTTAGGGACGATTTTTGCAATTCGCATACAAAATAATAACTATAAAGCAGATAGTAGTTGTGTACATCAATATCTATTAAAGATGAACCAAGCTTGTCCGCTAGTGCAGCAAGATGCTCCTTTTGCTTCCTGAAAAATAAATCATGGTTGTAGGATCCCTGATTTTCTTTTGTATGGTATCAATTTCGCAATGATACCCTCACAACTTATATTTTTATATTTTTTTACTTCACTTGTAGTGAGAGGAGTATATTTTCAGAATATAATTGATGAATTGTGAGTCACCAAATAAATAATTAGTTGTACCAATAATACCGAGAAAGAATAGATACCTCGTCAAGGTTATCAATATCAAGATCACCAGACCCATCAATATTCCCAAACATAAATTCTAAAAGACGGCTGCCATCACGACCCTCTTCATATTCATCATTATCATCTGTCATTCAAAACTTTAGAATACCAGATAGCATATGAAAGATAGTAGTAGGCTTTAGATTTTCTACAGAGTAAAAACAAAAAAAGTTACTGAATTTTATGCTTACCAAGCACCTTCCTCAAATCCTACACAAACCTCAACACATGATACATTTGCAAATTTTTCACAAACAAAGTATCTACCATTAAACATGTCATATTAGTATGAGAATGAAAGTAGGTAACTTACCTCCTCACTCAGAAACTTGTTGTTCTCCCTATGATACTGTAGTAAAGCCATTTGCTGATCTAAGAGCCGACTACCATCATGTTACCTTATTATTGGCAAAGTAGCCAGTAACATACCAATCAAAAAGTATATGAGCCTCATATACTTCATGTAGGAAGAATTTAATATATAAAAAGGATGGAGTAGCCTGAAAAGGAATATTTGGTCATACTTGTTCACGTAACACAACATATTGAGCACAAAAGCTTCCATATACTATTATAAACATAGTATAAAAAATCAAAACCTCGTGGATATATTGAGCGGCAAGTAGACAATTTGTTCAACGCAACCCACTGCAAGGCACAATAACCTAGATCGAACGTCTTCCTTTAACCATAAAAAAGATGACAAAAAAATGAAAACCTACACGGAGTAGCTGTGCAACATGCATGAAAAGAGATAAAAAAAAACCTTATCGGCAAAAAGGTATTAGAATCATATAAAAATTTAAGAATTATATATGAATTTTCAAATCATAAATCGAACATTAGTAGCATAATATGTGGTTATCATTAACAAATTACTGCTTACCTGATCAACCAAACCGTGGGAAACATCCATAGTAGTATATTTTTTTTGGTTTTTGAGTTATGTAAAGGCGCAAAGAGAACAAAGATATATTACCTCTTCAGTTGCTTTGTATATATTCAACGAAAAACCTACATTTCTCCTCTGTGTGTGATCATGAAAGCATTCGATCAATTCCATTAGTGGACCAAGAGGGCAGACCTGCAAGTTGGTGCATAAGAATATTAAGTCCACAACCTGATATAAATATTAAGTTTGCGCCTAAAACCATTGGTGTGATCAGATTCATGAGAGTTCTGGAGTTGAGACTCTTGTGTATGATATAAACATTTGATTTTATTTATTTTTAGGTACTGATTTAATATACCTCTCCAAGAAGAAACGTATTGGTTTTGGCTATGACGTCAGTTGCAAGCGAGACGTCAAATTAGAGCGCAGATGCTTCAATATTTTTTGTTGAATTGCCATGGAAACAGGAAATGGGTTATGGCATTTAATACTTGCTTGAAATGTTGACTCGATGAATCTCTTGTTTTGGCATTATCATTGACTAAAGTATCTTAATCCTGAAGAGTCCTGGTGGAGTTACTGTTGTCCAGGGATTCAAAGTTGCAGGGATGTATGGAGGATTGTGAGCCTTGTGACCAAAGCATGATATTGCACTCATCACTTACTGAATTATAATATGAGATTAGAACTCAATAAGTAGCACTGAACACCATTTTTTTTTATGATAAAGAAAATATGAATTGAATTGAAGTATGCATCAGTAGAAATCATCTAAAATTATAGAAGGTTTTTTAGATTGATGTGCACTCTTCTAAACATACTGTGTATGACATTAAATTTTAGGAGTAGCAAAACGTACCTTTTCGATGAATGCTCAGATATAGATTTTGAAAAACAATGCATTAGTAACATTATTCTGGCCACTGTTGTAAGCTCCACCAGCCTCACCCGCTTCAGAAACTATTGTCTCTTTTGTAGCCTTAATGTTTTGGTTTACCAGCAGGATGGCTATGCCAAACTGAAATACACATTGCTTTGATCTTGATGTTATCAAGCATAGGATCTACTTGATCCAAGGGAGTGAATTCCAAACCATTGACAGCTGAAACATTTTTTCCTTTACCATTGAGGGAAGCACTCTTAATGTTTTCGTAAACATTGGTTGCAGAAACATCATTACTCTTAATGTTTTCAGTATCATTGGTTGAAGAAACATCAACGAACTCTTCTGTAAAAGGTATTAAAGTTATTTAAATATAAAGTATAACATATTATAAATTGACAAATAATGGATAAACAAATTAAATCAATAATCAAGGTAAGAATATTAATAAATCATATAACTTCTTCCTAACATATATTGGACATCACTCATAAAAATAGCTTAGTTTCATGATGGTGATTTTAAAGGACATCAAATTAATAAATTGCAATGCTAAAGGGAGTCTAAAATCAGACATCAGACAAATGTGCATAATAAAGTTTACAAAAAACTGAAATCTTTCAAACCCTTCATAACATCCATTGTCATTCTACTTAATAATAGGTTAATTACATTATCATCATTGCAAGAAAGATCGAAATATCAAAGTACAATACTTGCCGATCTTTTGCAGATGACGTTAATGATAATTAACATATGGAGCATTGTGCGTATGGAGTATATGAAAAAAGTAATTGAACTGACCTTGGTATCGAAATGACATGGTGGAATAGGTTTTTTTCTGGATTGAATGATTTGTGATATGAAGTATAGCCACATAATGATCCAATTTATATAGTTGTTGATTAGGGTTAACCAATGATTTAAAAAAAGGATTGATATAGATCCTTTAATTATCCCCAAATTATTTGCAGAAGCCATCGGAATTTCAATTGAAGTGATAGGATTATCTTTCATGATTTTGAATAATGAATGAAAATAATCCGATTGATGAATTGTAACCGATTTTTTTTTAGATATAATTTTGGATGGTTGTTGATTGCAATTGATTTGATACTGAAAATCAGGGGAGTAGTTTTAGATGAGATAGGAGTAAGATAGGAGTGAGATAGGCGTGTGTTATGTTGCCAGGTGGATTAGCCATGTCATTATTTTGCCAGCATGTCGTTTTTGCATGCCTAGTGGCAAATATTAGTTGGCAAGTTCCTCTATTATATATATTGGGAGATATATATATATATATATATATATATATATATATATATATATATATATATATATATATATATATATATATATATATAGTGTAGTGTTCAATGCAGAACCACTATTTTGTACAGAACTTTACAAAACCTTTAAAATGAATTTAGGCCATTGGATGAGTTAAATCAAGGGATAAGATTGAAAGTGCCAAAATTGCAATTAAATAAAAGATGAGGGTGTTTTTTCAATTAAACAAAATGCTAAAAAGGGTATGGATGGTATTTCTAAATTGTATATTTTTTTTTAACTCATCCGTTTATTTTGGAAACTGATTAGAATCAGTTTTGTTTTTCTCTCACAAACTTTTCTCTCCTCAAACCCTAGCCTCCATCAACAATCTAATCTTCTTCATATTCATCTCATCGGTTTTCTAAATCTTTGTTAATCAAATCGATTAACACTGGATCTTGTCGCAGATCTATCCGGAAAACTGATTTTTTTTGTTCAGTTTAATGTTTAAATCGTTTAGTAACGCAAATGAATATTTAATCATGCTCTTTGGCATTGGATTTAGACAACAGCGAGATTTATTTCGTGGAAAATATCAGGTACCAAAACTGATTTGGCACTATTCTTTGTTAATAGTATTATTTTACTTTTTTGTGTTAGTATAATCGTGCGTTTCTCAAAATGATTGTTGTTGTTTAACGGATATCGTTTTTGGACGTACTTCTGCTAACAATTTACTTTCACCAAAGATCATGGATGTCCAATTGTCCACTATCCGTTATTGGACGTACTTCTGCTAATAATTTACTTTCACCAAAGATCATGGATGTCCAATTGTCCACCCAATGATGACGGTAGTCAAAGGTGCAACATTCAGAATTTTACATGTAATATGTTATGTTATTGTATTTGAACTCTACACACAATCAAAGTAAAAAAGTGATTGTCTTCTATTTTACAATTTATGATTTATACTTCTATTTATAATTTAAGATATGGGATTTGTTTTTTTGTGTTTCAGATTTGCAAAGTGTGCTAATTTGCTAAGTAATGTGCAAGGTTCTTAGTTTCTTTATTCAGATTTGCCGTATGATAGAAAAGTGCAATAAGATCCATTAAAATATTGGTTATTAACTGACTGACTAGTGTTAAAGATGCAATTTGCTTAACTAGTTCTTTTTTTAATATCTATATTTATTTCAGTCGAGATGACTCAATCATAAAAAACACGGTGTGATGAAGATGATCTACGGATGCACTTGTTTTTAGAAGGCGTGCACATATGTTCTCGAAAGGCGTGCATATATGTTTTTGAAGACGTGCATATATGTTGTCATGATTTTTTTATGATAGGAAAGACGGTGTGATGAAGATGATCTACGGATGCACTTGTTTTTAGAAGGCGTGCACATATGTTCTCGAAAGGCGTGCATATATGTTTTTAGAAGACGTGCATATATGTTCTAATGATTTTGATAATACTTTTGTTTTGAATTGTATTTTATTTAATATATGTTCTTGATTTGTTAGAAAGTTATAGATTACATGTATATGTTTATATATTTCGTTATAAATTTTGAAGATTAAAAAATGAAAACTTAAAACATATGTGCAATTAACATTTTAAGCAAGAAAATTTATGCTAGAAACATGTGAAGTTTTACAACATTTACAAAAAACACATATGCACTTGATTTAAAAAAAAATGTATGTTGGAAGAACAAAATTAAAATAAATAAATAAATAAATAAATAAAAAATAATAATTCCAAAAATTAAAGGATTAAAAAAACGTTTTTTAATAAAGAATTTCAAAAAGAAGGGGAAAATGTGTTTTACCAATATGCCCTTTTTAATAAAATAAAAAGATTTAATAATACTAAATTCTCATTGGTTTAAAGTGGTTCTGTAAAGTTCTGTACAAAAAAGTGGTTTTGCATTAAATATGCCCATATATATATATATATATATATATATATATATATATATATATATATATATATATATATATATATATATATATATATATATATATATATATATGGGGGCTTTATTTTCAGAACTCTGTTAAGTGCGGGAACTGCGAGAACTCCAATTTTGCATTAGAATGCATACATATTCATATAAAACATGTATGTTTTCTTACATACACCTTAATACACATACCTGCGTAACATACATGTTCATATAAAACTATTTTGCATTGATATGTTGCACTTAACAAGGTTTTATATGAACATGTATGTTACGCATGTATGTGTATTAAGGTGTATGTAATTTGAGAGTCAAAACGCTAGCTGCTAGATCTAAATGCTTTTTAATAAAATGTTTTAAATGAGAGCAATTAGACACGATTCAACTGCTAGCTAGATCTAAATGCTTTTTAATAAAACGTTTTGAACGAGAGCAATTAGACACGATTCAACTGCTAGTTGCCAAACAAACAATATATTTAAACCGTTGTCACTCTAAAATGCTCACAAATTCACAAATGCTTGGTGCCGAACACAATGACATTCGGTGTAACAATATCAAAACACAATGACGCTTACACACGTAAATAAATAAATATGTTTTTAGCACATAGCATGTTATACTTTATTAGAAAACAATATTTAAATATTTTAAATTGCCTACTGACCTCACTAATTTTATCAATTTTATCATAAAATTAGTGCAATCGTGATATGGATTATAAAATATTAAAACTGTTAATTGGACAAATAATCTATAATCCAAACTCAAAAGACTCATAACAGCCAAGAGCTAAAGATTGTATTAACTATTCGATGTTTGGAATGTTATCTTATACTCAGCCCTCTCTTGGCCATTTAGTGATTTCAAGCGATGTGGGATACCGTATGTAAAACCATTTCATAAAAGTTATTTAATTTCTCCTCAGCCCATGAAACAATCCCCACTGTGTTTGTTTTCTATGTAAAAAATAGAACTTGTTGTTTAATATTTTGATTAAGTATGTTTAAATAAGAGATGAATTAGAGCATTAGGTTCCATGAGTCATACGACTCATGTTATAGCAAAAGTGATGACACTTCAACTCTTTTTTTCTATAATTCATAACCTATAACTTAACCCCAAAAACACTTTCCCTCCATCACTCACGTAGTTGCTACGTTAAACAATATAAATTTAATGGCTATCAAATCAACGTCTCACTTATAAGTTGAAACCATTCTCCCTCTCTTTACAGGAACCACCTACAAAAGTAATGAAACAGCAAGAGGCTAGGGAGAACGACTTGATGCACTTATAATGTTGGTGGTTGATGGACCATCCGAGCTGAGAAGTATAATTTGTTATAGCTGGAAATCAGTGGGAAAGACGCAAGTAGCCCTTAAGAACCTTATGGAAGAATTCCAAGTATGGTCGAAGAAACGAATGATGACAAGTGAACCCAAGAGTACGTGCTCACGTTGAGCAACGTAAGGCTGTACTGATCGATAACTCAGATGGACACCTTTTTGGAAGAGATGAAGGATGCGATTAACCAATGTTTGAGAGTTAGGAGTCCGATCCTATTTTCAAAGAAGGTCAAGATCAACTACGGTCTTTTCTTCTACTCAATGACATTTGTTCGTCACACAACTCGGTTTATAAGTCTGAGTTAATGGTGACTGACTTGACATTTCTACACATTTCCAAATTAAGATGCAAAAAATGCAAGTCTAAACATCAGAAAGTAATCTGCAAGGATCGAATATAAAGATATTACGATCAAATTGTATCTACCTGATGCATGAGCTTGATCGTTTATGATCTTCAACCTGAAGAAGAAAAAAATGCTACCATATCTTCTCTGCATTTTGCAAGCAATTCGTTTATGTGAGTGATCATGTGTGATTCATCGTTAATTTTAGATCTGATTCTAGGTGATACTGTAACACCCTAGGCAAATCCCACATCGGCTGTGGCCTGGAGAGATGCTGGGCTCATAAGATAACATTCGCCTTACAATGACACAACGCGTTTTGTGGTCTACTGCGTGTGGGGTTCTTAGGAACTGGCAGTTAAGCGTGCTCATGTGAGGGTAGAACTGGCCTGGGTGACCTGCCGGGAAGTCTTCAAATGAGGCCACAAAAACAAAGCCGTGAGCCTGCGGGCAAAGCGGATAATATTGTGGTTTGCGTAAGGCGGGGTGTTACAAGTGGTATCAGAGCCACTCCAGAGTCGTTCGGGATGGTGGGGCAAACCTCATCGAGGACGATGAGTCCCTAAGGGGGGGTGATTGTAACACCCTAGGCAAATCCCACATCGGCTGTGGCCTGGAGAGATGCTGGGCTCATAAGATAACATTCGCCTTACAATGACACAACGCGTTTTGTGGTCTACTGCGTGTGGGGTTCTTAGGAACTGGCAGTTAAGCGTGCTCATGTGAGGGTAGAACTGGCCTGGGTGACCTGCCGGGAAGTCTTCAAATGAGGCCACAAAAACAAAGCCGTGAGCCTGCGGGCAAAGCGGACAATATTGTGGTTTGCGTAAGGCGGGGTGTTACAGATACAATCCGAGTAAGATTCATGTTTTGTTGGCCACGTCATCTATGTAAACATTTGCGAATATTTTTTGCTCTTTCCTTTTATAAAGAGCTCCAAAAATTACGAAGTCTCTTGAGTTTATGATTTTCGTCATTATCAAAACAACTAATTGTACATTTGTACCAATTGGCCTTTGTTCTGGTGGTATTCATGTAAGATTAATGTCCTAACAAATAGGCAGTGCATTCAAGTGCCGTGAGAGACAAATGATATACAGGAAAAAGATCTCATTTAGACTTATAATAAGACGGGTACTCACCAAGAAAGCACTATCAATAACATTAAGTAAAAAATATGCTATAGCTTTTAGAACGATACATAAGATGCACACATCATCGGGCCACGAGTGCTGTTTATTTGCTACTTGTTTTTGGCACTCTCTGTCCCTAAAGCCGAGCTCTTGATGAGATCAAGGGATTCCTCAAGATCGTCACATAGTTGTTGAGGATCGGGCATGGTCTCTTCATCTGCTGATATCACGAACGTCAATTTATCCATATAACTCACGATATGAATCATCAATGCCTGCGACAATTATACACAAACATTCCATTATCATCATAAAGTACAGTACACGAAAACTGTTGTTTAGTGACATGCGTAATAAGTGTAACTCAGTGTTTTTTTACATATCACGCTAGGAGCAATGTAAACGAAATCATATTAAGTATGCATCTTTGTACTTACATTAGGTTGCCCATAGCAACTAGGAGCCATGTAAGCGATATCATGCCCATAAAATGTGACTTCTTCTTGTGGTCCAGGCACATTGGTGAACCACAAAGTTGTATTAAAAAACACCTTGTGGTTTAGTTTCCCTGCAGCCTGTTCAAACCCCAAATTCGCCATCAGAAAATTAGTAAATGCACAGTCAGAGACGAAACTCTACAAGTGCTTAAATCTAGTGTGAGGTCGCATACATACCTTCATCCCGAACAGCTTGAGGACCACGTAAAGAACAAAATAAGTGTACAGAGGTTCCAACGATGCTTTCTTTCGATCAATGACTGCCTTAGCTTCTTTTACGTAGTCTAAGGGGTTGCTTTTGAGTCCGATTGTAAATGGGAGAAGTACGTACCCGATCTTGTTGCCCCATTGACCCATTTTTCCAGTTTTCATTTTTTCGACAAGAGTCTATTGATGCAACAAAGATGTACAGAAATATGTATATTAGAAATTTAGAATATACCATGTCTGATTTGTTAATAAAAGGTGGTGAAATAAACGACCACACTCATGGTATATATAGTATGATATTGCATGTTTAGCAACAAATCCAAGTCGTCGTTTGTAGTTTTTCTAGTATACATGCCGAACAAGAAAATGAACACACAAACAGAAAACTGAACTCACGTCAATCCTGGTGGTTGCTCTTAGGTTGAAAAAGAACGTGGCACGAAGACGAATGTTTTTGGGGATGACATCTTTTTTACGGTTATAGTCTAGCCCTCTGATTTTACCTGCGTAATCAAATAGAAGATTATTAATACAACTAAAAAGAAACTTGCTCTTATTAGCTAGCAACAGGAAAAATGAAAAGAGGTGTTAGTTATGAGTCAGCGGCACCAATCATGTCGCAAAGCTTGTATGGCAACTCGCAAACTTGAAAATTGTTGTAAAAATTTATTAGGCAAAGAAAATAGTGAGAAAACTTCATGTTTCATGATACACATGTGCAATGAAACTCACTGTATCTGCGATTCAGGTAACACGATAAACCTGCCTGTGTAACTCCAAGCACAACGTCGTTCAAGGTCTGCAAGATCATCAATGTCATAAATGATCAATCACGCAAATTCAAGCTTGATCTCACATCCTATCTTAACTTGACTAAAGAATAGGGCCTTAACCAAATATGAATAAACTTACCACATTCATAGCATTCTTCACTGCCTTAATATCGGCTAAGCTGACACTTCTACTAACAAAACGCCTAGGCCTATTCTCGACACCTAGTGAACCTTTCAATGGCGTTTCAGTGTCTTTAAGAAACAGCACAGTGAACACAAACATCATAACCGCAACAAGAGAGTTCCAAAACACTTCTAAGATTGACCAAAAACTAGTAACTTTTATATAACCAGAGTCTTTACTGACAGCTAGTGTTGGTATAGCATTAAGATTAGATGTCTTGCGTGTGCAAGCAAGAACAAGTGTCATTAATGACATACCATCACCTAAGGAATGATGGAAGCGAAAAACACCAGTCCCTTCAGCATTGCTTGTCTTGATGTCAAGAAGGTGGAGTTCCCATAAAGGTTTCGTGTTTTCTATGGAACTTCTGCTGAGGTTTGACATGTAATCAGCCACAAACTTGTCTGGAAACTCAATGTTTGGATCTAGTTTCGGCATTATAATATGGTTGTCGATATTCACCTTTGTTGGAACCCATCTGATGATCCCGGTATCTTTATCAGTGACCTGCAATACCAACTAAATTTTCAAAGAGACATAAACTAGAACACCATACTAACCAATAACTAAAAAAACAATGAAAACTATTACTCCAGTAATCTACTATCGCAGAGACCGTAACAGAAAAATCAACGTAACACTATGTGTACTGTAAAAAATTTTTTACTTAATACATTGATACACTCGTCAGGCCTATAAATGGTCCAACACAAACATAGAATCAATAACTCAATATTCCTAGTATATGCAAGGGTCATTAAGTCAACACATTTTATATGATATGGGACACTAAAAATCTCATACTGCATTAGTAGATCAAGAGAAATGATCAAGTTATTATAATAGTAGTGGGTTCACGTTGGATGGAAATTCGGGTCGGGTTGGTGGATAGGGATCACCCAACCCGAACACGACATGTTTGCTTAACAGGTCAAATTCCCGAACCTGACCCAGACATGACATGAATATTCCGTTTATCAAATGGGTCAGATGAGTTGGTGAGTTAAACAGGTTGGCAGATTGAACTTAAAAGTTTTTATATTCTAACGTTAAACGGGTTGGCTGACTATGTCAACCTAAACACGACCCGCTAGATAAAAGGGTTAGACGGGTTGACCTGCTTAGACCACACTTAACCCTGTTCATTTCAAGTATTCAAGTCATAAATGATAAGAACATCACACCCGGGGATGTGATAAAACTATTTGATAACAATTCCATATTTTCTCATACAAATTTATTTTTGTGAACTATAGTGGTGTTTACCTGCAAGCTCGAGAATCGAGGATGTAGAAGTATAGAATTAACAAGACTTTCTTTGATAACATCAGGCTTGATCTTGGTCTTGCATCCCATCATGGATACGATATAGACATTGGAACCTGGCTCATGAAACAACCTAGCCATAGGACTCAAAGGTGGTTGTTCTTCCATACATATTTCACCACCTTTGGTGCTTGTTTTGATTTGCTTAAGACTATTGAGACCTTGTGAGGAATCCATAGAACTTTCTATATTTAGGAATGCAAGTTTGATTTATAAAATAGCCTCATTTATAACAATAACTATGTACTTATAACCTTTCGCTTTACCTTATTCCATCATCAAAATTTCTATATATAAGTATATATAAATTCCATGAAGCAAATAAACCCATTCTCTCTGTCCCAAGTAGTCTCTATGCAAACCCGATTAGTTAACATGTGTGTTTTTTCTTGTTTATTGTTGTTATCACGCTTCGTTTTGTGGCTAATCCAATCGTGTAGAAATAATAAATCTTTGTCAAACTAATGAGCGTGTGACATTGTTTAAGCTTATCTATAGCTTATTTTAAGGTGTGCAACCAATAAAAAATGTTTACACTGCCAACTTGTAGACAATAATTTATAAATGAACTAAGATCACACTTCAAGGTTATAAGTCTGCGATATCATGTCAACCAGCGACTTGTAAATCTTTTCAACTTCTGAGGTCAGAGTACCTTGACCCCGTTGGGGTCAACTAAACATACTATGTAGTCTTAGTGTGTAATGTAAACATAACTTTAGTAATAAACCTGCTAATCCAGCTTACACCTAAATATGATGCCCATCTTTCTCATATCAACGTTTGATTCCCAGTTACCAACATTTTATGAAAGATATACTCGTAACTCGTTCAGCAATTTATGACTAGCATTCGACTAGCATTCCATCTTCCACCAATTAGTCAATTAGTATTACAAATTTAGATAAAGACCTAAAAACTTGAGTTCCCTTTTCAAAATATTTTAATCAGAAAACTTCTGCATAAGCTAGATCTTGAAAAACTCATAAACAATCCTGAAGCTAATAAATTTTAATTTAGTACTAACCGGGTCCTTGAGTATCTTTTACCATATCAGTTGAGAAAAAACAAGTTAAAGAAGAAGCATGTATATCATCAGTACTGATATAATGAATCTGTAATCTATAACCATAGAATATAACAGGTAGGTTAACAGAGTCACATACGTACTTACGTACGTGTAGTTGGTTAGAAAGCGAGATTGTGTTTACGGAGAGGTTTGATGTTATTCCTGTTTATGGTTTTTACAGCATGTGTATTTGGTACACATTGTTTTCATTTCTTACCATACATGTATGCTTAGATAATCAAAAGCATTAGTTTGTTTAAACACCTTTATTCCATTCACCTTTCTATCTAATCAAAAGTAGTAGATAACGTAAATCAAAACGTCACTGTAGTATAAGCTTTTCGAATAGATGTCTTTGTAGAATATATCTGACATAACTCGTAAATATACCATTTAAACAATCCGTTAAGTTCGCATAAATCATGAGTCAGTTGAGGTTCTCACCGCCTAACTTGTCCTCTTGTTTTCAACAAACATACTTAGTTTAATTAAAGTTGGACGAGATTAATGAAATCGATAAATGATTGTCACTTACGATCTAAAGTCAAGTAAATGGTCTAACACTGAAACTCAACAGCTTTCATTCCATGAAAATGGACAAATATATACATTTGGACCCAATCACCCAAACAAAACCATGAAAATTAAAAAGTTCACCTAATTCGACCCATTCTTATATATGTTAGCATATGTGTTTTGTTCAACCCATTCACACCCCCAAAGAAAGTAAAAGAATAAACATCAACTCAAACAAACAAGAGCAAAACAATTCACCTAATTTGACCGGTTTTGTGTTTCACTGATGATGGTTTGATAGCAAACGCTAAAATTCAAACTTGACTTCCAAAAAAGTGAAATTCTTATAGCAAAATCTTGTTTTATAAATGAAACTTGCACAAAAGACAAACAAATACTCACTTAAAGACGGTCATTGAACCCAAAATTCGTTGTTTCTTAAGACAAGAAATGACTCAGGTGTCGGCCAGAGGTCGGAAATCATGGTTAACAAAAAAACAAAGAAATGACTCAGGTCATACAGAGTTGGTATTCAAAATCCGATAGTGGAGTTGAACCAACCATACAGACTAACAAGAACATTTAGGCTCACATCCAATGAATAAAAATACCAACGCAAAATCAAATATAATCGCCAATGAATTCATACAATTGACTATCAAGAAATTCAATATTACAAACTACATAATGTAACGTAACATTTTCCATATCTAGTAACAAAAACAAAAACTCGGACAAACTTATTCTCATTTCGCTCCAAATCCATCTGACCCTTTTCAAAGCTTAATCAAGTTTCACTGATGAGAACAAGTAGTGCACGAACCAGAAAGATGAAAGGAACCCAACAGTACCAGTCGCAAGCATAATGGCTAGAACCATGAACAAAGAGTAACCCAAGTAAAGGGTAGCTGAAACAGGTCCACTTAAGCTCTTGAGGTCAAACACAAGATAGTTTACCGAGTACAAGAAAATGTACAATGCGACAGAACCAGAAGCAAAAAACGACTTCCACCACCACTTGTAGTCTTCAACACAAAGATGCATGTAGGTCAAGACTAGCGACACCTCAGCACAGACAACCACGAGAAGGATCAAAACAATGAATAAGAAACCGAAAACATAGTACACACGACCCATCCATATGCTAGACATTATGAAGAAAAGCTCGATGAAAAGGGTTCCAAAGGGAAGAGTCCCGGCACCAAGAACCAAGAGCCATGATGGGTACTTTTGAGCTGGAATTTCACGGGGGATTTGATTGGTTCTAACTGGGTACTCGATATGTGGGGCTTTTGCACCAAAGTAACCGCCAACAAGCGTTAAAGGCACAGATACGCAAAACCATAGCAAAATCAAGATAACAAACAGCGAAAAGGGAATAGCACCGGTACTATGTGAACCCCACAAGAGGAAATTCAACACAAACAGGATCAAGAACGCGATACCAGGGAAAAAACAAGCAACTTTCCAACAGACCGAGGTCCATCCCGTATGATCACCAACAAAGATTGTTCTCCACATACGTACAGCAACATAACCAGCTGCAATTCCAAGAACCATGTAAAAGAAAAGCATACCAGTGAGCAGGGTACCACGTGAAGCAGGAGACATGAACCCAAGAGCAGCAAACATGATCGTAACAACCGCCATACCAAGAATCTGAACACCGTCACCTACCATCACACACAAAAGTGCAGGGTGACTTGGAGCACGAAAAACGTCACTCACAACAAGTTTCCAACCCGACAACTCTTCATTCATCTGAGCTTGTGCCTCCTTATCCAACTCCTCATAATGAGTCAAATCCCGCCTAACAGTCCTCAAGAATATCACAAGCACGATTCCAGCCAAGAAAGTGATAACCATAAGAGAATTCAAGATTGAAAACCAATGTACTTTCGCTCCTTCCATTTTCAAATACGCATCCCATCTTGACGGCCATTTAATATCACTCTCAACAAACTCAACCTCATAAGTAAACGCCACAGGCTCATTTTCCTTAATCGCCATCGTCACAGTATTCGTTTCACACTGAATCTTAGACGGGTATTTCCCATACATTTTCAAATTTTTCAACGACTCACCATTGTGTTGGTAGCTACACGGCGAAACCTCAAATCCAACAACAATATAACCAGGAATATCAGATCCCGGCTTATCAACAGGCGGGATCACTTCAGCCGCATCCCCAGTCCCCATAACACTCGCCACATTCGTCTCCTCATACTTATGCACCAAAACCTTAAACTTCAAATGATTAAACACATAATACGCCTCATTAACCTTAATCCCTAACGGATACCCCGTCCACCTCACCACAAAGTTATCCCTTTTCGTATACCTAATCGCAGGCAAGTTATCAAGAATCACATTAACCTGATACATCTCATCTATCCTACTCTTCCACAGCTTAAACTCGTCGCCACTCAACGCTTTCGTTTGACACAAAAACACCTCACTCTCATTCACATGCATCTTAAACCTATAAGGCGAATTCTCAATCCGATCACCCATCAAAAGCTCACCTAAATTCTCAGCACTATCCTTAACACCTTCTAAAGGCTTACACAAAGGCAAACTATAGTAACTATAAGGGATTTCAGTATCAATGGAAGTCAAAGAGTTGACTTTTACAGATAATGTATCACCTACAACATATTTATGAGGATAGCTTCCTGGAAGATAATACCCATGACCCATTTGAGATATGAAGCAGATCAACAATACCCAGATCTTGAATTTTGATAAAAGCTCCATTTGAATCAGATCTGCAAAAAAAAAAGGACAGAATTAGTACTGTTTGACTATTTTCAAGTTTGACTTTGTAAGAATGTGTAATGAGATGAGATTAAACTGACTGACCTTATGATGATGATGAATGGAGTGAATTTGAGGATCTTGATTTTTGATGTGTGATTTTTGGGTGTCGGTGATGCAGGAGGAAATATTGGGGTGAAGTGAAGGTGATGTGGATTGTTTAACACACTATATACCCTTTGGGGATTTAAGATTTAAAGGTCATAAATGCTTTGAATGCTTACTAAAACTAGTTGTGTATCCGTGCGTTGCAGCGGCAGATACCATGAAATAAATTTTTTTGATTAATCATGTATTTTAGTTTATTATATTATTTTTTAAAATAAATTTATGGATATCAAGAATTCCGTTTTGCTCGTGCCCGTTCGGGCTTGAATATTTGTATAATGTGTTTTATTATTTGTATTAGTGATATTTAATGCATGAATTATGTTTAAGTTGGTTGTACAATATGCTTGATAATTTGTATTTCTAATGTAAGGGGTATTTTAATAAGTGTATTAGTTGTATTTATTGAACAGTTAATTAATTGTATTTAATGTACATAATGACTTATTTATTGTATTTAGTGTTAGTATTTTTTTTTTTTAATTTGTTGTACTTTGAGCTTAAGAACTTATAAATGTTAGAAAATGTGTTTTAATTATTTGTACTTTTAGCTTTATAACTTGGAGTACTTAATATTAAGAGTTCCATTATTAATAGGCTTTAATGCTTTATAGTTAGTAAGATAAGAGAAATATTGCATTTAAGTAATTTTGCCGACTTATTGGTTTTGGTTTTGTATAAGCATTTCTTTAAGGTTGTGGTGACTAATAGCGTTGGTTCAGCGCCACATTAGTTTTTACATTAGCCTTAACATAGTGTAATAAGACCACTAACTTTATTACCTAAATATAACTCATTTATAGTGTGTTCTTGAGCTATAAATAAAGGAAAAGAAAAGGAATAAGAAAGTGAAAAGAAAAGAGAATGTTGTTTTGTATGTTCTTGAAACAGGGGAAAATAAAAGAAAAGTAACAATAAGTAATGTTCTTGCGTTGTAGGAAGAGGAAATAAACTCGTTTAAATTACCTCAATGTTCTTTACTTGTTTAATGTCAAACCTTGTAAAAGAACATATTAGTCTTTATACAAAATATTCCAACTTTCCTTTTTTCTTTTTCCATGTGGTGCGTATTTATTGAGAAAGTTATTTTCATTTTCCCCTCAAATTACATTTTCCTTCTCAAAAAGAACTCAAGAACACGAAAGATTTTTGGTTTCCTTTTATTTTCCTCGAATTGTAACTCAAAAACACATTTTAAACATAAATATACTCTACAAAAACTAAAATCACACACAACACCAACACTACAAGTCGGTTAATCGAACAACTGATGTGTAAGGAAAGCTTTAAATTTATAAGTACTAGTTTCACCGATTTTAAACCAAACACACGGGTAATGTATAACCCTCATTTGTAGTATAAGTTTTAGGCAATACCCGAATGTTTCCACATGGACGTATGTTCGTTCTAATGATTACACATTTATGAACTTAACAAATTTGTTTTTCAAGACAAATAGCAAATAAGAGATAATAAGGTAAATTCAGTAATAAAATAATATGATTACTTGGATAGTTCATATAACTCAGAAATGTGCCATATGAAATAGATCTTAGTTTGGATAAACATACAAGAACAAGTCTTGACTATAATTCATAAAGAGTAATTCGTATTCAATTCAAGACTTGTGTTTCTCAACAAAGTGATTTCTCATAGAATTAACACAATAGTCAGAGTCTAGTTGATTACCAATTGACCTAAGCAAATTTCTCCAACCAAAGGCTAAAAACGCATAGAAAAGTTTTTAGAATTGCATAATACAAATTGGTTCTTACGACCTATACCAACAAGCATACACAACCGGGATTGATAAACAAGTTAGAAAGACTTAAAGCACAACGGGTTATAACAAAAGCATGAAATTGAATAAGATCAAAGCATAGCCAAACATAACCTTATTATATTTACATATCCAAGTAATCAAAAGAAGATTAGCCTAAAATGGCTACTGAGTTCATGTTCGCATGAATGAAATAAAGATGAATAAGAGACATACAAGCTTGGATGGATCAATGGATTAAACAAGTGTCACAAGCAACCCAAGAATCATAATGCAAATCTATACTAAACCTTTATTCAATCCGAATTTCTCCGGCTTCCTTGGTATTTTTCATATATAAAGTCTCTCCAAAACTTGGGGAGAAAGTTGCGTTAACTAGTGTTGTGATAACTGAACCTGAGAGTAATTATATTGCACTTTTTGTCTATCAAGTCTGGGAAGTGCAACGTAGTTCTGGAAATGTGCGGCACACATCTTGATATCCTTGGAGGCAAAGTTTCATAAATGCAAAGGGAGTAAGCCGCACATAATTTCTAAAACCGACGCACTTCGTGTTTAGCTATAATTAACTTTCTTGACCGTTGGACCAAAGTACACCGCACAAATGGGAAAAGACCGGTGCACTTCTCTTGATTCTCAAGATGTAGATTATTTTGTATCTTTTATTTAACACGGGCTTCCTTCGACCTGATATGTTGTTGAGACCACCAAACATACCTCACTTATGATGTGTTCTCGAGTTTTTAAATAAAGAAAAAGAAATAGGATTTTTGTTTTGTATGTTATTGAGATAGGGGAAAGGAAAAGAAATCTAGCAATAACTTATATTCTTGAGTTGTAGGAAGATAAAATAAACTTATTTAAATTACATCAATGTCTTTTACTTGTTTAATGTCAAACATTTAAAAAAGCCAAATTAGTCTTTATACAAAATATTCCAACTTTCCTTTTCTTTTTGCCCAAGCATGTGGTGCGTATTTATTTAGAAAGGTTACTTTCATGTTCCTCTCAAATTACATTTTCTTTCTCAAAAAGAACTCAAGAACACGAAAGATCTTTCGTTTCCTTTCATTTTTCCTCAAATTGTAACTCAAGAACACATTAAAAAAAAAAAAAAAAAAAAAAAAACAAAAAACCAACCAACTACAAGTCGGTGGATCGCACGACCGACCGACTTGTACTTAAAATCAGTCATCAACACATAGGTTGGGGGAGGGGTGAGAGTTTTATGAACAACGCGTGGGTGAGGAGGAACAACCTGTCCAACTTCCCCTTATTACACCCAAATCCAATTAACAACTGTTTTCAAAATAAAACTCATTATTTCCATTAATACATGATTTCAACATATATTAAGGTAAGTAATTTAAAAAAGATATGTATTAATATAAGTGGGTTTATATTTGAAAATATTTTAAAGTAAGGCAATTTTAAACAATACTCATATGGTTCTTGTTAGTAAATGCTAGTATTTTTTTACAAAGGAGTGTTGTAACGCATTTGATAACTATATATATATATATATAAGATAGAGAAAAAATTATACAATATGATAAATGTATTATATTTGCTGCATGTTTTTGCAAAGTTGTTTTTTTTTTTTTTTTTTTAATTTTGTAAGTGTTCATTTTGCTAAAAATAATTGTACTTTTGTGGAGATATTGAATAAAACTTGCAAAACCAAATAAAATTGTAGTAAGTGTAGTTACATATATGTAAGATAAGATAAAGATTTTTTTTTTTTTAGGCAAAGCAAGAAGCTAAGATAAAAATTACGTTGCCAGGAATTTTTATCTTGTACTAAAGCTCAAAAACTAAAACTTTAAAGTACAAGTTATTACTTAAAACACACATTTTTATTAAAATACTGCGGAAGCTTTGTTACAATGGTGGTGGTGGTGGTGATTGTAGGTGGATTGGTGATTTCAAACCTAGAAACTTATGCCCTTATATAGATGGGCTTACAAACCTTCAGACAAAAATAAAAACGTAAGCAATGACGTAGAAGAGGCCATTATTTTAGCTTTATCACAATTGGCCGACACATTTGTCAATTAAAACAACTACTTTTGACAAAAAAAAATAGCTGCTTTTGACATTTTTGACACATGATAAAAACCTTTGAAGACTTTTGCACACCTTTGAAGACTTTTTGCACATCAAGACAATTCTCCTTTTGAAAACCCGTGATTTGTGAAATAATTGTTTGGAATAATTTCACATGCGGGACCTTCTTGCTTTTGGATAAAGATATTTGTTGGATCGTGTACACCTTGAACTTGTGTTGATAATGATACTTTGAGTGATACCACTAAGTATGCGGAATCTACTTAATGATACTTAGAAGATTGATTATAAGTAAAACAGATTAATGTATGCACAATGAATATAACAAAACAACTAGCTCCAATATTATTAATAATAATAATACGAGTGATCTGAGATATCACTAGGGTTACACCTTGAAGCTCTAAGAAAAACGTATATCAAAGTTATCATCTAGGATCTCCTTTTATAGAACAAGGAGTCCTTTTGTACAAGATAAGTATAATACTAATAGAATAAGATATATACAAAATCTTTTCTATGTTTATCAATGCGCGTTTCTCTAACAACTAACAAGTGAGCAGTGGTAATATTTGTTCTTGCAGTGGTAATGAGTTTCCACTGCAAGTACAATCTTCTTGCAGTTGTAATATCTTCACTAGCCGTGGTAACTGATAGAATAATTCCCAACAATCCTCCCCTAAACTTATGATTTATTAGTAAATCAATAAGTTTCTTCAAGTATACAATAAACCTGAGGATATGTGAATTCTTCCAAACACTTATCTTGTTTTTCTTAATCCTTTATCAGCTCTTACACTTTGATCTTTAATCTTCTGAATCAAAGCTCTAACCTTCTCATTATCTGCATACACTCTTAATTTTGACATGCTGAGAGCAAACCATGCTGAGAACAAACCTCCCCTGAATCTGATCATTATTATTAAAATTTTGTATCCTCCCCTGTTTGGGAGAATCTCCATCAATAAGCAGCATAATCAGACAAAATTCAGAAGTCCTTCCATCAATAAATATCCACCTGTTAAGAGAATGGGGTACACAGTTCCATCAATTCCTTTTGGTAACATACTACCTTCAGCACTTCCAGATGTATTACCTTCTGGGAGAGGTGCATCATAAGGCATAGAGACTGCACAGCCTATATCTAATTCTTGAGAATCAGACACATGAAGTGTTGCCAAAGAAAAAGTTTACACTGTCAGTGGTAACTGTGAACCTGCAGTGGTAAAAATCAAAAGAGTTTTTCAAAGAGCAATGATAAGTAAAACATGTAAAATTTTCTGCTCTAATTATAGTTTTTAGCAAACTATCAGCTATCAACGGATTTGATATGTCTTTACCATGAGCCGTTTGCTATGGACTAGCCAACTCTTGATCACAAAGATGTATGGTGAGTTGATAACCTAGTTTTTGGTAAACTATCAACCATGAATGGATTTGATGTGTCTTTACCTGTAGCCGTTTGCTCAGGACTAGTTGATTCTTATGTGGATTAGACATGGTGAATCAATTACCATTTGTTATGTGCCTCAAGATACACATCTTATAACTCCATTCAAATTAACCAAGAATAGTAAACCCAAGTAACTTTTAACCAAGTTACTATTTATACATTTATTGCTCCAAAGGCAACTTGATATCTTCCATAATTACTTCTTCGACCTACCAAAACGAATGGAAGTAAATAATCTGCATTAATTAGCCATAAACCTTGACTTTGCATATAAAAATTCCTTCTTTACTCTGTTGAACTTGCAGCCCCAAAAAGAATGTGAGTTCCCCCATAGAACTCATCTGAAATTCATCTTTCATCAGCTTCTCAAACTCTTTACACATCTCTGGTTTAGTTGATCCAAAGATAATATCATCAACATATACTTGAACAAGTAGAATATCACCCTTATCTTTCTTGATAAACAAAGTTTGATCTATCTTGCCCCTATGAAACCCATTATTCATTAAATAAGTAGCTAAGGTTTCATACCACTTCCTTGGAGCCTGATGTAGACCATAAAGAGTCTTGACTACTTTATAAACTTTGTTAGGGTGATGTGGGTCTTCAAAGCCTGGAGGTTGAGCAACATATACCTCCTCATCAATAGTACCATAAAGAAAGGCACTCTTAACATCCATTTGATAGACAGTAAAGCCCATAAATGATGCATAAGCTAGAAATAGTCTAATAGCCTCAATCCTTGCAACAGGAGCAAAAACTTCTTCATAATCAATACCCTCCTCTTGAGTGTATCCTTGAGCAACTAATCTAGCTTTGTTCCTGATGACAATGCCTCTTTCATCTTTCTTATTTCTGAACACCCATTTAGTACCAATCACTTTCATACCATCAGGTAAGTCACAAAGAACCCAAACCTTTTGAAGCTTAAACTGCAATAGTTCTTCCTGCATAGCTTCAACCCAGCTTGATTCTTCTAAAGCCATAGAAACATTTTTAGGCTCCATTTGTGATAGAAAGCAGAAGAATAAACATTCATTCTTAGTAATGTGATTCTTGGACTCATAGACTTCACTAATGAACCCATGAACATCTGTCATCCTTGTTTGCCTTCTTGTCTTCACACCTGAATTAATTTCACCAATAACATTCTTGATTGGATGAGCTTTATGAATTGTAGACTGTGATGTGTTAGGAATATCATATGATGATGGCATATTTGTGATTTCAACATCATCAATTTGTGTCTCCTGAGCTATATTTTCCACAGCTGGACCTTCAGTGGAAACATCATGTGTTGCAGTGGTAGTAGGATTACCACTGTCTTCAGGAATATCATCATGCAGAACATCAAAATTCACAAATTCATCTTCCTGACTAGTATTCTTTGAAGGTTGTGAGTCTGCATTAGCATCAAAGTCCCAAATTGGCATAACAAATTGATCTTTGTCATCCTCATCATCTTGACAAGATTCATCATCATCAATAAACTCTTCTGAATCTTTAAGATCAACATCACTTGAATCTGAAGCAATAGGAACATAATTCATGGTATTTGATAAAGTCTCAAGATCAAACAGCCATTCAGGTCCTGAACCTGCTATATTAGCTTTATTTTCAAGAAACTGAACATGCAAATTCTCTTCTATCTTTCTTTTTCTTAAGTTGTAGACTCTAAAAGCCTTACTAACCATGGAATAACCAACAAAGAAACCTTCATCTGCCTTTTCTTCAAACTTTCCCAAATGATCAATGGTATTGAGAATTGTGACATAACATCCAAATGGCTTCAAGAAATCCAAAAGTGGGGGTCTACCTCTGAAAAGCTCATAAGGTGTCTTGTTCTTTGACTTGACCACTAATACCCTATTTTGAATATAGCAAGCAGTGTTAACTGCTTCAGCCCAAAATGTCACTGGTAACTTTGAATCAGCTATCATGGTTCTAGCAGCCTCAATTAGTGTTCTATTTCTTCTTTCAGCAACACCATTTTGCTGAGGTGTTCTTGCAACACTGAATTCTCTTTTAATACCTTTGTCTTGAGTATGTCAGTAGTTTCATCCTTGGTATTTAAGAAGAAAACCCATGTAAATCTGCTAAAATCATCAGTCACAACAAGGCAATACTTCTTCAAATTGATGCTGCTAACAGAAGTAGGACCAAACAAGTCCATATGTAGCATGTAGAGTGGATGATCAATAGTATTAACTGTCTTGGTCTTGCATGAGGCTCTGTGTTGCTTTCCTTTAAGACAAGCAACACATGTTTGATCATTTTCAAATCTCTTCTGAGGTAATCCAATGACCAGACCATCTTTTACAATCTTGTTGATGGTCTTGAAATTAACATGACCAAGTCTTCTGTGCCAAAGCATAGATTCATCCAGAGTGGCTTTTGCAAGTAAGCAAGTAACATCATCCTTAGCCACTATCTTCTTCATGTCAATGCTATATAGATTACCTTTTCTAGGAATTTTAAGCAAAATGTCTTTTTCTTCAGGTAGCTTATAATCCTTAGATAAGATAAAGCATTCATCTTCTGAGAATAAAACTCTGTGTTTCTTGTCACACATTTGTGACACACTGAAGAGGTTGTACTTGAGTTCTGGTACATAGTATACATTCTCAAAGTCCAAGTTTCCAGCCTTGATAGTACCTTTGCCTGAAACTTTGCCACCAATTCCTCCTCCAAAACTGACAGCTTGCCCATCAAGTGATTTGAAATTAGAAAGATAAGCCTTGTTGCCAGTCATGTGCCTGGAACACCCACTATCTGAATAACCTTGATCCTCTTTTGTCTTTGAATGTCCCTGCACACAATATAAACAGATTAGTACCTTTTGGGGACCCAAGCCACAAATGACTTGGATCTGCCTCGTGTATCAATATAATTATATCTATCAAAGGTCATTGATACACCATTGGGATTGTTTGTTGTTCCTTTTGGTTTCCATTCCCAACGAGCTGAGGCCTTAACAGCTTTTCCCAAGTTTACCCTTTTCTTTTGAACATCAGTGGAAACAATTGGTCTTGCAGTGGTAACTGCATGCCTAGCAGTGGAAACTGCTGGATTAGAAAATTTTGGTCTCCACATGTGGTTCTTGTGATCATTCTTTTCAAAATAAGTCTTTTTCCTTGTTTGATAAGATTTAACAAAAGAAGTGACAGGGGACTTAGGATAAACTCTGTTATTACTTCTGGCAGTGGTAACTGCTGGTCTAGCAGTGGAAACATGTTTAATGCCAGTGTTAAGCATAACAGACCTGGGAACCATCTTGCTTAGGGGATTTGGGTGAGTCATTTTATTAGAATTTGATCCATTCACCCTTGTAAAAACTTCCCTTCTTCCCATGTGGTAAGTACAATCTTTAGCTAAATGGTCAAAGCTACCACATATATGACAAGCCTTATTGTTGAACACAAAATCACTACCAAACTGTCTAGTTTTAACATGATTCCAACTTCTCATGTTACCTCTAGGAGATTTAGGCCTATCTCTGTACATTTCAGCATACCTAGTAGTAGACCTAGTGAAATTAGACTGTGTTCTAGGCTTCTCTTTGACTACTTCAGGAATACTTTTATTCTCCTCAACTTTAACATCTTCAGTAACACTAGTTTTAGACTCAACATTCAAACATTCATCTTTAAGAGATGAGTCACTAGCACTATCAAAAGTCTCAACCTCAACCTGAACCTTTTCAGTTTCAACTGGTTTAACAAATTTTGGTCCATAGGTCATGGGTGGATCCTGAAACTCTTCTAAGCCTGTGTGAGCTAAGTCAATGCCAGGAGGTGCTGGAACACCTCTTAGAGGTGGTGGAACAGTATTGTATCCAAGACCTGATTTAGCTTTGCTCACAATTTGGGCTTCCCAAATTTTGTCAATGCTCTTGGATTGATGGTCTAGTGTTTTCTTAGTAATCTCAATATTCTCACTAGCCTTTTTAACTTTCTCAATCTCTTCCCTAAGAGCTTTATTTACTTCAAGATAAAAATCTAAGTCTCTTTTTAAAACAGCAATATCATCTCTGAACTTAGATTCATTAGCCCTATAATGCTCTATCTGCTTTTCTAAAACACCTAGACCTCTTTTATGATTAGCTAAATTATAATTAGTATGATGTAAATCTAGCATCAGTTCATCATATTGTGTTTTAGAAACCTCTAACTCTTTAGCAGCCTTACAGTTTTTAGAACAAGCATTATCAGTATATACCTCAGAGTCAGAGAAAGCCATGAGTGCATGCTCAGTGGCTAGCATTGCAGATTCTGTATCATCTTCTCCATTCTGAGACATAAAGCTCCAATCAAAGCTTACTCCATCAATAGCCAATAGCACCTTTGGCTCTTCTGTTGTAGGTTCTTTGGTCTTTTCCTTCTTGTACCAAGTTGACTTATTGTCAGATTTCCTTGGTTTTCTGCATTCTCTTGCAAAGTGCCCCTTCTTGTGACAGTTATAGCACTCCACCTTCTTTTTATCAAAACCTACAGTCTCATCACCACTTATATGAATCTTTCTCCCTGTCTTCTTCCAGAACTTCTTTGATCTTAAGCTGAGCAATGCTACCTGCCATTTGATGTCCATCTCCTCCATATCATCTTCATCAATTTGATCCAAGTCCTCATGATTGAGGATTGAACCACCCACATGGCTTGATATAAAGGCATAGAAAGTAGCATCACTTAGTCCTGCAATCTGCTTCTTGGAGCTCCTAGTGGAAACATTTCCATTACCAGTGGGAACAATCATGTTACCACTGTCATCATCACTGTCACTTTCATCATCAGAACTGTCATTACCTGATGATGATATGAGTGCAACTCCTGCAGAACTTGTCTTTAACTTGCCAGCTTTCTTAAGTCTTTGTTCAATAACTTTGAAGTTATTGTACACATCATTAAGCTTCATGGTCTCAAGATCTGACTTGTCTTCCCATACAGCAACATTTGTATCAAACTCAGCAGGTAAACTTCTTAGAAATTTAAGATTGAGGTCTTCCTTTTCTACCTCAATTCCAAAAGCAGTCAGCTGAGTTACAATCTTTTGTAGCCTTGTGAATATGCTATCAAGAGATTCATTGCTTGATGAACCAAAATTCTCATAGGTCTGCTTCAGTAAAGTCTTTTGAGTTTTCTTGGTATAGTCATTACCACCAAACACTTCACATATCTCATCAAAGAGGGTCTTTGCAGACTTGTATTTGGTAAAAGCCAGAACTTGTTCTCTGGGTAGAGCCATCAATAGCAAACCTCTAGCCTTCAAATCATTCTTTAGTTGGTTTCTTTTTTCATTGGTAACAGGACCAGCGTTTACTTTTGTTACTGGCTTGTCACCAACCATCTCTACAGTTGTACCAGGTTTGAATGAATTTCCACACATTATGATCTCCCATAATGTGTAGTCTTGAACCATAAAGAATTGTTCTATCATAAGCCTCCACATCTCAAAGTCATTAATTTTAAGCTTGGGAAGCTTTGCAGCAATGTTTGATTGGCTTGTTTCTGTCTCCATTGTATCTTTTGAATCTGCCATAGGATCTTCTAAATCAAAATATCAAAACCTGGCTCTGATACCACTTGTTGGATCGTGTACACCTTGAACTTGTGTTGATAATGATACTTTGAGTGATACCACTAAGTATGCGGAATCTACTTAATGATACTTAGAAGATTGATTATAAGTAAAACAGATTAATGTATGCACAATGAATATAACAAAACAACTAGCTCCAATATTATTAATAATAATAATACGAGTGATCTGAGATATCACTAGGGTTACACCTTGAAGCTCTAAGAAAAACGTATATCAAAGTTATCATCTAGGATCTCCTTTTATAGAACAAGGAGTCCTTTTGTACAAGATAAGTATAATACTAATAGAATAAGATATATCCAAAATCTTTTCTATGTTTATCAATGCGCGTTTCTCTAACAGCTAACAAGTGAGCAGTGGTAATATTTGTTCTTGCAGTGGTAATGAGTTTCCACTGCAAGTACAATCTTCTTGCAGTTGTAATATCTTCACTAGCCGTGGTAACTGATAGAATAATTCCCAACAATATTGATTCATGGGACGATTCAATTTTATCGTATTCTGACAATAATCATCCCACCCGGGGTTCACGATAAAAATTGAATCGTCATCACTGTCGTCACTGTCCACTAGAAATCCTTTTCTGTTGTAGCAACATTTCTTTTCTTTTGGGTTCTTGTCTTGGACTTCCATAGGCTTAGATATTATTGCGGCCCAATCGTTGTGCGAGAGCTTCCAGCTCGATGAGGATTCTTCGGACTTCTTTGGTTTGGATTCGAACATCTTCCCTTTGGTCAGACCAATGGTTGTCTTTTGTTGACTTTCCAAAGCAGACTTGGGCTTTGCACTGTATGATTGCTTGTAGGTTTCGCATTGCTTTGACTGCATCTTTTGCTGCTGATAGTTCGATATCTTGGGCGATTGATCTCCATGCATCAGATTTATCCATTCTGATTGGATTTTGATTGGCTCTAACCTGGTACTGTCGGTACATTGCTCCTGGTTCTTCATGAGTAAAGATCGTTTTAGTAAAGATTCTTGGGAGTGGTTGAAAGTCTTCATGATTTCTTCGCAAATGATCTTCATATTCTTCTGAGAGGCATAGGGGGACTGTAGAACTTCCTCCACTGAGTAAAGGGCTGCTGCTGCTAATTGCTTCATTTCTCCTGTGCATTCTGCAAAACAAAGATTAACAAGTCTTGAAAGAGAATCAGCTAGCGTGTTATGTTTTCCCTCTATATGTTCTATGTTAATCTTGACGCATGTTCCTGTGACTGCATCTGCAAACTTGATCCATCGAACCCTTGAGGATTTGTTGCTATTAGCTTTGTTGTAAAAGCTAATAATTGCTTGACAATCTGTTCTCAGGGTTACTTCTTGTTTATCAAGGTAGTAGATTTTTAGTTTCTCCAGAGCATTGATACAGGCATTGATTTCAGCATCAATTGTGGATTGGGTTGTTGAGAATTTGCCACTAGCATATGCACAAACTTTTTCTGAGCTTTTTGGTCCTTCCTTACTGTTATTCCATTTGACTATTCCTCCCCATCCTTCCATGCATCCATCTGTTTCTAGGACGATATAGGCATCTTCAGGCGGTATTTCAAGATCTGGAAGATTTTGAACTTGCACTTTGATTCTTTTGATTAATTCATAATCAGAGGGCTTCAACCTTTTGTCTCCATGAACATTTGTCTTTTCATATAGCGGTCTTAGGAGTATCCCAAGTTTTGGGATATGACTTCGAGCATAGTTAAGGATTCCTAAGAATGACCTTAACCCCTTTTTTGTCTTCAATTCTTCTTCATTGAAGTTTGCAATCTTCTTTATGATGTGTGGTTGTAACTTTATGGTTCCTTTTCCTATGACTGCTCCGAGAAAGTCTATCGTTGGAACTGCTATCTTCATCTTTGTTGGAGATAAAACTAAGCCATTATCTTCACAGATTTTCAACATCTTTTCCAGGTGTTTTGCATGCTCCTTTTCATTTTTTGAGAAAACCAGTATATCATCGATGTATACTGCGATGAATGATTCTGTTCCTTTGAAGCATTTATCCCTCTTTCTTTGGAACACTGCTGGGGCATTCTTCAAACCAAATGGCATAACCAGCCATTCATACAGTCCTCCAGGTACTAAGAACGTGGTCCATGGTTTGATTCTTCATCCATGGCGACTTGATGAAATCCTGATTTGAGATCAAACTTTGAGAATATTTTCGCACCTCCTATTCTTTTAATGATTGTATTTATGCCTGGTAGAGAGTATTGGTCCTTGTATGTATTATCATTCAAGGATTTATAATTGAACACCATTCTCTCCTTTCCTTTGATTTCTTTTCCCATTACAGGATCAATTGTTGTTCCTGAATTTACGATCATCGCCATCGTTATGTGCCTGCTTTTGCTTGGACGAATAGCACCAATTTCAAGAAGACTATCAACATGCTTTCTGAATGAATCTTCCATTGCTGGTGTCACATGTTTTAATGGTCGGTCTTCAATGGTAATGTCTGGATTGATAATATCCAGCTTACAAAGTTTACCATTTTTCTTCCAATGCTTTAGAGGTTCTTCTCCGATGTATCCTTGAAGCTTTAACCTATCAATGACAGGCTTAAACTGTTCTAGGAATGCGTTGTTGCCTTCTTGGTTGAAATAAATAGAATCATTTATTTCAAGGAAATCTTCTTCACTTATTTCAAGTTCAGTGATGGCAACTTCAGCAACCTCAGATTGTTCAGAAGTTTTGATCTTGGTAACCTTCTTATAGATGGTTATCTCATCCCCTTTTATGCGAATTCCTCCTTTCATGGACCTTAGGAAGTTAGCTCCTATCAGCATCTCTATGCCATTGCTGTCATGCATATCAAATGCATATATGAGGGGAATCTTGAATTTGTTTCCTTCAATAAGGAAATAGCCTGACATTATTATGTGAGTTGCTTGTTGTCTTGAATTTAAACCGTTGAAGAAGACGTTGTGGTTTAAAGGTTCAAGTGCTTCCTCTGGAATTACCCTCTTATTTATGTAGCATGCTGATGCTCATGTGTCTATTATTGCACCGATTCCAAACGCGGGACAATTAAGGATATCAAACTCAACTTTTACATTGTAAAGTGAGTTAGTTATCTTTCTAATTTTTGGAATTGTCGCAGCACTTCCGGAGTAATGAATCTCTACTTCCATGAAGGGTCTTGCTATGTGAGAATCATTTAACGGTGGGAATTCTTCACTAGAGAACTGAAACTTTTCTCCTTCTTCTTTCTTTTCTTCCAGTTGTGCTCTAAGCCTTCTTATTTCTTCATCCTTTTCTTCTTCAAGCTTCATACGTTCAGCTTTAAGTTGATCAATGATTGCAAGAGCATCATGGACATCCTTTATTAGCAACCTTTTTTCAAGCTGCCATGCTTCTTCTTTCTTTTGAATCTCTGCCTTTGTTTCATAGAACTCTTTAGCTTGATCTCTTATCATCTGCTGAACTTGTTCCGTCTTTTCTTTCAGAAGTTCCTTAAGAAGCTTCACCTCTCTATTATTGAAGTCATTTTCTTCTTCTGGCTTGCACTGCTGCTTTCTTTTGACATTAACGGTTTTGCCAAGATAATTTTTTGCACAAAGGGCGCATGTTGTCAGCTGGCACTTTGGACAGTTAAGTCTTGATATGTCTGTGGTTAGTATTCCGCATAAATAGCAGATTGTGTAGTTTGTAACCGTGTTTTCTTTCCAATCATGCTCACAATTTTTACTTTGAGCTGGTAATTCTTTGCTTGGTTTCCACGATCCTACGGACTGAACCATGTCTGCTATTTTTGTTGGTGGTCCTTGGTGGAACATGAAAGCAAAATGACTATGTTGATCACTTTCTCTTTCATCTTCACTGTTGCTTTCCTAAACTTCATGTGTTATTGTGAAAGCTGCTTCTTCAAATGGAGTATCTTGGACCATAACACTGATACTTTGATGAGTATCACCTTCTCCTTCTGATATGCTGTAGACACTGGTGTCGTCAAAGTCTGCTGAGACAATATCCCAGTTATCATCAAGATCCAGTTCTTGATAAACAGCTGATCTTGCAATATTTCCCTGCTTGCTTCTGCAATCTTTTGCAAAATGCCCTTCCTTTCCACAAATAAAGCATTTGCACTTCTTGACTCGTCCTCTGTCATCTTTATACTTTACCTTGAATGGTTTTACATGAGAACCATGTGGCTTTCCTTTGTATGTTCTTGATTTTCTCATTCCATACTTCTTCCTGTTATTTTTGTAGTAACCAGGAATTGGTATGGCTGAACAAAGAGATAAATCTCTGAGTTCCTTGGCAAGCGCTGCATCTTTGCACATTTCTGAGATGAAAGTATGAGTGAACTTGATTGCAGGCAGAACTCCTGCATTGAGACCAGTGTGTCTAGCTTTAAACGATTCTTCCACTTTCTTGGATAAAGAAGGTGGTAGTTTAGCAAAAAGTTTCTCTGTTGTTGAAGGGAAGTACAATCTTCCTGACTTTATTGCTAACTGCCTGAAATCTTCCAAGAATGACCACAAGTTCTTGGTTTCTTCACAAGTTATCCTGTCTAGATCTCTGTAGGCTCTGTCTTGTTCATCAGTTGAGCCTCGATACGGGTCTTCAAGCAGTATTAACTGCCTTACTTGTGATGTTATATTTTGTGGTTCATCAGCAATTGCTTTAAGGGCAGCATACACATCAGGATATGCAGTTCGCCATTGTTGCCACATTAACTTTTCGCTTTCTCCAAGAAGATTCTCCACAAAGGCTAACTTTGCTTTATTGTCAGTCCACGTTTGACTGTTGAGTCTATTGATTGTTATAGACTCCCATCTTGCTATCACATCTGACCATAAGCCTGGATCTGCTAGTAGAACAAGCATTAATCCTGATTCCGTCCATGCTGGTGGCAGAGTCCACTGTGAATTGTGATATTCACCATATCCTCCATTAAAAATATTGTTTCTTCCTTGAGGATAACCAAACGGATCTGTTAAGCCTTTCATTTACTGCAACTCTTGATGGAACTCATACAGAGGTTTGTTCAGATGGCTGTAAGTTCCAGCTCATCCCTTCAAGTTCTTCTATACTTCTTCTTTCACCAGATATTGCTGTCATGCCGGTTGTTGTAGGGTGATCTACAACATTTTCTACGCTGTATTGGAATCCCATATAACTGGTATTTGATAATCTGCCTATCATGGCTATTGTGATTAGCAGATTACTTTCTCCTCCTTGCCAAGTTTCGTATCCATGGGTTTGTACTGCAACTTCTACATGGTTGTGGAAGTCGTTAATACTTAGAACCATATCAGGAAACATGTAGACCAACTGCGTTCCGGCAGAGAGATCTACTTCCATAGTTCCAATGATTTGTCGACTGTCTTCCCATCTAGTATCTCTGAGAACAACTAGAGCATTTGTTCCAGCACTTCTTCGGTGGAGTGTATGAAGTCTTATCATGAATATCCCCAAATGGATATGTTGTAGTCCTGAAGTTCTCAGGCTCTGGTAACTTTCTTGGTTACACAGTTGGAGATTAATTTGGTTTTCTCCAAGGCATAAGATTCTTCTTTCAGAGTAGTGCTCATAAACTCTGTGTCTTGCAGTACTTCTATTATTTGAATAAAGTACTTCTGCTGGGACAAGATTTGCTCGTCTTTCTCTTGATATCTCAAGCTGTCTTTCTGGGTCTACAGTTGATTCAAGAGTATGATTATAGTTGTTTCTTCCAAACACTCTTCTTGTCGTTCTGGCTGCTTGATATCGGCTTCGTGTCATTTGTCGATAGCCACGTATTTGGTCCTCTTGAGTTGGAAGTTCTGCTTGCGTCTGCATAGAACTTCTATTAAGGACGCTTGGCCTTGTAGAAGTCATTTCTTTGACTCCTTTCCGAATTGATCTTTAAAGATTTTATTGGGATCTTCAAAGACGTAAATATGTCCGTTACTTTTCTTTGTTGGAAGTTTCCCACTAATAGAGAAACTATCAAGTCTTTTAGCTAAACTTGATATTGAATCTTCGAGATCTGCAGGCTGAGTCTTCTGTTTGATAACAGCTTGAACTTCTTGTTTGAGCTTGTCAAACTTTTCTTCAATCTCCGTTAACTTCTAACTTTGTCTAGTTGCTAAGTAAAGCAAGGTGTTGTTTTGCTTTATGATAGCCTTCACTTGAGTAGCTAATCCTTCTTTGTAATCAATTGTTTTTGCAAAACCAACTGCTGGTGACTCAAACTCTTCAGTAGCTTGTATAGCTTCTTGATATTCAATAGTTGCCTTTTGATTGGCAAGACTCATCCGGTGATGAGTTTCTTAACTTCGTGGAGAAGGTGTTCAACCTTCTGGACTTTATGATTGAGGTATTCTGTTAGTCGAAGGGCTTCTTTTTCAACTAACTTTGGCTGCTCGGCTATTTCTTGAACAAGGTTTAGGACTTCTCTTTTAGTGAGTGGTTTTGTTTGTTGGATCTCAGTTGAGATTTGTTGGAGGCTTTTTCTGGTTTCACTCTGTGTTTTTCTTAACAACTCTTCACAGGATTCAAGCTTCTCTTGACAACTTTGGAATTTTGACTCAAGATCTTTTTGTTTTTCAGAAATATTTTTGAAATTTTTAAGTGCTACTTTTGAAAAGAGATTTAGACGATTATAAACACAAACTAAATTATTGGCTAAATCGGTAGTTGTTGGTTTAGAACTATTTTCTTTAAAGACGATATATTCAGGATCTACAGTTTGTGAATTATCGTACCAATTCTGTATTTCTTGCTCAAAGCGATCGGACATAACATCAAAAACTTCAAAGGTTAAATTTACAAACTTGTTTAAAAATTCACCAAACGGTTAACTTCAAATCTTCTCGACTCTTTCGGTACTTTTTAACAGAACCAATTGCGCTGTCTTTTATCTAAAAACAAGGGTTTTTATGAAGTTTTTAACAGAAATGTTACCGTAGAAACACAAGAAATTGATAAAATAATACATTTACTGTTTTTCCTGAATATACCTTAGGGGTTTAGCCTTCCATAGAGCTAAGAACGTTTTGATTCAGAGCTCTGATACCAAGATAAAAATTACGTTGCCAGGAATTTTTATCTTGTACTAAAGCTCAAAAACTAAAACTTTAAAGTACAAGTTATTACTTAAAACACACTTTTTTATTAAAATACTGCGGAAGCTTTGTTACAATGGTGGTGGTGGTGGTGGTGGTGATTGTAGGTGGATTGGTGATTTCAAACTTAGAAACTTATGCCCTTATATAGATGGGCTTACAAACCTTCATACAAAAATAAAAACGTAAGCAATGACGTAGAAGAGGCTATTATTTTAGCTTTATCACAATTGGCCGACACATTTGTCAATTAAAACAACTACTTTTGACAAAAAAAATAGCTGCTTTTGACATTTTTGACACATGATAAAGACCATTGAAGACTTTTGCACACCTTTGAAGACTTTTTGCACATCAAGACAATTTTCCTTTTGAAAACCCGTGATTTGTGAAATAATTGTTTGGAATAATTTCACATGCGGGACCTTCTTGCTTTTGGATAAAGATATTGATTCATGGGACAATTCAATTTTATCGTATTCAGACAATAATCATCCCACCTGGGGTCCACGATAAAAATTGAATCGTCATCACTGTCGTCACTGTCCACTAGAAATCCTTTTCTGTTGTAGCGACATTTCTTTTCTTTTGGGTTCTTGTCTTGGACTTCCATAGGCTTAGATATTATTGCGGCCCAATCGTTGTGTGAGAGCTTCCAGCTCGATGAGGATTCTTCGGGCTTCTTTGTTTTGGATTCGAACATCTTCCCTTTGGTCAGACCAATGGTTGTCTTTTGTTGACTTTCCAAAGCAGACTTGGGCTTTGCACTGTATGATTGCTTGTAGGTTTCGCACTGCTTTGACTACATCTTTTGCTGCTGATAGTTCGATATCTTGGGCGATTGATCTCCAAGCATCAGATTTATCCATTCTGATTGGATTTTGATTGGCTCTAAGCTGGTACTATTGGTACATTGCTCCTGGTTCTTCATGAGTAAAGATCGTTTTAGTAAAGATTCTTGGGAGTGGTTGAAAGTCTTCATGATTTCTTCGCAAATGATCTTCATATTCTTCTGAGAGGCATAGGGGGAGTATAGAACTTCCTCCACTGAGTAAAGGGCTGCTGCTGCTAATTGCTTCATTTCTCCTGTGCATTCTGCAAAACAAAGATTAACAAGTCTTGAAAGAGAATCAGCTAGCGTGTTATGTTTTCCCTCTATATGTTCTATGTTAATCTTGACGCATGTTCCTGTGACTACATCTGCAAACTTGATCCACCGAACCCTTGAGGATTTGTTGCTATTAGCTTTGTTGTAAAAGCTAATAACTGCTTGACAATCTGTTCTCAGGGTTACGTCTTGTTTATCAAGGTAGTAGATTTTTAGTTTCTCCAGAGCATTGATAAAGGCATTGATTTCAGCATCAATTGTGGATTGGGTTGTTGAGAATTTGCCACTAGCATATGCACAAACTTTTTCTGAGCTTTTTGGTCCTTCCTTACTGTTATTCCATTTGACTATTCCTCCCCATCCTTCCATGCATCCATCTGTTTCTAGGATGATATAGGCATCTTCAGGCGGTATTTCAAGATCTGGAAGATTTTGAACTTGCACTTTGATTCTTTTGATTAATTCATAATCAGAGGGCTTCAACCTTTTGTCTCCATGAACATTTGTCTTTTCATATAGCGGTCTTAGGAGTATCCCAAGTTTTGGGATATGACTTCGAGCATAGTTAAGGATTCCTAAGAATGACCTTAACCCCTTTTTTGTCTTCAATTCTTCTTCATTGAAGTTTGCAATCTTCTTTATGATGTGTGGTTGTAACTTTATGGTTCCTTTTCCTATGACTGCTCCGAGAAAGTCTATCATTGGAACTGCTATCTTCATCTTTGTTGGAGATAAAACTAAGCCATTATCTTCACAGATTTTCAACATCTTTTCCAGGTGTTTTGCATGCTCCTTTTCATTTTTTGAGAAAACCAGTATATCATCGATGTATACTGCGATGAATGATTCTGTTCCTTTGAAGCATTTGTCCCTCTTTCTTTGGAACACTGCTAGGGCATTCTTTAAACCAAATGGCATAACCAGCCATTCATACAGTCCTCCAGGTACTAAGAACGTGGTCCATGGTATTGATTCTTCATCCATGGCGACTTGATGAAATCCTGATTTGAGATCAAACTTTGAGAATATTTTCGCACCTCCTATTCTTTTAATGATTGTATTTATGCCTGGTAGAGAGTATTGGTCCTTGTATGTATTATCATTCAAGGATTTATAATTGAACACCATTCTCTCCTTTCCTTTGATTTCTTTTCCCGTTACAGGATCAATTGTTGTTCCTGAATTTACGATCATCGCCATCGTTCTGTGCCTGCTTTTGCTTGGACGAATAGCACCAATTTCAAGAAGACTATCAACATGCTTTCTGAATGAATCTTCCATTGCTGGTGTCACATGTTTTAATGGTCGGTCTTCAATGGTAATGTCTGGATTGATAATATCCAGCTTACAAAGTTTACCATTTTTCTTCCAATGCTTTAGAGGTTCTTCTCCGATGTATCCTTGAAGCTTTAACCTATCAATGACAGGCTTAAACTGTTCTAGGAATGCGTTGTTGCCTTCTTGGTTGAAATAAATAGAATCATTTATTTCAAGGAAATCTTCTTCACTTATTTCAAGTTCAGTGATGGCAACTTCAGCAACCTCAGATTGTTCAGAAGTTTTGATCTTGGTAACCTTCTTATAGATGGTTATCTCATCCCCTTCTATGCGAATTCCTCCTTTCATGGACCTTAGGAAGTTAGCTCCTATCAGCATCTCTATGCCATTGCTGTCATGCATATCAAATGCATATATGAGGGGAATCTTGAATTTGTTTCCTTCAGTAAGGAAAGAGCCTGACTTTATTCTGTGAGTTGCTTGTTGTCTTGAATTTAAACCGTTGAAGAAGACGTTGTGGTTTAAAGGTTCAAGTGCTTCCTCTGGAATTACCCTCTTATTTATGCAGCATGCTGATGCTCATGTGTCTATTATTGCACCGATTCCAAACGCGGGACAATTAGGGATATCAAACTCAACTTTTACATTGTAAAGTGAGTTAGTTATCTTTCTAATTTTTGGAATTGTCGCAGCACTTTCGGAGTAATGAATCTCTACTTCCATGAAGGGTCTTGCTATGTGAGAATCATTTAACGGTGGGAATTCTTCACTAGAGAACTGAAACTTTTCTCCTTCTTCTTTCTTTTCTTCCAGTTGTGCTCTAAGCCTTCTTATTTCTTCATCCTTTTCTTCTTCAAGCTTCATACGTTCAGCTTTAAGTTGATCAATGATTGCAAGAGCATCATGGACATCCTTTATTAGCAACCTTTTTTCAAGCTGCCATGCTTCTTCTTTCTTTTTAATCTCTGCCTTTGTTTCATAGTACTCTTTAGCTTGATCTCTTATCATCTGCTGAACTTGTTCCGTCTTTTCTTTCAGAAGTTCCTTAAGAAGCTTCACCTCTCTATTGTTGAAGTCATTTTCTTCTTCTGGCTTGCACTGCTGCTTTCTTTTGACATTAACGGTTTTGCCAAGATAATTTTTTGCACAAAGGGCGCATGTTGTCAGCTGGCACTTTGGACAGTTAAGTCTTGATATGTCTTTGGTTAGTATTCCGCAGAAATAGCAGATTGTGTAGTTTGTAACCGTGTTTTCTTTCCAATCATGCTCACAATTTTTACTTTGAGCTGGTAATTCTTTGCTTGGTTTCCACGATCCTACGGACTGAACCATGTCTGCTATTTTTGTTGGTGGTCCTTGGTGGAACATGAAAGCAAAATGACTATGTTGATCACTTTCTCTTTCATCTTCACTGTTGCTTTCATAAACTTCATGTGTTATTGTGAAAGCTGCTTCTTCAAATGGAGTATCTTGGACCATAACACTGATACTTTGATGAGTATCACCTTCTCCTTCTGATATGCTGTAGACACTTGTGTCGTCAAAGTCTGCTGAGACAATATCCCAGTTATCATCAAGATCCAGTTCTTGATAAACAGCTGATCTTGCAATATTTCCCTGCTTGCTTCTGCAATCTTTTGCAAAATGCCCTTCCTTTCCACAAATAAAGCATTTGCACTTCTTGACTCGTCCTCTGTCATCTTTATACTTTACCTTGAATGGTTTTACATGAGAACCATGTGGCTTTCCTTTGTATGTTCTTGATTTTCTCATTCCATACTTCTTCCTGTTATTTTTGTAGTAACCAGGAATTGGTATGGCTGAACAAAGAGATAAATCTCTGAGTTCCTTGGCAAGCGTTGCATCTTTGCACATTTCTGAGATGAAAGTATGAGTGAACTTGATTGCAGGCAGAACTCCTGCATTGAGACCAGTGTGTCTAGCTTTAAACGATTCTTCCACTTTCTTGGATAAAGAAGGTGGTAGTTTAGCAAAAAGTTTCTCTGTTGTTGAAGGGAAGTACAATCTTCCTGACTTTATTGCTAACTGCCTGAAATCTTCCAAGAATGACCACAAGTTCTTGGTTTCTTCACAAGTTATCCTGTCTAGATCTCTATAGGCTCTGTCTTGTTCATCAGTTGAGCCTCGATACGGGTCTTCAAGCAGTATTAACTGCCTTACTTGTGATGTTATATTTTGTGGTTCATCAGCAATTGCTTCAAGGGCAGCATACACATCAGGATATGCAGTTCGCCATTGTTGCCACATTAACTTTTCGCTTTCTCCAAGAAGATTCTCCACAAAGGCTAACTTTGCTTTATTGTCAGTCCACGTTTGACTGTTGAGTCTATTGATTGTTATAGACTCCCATCTTGCTATCACATCTGACCATAAGCCTGGATCTGCTGGTAGAACAAGCATTACTCCTGATTCCGTCCATGCTGGTGGCAGAGTCCACTGTGAATTGATATATTCACCATATCCTCCATTAAAAATATTGTTTCTTCCTTGAGGATAACCAAACGGATCTGTTAAGCCTTTCATTTACTGCAACTCTTGATGGAACTCATACAGAGGTTTGTTCAGATGGCTGTAAGTTCCAGCTCATCCCTTCAAGTTCTTCTATACTTCTTCTTTCACCAGGTATTGCTGTGATGCCGGTTGTTGTAAGGTGATCTACAACATTTTCTACGCTGTATTGGAATCCCATATAACTGGTATTTGATAATCTGCCTATCATGGCTATTGTGATTAGCAGATTACTTTCTCCTCTTTGCCAAGTTTCGTATCCATGGGTTTGTACTGCAACTTCTACATGGTTGTGGAAGTCGTTAATACTTAGAACCATATCAGGAAACATGTAGACCAACTGCGTTCCGGCAGAGAGATCTACTTCCATAGTTCCAATGATTTGTCGACTGTCTTCCCATCTAGTATCTCTGAGAACAACTAGAGCATTTGTTCCAGCACTTCTTCGGTGGAGTGTATGAAGTCTTATCATGAATATCCCCAAATGGATATGTTGTAGTCCTGAAGTTCTCAGGCTCTGGTAACTTTCTTGGTTACACAGTTGGAGATTAATTTGGTTTTCTCCAAGGCATAAGATTCTTCTTTCAGAGTAGTGCTCATAAACTCTGTGTCTTGCAGTACTTCTATTATTTGAATAAAGTACTTCTGCTGGGACAAGATTTGCTCGTCTTTCTCTTGATATCTCAAGCTGTCTTTCTGGGTCTACAGTTGATTCAAGAGTATGATTATAGTTGTTTCTTCCAAACACTCTTCTTGTTGTTCTGGCTGCTTGATATCGGCTTCGTGTCATTTGTCGATAGCCACGTATTTGGTCCTCTTGAGTTGGAAGTTCTGCTTGCGTCTGCATAGAACTTCTATTAAGGACGCTTGGCCTTGTAGAAGTCATTTCTTTGACTCCTTTCCGAATTGATCTTTAAAGATTTTATTGGGATCTTCAAAGACGTAAATCTGTCAGTTACTTTTCTTTGTTGGAAGTTTCCCACTAATAGAGAAACTATCAAGTCTTTTAGCTAAACTTGATATTGAATCTTCGAGATCTGCAGGCTGAGTCTTCTGTTTGATAACAGCTTGAACTTCTTGTTTGAGCTTGTCAAACTTTTCTTCAATCTCCGTTAACTTCTAACTTTGTCTAGTTGCTAAGTAAAGCAAGGTGTTGTTTTGCTTCATGATAGCCTTCACTTGAGTAGCTAATCCTTCTTTGTAATCAGTTGTTTTTGCAAAACCAACTGCTGGTGACTCAAACTCTTCAGTAGCTTGTATAGCTTCTTGATATTCAATAGTTGCCTTTTGATTGGCAAGACTCATCCGGTGATGAGTTTCTTAACTTCGTGGAGAAGGTGTTCAACCTTCTGGACTTTATGATTGAGGTATTCTGTTAGTCGAAGGGCTTCTTTTTCAACTAACTTTGGCTGCTCGGCTATTTCTTGAACAAGGTTTAGGACTTCTCTTTTAGTGAGTGGTTTTGTTTGTTGGATCTCAGTTGAGATTTGTTGGAGGCTTTTTCTGGTTTCACTCTGTGTTTTTCTTAACAACTCCTCACAGGATTCAAGCTTCTCTTGACAACTTTGGAATTTTGACTCAAGATCTTTTTGTTTTTCAGAAATATTTTTGAAATTTTTAAGTGCTACTTTTGAAAAGAGATTTAGACGATTATAAACACAAACTAAATTATTGGCTAAATCGGTAGTTGTTGGTTTAGAACTATTTTCTTTAAAGACGATATATTCAGGATCTACAGTTCGTGAATTATCGTACCAATTCTGTATTTCTTGCTCAAAGCGATCGGACATAACATCAAAAACTTCAAAGGTTAAATTTACAAACTTGTTTAAAAATTCACCAAACGGTTAACTTCAAATCTTCTCGACTCTTTCGGTACTTTTTAACAGAACCAATTGCGCTGTCTTTTATCTAAAAACAAGGGTTTTTATGAAGTTTTTAACAGAAATGTTACCGTAGAAACACAAGAAATTGATAAAATAATACATTTACTGTTTTTCCTGAATATACCTTAGGGGTTTAGCCTTCCATAGAGCTAAGAACGTTTTGATTCAGAGCTCTGATACCAAGATAAAAATTACGTTGCCAGGAATTTTTATCTTGTACTAAAGCTCAAAAACTAAAACTTTAAAGTACAAGTTATTACTTAAAACACACTTTTTTATTAAAATACTGCGGAAGCTTTGTTACAATGGTGGTGGTGGTGGTGGTGGTGATTGTAGGTGGATTGGTGATTTCAAACTTAGAAACTTATGCCCTTATATAGATGGGCTTACAAACCTTCATACAAAAATAAAAACGTAAGCAATGACGTAGAAGAGGCTATTATTTTAGCTTTATCACAATTGGCCGACACATTTGTCAATTAAAACAACTACTTTTGACAAAAAAAATAGCTGATTTTGACATTTTTGACACATGATAAAGACCATTGATGACTTTTGCACACCTTTGAAGACTTTTTGCACATCAAGACAATTTTCCTTTTGAAAACCCGTGATTTGTGAAATAATTGTTTGGAATAATTTCACATGCGGGACCTTCTTGCTTTTGGATAAAGATATTGATTCATGGGACGATTCAATTTTATCGTATTCAGACAATAATCATCCCACCCGGGGTCCACGATAAAAATTGAATCGTCATCACTGTCGTCACTGTCCACTAGAAATCCTTTTCTGTTGTAGCGACATTTCTTTTCTTTTGGGTTCTTGTCTTGGACTTCCATAGGCTTAGATATTATTGCGGCCCAATCGTTGTGTGAGAGCTTCCAGCTCGATGAGGATTCTTCGGGCTTCTTTGTTTTGGATTCGAACATCTTCCCTTTGGTCAGACCAATGGTTGTCTTTTGTTGACTTTCCAAAGCAGACTTGGGCTTTGCACTGTATGATTGCTTGTAGGTTTCGCATTGCTTTGACTGCATCTTTTGCTGCTGATAGTTCGATATCTTGGGCGATTGATCTCCAAGCATCAGATTTATCCATTCTGATTGGATTTTGATTGGCTCTAAGCTGGTACTATCGGTACATTGCTCCTGGTTCTTCATGAGTAAAGATCGTTTTAGTAAAGATTCTTGGGAGTGGTTGAAAGTCTTCATGATTTCTTCGCAAATGATCTTCATATTCTTCTGAGAGGCATAGGGGGACTGTAGAACTTCCTCCACTGAGTAAAGGGCTGCTACTGCTAATTGCTTCATTTCTCCTGTGCATTCTGCAAAACAAAGATTAACAAGTCTTGAAAGAGAATCAGCTAGCGTGTTATGTTTTCCCTCTATATGTTCTATGTTAATCTTGACGCCTGTTCCTGTGACTGCATCTGCAAACTTGATCCACTGAACCCTTGAGGATTTGTTGCTATTAGCTTTGTTGTAAAAGCTAATAATTGCTTGACAATTTGTTCTTAGAGTTACTTCTTGTTTATCAAGGTAGTAGATTTTTAGTTTCTCCAGAGCATTGATACAGGCATTGATTTCAGCATCAATTGTGGATTGGGTTGTTGAGAATTTGCCACTAGCATATGCACAAACTTTTTCTGAGCTTTTTGGTCCTTCCTTACTGTTCTTCCATTTGACTATTCCTCCCCATCCTTCCATGCATCCATCTGTTTCTAGGATGATATAGGCATCTTCAGGCGGTATTTCAAGATCTGGAAGATTTTGAACTTGCACTTTGATTCTTTTGATTAATTCATAATCAGAGGGCTTCAACCTTTTGTCTCCATGAACATTTGTCTTTTCATATAGCGGTCTTAGGAGTATCCCAAGTTTTGGGATATGACTTCGAGCATAGTTAAGGATTCCTAAGAATGACCTTAACCCCTTCTTTGTCTTCAATTCTTCTTCATTGAAGTTTGCAATCTTCTTTATGATGTGTGGTTGTAACTTTATGGTTCCTTTTCCTATGACTGCTCCGAGAGAGTCTATCGTTGGAACTGCTATCTTCATCTTTGTTGGAGATAAAACTAAGACATTATCTTCACAGATTTTCAACATCTTTTCCAGGTGTTTTGCATGCTCCTTTTCATTTTTTGAGAAAACCAGTATATCATCGATGTATACTGCGATGAATGATTCTGTTCCTTTGAAGCATTTATCCATCTTTCTTTGGAACACTGCTGGGGCATTCTTCAAACCAAATGGCATAACCAGCCATTCATACAGTCCTCCAGGTACTAAGAACGCGGTCCATGGTATTGATTCTTCATCCATGGCGACTTGATGAAATCCTGATTTGAGATCAAACTTTGAGAATATTTTCGAACCTTCTATTCTTTTAATGATCGTATTTATGCCTGGTAGAGAGTATTGGTCCTTGTATGTATTATCATTCAAGGATTTATAATTGAACACCATTCTCTCCTTTCCTTTGATTTCTTTTCCCGTTACAGGATCAATTGTTGTTCCTGAATTTACGATCATCGCCATCGTTCTGTGCCTGCTTTTGCTTGGACGAATAGCACCAATTTTAAGAAGACTATCAACATGCTTTCTGAATGAATCTTCCATTGCTGGTGTCACATGTTTTAATGGTCAGTCTTCAATGGTAATGTCTGGATTGATAATATCCAGCTTACAAAGTTCACCATTTTTCTTCCAATGCTTTAGAGGTTCTTCTCCGATGTATCCTTGAAGCTTTAACCTATCAATGACAGGCTTAAACTGTTCTAGGAATGCATTGTTGCCTTCTTGGTTGAAATAAATAGATTCATTTATTTCAAGGAAATCTTCTTCACTTATTTCAAGTTCAGTGATGGCAACTTCAGCAACCTCAGATTGTTCAGAAGTTTTGATCTTGGTAACCTTCTTATAGATGGTTATCTCATCCCCTTCTATGCGAATTCCTCCTTTCATGGACCTTAGGAAGTTAGCTCCTATCAGCATCTCTATGCCATTGCTGTCATGCATATCAAATGCATATATGAGGGGAATCTTGAATTTGTTTCCTTCAATAAGGAAAGAGCCTGACTTTATTCTGTGAGTTGCTTGTTGTCTTAAATTTAAACCGTTGAAGAAGACGTTGTGGTTTAAAGGTTCAAGTGCTTCCTCTGGAATTACCCTCTTATTTATGCAGCATGCTGATGCTCCTGTGTCTATTATTGAACCGATTCCAAACGCGGGACAATTAGGGATATCAAACTCAACTTTTACATTGTAAAGTGAGTTAGTTATCTTTCTAATTTTTGGAATTGTCGCAGCACTTCCGGAGTAATGAATCTCTGCTTCCATGAAGGGTCTTGCTATGTGAGAATCATTTAACGGTGGGAATTCTTCACTAGAGAACTGAAACTTTTCTCTTTCTTCTTTCTTTTCTTCCAGTTGTGCTCTAAGCCTTCTTATTTCTTCATCCTTTTCTTCTTCAAGCTTCATACGTTCAGCTTTAAGTTGATCAATGATTGCAAGAGCATCATGGACATCCTTTATTAGCAACCTTTTTTCAAGCTGCCATGCTTCTTCTTTCTTTTGAATCTCTGCCTTTGTTTCATAGTACTCTTTAGCTTGATCTCTTATCATCTGCTGAACTTGTTCCGTCTTTTCTTTCAGAAGTTCCTTAAGAAGCTTCACCTCTCTATTGTTGAAGTCATTTTCTTCTTCTGGCTTGCACTGCTGCTTTCTTTTGACATTAACTGTTTTGCCAAGATAATTTTTTGCACAAAGGGCGCATGTTGTCAGCTGGCACTTTGGACAGTTAAGTCTTGATATGTCTGTGGTTAGTATTCTGCAGAAATAGCAGATTGTGTAGTTTGTAACCGTGTTTTCTTTGTAATCATGCTCACAATTTTTACTTTGATCTGGTAATTCTTTGCTTGGTTTCCACGATCCTACGGACTGAACCATGTCTGCTATTTTTTTTTTGTGGTCCTGGGTGGAACATAAAATCAAAATGACTATGTTGATCACTTTCTCTTTCATCTTCACTGTTGCTTTCATAAACTTCATGTGTTATTGTGAAAGCTGCTTCTTCAAATGGAGTATCTTGGACCATAACACTGATACTTTGATGAGTATCACCTTCTCCTTCTGATATGCTGTAGACACTGGTGTCGTCAAAGTCTGCTGAGACAATATCCCAGTTATCATCAAGATCCAGTTCTTGATAAACAGCTGATCTTGCAATATTTCCCTGCTTGCTTCTGCAATCTTTTGCAAAATGCCCTTCCTTTCCACAAATAAAGCATTTGCACTTCTTGACTCGTCCTCTGTCATCTTTATACTTTACCTTGAATGGTTTTACATGAGAACCATGTGGCTTTCCTTTGTATGTTCTTGATTTTCTCATTCCATACTTCTTCCTGTTATTTTTGTAGTAACCAGGAATTGGTATGGCTGAACAAAGAGATAAATCTCTGAGTTCCTTGGCAAGCGCTGCATCTTTGCACATTTCTGAGATGAAAGTATGAGTGAACTTGATTGCAGGCAGAACTCCTGCATTGAGACCAGTGTGTCTAGCTTTAAACGATTCTTCCACTTTCTTGGATAAAGAAGGTGGTAGTTTAGCAAAAATTTTCTCTGTTGTTGAAGGGAAGTACAATCTTCCTGACTTTATTGCTAACGGCCTGAAATCTTCCAAGAATGACCACAAGTTCTTGGTTTCTTCACAAGTTATCCTGTCTAGATCTCTGTAGGCTCTGTCTTGTTCATCAGTTGAGCCTCGATACGGGTCTTCAAGCAGTATTAACTGCCTTACTTGTGATGTTATATTTTGTGGTTCATCAGCAATTGCTTCAAGGGCAGCATACACATCAGGATATGCAGTTCGCCATTGTTGCCACATTAACTTTTCGCTTTCTCCAAGAAGATTCTCCACAAAGGCTAACTTTGCTTTATTGTCAGTCCACGTTTGACTGTTGAGTCTATTGATTGTTATAGACTCCCATCTTGCTATCACATCTGACCATAAGCCTGGATCTGCTGGTAGAACAAGCATTACTCCTGATTCCGTCCATGCTGGTGGCAGAGTCCACTGTGAATTGTGATATTCACCATATCCTCCATTAAAAATATTGTTTCTTCCTTGAGGATAACCAAACTGGTAGTCTGGTTTATAAGTTGGCTGTGGATTTTGCCTTGCTGGAGGGTAGACAGTTGGTCCTAATATTGCATCATTTGGAGGTTGATAGCTTGTACCAGATTCTGCATCATTTGCCGTTGGAAAAGCATGTTCTTCGTGTTTATTAACAATTTGTTCTGCCATTTGTTTAAAGTTTCGAAACTTTGGGTATGGCAGATTGTCGTCATCATCTTCTTTGGAAATATGAAGAATTGTATGGTCCTTACCATGCTTCGCTGCGAATGGGTTTGCCCATTCAGACTCTGATTTTTGTGTGGCGAGTTTGTCATCCCAATGTGGCAAGTATTCATCAAGAAAGTCTTGCTGATTTTTTGAAAATTCTTCTCGTTGGACAAGGATCTTTCCGCCACTCCTTTCATCATCATCCCAATCACTTGATTCTTCTATGATTGTTACTTTTCCTGGGGTAATTTCATCATCTGAGAATTCATCTCCCCAGCCAGTTGCTGCAATCTCTTCTATTGGAGTAATGATTTCTGGGACATCATACTTGACATAATAGTCCCATTTTCCAGATGGTTCACCAAGTGTCGACCAGTTTTCTCGTTGCTTTCGTCTTTTTGGTTTGTTAGACCGCCTAGCTTTATTTAGTGGCTCTTCTTCTAGGATCCTTGCATCTTCTAAGCATTCCTCACAAAAACATATATCACAAGGAATGTGATTTGTTTGAGGATTTTGTAAGCAAATTCCTATAAAGTGCTCTTCGTCTTCGTCTAGATGGTCGTTATTTGGTACTTCTCGATCTCTTTGGTCAACTGAGTATCTTGGTGGCTGAGGTACTTGGCGATACCTTTCAAATCGAAGGCTTACGGATCTGTTAAGCCTTTCATTTACTGCAACTCTTGATGGAATTCGTACAGAGGTTTGTTTAGATGGCTGTAAGTTCCGGCTCATCCCTTCAAGTTCTTCTATACTTCTTCTTTCACCAGGTATTGCTGTGATGCCGGTTGTTGTAAGGTGATCTACAACATTGGAAACAATTACAAAAAATTAAGATGACTTTATGAGGATTAGACACTACAAGAAAAAAGCCCTTTAGCGACTTTCTTAGCGACGTATTTTATGATTGCGACTTTAGGTGATGGGTCGCTGTAAACGAGTCGAAAATTTTTTGCGACTCGTGACATATGTCGCTAAAAAGAGCGACTAGTATAACGACTTCATAAAATAAGTCGCTATAAATTTGCGACTTCAGTATTTCTTGTCGCCATTTGCATCGCTGTTTCAAAGAGATATTGCCATCTAAGTCGCTTAACGCGACGCTATTTCTGTAAAAGTCTCTATTTAAGTCGCTAATTAGCGACTTAAATAGAAACTTTTACAGAAATAGCGTCGCGTTAAGCGACTTAGATGGCAACATCTCTTTAAAACAGCGATGCATCGCAAATTTATAGCGACTTATTTTATGAAGTCGTTATACTAGTCACTCTTTTTAGCGACACATGTCACGAGTCGCAAAAAATTTGCGACTCGTTTACAGCGACCCATCACCTAAAGTCGCAATCATAAAATACGTCGCTAAGAAAGTCGCTAAAGGGCTTTTTTCTTGTAGTGAGATAGCCTGTCTATCTAAATAATCGAAGGTTTACAAATTCTAGTGGAGATCCAATCAAAACGGAGATGCTTAACATCGTTAAGAATGAGACTTCGATTTGCTCTTGTGGATGCAAAAGTTGAGTCGTTCTTAAACTTTCAAAGGAGCTAAAGAGCGGAATGGCAACAACATTGAGGACTTTGGAGAGAACAGGAGATAGGTTCGACTGAGATACAAGAGCAAAAGTGTCACTGAGGTCTTGGATGCGAGTATCTTGGAGCTTTTGACGGCTCTTTTTTGATTTTGTGATGATTATTGACAATGCATGATGGTCTCCTACAACTATGTTAAACGATAAATCAAAGTTTTTTTTTTTTTTTTTTTTTTTTTTTTTTTTTTTTTAACTATTAGAGTAAGCTTAAGTGTAATTCTAGAATATATAGTTACGAAAAATCAAAATGTATCAAGAGAGATTAAATAAGATAAATTTTTATGCAAAGATCCTTAAAATTATATTAGTATCAAGTTATTGTTAATTACTATTATGTTTTGATTCTTGTACTTCTTTTAACTGTTAATCCTTTTTATTTTAGCATTATCAGTTTCTCGTTAATTAATTTGTGATATATTGTTTTGAATACATTTTAGCATTATCACGTGTTATGGCATTGTAAAAAAATGTATTTAAATCCATTTTATGATATTAAAGAAGACTGTGCGTTTATTTAATACACTGACGCTAACTTGTGCTAAATGGTACAGTACTATATTAATAAACCGTTTTAGTACTATGTAATAGTATCATTTAGTTGTAACTTATTGCCCAATAATGACTATGGTTATTATAACTCTTGAAAGCATAGTAACTTCATGATGACACATCCAAACAACTAATAACCAATTGCCTTAATTTTGTTAGTAAAGATTGCTATAGAAATTAAATTCAAATAAATGCCATGAATATATCAAATCGATAACGAAAAATATAGGGGAACAATACAATATTCTTTTGGTAACAAATTTAAGGTTGCATTTCACTCAGGAATATAAAGAAATAAATTGTAACGAAATTTTAAATACAAATAGACGCAAGTAGACATGGGCGAACAGAGGGGGTTCCCAGAGGTGCACGAGAAGGTCGAGAACCCATGAATTTTCATGTGTAGTGTAAAATTATGTCAAATATACCGATTTTTTTAAAAATAAATAAACTTGGTCTTTATTTTTGAGTTACGATTACTTTTCATAAAATGAACCTGATAACTCTTGGTCCTGAGTCCGCCACTGCAAGTAGACCACTAAAAGATGTGCAAGAAAGAGTAAAACTATAATAACACATCAATGCCCATGTCTCCCATTTAGAATGACTAAAACTAAAATGAAACTTGTGTGAAACTCTATACAACCGAATTGTTTCTTTATTTTCTTATATTATTACATACTTTAATAGCCTAAAGTGTATATACCCTCATAAAGAATTGGAAATAAAGTTAAAGTATAAGGTAAATCATAAAATGTCACAATTTGCTAGCTGGAATTCTGGAAATGTAGCTTGGCTTTTAAGTGACAATGAAAAGAAAGAATACTATAAATATAGAAAATTGTTGACAAGTGAATGACTGCAACGTACCATCAACGTTGTTTACCGACAACTTAGCTTAAGGCTGAATATTAGCATGATTTCTGTATAAAAAAATATGTCTAAAACAGTAGAAGTAACAATAAGATTGAAACATGCAGAAAATTGAATAAATAGATCTGTCATACTCTCGATAACATATCGATGCATCCGTGTATATGGATACATAGAGATTACATGATACGAGTACATGTTACAGCATAATTAACTACAACATGGTCGTAAATTATGTATAGTTAGCTTTTTCTAAAGTACTTCTACGATTTAAAGAATGTTATAACTAAATAATTCAAATAACATAACGCAACAACTAATTGTTTGCACCCAAACCTCTAGATTTAGGATGCTTGCTAGCGACAAGAGGGTCAACGATGCCTTGTGAGTCTCTCCCAAGGCCTTCTCCTTCAACATAACCCATTCTCGCCATCATTTTCGACCCAAACCCTTTTGTATGCTTTTCAAACGACCCCCTACTTTCACTACCCCTAGAGCTTTGGCCCATTGACCTGTTGGACCTGAGTGGAGGAGTTGAGTCTGAAGGTGGGGGTGTTTCAGGAGCCATTGCTCCTAATCCAAGTGATTTGGGTCTTTGGGTCACTTGAATGGGCTCTGATATTCCGGTACCATCTTTACCCAGTCCATTTCCATCGACATAACCCATTTTAGCCATCATTCTTGACCCAAAGCCTGTTGTGTGCATCTCGAACGCACAGTAGCTTGATGAGCCGGCAGTTTGGTCTCTTGGTTTTGATTCATCAACGGCTACGATGGTCACTCCTGGTTCAGATTCCATGATGCCACATGAGATAAATGACACCGGTTGTGTTGCATACGCGGTTGCTTTGCCTTTGTCTCTTCTATTCTTGTTGCGTGATTCACGATTACTTTTGTTTTTAGCTGACCGCGAGTCTAGTGGGCTCAAACCAGAGGTTGCTTTTGGATCTTTCTTGCTTATATTGGCTTTTAAATCAGCTTCTTCAATGCTAATTCCTAAAAGCTGTAAGATAGAAATACACAACTAAAAGTATAAGTAAATCGAGATACTCACATTTCATCATATGAATGAATACCATAATGTGAAAACAAACAAATTGAAACCCGTTTTTTTACTCACCTTCATAAGACGAATTCTGTCTTCAGGTGATGGCATACTGGTGTGTTCTGTTGGTGTCACTCTTACATACCTGAAGTGACGGGTGGTGTTACAAAAAGGTAAAGCTCTACTTTCTAATGAAATGAGCAGCACATAAAGAGAACATAAAACCACGAAGTACCTTCTCTTGCCTGGGTTACCTCCCAACTGCTCACTCTGCAAGCGATAAATTGATGCCAACCTTTGAACCTACAATAGATCAGAACGAAATCAAATCAATACAAATAACTTAAGTTACTTACGAACCCAAACAATATTCCGGATTTCAGGGTTAAAAGAGATTGTAGGAATGCCAATCAAGTAAAAATCAAAGCTAAAACTCCTTATATCCAAGGCATGAGAGTATTAGACTGCAGAACTACACCTCATATTGAACGAATGCCTACTTGCTTTTAACATTACTAATATAAACTTGTTACAGGGTCAAATTCATAACAATACGATATGATACACCCACAAAAATTGGAAAAATCTAATGAACACACAAGATTAAAATATATCATATATTGGCTTAGATAGTTGAAACATTTTGTGATTTCCCCGGACATTGTTTACAAGAGTTTAAAGAGTGAAGGCTAATATGACGATTGCATGCGTAAAAAGAGAAAATATGTTATCCTTCTCTTTTTGCATCTTTTACTACTCTTTTGTGGGTGCAGTAAGGGGCGTGCTTACCTGTAAACAGTCCTTCAAGTGCATGAGCTCAAAGGACCTAACATCATCGTTATTCTGCACCATCACCTCTAATTCCTGCATTTAAGAGCCCAGCAAATGATTACCATATACTAAATGTAAATCACATTCTATAGAACGTAAACTCCAAAGATGAGATGCTTTATTTCATTCTTACTGAATTTATTTTCTCAAGATTAACACCTCGATCTTTCGTTCGCTCCCTACGCATCTGCTCAATTCTTTCTCGGCGTACTGCCTTCTTTTCACCTGAAACGAGACACTAAAGAGTATAGGCAACATAATCCCAATAAAACAGTTACATTACCAAGCTTTGGTTTATGCAACTTACAGCTAGTGTTTGCCTATTTAGAAGCAAGAGGCAAGAAGTTGATAGTAAACAGTTAAAAAATAAAAGAAAAAGAAATCATGATTGCCAATTTTCACATTTATCACATAATATTGAAGTGAATAATAATTTTTTGCGGAACTTTACCTGGCCATCTCTTGCAATGGTTACTTTTAGTCCGAGGGAGCTTTGCAGCATGCTTCTTCGTTTGTGCATTGCGATTTCGAGGATCTTTTACAGACATAAGATCATCTAACATAGAACAATCATCTCTATCACCTACATCATTTATAGGTTTCGCTCGACTTTTCTTCCTTGAACGGGGTTTCTTACCATACTCCCTTGATGCCTCCTGAACTGCAGTTCCCCTTAGCCTCCTTAAACTGTCATTCATATCATCACCATAATCTTTATTTCTCCGAGGTTTCATACCATACTCCCTTGATGCCTCTTCAATTGCAATTCCCCTTAACCTCCGTAAAGTATCATTCATATCAACACCACCAATTCCTTCAATATAATCTCTTGCAATCTCGTCATCTATATCAGAATCACTATCGGATGAGGCGTTGCTATCAGATGAGTTAGAGGATTCTCCAGAATCTGAAGAGTCTGAACTTTCTTCAGCGTCCTCTTTATCCTCATCATCTTCCTCGTCAGATATATCATGAGTGTATAACTTCATCCCGCCAATTGATAAGTACCCTGAATTTTTCTCGGGAGAAGATGAGGTTTCATTGTCCGAAGCCTTACCACCCATTACATCAGTTTCTATTTCCTCTGAGGATGATGAATCCGAAATAGAACCATCTTTCTTTTCAGTGTCACAAAATCCTAATCCCCTATGAACACTGTCATCCGCTTCTGAGTTTGAACCATACTCGTAGGTATATTTCACACTTTCATATTCTGTGACTATTGTTTGGTCAGAGAAAGTGACGACCTTAGTTTCCTTGGTATCAACCAAAACTAAAGGGTCCGACTCATCCACTTTGTTACGTTCATCACCACCTCCCTCTGGAATAGGATTGATCTGAAAAACACCATATTAGTCAAATCAGCCAAGACCTTACCCCTAGCCTCCTACGCATGGCATTAACCACATTATGTAGAGTGGCAAAACGGGCGGGTCAGGTAGGTTCAGATAACGGGCTCGGGTACAAACTGGCACGGATCAACACGACAGTGTTAAAATTTGGATCAAGAGGCACGGGTCATAACGGTCTCGGGTCAAACATGCTGCCTTTTAGAAAAGACACCAAATGAAACAAAAAATACAAATAGGTTTTTTTTAGCAAAATTTACACAAAGTTCTATAACACTAAGATGGTCTCAAAGTTCATAGAGTGAAAAGATACTACAAACTTAATAACTAAAAAATTGTTTTCTATTAAAAAATTACTGACACCAAAGATATATGACACATTGAAAACAAGAAAAATGTATAACTTGTATCATTTTTACGAAGTGCTAAGCATAGAAGAACACAAATACTCTAAAACAAGAGTATAAAAACCAGTAAAATAAAAGAAAGAACCTTACGCGAGTATGTCAGTACGTAGATCTAAATTCATTTGCTTTGAGAAAAATCAATACGTACATACATAAAATAAATGTCTCAATTTATAATTGTGAAAAGTAAAAAGAAAATCATTAAATAAAAAATAAATTGATCCGCCCAAATACCCACAGTTATTTGTATGTCCACCCATTGTACCATAGCAATGAAACATACATTTATAATATAGCCCATTTCAAATTTTAGACTAACTTAAATACTTCAGGCCGACAATTAGCTTACATGTAACTACCCAGATAGACCCAATTGTGTTTGATTGTGCGGAAATTGTAAGCTCTAACATTATGTAATGATAAAAAGAAATGCTCCAATACCAAAGGCCTATGGCAATTATTTAAATTGCCAATTCTCAAGCTCATTAGTGTTTCTTACCAAACCCGAAACGGGATAAGGCAAACAAGCCCTTTTGAGATTCCAGCCTTGATTACTTGAATATGGAGACAATTTCATTCACCATACCAAACTAATAAAAAATTGAAGATTATTATTTTTAACACACAGTTTTAACGTATATTGTATACTTCAATGCTAACTATTATTTTTAACCTAAGAAGCTCGCTAAAATTATATATAGGTGATGTGAGGCAAGCGAATCTCTCCTACTTCAAATATGTTTTCGCGAAAGTACACTAAAAAATTTGCTCTAATATCATTTGTAGCAGCTTAAAGCACATACACAGTGCAACCACGAACAAACGCATAAATCATTTCACATGGCACCAAAAATTTAGCATACTCGCATTTAACATTTCAGCAACCACCACCAAAGTGGCCAATAGTGGAAAGGCACTTTGTGTCCTCAATGGGTCTAAGGTTCAAACCTCAATAAGCACATATTTAGCAGGGATACCTCAGTTAGGGACTTAGGGCGCGTAAACTCAGTTATAAGTGGCAAAATAGACCGGTCAGGTCAGATAATGGGTTGAATCAGGTTTCGGGACTAAACGGGTCCAGTTCTAGATGGATCACTTGATAGCATGGGTCCAAACGGGTCCGGATCAAATGGGTCACTTGGTAGCATGGGTCTAAGCGGGTCAAACAGGTATCGGGTGGGGCTGGCTACATACATCATATACCCATTTTGACCCATTTTATATATTTAGTACTCCATATGACCCAACAAGACCCATATTTAACCAACGGGTCTAAAATTGCCACCTCTAATCTCAGTCAAATACTCGCCCTCACCATTTGCATTCAACATTTCAGCAGCAAAAGTACAATACAAATAAACTATAAAACCAACAATAGATTTAAAACAAAGGTTTTTCTAAGGGCTATGTTTAAGACATGCATAAATAATTTGTACAATAGGTTGTTGGGGTAGTGTTTGTTTTATTAAAAAGGTACAAACAAACAATGCATGTCTTTCTACAACCTTAAACATAGCCCTAAAAAATAAACCGGTTACCTGAGGGTAGACATAACCAATAGCATTCATTTTACGCTTCTCCGAGCCTTTGGAGGGTTTCGCTTTACCTGTAAACACATTAAACACTTGTTAATAAAACCGGTCATGATTATCACGTCATTAACAAATGAATAATGAATTTACCTTTAGATGAAGATGAAGGAGGTGGAGATGAAGGTGATGATTTTTTATTTTTCTTGCTGGGACCAGCCATTTCCGATGAAAATGATCGAGTGTATCTGAATGGTTGGAATATTATTTGGATCGACATTTTTTTTAATGTTTTCAAGGGTTATATGAAGGCGGTGAGGAAGGTGGGATTCGGTGTAGCGTGGTGTATGGAAGTTAGGGTGGTCTTGAGTGTTGATCTTGTGACACGTGCTGGTCTTTTACTTGATCTGGTAAGTTACACAAAAGTGTAGCGAATATGAGCTAGTAATTTTTTTAGATAACATTTTAAAAAAGTTAAAGTTACAAAGCAAAATGTTAAAAAATGCAAGAAATTTTTTGGAAAAACATAAATATTACTTTCCTAAAAATTAGCTAAAATCTTTTGTGAAAAATAATTGATCTAAACATGTTTTTTTTTTTCTTATTTCTTTTAGAAATTGAAAGGTGCTTTTACAACAATGGGTGTTTGGCCAAATTTAAGAATGATTAATCTTGTATTACTATCTTATTACGCCTAAGACCAACAAAAAATAAATAAATAAATAAATAAAATGCAGGCAACCTACTTGAGCATGACTAAATAAACATCGATGCCCAAAACGACCTACTTAGTGTTTTGGCCGTCTCTTTGTTAGGCCAAAGTCGAATTAAAGGGGATTGGTGAGTGCGCCGTTACATGGATTACAAGTGTGGTTAAGTGTTCATAACTTTCGAAAGCATTTAGATGTACCGGTATCAATATTTTTCGATTGTCATCTTTGTTATAATGAAACCTTAATCTTGTTTAATGAACCAATTATTATCTAAAATCTTTGCCAATCAGCAGTTTTTCACAACATCTATCTAAAATAAATAAATGCTTAAAAGCTTAACCCGAAATACAAAATTAAACTACAAAAAATCTAGTAATGTGCAACAACTAAAATCCACGACAAAATGTCTCATGCAAAGGTAAAGATTAAGAATAAACAAACAACGACAATACTCAATCCCAAGGACAATACTCAATCCCGCCTAAACATGGTTGATAGAGCATATGCTGTAACTTTTTCACAATTCTCCCCGATCGTTTAAATATACAAACATGTTTGCATACAATTTATGTGCAGATAACATCACAAAACATTAATCTAAAACATATTAGCACATAGTCATATCAATAAGTAAGCATAACATGTAGATCTAGAAAAGAAAAGAAAAAAAATGTGAATGAAAACTCACTTGAAACGAGGCTCGTATACGATTTTCTGAGTTACCCTAAAGAATTCTCGATGGTAGGGTTAATTAGGCCTTGCTCCAATAGGCACTTTCATTTTTTATGAATTTATTAATTTTTATATGTTCGATTACAAACTTGATGCCCACGTAACCTACGTGTTCACCAAGTGTAAATATTGTTTCCTTCTTTTACCGTCACGAGTCCTAGTGAATCGGGCAAAATAATCTTTTTATATTTATAAATTTATTGTTCGTCGATATCTATTAAGAAACGTATTTTACTAGAATTATATTTCAGTATCCTTATACGAGTTGAAGCGAAATTACATTGATATTATGGACATAATTTGAAGGCTTTAACCATGAGTCTACAAAATAAGCCCAACCATTACAACTTTCCGTATATAATTATTTGTTTTTCGTATTTTTGTTTGATTTTGTTTTGTGATTATGTTTGACGTATATGATAAGGGTTCATATAGTTATTTTTATGTTCAAAGTTTAGCTACCACATGTCATAGACTAAGGATCAAATGAGAAGAATCCTTAAAATAAGAAGGATGAGAAATGACTATAACTACACATTAGAGATGCATCAATTTGAATTAGATGTATTCTTAATTTTTTAGATGCATCACAATATATTTTTTAGCAAAAAAGTAGATTCATATACATATATTAGATGTATTTGATCAAGTTAGACGAAACCTATGTATTTTTCGTCTTCTGCTGGTCAAATTTGTTGCTAGTATACTTTGCATAGTTTTCAATTCAAAATCACTTTCGAAACTTATTGTGATGCATCTAAATGAATAAAGATGCATCTAATTCAAGTCGATACATCTTAAATATGAGGTTATAGTTATTTCTCATTCTTCTCATTTTAAGTTTTCTTCTCATTGGATCCTTACCCTGTTTGTGTATTGATAGTTTAGATCAATTCATAGTTAAATCTTATGCTGGAAACCAACTGGTTTAGTTCAGTTGGCTATCTGGGTTCCTTCTAGAGCTTGGGAAGGGGTCTTCGGGTTCGAGTCTTACAAGGGACAAGTAGATTTTCCTTTTAGTGCGAAGCTGTGAGTTCTAGTGGTTTTTCTTCGCGGTCTCTCCGAGTGATTCGGGTCCCGAGGCCTGCCCGTTTAGATGTTTAACTTGGTGGTCGGATTTCAAGTGTGGTGTCATTCTAAAAAAAATCTTATGCTACAATATTAGTTATTATTTTAACAAGTCACCCTTGTAAGGTTTTTTTATTTTTTTATTTTTTATTTATATTGAAGGCAAGATTTTATTAATGTTATAAGTTCAGTTATTATTAATGTTGTAGTAACATTTTATAAAAAAATTAGACTATAAAGAATAGTAATCTAAATTTTGTATATTTATTATCTTGTGAAATTTAAATGCAAATTCACAATGTACCTAAGCATTTTTTTTTAATATATAATTTTTTATTTTATTATCATTGTGTAGTTTATTATAATTTTGTATGTTCAACTAAAGCTATGTTCAACAGATTTGATTGCTATAAACCCGTACTAATGCCTTTTAATTTTTTGTTACAATTTTTTTTTTTTTTTTGAACAATATATTTTTTAAGTGCCATGGAATGAGTTAATGGTTGACACTATTTCATTCTTGATTCCATTAATTTTTTGTTACAATTGAAAAATGCATTTTTAAAAGGGAAAGTTCCCTATTCACCCCAAAAGTAAAAGGGTACTTACCCCTAGTATCCCACAAAATTTTTTTTTTCTTCAAATACCCCAGAGGCGTAAGTCGCTCATTTCAACTTGGGCGGAATGCATAAACATTTGACACTTGTCCCTAGTAGTGTCCCCACCATGTACCTTGAAGGTACATGGTACCCTTTTATCTATTTTGTCTTTTTGTCAAAAAACATAGTCTTTTTTTATTGTTTTTATAGTACATACATTTTGGGCGAATGGGTCCCACTTGACTTTAAGTTTGGGTGACTGGTTAGGTATGTAGTACATATGTATTATGTGTACTTGTATAATACACATAAATACTAATATACACTTAAATACAAGTATATAAGTAAATACTACTAATATACACTTAACCTTGGACGACTTATTTTATTTTTCGGGCGACTGGGTCCCACTATTTTTATATTATTATTTCGTACATATATGTTGGGCGACTTGGCCCCAACATTACATAAATTTGGGCGACCTAATATCATGATAGTACAATTTTAAATTATTTTAGTATATTAGTATACTTTTTATATTTATTCCAAAATTTTAAATCATTTTAAATCTTACCAAACACACCACACTTTAACCCCTTTTCTCTCTCAATCATTCTTTCTACAACCCAGTCGAATCCACATACCCTTTGTAAATTCGAATCTACAACAATGACAGATCTACTTATTCGAAGATTCAAAGATAATCGGCTGTAGTTGCAGATCTGCTGAAAACCCTAACGCTAGCAAGTAGACACATATCGGCTGTAGTTGCAGATCTACTTTTTCGAATTAGGGATTCGATTTAGCAGAATTAAAAAAATGGTTTGGGGTAGGGTAAGTAATAATCTAATCGACTTAGGGTTACGCTAATTTAGGGTTTGGGTATACTGTGTCAATTGGATTTATGTTTATTTAGGGTTACGCTAATTTAGGGTTTGGGTATATTGCGCTAATTTAGGGTTTGGGTATATTGTGCTAATTTAGGGTTTGGGTATATTACGCAATTATACAAAAGTTGGATTTAGGTTTATTGATGCCTTTCGTGACTATATTGTGTCAATTGGATTTATGTTTATTTATGTCTATAGGTTATTGCTGTTTTTTGAAGTGTAAATTGCTTACTGCCTTAGCATATAAGGACAGATTTAGGTTATTTGTGTCCGCTAGTGTAAATTTAGGTGGATTTAGGTTTATTTGATAGATCTCTTTTTAATATACCTAAGTATGATTAAAATATTTTTGGGAGATGTTAGATGCCCTCAGTTTTTAGAAAGAATTGTCAAGTTTTGTTGCTTTGCAAACCTATGTGTTTGTCTTTGTGATGACGATCTAAGTAGTAGCTGGTTCTGGTGGTAACCGGCTTTTCTATGGGAACATTAGATGGTAACAAAGCCGGGGGAGCTTGAACCATAGATGGTCGGTTGACTTAAACCGGTAGAGTTGTGCTGAGATATCGGGCCTCGGACTATATACATCCTGCTTATACACGGCGGGAAATAGTTTGTACTCCCGATCAGGTTCAAACTACTCGAGCAACTGTTTTGGCTACTTACTTATGATTGTTATTGCGAAGATTTGAATACATTGGTAGTGCGCACATACTTGTAAATTCTTTTTAAAAACTTTTAACTTAGTTGGTAAATAACATAAGGAATAGGTAATCGCCAAATGCTTGTGAAGGCAAACTGATCGTTAGGAGAAAACTTTTCACCCACTTGGTAAATAACATAAGGAATAGGTAAATAACATAAGGAATAGTTAATCGGCAAATGCTTATTGGTAAAGCTTTGTTAGTATTCTAGTAATCTTTGTTGATTGTTGTTAGCACCTGTGATTTAGGTTGATTTGTGTTATCTAGTTGGTTATTTTTGCTTAAGTTACATTTGGGGTTTATAATCATCTGTGTTATTAAGGGTGTTTGGATTTGTCTGTATTGAATGCTTCAGTTGGTTTCATTGATCCACTATTGCTCATACACCATACTCAGTATCATATTAGACCATTTCATGCAAGTTTTTAGTAACAATTAGCTTCAAAGTCAAAATCAATCAAAAGCTCATCTCAAAATCAATCTGTGTGGATTTAAGTTGAACAAAGGTTCATAACATCTCATTTTTTGGAAAAGTAACTGAAATTAGCTTTATAATAACTTAACTAAACATCTTTAATCATAAAATCATTGTTTGAAGTTCAAAAAAGTCAAATCTCAAGTTTTCTAAAAAAGTCAAAAGTTGCATTGTGCAGAAAAACCATTTCTTGCATCAATTTTCTAGAATTTTGTATTTGGTTTTAGACTTTGAAACTTGTTGGGGGTATTATCTACCAGCTGAACTTGGGTTTCTTGCATTTGTAATAATTTTGTGAATTTTTCTAGTGGACCAAATTGCCCCTCAAAGTAGGCTGCAGGGGAACACCCCTGCCCTGTGCACAGACCACCCAGTCACCACCATACCTTTGGTGGCTCATTGTGGCCAACTCAGTGGGTCCCACTGACCCATTTTGGGTTCATTCAACCCCCCCTCCAGGCAGGCTTCAAGGTTTGACCAAAATATTGACCTTAGACCCTGTGGACCCCACTTGGAATTGCCCTCAAACCTTGTCCCATTTTCTGTCTCAGAATCAAAATAAGCAAGTGCTTATTCAGGCTTTGTGGCTCATTTTATGTTATTATGTTATTGTACAAGCTTATGTTTCATTCTCATGGTTTAAACATCCAACTTGCTTAAAAAATCCCATTCATAGTCTAATAAAGGGGTGTTTGGTTAAATCTGTCCTAGTGTACTAGAGGTTTTTTCTGTGGTTATTGTTTGTTTGTGCAAGTCACATTAGGTTATGTTGTAACACTCAAGTCATAAAAACCAAGGCTCTTTTGATTGAAAGTCAAATTCCATTGTAAAATTTCTGATGTTGTTCACTGTTAAGTAGTTTATCAGCATAAGCATTCAAATGTTGTTCACTGTTAAGTAAAATTTCTTATGCTCTTTTGATCAGTTGTATTTCAACTTATTTTGTCATAATAAATCAGTAAAATAGCTTAGAAATCCATCAAAGTGAAACAAGAACAAAAATTGAAAAAAGTCAAAATTGCCTTTTGTGAAAATCCATTTATTGGAGGAATTTTATAGAATTTTGTGTTACGATTTAAGGTTTGAAATTTCTTAGTTGTAAAGTATATCAGCTGAACTATTGAATCCCATGCATGGCTTATTTTTGTGAATTTTTCACAAGCTTGTACACAAGCTCAAAGTGAACTGCAGGGGAAGGTGCTCCCCTGTGCACTTCACTCAGTCCCATTGACCCAACTTTAGTGGACCCCACAGGCGTAACCAGTAGGCCCCATACCCAGTTTTTTGGCTTATTAGAAAGCCAATAAGCCAGACTCTTAGGATTTGGTTTTATTTGGTAGTTTAGGGCTTATTTTAATAGGGCTGCAGTGACCTTTTGTTTGTCCCATTCCCTGACCAAATCTGATAACTCAGTTTTTAGAAAGAATTGTCAAGTTTTGTTGCTTTGCAAACCTTTGTCTTTGTCTTTGTGATGATGATCTAAGTAGTAGCTGGTTCCGGTGGTAACTGGCTTTTCTATGGGAACCTTACATGGTAACAAGGCCGGGGGAGCTTGAACCATAAAGGGTCGGTTGACTTAACCCGGTAGAGTTGTGCTCAGATATCGGGCCTCGGACTATATACATCCTGTTTATACCCGGCGGGAAATAGTTTGTACTCCCGATCAGGTTCAAACTACTCGGGCAACTGTTTTGGCTACTTTACTTATGATTGTTATTGCGAAGATTTGAATACATTGGTAGTGCGCACATACTTGTAAATTCTTTTTAAAAACTTTTAACTTAGTTGGTAAATAACATAAGGAATAGTTAATCGGCAAATGCTTGTGAAGGCAAAGTGATCGTTAGGAGAAATTTCTTAGTCAAAAAAGAGCAAAAATTGAAAATAGTCAAAATTGCCTTTTGTGAAAATCCATTTCTTTAACAAATTTTATAGAATTTTGTGTTAAGATATAAGGTTTGAAATTTCTTAGTGAATTTTGTGAAAAAAGTCAAAATTGCCTTTTGTGTTAAGATATCAGCTGAACTATTGAATCCCATGCATTACTTATTTTTGTGAATTTTTCACAAGCTTGTACACAAGCTCAAAGTGAGCTGCAGGGGAAGGTGCTCCCCTGTGCACTTCACTCAGTCCCATTGACCCAACTTTAGTGGACCCCACAGGCCTAACCAGTAGGCCCCATACCCTGCTTTTTGGCTTAATAGAAAGCCAATAAGCCAGACTCTTAGGATTTGGTCTTATTTTGTTTGTCCCATTCCGTGACCAAAGCTGATAACTCAGCTTTTGGACCCAAAGTCCAACCCCCCTCCTGAACTCAATTGTGGGACCCAGAGGGTGAACCTTAACTTATTGGCTCAAATCTATGTTTCGATTGCTTATAGCTTATTTGGTGCTTATTTCTTGTGCTTATTGGTTCCATCTGTCTTTTTCACCGACTTGGTACCTTTTTTTTTTTTTTTTTTACATATTTAGTAATTAGGTATAAACTATTTTGCGTTTTCTAAGCCGTTTTTATTTGTTTTTTTCTTAAAGGATTATGAAGGCAAATTGATCGTTAGGAGTAAATTGAATTACCTTTCTTTAATTAGGAAAAAGCTTAATGAAAAGAGAAGGATTTTATTTAGGACCTCTTGTTTTGGAAGATGGTTGGATCTTTCATTTTTTGACCATGAACCACACATGTTAGATTATATATTTCAAAAACAATGTTATGTAGATGATGCACACTATGACATGCCCCTCATATATAATGTGGATGGTCGTAAATTACATTTTGGTCGTCCTGAGTTTTGTTTAATAACAGGGTTTCGTTTTGGAAAATGGGTTAGCTCACAGGATTTTAGTAAAGGAGATAAAAAAATTTAAGATGAGGGTATTTCCCAAAAAAATGGGGATAAAACTTTCAAACTTAGATCTTCTAGGTCTTGTTGAGGATGAAGAGCAATTCTGTAAGTTGTCTGATGAGGATGCAATCCGTGTGTGTCTACTTTTATCGCTAGATGTAATTTTTATGGGTCGGTTGCTGGCTGATGAAGTGGATGATAAACTACTTCGTTTGGTTGAAGACCTAGAAGCATGGAATTCGTTTCCATGGGGGGAGCACATTTTGAGGCAATTATACAACCAGATACTGAATGTCGTTGACAGACACAAGTGGCAACATCTTAAAGGACTAGAAGGATCAACGAAATTTGTTGCAACGTATACAGTTGGAGGATTTGTATGGGCTTTCAAGGTTATTCCTCTATTTTTTTAAATGCAAAACACAACTAGTTTTGATTTTTTCAGTACGATGATGAGGCTAACGCAATCTTTAATTTTACAGGTATGGATTCTTGAGTCGTTTGAAAGAAGCAACCGTTGGTGGAATAAAGTTGAAGATGTGATACCTAGAGGTGTAGCTTGGTCAATGAAAGGGTTATTCACAAGATCGGATTTTGGATTGCTATTTGCCAAGGTAAAAACACTATCATATTTGTTAATATTTATTTTATTTTCTGTTGTTAGGACATATTATTTATTTGGCCAGTTCTTAAATGTGCCTATGTTTTATGTAGGAATCGAAGATAAATTTCGACTTGAAGCCAACAATAGCCGAGCATAAGGCGGACTGGAATATCAAATTTGTTGAATATTTCAAGGGGTACATACCAAGGACTCGTAAACCGAGAGAACTACATGATTACGATGTTTTCCTTCAGAAGCTTGCTGCTTCACGGAAACGTGGTAGGACGGAACAAAAGCATTTACCTTTAGTACCTAGGGTGTATACCTCTGATCTTATTACAGAGATAAGCCTTAAGGATTCAGTAATTCAAAAGCTGAATACTCTTGTTTACAAACTTGAATCTATTATTAAGGTGATTTTCTATACAGCATGATAAATAATGCATGTCCGATTGATATATATTAAGGTGAATATGTAAATTTAACTTATATTGAAATTACTTTGTAGGTTCTTGCATGTGAAACGACTTGCGGATATCGGGTAAACATCTTTCTGCCGATACATTTTTTGCAGAATGTAAATTCAAATATTGATTGTAATTAACAAGTAATCTTTATCTTAATGTACAGGCGAAATTGGACTTTAGTGAATCTTTCTCTCATCTAAACCATGAAACACAAGAAAAATTGCAAGCTGAATTCTTTGAATTGGTTGACTCCCTTATTTCTGCCAGTCGGTCAGAGCCAAAAGATTATGATTCTGAAGATGATATTGTTCAGGTATTCTCTTTTTACAAAGAATAAAAACACTAAGATAATGTATCGTAGAAAGATTTTGAACACAAGATTTATTGTTACAGGAGTATCTTTTGGAAGAGGAATTAAGCCTGAGGAAGCAACAGGAAGAAATGTGGAAGATAGAAGAACTAAAGCGTTTGGAAAAGGTTTTTTACAATGCTTTGATAGAGGAGACGAAACGGCGAATCGAAAGGGAAGAGCAATTGAAGATTGCAAAGGAGTAGAAGGAAAGCCTTTTCCGTTTTCATAATTCAGAACATTGGAAGCGAGCAAAGGCAGATATGCAAGCTGATAAGAGGAGTAAAAAGGACGGTTCTGAGTATAAATACTATTGGTCTGAAGAATTTAGTGAAGCGGTAAAAAAAAGAACACCTCCTTTCGGCTGTCGTCGTCAACCAGATATGTCTGACCAACTAGAACATGTTCAACCTTGGGTGGAGGTATAAAAATAAATTTTCCATAATGTGTTTATAAGGTATAAGGTATAATTAAAATGAAAATTTCTGTGTGGAAAAGATGAAAATAACGTAAAAATATTAAATAGCAGCTATCACTTTTGTAAACACACAAAATAAGCTACTTTGCAGATCAAAAAAGCCAAAAGTTAAATGGACCTTAAAGTTTGGGTTATTGGCTTTCCTAATATAGTTACAATGTTTATGCAGAATCTTTCTCGTTTGAACAGTTCTATCGACAGCGTTAATTTTTCTGATGACTACGACGAATTTCTTGGTAAGCCGGGTCCCCTTCGTTGTACATTTCCTTGGTCCAAAGAACCAGTACGTGTTGATCGGAGGTTCTGGGAGAGCTTAGTTTATTTAGATCCGCCTAAAAAAGGCTGGCTAATGGATGAGGTGAATTTCTTGTAATGGTTTATTTACATATATCTTTAATATACAGTGTTACATTTATCCTATGTCACATTAACATGTTATTTGTTCTTTTAACAGCACATAGAGCTTTGGGTCGAATACATGTTGCATTTCAGACTCGATGAAGCTGATTGGGCTATGGTAACGGCATACTTTGTTCAGCTGATCTTACAAGAGTCCGTCCCCGTTTGGTATGCTAATGGAGATAAGTACAAAATCTACTGGGCCGATGTGGAGCAGGTATTACTTGTATTACTTGTATTCATCCAGTGGTCAAATTTTGAGCCTTATATAATTTTTTTATTTTTGTTTTTTTTATCTTCACAGGTTTTTATGCCTATCAACGAAAAAGATAAACATTGGTTTGTTGCACATTTCCATATCAAGACAGGGGTCGTAACTTTTTACGATAGCGGTGGAAAGCATGAACTTGAGTGGCGTCCTTGGTATATAAATATGCGCGCATATCTAGAGGTAAAACTATATAAATTTAACTTTTTACATTTCGTATTTCCTATTTGTTTAAAATGAAATACCTAGTCAAGTCTTTAATGTGTATAAAATGGTTGTATACAAGACAACCAACGTATTAAATGTTCTATAAGTCAACAACTTAAAGTCTAGTACAATGTAGAGTTAATTCTTAGTAAAAGGGTTGGTCTTTGAAATTAATGCAAACCTTGTATTTAAACTCTTCTTCTACACACACAATATACAAACCCTCCAGTCTTCTACACACACAGTATACCAACCCTTGTATTTAAACCATCCAATGTCTGCCCAAATACCATTTGAAGTTCAAATGGACATTGTGCGTAGGCTTCCTGTCAAACGCATACTTCAATGCCGTAGTGTCTCAAAGACTTGGAAGTCTGCTATCGACACTTTATATTTCACTGTTAAATCCGGTGTTCGGCATGCCAATCATTTCCCGTATGTTTTACAATATCGTCAAGGTTTTAAAGGTTACATGCATTATGTGTGTCAGAATTTTGGTTTCACACCTGTTCCTACAAACCTATCCTTTTCTGACTTGAAACCAATCGGTTGGTCACATGGCATTTGGGCTTTTTCTTATGGGCCAATTCTCCCACACTATATGGCCTTTGTTTGGAACCCATCTATCAGAAGATCTGTTGGGACTCTCATTCCTTATCTTACCCCTGCACAAGCCTATGAAAAGCGTCTGTTGGCTTTTGGAATTCGACCTGACAACCTGGACCCAACTATTCTGAAAATTTCTTACCCATTTGATCCTGAATATCCATGGTGTGTGTTAGTTTTCTCCTTCAACTCTAAACAATGGAAGATTTTAGAAACTGAGTGTTTGCCTCGTCAATCAATCCGACTGAAAAAGTCAGGTCAAGCTGTGGTTGATGGCCATATCTTCTGGAGTGCTTATGAAAGTTTGCTTAGTAATGATGGTAGCGAGCACAAGAGATATATGATGGTGTCTTTTAACTTGGTCACACACCGTTTCCATGTTTTAGACATACCAGCCCAGTTGTTAGTCCAACTTCCTGTATCGTTCTATGTTTCTAACCTTAGGGCTAATGTTGTGGTTTCGGGAAACTTAAATTTAGAGGTCCAATTTGTTTTCTGTATATGGATGTTAGAGGTGGTTGGTGGATCCATAGAATCCTTTGAGTGTCTCATTAGCCTTCCTACTCCTTTTCCATTGAAATTAATTGGATTTGACAACACGAACAACCCGATACTCGAAGTGCATAACCCAGATGGGTATGTTATGTATCTTGTCGTCTACAATGTTTCTTCCGGGACCTTTTTGCATGTTGGTGCTAAGGGAAATTGTGAATCCTTTTTCATCAATCCCAACTGCGAGTCACTTATTTTGCAAACTCATCAAGATAAGGATGCGTATTAGTGTCCCATTTGTGTGCCATGTTGTAGTTGGTGTTTCTCACCTTTTAATTATGTTGGAATGTTGTTTAGTATATCGGTTGTTATCTCGTTAATGCTTATCTTTTGTACTCCGTTAATGTATCTAAATGAAACATTTTATGTTTGTTATTGTGCGTTTATTATTTATGTTATTGTGCGTATATTATTTTTGTAACTAGTAATTCTAAATGAAGTTTTAAGTATGATCCCAAACTAGTAATTGTATTTTCATAATAATTTGTATTTTTATTTCTCTTCAAGTATGTATGTTGTGAAACATTGGATAATTCGTGCTTCTTCTTTCGGGCCGACAAATTAAATAGTAAGGCCATTCTTTAACTTTATAATGTGTTTTGTTGGTTAATTTTTTCAAGCATGTTTATCGCTGACTTTAACGTGAATTTTTTTATCGATTGTAGACTTACATGATTCTAGACAATCAATTGCCAATGGTTTAATGGGGATACGAAGATTGTCGACAATCAATTGGTCAGGTACACTTATTTATATTTTGTATTCATATTACATTATACATATTATATTAGTATAAGTAGTCGCCCAACAAAATGTTTAGTCACCCTAAATTATTCCTCATGAACCTGCCCTTGTACTTGGGCTTTCATTATCTTGTACTTGATCATTGAATTCTGTTATAGCTAGAGCATAAATCAACTCTTAAAACTCTTAGTTAAGTCTTAAAAAATGAATTTATAGGACAAATTAAGTACATTTGACATACAGTGGGTTGGTTTGTAAATTTAATGATCAAACTCTTATGTTCTATTATAATGCAATGCATGAAAATATCATATTACATTATACATAGTATATTAGCATAAGTAGTCGCCCAACTAATTGTGTAGTCGCCCAAAATTATCACTCATAAACCTACCCTTGTACTTGGGCATTCTTAATCTTGTAGTTGATCATTGAATTGTCATAATTATGCATAAGTCAACTCTTAAAACTCTTAGTTAAGTCTTAAAATATTAATTTATAGGACATATTAAGTACATTTGACATACAATGGGTTGGTTTGTAAAATTAATGATCAAACTCTTATGTTCTATTTATATTCCAAAATTTGTATACTACTTTACACCCAAACTGATCATCAACTTTACACCTAAAGTGATCATCAACTTACATCAAAGAATAAAAAAATTTGTTTAGAAATGTCTGAAAATATACCAATTGAAGTCCAAATGGACATTGTTCGTAGGCTATCTCTGCGTTCTGTTGCGCAATGCCGAACTGTATGCAAGATGTGGAGATCTCGCATTGACACAATGCATTTCATTGTCCGGTTCGGGGTTCGCATGGGAGCAACTTTCTCCTACGTAATAATCTTTGAGCGTAGGTTTAGAGGGTACGCCTATCTTGTAGACCATGATTTCGCTATGACACCAATTGTATCGAATATAAGCTTTTCAGGCTTGACACCCCTAGGTTGGTCCCACGGAGTATGTGGTTTTTCGTTTGGACCAATTGTCCGTCATTTCTTGGGGTTTCTTTGGAACCCATCTCTCCACAAATCATTGGGAGCGTATGTCCCCTATTATACTTTGGCTCAAGAGTACGAAAAGCGTTTATTGGGTTTTGGGGTCCGTCCTGACAATCTTGACCCAATCATTCTAAAAATAGCATTCTCATTTGATTCAAATGATCCTTGTCTGTTCAAATGTTCAAGCTGTCATCTAGAGCTTGGCGGGTTTTAGAAAATGAATGTTTGCTTCCTAGACATTTCAGGATAAAAAAAGCTAGTCAAGCAAACATTGGTCGTCACATATACTGGTGTGGGTATGAAAAGTTCCATTCTGATAATGCAACCTCCTACAAGAGCTATGTTATTGTCTCTTTTGACATGCTCAGCCTCCGCTTCAGGAGTATCAAAATTCCTGACCAGTTACTCGGTCAAATCCCCTTGCCATTCTATGTGACAAGCCTAGGTGATAACTTAGTCGTTACTGGCAATATACAAAATGATGACAACTGTGTCTTTGGTATTTGGGTGTTATCAGTAGATGGTGGAACAATATCAGCAGTTAGCAATCTACTATCCATTCCTTCACCCATTCCATTGAAATTGATTGGATTTCATGACAACATTGACTCGATTGTCGAGGTTCCCAGCCAGGAAGGTTCTTCTGCAACTCTTTTCATATACAGGCTGGCAACCGGGGAATTTCATAGCATCGGAATTGAGGGATCTGCAGGATCCTTTTTCATCAAACCCTTTTGTGAGTCACTAATTCTTCAAAACCATGCTGATAGGACAAAGTACTGCGAAGAACTTGTATATCCAGGTCTTGTTGATACGAGACTCAATCTGGGTGGTCATTGAAGGTCAATTGTGTGGTGCTTTTGTGGATGTCAGCCATGTAGTTAGTTGCTGGGCACTTGGGAGGGTTGTAGCGAATTTATGTGCTTTTGTTGTGGATGTCAGTCATGTATTAAATTAATAGGTGTAAGTTATTAGTTGATGTATGGTTTGACCCGTGTCTTAATGTTGTTCTAGTAGTTGATGTACTTTTGTGATCGATCATGGTGTAGGTTATTACTTGATAGTCGATTTAGTTGAAGTCCTTTTATGATCGATCATGTTTAAACGCTAGTTTGTTTAAACTTTTGGATAATTAATTATGTATGTTGAAATGAATTTAAATTTATGTCACTGATAGGTGTTTATTATGTTGAAATGAATTTAATTAATAGACACTTATATATATTATGCTGAAATATCATAATACATAATACATATTAGACAAAATAAGTTCTTTTCAACATAAACACAGAGTACGAAATTGACAAATAGCATTAAGTTCTAAAACACATAACTAGATGAAACATAAACTAGAAATCATCCAAGTGATGCGGATTATATGATTCAGGGCAAGCGTTTAGGTTAATGGCAGAAGAAGATGAGGCACCGACCCAGACCGCGTCACCCTCGTAAAGGTTGGTACATTCTTCATCCCTCCAGTCTAAGTCATCCCAATCCTCGTATATTCTTCCATTTTGAAAATACTCCTCGTCAAAATCCGTATCCAGCTGTTCTGTAAATTCTGTCTCGTTACCTGTATTTGGATCGACTGTCACTTGACTTTGAATTGCTGACTTACGTTTACGGCCTCCTCTAGAATCAAAAACTGCTTTGCCGTTATCTGATCTAGGCAACGGTTGCATACAAGCTTCACGCGTGTGGGATTTGCAGCCACACCTGCCACACTGTTTCACTTTCGGCTCCTCATTTTTTGAGGGGATGCGGTCTTTGTTCTTTGGTCTTCCTGATTGTCGTTTTCCCATGAGAGGAGGCTTAAGCTTTGGCAAGTTACCTGGATCATGCCAATTGGGCTCATCAGGCAAAGGAAATACCATTTGTGGAAAACTAGAAGGGGGGGTTGAATAGTTTTGCGTCTTTTTCGTTTAATAAGAACTTGCTTTTCAAAGAATTGATGGTAATTGTAAAAACCTTTGAAGCTAAAGTATAGATACAAACTAATTCACATATATCATATATACACTACTTATTTAAAGTGTTGAATAGAAATTATAATTTCATATATCTCACTTAATTACAAGTTTGTACTAATATAGATATATGTGTCTTAGTAATTGTTTATACTTATATTTTACTAAAGTATAATTAATGTTTTAAATGGAACCTAGTTTGATCTTTATGTGAAATCAATATATGCACAACACACAATATTAACAATATATGAAAAGCTAGTAAGTAAGCAAGCAAAGAGTGAGAGATGGAAAGATCAAACCGAGAGACAAAGGATTTATAGTGGTTCGGCTACAAGGACACCTTCCTTGCCCTACTCCACTCCCCGAGCACCGAACTCGAGAGTTTTCTTCACTAAGTCAATAACCTCCCTTATGGCGGAGAAAACCGTACACACCAATAGCTTACACCAATTAACGACACAAAGCAAGATGTCGAGTTCTAATCGTAGCTAGAACCAATCTCACACCAAATATCACACCACGTGATCTTTACACCTTAATCACACCTTCACACCTTCTTCAAGACTTCACACCGTCTTCACACCTTGTCAATCTTCACACCTTCAAGGCACTAATGTCTTGACACCTTCAAGTCACTAATGTCTTCACACCTTTAAGCCACTAATGTCTTGACACCTTCAAGTCACTAATGTCTTCACACCTTTAAGCCACTAATGTCTTGACACCTTCAAGTCACTAATGTCTTCACACCTTTAAGCCACTAATGTCTTGACACCTTCAAGCCACTAATGTCTTCTAGTCTTCTTCACTTAGAACCCTCAATATCTTCACAACAAGTCCCTATTGCTACAATCTCCTATCACCAATACTATCTAACCCTTCTTCTTCACTTCAAGTTCCACTTTACACTTACAACAATTCTAGATTCTTCAACTAAATCTAGCTAACTAATACATACACCTTATTCACCAAAGAATGAAAGATTTACAAGAAAATATAAACAAGCAACTTAGATAGCAAGATGATACTAAGTTGTAATACTTCTAATAGAAGTATTCTTCTCTTTGCACTTTGAATGTTGAGGCTTGAATCACTTTGAAACAAAGATCAAAGTATATAAGATCAAAGGATTTTTAGAGAAAGGAAATGGATGTTTAGATCATAAAGTTTCTGGTGCAAAAAGGTGAGAAAAATATGTGGAATGATCCAATATTTATAGGGCCAGAAAATATTGTTCGGGAGCGTGCCGGTCCCCTTAATTATAGGCCGGTCCCCTTAATGATTAAGGGGGCCGCCTAGTAAAATTAAGGGGGCCGCCCTCCTGAACGTTTGAAAAGATTTTCTGGATAAAATTTGCCCTTTTTGGTTAGAAATTTGAAATCACATTTTTGTGGTTTAATAAGGCTATTCCAAAAATGATTTACAAATATATATAAAATGTTAAAATCATTTTATAAAATGTTATGTCTTAAGACAAGATTTCCTTTGATCTTATAATACATTAATCACTTTGTTTATTCATACCTTAAGTGATTAAATGGTGAAAGTGAGTATTTACTACTAAATACTTGTTTACGTCATAACCTTTGGTTTGATGGGTTTTCGTTTTGTGATTATCAAAACTTAGAGATATCGAAAGATATGAATAATGTTTTTAGTCAATTATTTATATCAACACCATTTCATGATATGTTCCTTGGAGGTTGGTTTTAGTAAACCATGCTAAAGCCCATTGGTTACAGTTAGTCAAACCTTCTACTCTACACACGGCACACACATGCCCACATGGTATTCCTGAAAGTTTCCATTGCCTGCAAATGGAAATTAATGAAATGCCATTCATGTAGAAATATATTGTTGCTTAATAAAAAAAAGGATTGTTGTACAAACCTGCAACTGCAATCCCTTTTTAGAAAATCAACTATATGTGAATTATAAAGGTCTGTTACTTGGTACACGGCACACATGGCTATGCCTTTAACTTCCCAATGTTCACTTTTGTACATCCTTTTTTCCAGCTTCTTAGCGGCCTATTCTGTAAGTTCAAATTCCGGTGCGTCTAAACAATTTATTAGAAAAAATAAATATTGTAAGAGTTAGACACTAAAAATTAGTGACGAAATATAATCATTAAGTCTTTACCTATATATTTTTCGCGACGTTCACAATACCAATCTTGTAAAAGCCTTCTGTAATATTCCATGAGCATTGTTATTGGAACTTTTCTAACTAGTCTAGTTAGAGCATTGATTGATTCTGCACTGTTTGAAGTCAAGTAGTTGTATCTATTTGCTGGGCAATATGCTCTTGACCATTTTTCAAACCCTGCTTCTTCAAGTTTTTTTACCGCCTGAGGCCTTTTAGCACGTAGCTCTGATATAGTTCTTTGAAAGACTTCAATTCTATAAGCTTTGCATGCCTTCCAGAATAAATACCTCACTAGTTCGCCTTTTAAATTGCAATTCATCATCAAGTGCCAACAACAATTACCGTGAAAGCTTTATGGGAAAACTATATTACAAGCTTGAATTATAGATTGATGCCTATCAGAAATGATAGCCAAACCAGGAACAACACCGATACACTCTTTCAACTTCCTCATAAATAATGTCCATGATTCACCTGTCTCTCCCTGACACACACCAGTAGCAATTGGAATAATCTGGTTGTTACCATTCATACCAACAGCAAGCAAGTTGGTTCCTTTATATTTCCCTTTTAGATGCGCTGCATCAATTATTAGCAATGGCCGCATGAAGGCTATAAAGCTCCTAATCTGATTGAGTAAACATACATAAGTAGAAGTATATGAAAATTTATATTAAAATTAGTAATAGAAACGAGGCTTACCGCAACACCAAATGCTATGAATACCAACTTAAATCTTCCCGCTGCATCAGTTTCAATGTGTGTGACCGTTCCAGGATTTGCCAACTTTAAGTTATGGCAATAATAAGGCAACTGCTCAAATGAATCTTCTGGTTTCCCATTCAACAACTCAAATGATAAGTTCCTTCCACCCCAAACGCGTTTGTAAGAAACATCTATTTTCCAATCAACCCTAAGGTCAGTTTGTATGTCCCTGACCCTATATACCCTGCTATGATCTTTCATTTTCTCATACAGTAACTGACTTAGTAATTTCATGGTAGCATTACGATGATTAGGACAAAATTCGGTCCGTGAACATGTGTGAACGTCATGTACTGTTGATACATAGAATTGTGCACCCAAGTTCACTTTCCGTGTGTATATTCTCCATGGGCATGCTTCTTTTGTGCACCGAACGCTGTACCTTGTTGGTTCAGATTTAATAACCACGTATTCAAACCTTTCTATAAGTGATTTTTTCCCGATGTTAAACATGCAATCTGCCTTATTAACAAATTCCCTATACTTATAAAAGGTTGTATCATTCTTACATGCGTTTATACTTCTGTCAATGCATTTGGTCACTGAATTTGGGGCTTTGGGAGGGAGGGGCATATGTTTAAAGGAGTTTTTTTGCCATATAGGAAGCGAATCATTTTGGTTGTGAAAGGAATATGCTTCAACCTTTGAGGTGGGATGATTAAAAGGTTCGGGTAACAAAGGAATATTAAGATCAATTGATAAATTATTAGAAGCATAAGATGATTTTACCTCTGAAGGTCGGTCTTTTGTTGATATGAATAGTTTCTGAACTAGGTCTTTGTTACCGCAAACATCATGTATGAAGTATTGGACGTCATCATCATCCACAATGTCCAACGACATTGTTCCATCTTTGTAAAACAACCTGATGTCAGCATTTCCTTTCCCTTTTGCGGCGTCCACCTTTTTCTTTACATACTCAAGTAGATTGTTGTAACTGATGTCCTTAGGTAGTTTAACAGCATGCTTTGCACATGGATGTACTAGTATTACCATAAACTTACCACTTTCCTCATCATCCATATTTTAATTTGTTGGTTTTTTCAGCTTCTTAGCAATTACATGGATATAGAATTAAACACTTAATTAGTTTCTATCAACCACCAGTTGTACTTCTACATTTAAATTGTTGTACTTGCATGGAATTTATTAACATATTCGCCCAAAGACCATAACATAAGGTCTATAGTGGTCGCCCAAACAAAAGTTTAAGTTGAATCTATATACACATTTATTGGGGATTTAATGATTTGAACCTCCATTTGTACTTCTACATGCAATTTGGACAACTTTTTAGACCATAAAATAAACTTTTGTGTAAATTGACCATAAAATAAACTTTTGTGTAAATTTTATATGTACACATGTCTAAATGCAACCATATATGTTATGATAATGTTTATACCTCTAAAAGTCACTGACTATAATTTTAATTTAATTTTATATGTAGAGACGAAAACAGACCCTTATAATGTTTACGCGGATGCATGAGCGACAAACAACACAAGACGCGGAAACGGAAGACTATGGGAGTTACCGTTATGAAACAAACTGGGATGTGCTACTTAAAAGAATGAAAGTATCGTTTGTAAACTTTCCTGCACTTGTATCATGTTTTAAAATTTCCAGAACTTGTAACATGTTTAAAAATTTCCAGAACTTGTAACATGTTTTTAAATTTCCATAACTTGTAAGGCATTATTGCGAATATGTTGTTTTGATGCACTAATGGTTTGTTGTAGGCTGTTGTAAAATTACAAGCATTGTAAAGTGTAGACCACATTTTCTTGTTTTAAAAACTTGTTTATTAATTTGAACCTCCATTCACTCGTGTGATGGTTAGCCAAAGAAAACTTAATTTACCCAACAACCTGTTGTACTAGTTCATTTAGTGCCTTATACCATCACATGTACTTGTGTATTTATATTGATGTCCAATATAAATATGTAAACACTATATCTTACATGTTGTAACTTGTAAAACATCAGATTCTCACAATACATAATTCGCAAGAAACAATATCAAACAATGGCTTGCAAAGACTTCTCCCAATAATTCCCAACTCACCGCGACTTCTCGCAACAATTCCCATCTCACCGTGACTTCTCCCAGCAATTCCCAAGTCACCATGACTTTTCCCATCAATTTTCAAGCTCAACCATTATACCGAATGAACCGCATAACACTCCACCAGAAGACATCTTTCCGGTATTCATACCGGATAATGAACCGCTGCCCAATCTAGATGTTGTCCAACAACAACCTGCTCAACAGGTCAACAATCCACCGGTTGCAAACCAACCCATTTGGAGAAGGTTGACTGATGAAGAACTCTTTCAGCAAGATATGCAAGAATTGTTACGTGTTGAAGCAGAGGAAGCAGAAGAGAGAAGAGCTTTTGAAGAGTACTGGAGAGGTAAAGAGGCTCGGAGAGCCCGTCGTTGTATATGGCGAATGGAAAATGGATTGCCCCGTGTGCCTACCAGTGAGGACGATTCGAGTGACTCTTATTCGAGTAACGACGGATATGTGTCTGATGATTCGTTTTTTTAATTTGTGTTTGTCATCTTATTTTTTATGTCATATGTATCTTTTGGGTATTTTTCACGGCTACTAGTTATGTTTTTTAGTTTCTGGTTTTCTTTTTATATTAATGCTATAAGTGTTGTGCTTCTTTTATAAATTTTTCACGGCTACTAGTTTGCAACTATATATTGTGTTGTGCTTCTTTTATAAATTTCATATTGTCATATGAATATGTTTTCAGCTACATATGGTGGTTGACATGAATCTATAAGTATGTTTGACCTACATACATATCATTTGACCCAAGATTTGCTAAACTAAAATATAAGTTTACTTATGCAAAAGCAGTTACCTGGTTTAACTACATCGGTTTGTTCAGTACACTACATCTAAATATTACATTAAGACTTCCATACACTTCATCATACACTAGACCTGCACATACTTAGAAGCTATACATCATACTGTTCATGTTAATTGTTGGTTTCGGAATATAGAATCTTGTACTTCCACAAGTATTCCGCCATTCGTTCACGATAAGCTAGACCTGCAGTTAAAGGTTTGTTTACCTTTAATGGCATATTATGACACAAACGATAAAGGTTTATACAAACCCATATTCCGCAGTCACCATATGAACATCCTTGTGTGGGGACATCCTTTCCACGTTTCCAAGTTAACGTATAACCATCAGCCTGTATGCCTTTTGACTCCAACACACCCAAGTCTTTAAGATACTTTGTCAAATACTTTTCAAATGCACTTGGCATGGTGATATTCTACCAGTCTCGTTTTTTTGTAAATTTTGGAAGCGAGTCAAAGATTGTCACAACACCAGTACGTATTACAAGCTCACCTGTCGCCCAATGCACTCCAGGTTCATTTATTGGAAAAAGTACCTGCATTTTACCGAAAAAATAAATTTTATACACAACAACAATAAAGTTACAAATAAAGTTCCAGTTATAGATTAGGTAAGGATAAGTTATGATGACCTTTTCGACCTCCGTCCAAGGCAGTGGATACTTTGTACCGTCTCCCCAAAAGGGTCGTAGCATATTGCCCATTACAGCAGGACAGAAAAATGCACCGGCCATAGCCCAATCGGAATCTTGTTGTCGGAATGTCCACATCAAGTCAACCCAAAGGTCTATATGCTATTGTTTGAATACAGTTGTATGTAAGTTAAGGTAACCATAGACAAACAAATGTATAATTGAAAACTATCAATCAATTCTTATACGTACCTCGTCCCTTAGCCATCCAAGGCTACAATCATCCATGGACAATAAACACTTCCAGAAAGGGACATCAGCAACCGTGTCTTCAGGACCCCATGGAAAGATGAACTTAATGTTCATCTTTGTTTCAACAAAGTTTTTAATCGCAACTGGAACATTCACCTCTTTTCTCTTCGCATTGGGACCTCTTTCCAAGTTCTGAAATAAATGATACATGTGTATTAAAGAAGAATGATTTTGTAACTTTCAAAGTTTAATCGTTAGAGGAAAAGCGAGAAAGTGATCTTAAAAATTTTACATACCTCAACAAATGGTTGCAACGGTGGTAGTTCCAACTGTTGGTCAAAATCTGGGGCGACAGGAGGGGATAATTTTTGATATTTGTTTCTGAATGTACGACTTCGCAAAACTCTAGGAGTAGTGTCCGGAAGTTTGGTATAAGGGGAGTTGTTATATTTCCCTGTTTTTCTCTTTCGTTTATTGGCATTGAAAATGGATCTTACATTATTGACAAGTACAACGTTCACGTCAACCGGGAACGTATTTGGTACCTGTACAAAATTAACCGCATAAAAGAATATCTAAAAAGGAATATTAAATAGATTAATAATATTAAATAGAAACTATCACTTAATTTAAATTTTGTCTTTTCTGGATTTTCTTTTTGCAAAACTATTTATAAACTTAAAATAACTAACTTTAACAAAGGCACTTTGGCCAGTGCTTAAAAATAAGCACTCTGTGAACCAAATTGCTGAACAGTTGGATGTTTAAGCTAATAAGGACTTGGTTTGGGAATAAGCAATAAGGAAACACAAGAAATAAGCTGCTAAAAGTAAATAAGCAGAAGGACCAAAACCTCCAAAATGACAGGCCAAAATGGCAAACTGTAGGCCAGTGTGGGGCCCACTGGGTGGATGGGAAGCCCAAGACAAGAGTGGAACCAATAAGCTGAGCTTATTGGCTTTCCAAAAAGCTAGGAAACAAGCTGTGGGTCCCACAGATGAACACTGGAGGGGGCATGGAAATAGTGCACTAAAGCTGAATACTCAGCATACATTCAGAAAATGGACAACCTTCAAGGGATAAATAGCCCTAGCTAATAAGCTGAAAAACTCAAAATAAGCTAAGACCTTTGAAGCTTGGCTTACTGGCTTCCCAATAAGCCAAGGAACAGGTAATAGGACCCACTAGTGTGCACATGAGAGGCCATAGAAAAGTGGGTTGTGATCATGGTCTGTGGTGCAGGGCAAACACATGCCCTGCAGCCTGCTTTAAGCCACCCAAATAAGCATAAGCAAAATTCACAAAATTAAGAGAATGATGGGATTCTATAGACTAGGTGGTAGACTTACTACTCAAGAAATTTCAAACCCTAAAGCTAACCACAAAAATCACTAAAAATGCTAGAGTTTTTGCATTTCTGCACAAAAGGAAAATGTTGACTTTTTATATAAAATCTGATTTTGACCAAATTGAATTTAAATCCTATTCTACTGATTGGTAGTGTTATATTAAGCTACAAGTAAACTAAAATAGGCTACATTATCTGATTATGAATTGACATGTTTAGATTACCATTCCTAACCCCTAACAGTTAATGATCAAGTGAACTGAGATGGTGATTTTGACTTTGTGCAAAATGTAGCTTAGTTTTGAGACTTCAGTAGACCTAAACTGAGTTAATGCAATCTAATAGTGCCAGAATACAACCAAAACAATGACAAAATCACAAGGAACAGTACAATTCCAAACACCCCTAATATAACTTAAATTAAAATGAAACTTGAATAAAATGTGACAAAAACTCAACCTACTGATTGTAATTTATCTAATAAACACTAAATAAGCTAGGAATCACAGATAGTCAACAAACAACACTTTTACATTGCAATTCATCATCAAGTGCCAAGTAGTGAATAATTATTTAAAAAGGAATATTAAATAGATAAATTAACCGCATAAAAGAATATCTAAAAATTAACCGCATAAAAGAATCGTATACCTAAAATAAGGTAAATCAACAAAATAAGCTAGAGGAATAAGACAAGTAAATTTAGGCAACCACTTAACTAAATTACACTAAACAAGCATAAAATCACAGAAAGCAGCAACTAATAAGACAATAAATAAAATTTAAATTTAGATAACCATAGATTACCTGAAGGTCATCGTTTTCGGCATCCACGTCAATGCAGATAGCAGGAACAACATCCGCAGCAAGTTCTTGTGTTTTTTCAGCCTCGCCGGAATTGTCTTCTTTTGCTGCCTTTGCCAAGTCGACCGACGGTTTTTGTTGTTGTATATGACCCACTTCGTTACCAAATCCTTCTATTGTTTCAAACACCGCATCCTGAGGCAATTCTGGTATAACATTGGTTTCTTCATCGTCCTTTTCTGACAACTCTTGTATTTCAGTTTCTTCATCGTGCACAACATTATCCATCAAATCCTTAAATAACAAAAACTATAAATATTTAGTAGACAATACAAGTATAACGTAAAAATTAGTTATTTTTAACACTAAAATAAGTTTTAAATTTAATATGAACGTACCACATCAGGTGTCAGATTGATCCCGTCATCATAAAATTCAGAGAATTCATCATTCAAATTTGGTAAGGAACCACAATCGAAACTATTTGGATGGTCAACTTCAATAAAATGATCAACTGGATCAGATTGCACGGGGCAAATGCCTTTCACAACTTGAGTCATAGGACCTGTGTAGCCTTCCGTGTCCGTATAAAAGAAGTTATTACCCTCGGGTTCAACAACAGTGGTAGGAATAGGAGTAGCAGCATGCAAATCAGGGCAAACATCCTTATTGTCACCACCCATGTTTTCTGCATTCTCGTCTTTCCCACATAAGGTCGACTCTTCTGCCTTTTGCTCATCGGGTTCCACAACACTGTCATTGAGTGGGCTAACATCCTGCAAAATAAACAGAAATACAAAATGGATGACGTTAATAACATAAAAAATACAATTTCAAATGGACTTAATTATAAATGTTGTATTCATACCATATTGCGACAACCTATATCTTCTGCGTTGTCTTTTTTCCCCGAAAAAGTCGACTCTTCTGGTTTGTGTATTTGTAAAACGTTCTCGATCTCCTGGATTCTCTTCTTAACACCGTCTAGTTCACGATATAATTCTTTAACATCCACCTCTCCAACACGTTCTTCTATCGATACAACTGATGACTTAATTCCATCAACCTCATTTTGAATATGATCCCTATTGTAAATTTCTTGAACACCACCAGCGTCCAAATCAGTGTTACAGTCTAGATAACCAACCGAAGTTTCCTTCACATTCTCTTCTTCTTCACAAGCTAACCCACACCCTCCTGCCCCATAGCCGGATACACCCGGTCCATCACCATCTTGATTTGGTCCTACACTTGGATCATCACCATACAACACACTGCCATCACTATACAACACATCTGGAGCTTCATTACATATGTTTTCATCATTTTCAATTCCTTCATCAACAACTTTAACTGGTTTAGTCAACAAAGGTGTTGCAACCACAACTTGCAATTGTAGCCCTCTAATATAGTCCATGCTACGCGTGTACCACAAACAGAACCCCTCGTCATTTCTTAGAACAAACTTCTCCAATGGCTTAAAGCCCTAAAAATACAACAAGGGTTACAGAAACAAATTATTCAAAACTATATAAACCACAATTACAAAAATACAAAAAATATACAGAGTTTACTTACAGGATCAAATAGAATAGGGTAATGTTTTTTTTCAAAATTATTAAATTTAGACCAGGCTAAACCACGGGGGGTCTTTGTATGGTCTTTGCACCAGAACTACACGCTGTTAGGGAAACTTTCCAAAATCCATATCTGAAATAACCATCAAAGTGATCTAAACTTAGGCACGAAATATAAGTTTACAAATGTTTAATTACATATAGCTTCTCAATGACAATCTAACTTTTCAAAATGGTTAACCTATTATAACGTATGATATCTAACTTCTCAACATGGCATCTTAGAAATATATAATCATATTATAGAATAAAGATATTACCTTAAGGGCCCATACAAAGCCATACAGATTGTATGTTTGCTCTTTATTTGGTGAATTTTTTTCTTGAGCCGATTTTTTTGGTGATTTACCCGCCTTCTTTCCAGGCTTCTTTGCTTCACCTTCGTTATGCCTCCTTACAACATTCAGAGTCCTTTTATACAAATGTATCCACGTATACTCACCCCATGGATACGAATTCCAAACATCAAAATCCTCAATCATTCTCATAAGATGGTCCGGAATGTAGTACCTTGGTTCCCGACCTATGAATACACTAGTGGCAATAACTAACAAACACACCCTAACAACATCCTCATCACTTAATTCATCCCACACTTTACCAGGCTTCATCAATGCCAGAAGCTCGTCACCCTTTATTTTCTTACTCTTACGAGATTTGTTTTCTGGAAACAATCGATCAAATAATGGGCTATGTTTTAAACCTTTAACAAGGGAACCTATATTAGTTTCTTCTTTCGCAATAGGGGCAAAAACAAACCCAGTTATGAGACAAAATTCTTCACGTCCAAATTCAAGCACATTATCTCCTATTTTAAATCTAAGGGAAGGGCAATCTTCTCTTTCATCACAATGAATCTCGCGTTGATAAAAATAATTTGACAAATGTACATCAGGAGCAAATGGGGGGATGTCTAACCATGGCCCAAATACAGTACTCCTAAACAAGATTGTTCTATTTGTATTCAACAGACCTCTAACCATATTTATACACTCTAATCTAGACCTGACAGTTACCTTCGCATCGGAATGAATAGTAGATGTCGATGTACTACATGAATCCATTGATCAAATTAGGGTTTCAGTGCCTCCCCGAAATAATGATATTCTTTGATTGTGTGTTCCAATGGAGATAAACGTTTAGGGTTTATGATTTCAATGATTGTTTGAATGTAGAAGATGATACAGGGGGGGGGGGTGGTTATGTTTTCGAATGAACGGTTTTGGTTTGAATGTGGGAATGTGTGTGTGTTGGTATATATATGTATTCTAAATAAAAGTGTGTGTTTGTTTTAAAACTAAAAGTATGTATTTGTGTATTAATGTGTATTTTAAATAAAAAGTGGGTATTAGTGTATAAGATAAAAGTGTATAAAAAAAGGTTTGTAATACCCACCTAATCAGTCGCCCAAAATTAAAGTCAAGTGGGATCCATTCGCCCAACTTATTTGTACTATAAATCATTAAAAAAAGACCATACTTTTTCATAAAAAGACAAAAAGTTTTAAGTCGCCCAAGTTATGTGGGCCTATTCGCCCAAGAATTGCATATGGTACCATGTACCATAAAAGTACATGGTGGGGACATCACTAGGGACAAGTGTCACATGTTCACTTATTCCGCCCAAATATTTCAGGCGACTTACGCTTCTGGGGTATTTGAAGAAAAAAAAATTTTGTGGGGTAGTAGGGGTGAGTACATTGTACTTGTGGGGTGAATAGGGAATTTTCCCTTTTTAAAAACCAAAAAGGTACTATTTATTTATATATTATTGAGATATTATAATATATACTAATAGGCGTTTTTTTCACTGTAGCTACAGTGCTCACCCAAGTTTCACGTTTGCCAATTTTAGCCCCTGAGGTTAGTGATCAATTGCGAAGTTAGTCCTTAATGACCGTTATCTAACAAACGTGGATTAAATTTGAAACGGAACAGTAACTTCAGGGGCTTTTTCTGTACAAATAATTAACAGAAACAGCCCCTAAGGTTAACTTTTTTTCACCGTTAGTCCCTAAGGACTAACTTTGCAAAGAACGCCACGTTAAGGGACTAAAACTGAAAATAACGTTGCTACAGTGCCAAACAGTGGCTGCTACAGTAAAAAGTCAGTTTGTAATAGTATGTGTACTGTAGCTAAGGATTTTATGCTTTTAGTCCCTCATGTTAGCTATAAATTGCACCGTTAGTCCCCCGTTAGCGATCTTTTGCAAATTTAGTCCCTAAAAAAATTAAAAATAATAAAAGTAATTGACCATTCTATTTCGAGTTTGGATTAAACACAATATTCCCGCAGCAACGCGCGGGTGCCCCGGCTCGGTTTAATATATAAGACATGTGCACACACAAAATTCATACTTGTGGTGAATCCTTCTATAAACAATTTATAATGAATATTTTTTTATATTATAACTAATACTGTATAATTTTATTTTGGCACTAACTAATGCTTTGGATATGTTGTGTCTTTTAGGAGGCGTTTGGTCTGTTGTGATCAACCACAATGGATATAGGAATACGTATAAGGTGGTATCACAATGAAAGTATCAATTCCAATCCTATTGTTTGGATTAATTAATAAGGTTTGTATACCTATTTTTTTAACCAACAGTGATCCATCTTCATCATAACCCAAATTAGAAAAAAATGACAAAGTTGTGCCAAATGGGTTTAACTTTATAAAAACGTTATTCCACCAAAAGATTGCATTATCTTCACTGTTAGCATAAGTACTTTGGAAAATAGTAAGAAAGAAACAGATGTGGCAATGGGATGAAGCATCTCCGACGAAAATGATGACGAAATCGGTGATCGAAAAACGTCTCCAACAAGAAGTCCTATAGCAACTTTCACGAAGATCATATAGCACAACAACAAGGATACGATTAGATATTTCCAACAAAATATACCCAAAGATTAATAGGTGTTTTTATCATTTTTAGAGGTGAAGAAATTAAATATAATAATAAACAAGAGGTACTATGGCTTTATTAATTAGACTGAGGAGATGGAAAGATAATACCCATCGAAGTGCCATGGAATGAGTTAATGGTATCCTGACACTATGTCATGCTTGATTCCATTAATTTTTATTAACCAAACTGTTGTTTTGAAAGTGATTCCATTTCTTTCACTCTATGGATGCATAACGTAAATGAAGCAATACAATTAGAAGAATTTGTGTCTTTTGTGTTAGATCCAAACACCTTCCTTCGGAGTCATCTCTTAAAGTTCTAAAGGCCTGTTTGGTTAGTGGGATTTAACAATTGGGTTAGGGGTGAAAGTAGTTTTTGTTGCTTGGTTGATATTTGTGGGCTCAAGGATTGAGTTTGGTTGCTAATTATTTGTCGTGTAGAAATTTCAGGTGCAAGGGTGGGATTGCATTTTCATTTGTATGTTTTCTTGTGACAAGTAGGCCACAATTGTATTAGAACCACATATCTATCTCTTTCCATCTTATTTTAATATAAATAAGTATTAGTTTTAATTAAAAAATCTATTTAAAAAGAAAGTAATATTTAAAAAAAAACTCTCTTTATTATATTTTATATTTTCTTTATCTAACATTACATCTAAATCCTAACTTAAATCCAAATCTAAATCCAAATCCAAATCCAAATCCAAATCCAAATCCCATCTACAAACCAAACGGGCCTTAAATTTTGATATTGGCGTTTATCTTTATTATCCTTAAGGGCTAAATTTTGTAAATGAAAGTATTATTACCCGGTATGCTAACCGTGTCGCTATTTACGATACCATCTTTTTGTAAGAAATACATAATAACATCATGAAATATTTGTCCAATCCGCATTAGGTCAAATCGTTAAAAAGCTGTCATGGGTAAAATAATTTTATCAAGTAGAGAGGTGAATTTAGTAGAAATGTTAAACCCAAATCCACTGCATTTGAGTTGTCTTGTTCATTCTGTTTCATAGTGTCACCATCTTCCATTGTGTTAAATCAAGATCGTTTAAGCTCTTCTAAAATTAGTAACATTGAATTTGCACAGCGGAATAAGAACAATAAGAACAATCAATATTACTAATAAGGTTTTCTTTATTGAATATAAAATAAAATTACTACTACTACTAAACTACTACACGCTCTATGCGTTTCTAGACTCTCATTGAAGAGACTAGCTATGGATGATATGAGTGAGTAACCTAGACGCCTACCCTCTTTATATAATGGAGGGAGGTTACAAACCTTAGCTTACTAAGAAAGCTAACTATTACATAATATGCCCTCATTGTTTCTTCTTTCTTCATTATTGCTTGTGGGTTTTGTAATCTTCAAATATGCAATTCCTTATAATCTTCCCCTATTTGATATTACAAAATAATCTGCATGAAGAAACAATGCTAAAACATGTCATCACAAATAATAAGCTACACATCATACTCGGCCCAAATAAACATAGTACTGTTACTGACCAATTAATTCAATACCATTTACCCGACAAACGATGAAAGCAATATATTGATATAATATTCTCAGTCCCACATGATAACAAGCTCTAATACAGTATACCCAATAATTCATAAAGTGACCGACCCATGATCAAAGCTTCAGCCAATGAAATCAGATGTATGAATCAAAATTGCAAATAAACTGACCCATGTTCTATTAATCTAAATTCAATTTGTATATCATGTATCCAATACGAAAAACCCCATTAAATATAACACCACCGACGCCAAATCATTCATTGGGTTAATCAGATCAGACCAGAATTAATATTCAATTAATAGCATCACTCTTCTTGCAAAAGACAACAACTTATAATTAATTGTATTAACCTCGAGTCGCATCAACCAATTAAACCATTACGAGGTTTAATGGAATTAATCAGTTTGGATAAAATATCGACAAACACTATTAAAAATAGTACGAGGTACCTTTGTCGCCAAGCAATTTTCATATGATTCCACCAGCAGCAAAAACAACGAACCCCTTTTCTTTGAATCTTTCTTCAAACTGCTTCCAACGACAACTTTTACCATATCTGCTCTTCTTCGAAACTGCTTTTTATTGATAAACACGACCATGAAAACCTTGTATAAACCCTAAATATCGAGCCCCCTGAGCTCTGATACCAATTGTTAAATCAAGATCGTTTAAGCTCTTCTAGGATTAGTAACATTGAATTTGCACAGCGGAATAAGAACAATAAGAAAAATAAATATTACTAATAAGGTTTTCTTTATTGAATATAAAATAAAACTACTACTACTAATAAACTACTACACGCTCTATGCGTTTCTAGACTCTCATTGAAGAGACTAGCTATGGATGAGATGAGTGAGTAACCTAGACGTCTACCCTCTTTATATAATATAGCGAGGTTACAAACCCTAGCTTACTAAGAAAGATAACTATTACATAATAGGCGCTCATTGTTTCTTGAGTAAATTACATGAATGGGCACTGTGGTTTGTCCATTTTTTCATAGTTAGTCATTGAACTTTTTTTTTGACAAGGTCCGTCATTAAGGTTTCAAAACATTACAGATCCAGTCATTAAGGTTTTAATTTCGTTACATAAATGGTCATTGTGGTTTGAAACTTCATTGACCATTTATGTAACGAAATGGACTGAATCTGTAACGATTTGAAACTTCAGTGACCATGAATGTCAAAAAAAAAGTTCAATGACTAAATGTGAAAAAATGGACAAACCATAGTGACCATTTATGTAATTTACTCTTATTTCTTCTTTCTTCATTCTTGCTTGTGAGTTTTGTAATCTTCAAATCTGCAATTCCCTACACATTGCACCATCATTTACGGATTTAACATTGCTGTACCCGTGACTTGCTACCATTGTTAGCGCAACGTTGGCACTTGGCAGCATCTTCAATGAATCAGACATCCGTTAGAAACCTTGTACCTTCCAAATTAAAAGTGTTTGGGATTACATAAAATAGCAACATAAATTCTAAAATCATCCATCTTGATAATTATAGATGGTGGCTTGCTTATAATTATCAACATTTAACCTATTTGAAAATGCATTTTTAAAAAGCATGACGTTTGGAAACAAAAAAAGACAGCTTATCATAATGGCTCGAAGCCAAACTCTCTAAACATGAACGCATTAAGTATTATCTAACAAAAAAATCAAATTATATAAAGTTATAAAATTTTGAAACTATATGTTCTATTTGGCTTATTTGGCCGATTTCTATCCGTAACCGAGTTGGCTGATTATGTCTGATTTTATCCGATTAATCGGTATGTTGTACGATTTTTGACCAAACCGATGAATAAGGCCGATTAGTAAAAATTGTGGCGGTTAATCTCCGCCTAGCAATTAATCGCTGATTAATCGACCGCTTATGCCATGATGCGTGGAATTGCGCCCTCGCAAAAGGTTTTACTTCTCAAGGGATCTTGAGAAGCTTGCAATCCTCACTAGGCAGTGTACCTGACCTTTGTAGTATAGTATAGTGGCAAGTACCGGGGGATTGATCCTTCAACTCAAAGAATAGTGTTAGCTAGGGTTAAAACTCGAGTAAACTAGGTCTAGAGGTGAGAGATAACTCTTTTTTATTTTTATATTTTATGGAAAGCAAGTAAAAATCTCGGGTTTTGAAGGAGTGGGTGGAATTAATTGCTAATCAACTAACCCAATTAACTACAAATGCAAACAAAATAAAATAAAATGAACTTAAAGTAAATGTGGCGAAAACAATAATAAGAGAAAATGTGTTTACTTAGATTTCACTACTCCCTAGCTATCTTTTACCAATTGATTAGTTTGTTACAATTGCATGGATGACGGGTTATATTCCTTAATATCATTCGTAGGGCCGTGTACGATCTTCCATAACTCTATAAGCTTCTACCTCTTCCTATGTCGAGCCGACTACTAGCTCCTAACATGGCCTCATTATTAGTTACCTATGCATTAAATATAACCAATTTATCGTAGTACACCTTCGATCATGTTTCTTAAGACGTTCAAGCAAGTTACCAATTGGAAGTCTGCCAGTTTTCTTAAGCCTAACATCGAAATTATTCATCCACAACAATTATTAACAAACAACCAACCAATAATCAATATCTAAGTTTCATTACATCTAAGCAAACACAAAGAAAACCTAGCCTAACATGTTAAATAGAAGACAAGCATAAGATATAATCAAACAACACATAGACATATTGAATATTGTTGGAAAACTTATCTTCAATTAAGCATGGATGAAACAAAGGTTTGAAAGCCTAAAAAATACAGTAAAATTTGTCTAGGGTTTTCTCCCTTTCAAAGTTGCACACAATGAATAAAAATTAGAAAAGTATTTATAGATTTTTCACTCTGACGGCGTCACGTTATTCTTGTGACGCCGTCAACTCGCCGCCAAAATAACAATCGTATTGCCTAGATCTAGATCTGACGCCGCCACTCTTTGAATTCTCTGGGCCGTCTCGCTTTGTGATAATACGTGACGGCCTTGGCGACCCTAAAGGGTGACGCCGTCACGACTCCTTTGGAAAACTTTCTGGCGCGTCACGTGTATTTGTCATATCCACCTCTTTTGCCAAGTCTTGACGCCGTCACTAACAATCTTTAACGCCGTCAGATACAATCTTCAACATGATTTTGGAGATTTTGTCGTTTTCTTCACTTTTTCGCTCAAAAAACGTCCAAAATGCTTCCTTTTTTAAATTTCTTCTCAAAAGTACCTAAAATGACAAAAGAAACGATTTAGGGCAATATTTGATCAAATAATCTCGACTTTGGGTTTAAATGAACCCCTAAAAGCGGTACACTTTTCGTCTCATCATGCCAATTTTTGCAACACTGACACAAAGATATAAAACTAGTATTGAATACACAAATTAAAGATTTAAATACATCATAAGACCAATGTTAATGGGCGTTGGTTTCACCAAGCAACCCCAAAAGCAACGCATCACTTCCCCTAGCACACCCCAATAGCAACGCGTTGCCTTCCAACCTTTTTCAAAATTCGGTTGCCTCACCAACCGAAACTTTAAATGATCAATGCTTTAATTTGGGAAGTAAAATTTTCAAATGGGAGTACAAAGCATGCAAAAAATTGAAAGCATATTTACTACAATGATCGAAGAAATGAAGGTCAAATGAGAGTACAGGGGTAGAAGAAAAATGCATGTGTAGTAAAATTTTCAACTACAAAGCATGCAAAAAATTGAAAGCATATTTACTACAATGCATGCATTCGTATTAAAATTTTCAACTACACTCCACCAAATCCCAAACAATCTGTACATGCATATTAAATATTTACTACTATATTAAATCAATTCATCTGTACATTGATGTGTTGAACCATACGAGTAAATCCCAAACAATCTCTTTGAATATTGAATGAAATTTTAATTAAAAAAAAAAATGGGGTTGCTTTTGTGGTCACCGCTAGCTAATTGTTGTTGGGGTGGAGTTGTGGAGAGAGAAAGCTGAGGTGACGCTGACGTGGCGGGGCTGCGTTTGTGGAAGTGGTGTTGCCATTAGCATTAGTCTAACAAAAACGATTTCAACACTGGCACGGAAATCTAAAACTAGTATTGAAAACACAAATTAAAGATTTAGACACATCATAACAAACACGAATATATTTTTCTATCTTATCAATATACAAAAGTGCATGTCAATTGTAAGTTGTAATTGTATTCCTATTCAGAGATAAATAGATTGTTTTCAGAGATAAATATATTAGACTTGTCTAGTGAACAATTACTCTTTGTGACAAAAAGGTTCAAGACTAACTTTAGAAAACTTATAAATAGGTAAAGAGGAGACACATGCTTTCTTCTAGAAATTTAGTAGCTGCATGCATACGAACACATTGCTCATTTAATTGTTTTCGTCCACGTACGTATCCGAACATGTCTTATGTAGTTATGTGTATACCTATAACGTTGCAAAGATTATAATATGCTAAACACGTGGCTAGGTTCAAGTGAATGCAAAATTGGTTAGTATAAAAATATACATCTTTTACAAAAGGAACTACATGATATTTAATTATTTATAGATAGTTTGATCTTTTTTATTTCATTTTAAACCTCGTTCATACAAAACAGTTTTTGAACGACAATTTTTATATAAACAAAACTACGACTAGTTCGAGATGTAGGTACCAAACTTATGACACATTGACACGGCACGTAAAATGGCCATATTAGGAACATAAAAAATTAAACAAATACAATGTAGGCCACTAACCTTTCTTGTCATTAAATTATTGTTAAAATCTAGCTTGAGGTCTAAACTATATAAAGAGAAATTAAATACCAACTAATATCATCACATATTTCCTTTCTATACACGTTCACAACATATTTGTTCTAACTTAATCCGTGTAATACAAGTAAAATCTTAAAGACGAAAGTCGAAACGAGATCTTAGTAACAAAGGTGGTCGACGTGCATTTGACAAGAAATGGCTTCTAGCATTACGATAGGCGACATGTTTTATCAAGGTGGCGTATTCGAAGGATGCATCAATCTAGACGATCTAGGCGTGTCGAGAAGGCCTTACCATCGTAATTGTAATTGTCCTCTTCATAAGATGTGTGAGCATAGTTCTCGTACGTCTACTATAAGTAATGTTTCGTATCCCATAAAACGTATTATTGGGAGTCAAGGTTCTCTAGCTATGATGGTTTCGAGAAATGACTCTTCGTCTAGTTATTCAACTAGGCCAACGAGGCCGATAAACAAAGTAACGTGTGATCATGAGAGGCAACTCTTTGATTTTGGTGGCGATAACTGATAAAAATGTGGACATTTTCTCTTGTTCGTTGTATACAAATTCTTTATAAATATGTTATCATTTGTTAATTGTTATTGACATTTTTTTCTTTCTAAAGGGTTATCCGATAAAATGTATAAATGAATAAACGTTTAAGTACAGAGGAATGTGGATGAGTTTCACATTAACCTTGCAAAACACTAGTCGTGCTTGTGATAACTAAATAGGCTCGACAGACCGAGACTATGGGACCAAATAACAATGTCAAACAAGGCTAGAACAAAACCAAAACTAGCCAAATTGAAATAAACAAGCAAACACATGCCCTAAATTCAGATTAACCTCATCGGCATCTTCCAAGCATCAAGCATCTTCAAAACATTTGTTATTGATATTTGCAGATCAAGTTAATGGCTGAACACATAAATCTTATAAAACAAAACAAAAGCCAATATAAATATACTGAACACATCTTCAAAACATTTGCTATTGATACTTTCTTGGTAAAACTCGAAAAGAACAAAATCTCATTACTGACAATTACGTTTTTACCTTTTTCTTAAAATTATGACTAATTTTGTGCCTAAATTGACGTGAAAGTGGCTTATTGGTTTGTGAAATGAGTCTCACTGTAATCACAAACAGAAGGTGTCACACAGTTTAGACATACATTTAGGGTGCGTTTGGTATGCTGCGAGGAATGACAATGGGTATGAGTTTGATAGTAGTGGTGGGTCCCTCAACTATGAAAGATCCATTCCCCCTAAAGAGTTGTATATGGAGTATGGAATATATTAGACTTTCATAGTCATAGTTGTGGGCCCAGGCATTCTAAACAAACACAAACTATCACTTTCATAGTGATAGTTTGATTCCCTTAGGAGGAAACCAAACGCACCCTTAGGCATAATAATTAATGCTTTTTTTTTTTTTTTTTTAATTTTTGGTTACTTTACGTTGTTGGTCATTGTAAACAACAATGTACGTGGTTTGCTACTTGTTTGTGTGAACAAAATTTAGATACCAATATACCATCAATTCATCAAAGATATTTTGATGTTCTAAATTTTGGTTCAACAATTAAATTAACAAGCCATAAGAAAAATCTGTTTAGAAGCTGGCCCAATACTTTAATGGGTTATATATGTCATTACTCATTCAAGTAAAAGTACTATGTTTGACATAGAGATGAATAAAGCCCGGCTTGAACAAGCTTTGGACCGGGCTTTTCTTCGCCTCGGCCGCCCACTTAACCCAGTATTTTTCTTAGCCCATAGCAGTTCGGGTCAGGCATTGCGACTTTTTAAGAAGCTTTCTCGGCCTACTGGCCGGTAGAGGCGAAGACAGGAGGGGTGCCTCCTATTCTCCTAATGAAAAAAATTGTAGTGTAAAATCTTTAAAAATATCCAGCTATTTTTATAATCAAAATTATTTATTTATTTATTTATTTTTAACTAAAATTTTATAAAATCAGTTCAAAACTTCCATATAACATTTTATTATTGCATATTCCAGCCTCTCTTCCAACGGTAATGAACAAAATCCTGGTCTAATTCCAACTCTAAGTCAAACATCATGTGCCATTTAAAAGTCAAACATAATGTGCTTATTCTAAAGCCTCTAGACAACATAGAACCTTAAAAAGGTACCCACGTCAGTAAATCTTTAGATTTCTAGCTCGAGTCCATACAAAAGAAATCATTAAGATTGTGGAAACGTAAACGATTCGATGAGCCGTTGGCAACTAACGAATCATTTGTTGATAAAAATAAAGTTTTGCAGCCCGCACGTTAGTGTCATGTGTAAAGTATTAATTTATAAAAAGCTAAATGCAAGAGAAAAAATCAAGTTAAGTTGGATAAGTTTAGAGGCAAAAAGAAATTTTATGCGAAAGTTGAAAGTGGAAAATTGCAAACAGGAAATGTATAGTATAATTTTCGATAATAGATATTAACGTAAGATCGCAAAAAAAATTATAAATAAGTTAGACAAAGTTAAACTAAAGAAACATTGTAAATGCAAGTGAGACTACAAGTTGATCATATGTGAATGAAAAAAGCAAGTAAGCCAACTTGCATGACCAACTTGTAGTTCCACTTGCATTAGATACATGTATCTTTAATTTAACATAATCTTGCTTTAAACCGTGCCAAATCGGGCTTCGTAGGTCCGGGTCGGGCCAGTCAGAGACCATGAAATACAACTAGTTGATTGTATTTCTTCTCATTTCTCAAGTGTGCGTGGTTTGCTACTTGTTTGTGTGATAAACTTTGTTACCATGAAGATTTGTGTTTTATAATATGCCTGTTTGTTTAACATGGTGTAACAAACAAATAATGGGCCATAACAAAAAGCTTGGTAAGCCTTAGCCTAGCGAGCCTACAGTATTAAATCTTTTCAGCTGTGACCCAGAGGCCAGAGTTTAGTTTGCCACTGTGTCAATTAAATTATAAGACTATTCGTGCGATACAATAGTGACAAAGATGTGTCTGGTACAATGGTTCAAGGTATTTTTGGTTAATGGACGTGCATAACGGTGAAAACACACTTTAACATCACATCATTATTCATCATATCATCTCTCATCATCTTTCAGCTACAATAATCAATGCTCTCATTATCGCAAAAAAATACATCACTTTATACAAACATACCTCACAATATACCCCACACAAACTTAAAAAAAAAAAAAAAAAAAAAAAAAGAAAAGAAGGTGAATGATGAGCACCCTCACTATTTCTCTCCTTTTTCTCCACTGTTGGCGCGTGACCCAATGGTGTTCACGTTTGACATGTGACTGATGTGAAGGTGAGGGTGATGACTCACCCTCCATTGTGTTATAGTTAGACTTTTATTTGTATTGTTTAAGCTCAAGCCCGTAAATTTACAATTTAGTATTTATTTGTGTTAACATGGTATCAAGCTAATTAAAAAAAATGTTGCCGTCTAAAATAATCGGTCACCAAATATATTTTGTTTGTCCCATCACATTCCATCACGTGAAGGATTTTGTTTCTTTTCACTTGATTGATTTGCTTCCTACAATTAAAGATAACACTATCTAAATCCTTTTTTTAGTAGACTTCCACAATAGTCGACAGGTTTTTTGTTTTTTGGTTACTTTTTAGTCGACTGATACCTCGACTCACCTTACACTTCGTTCATAATGACAAACGACGCTCTTTTCACTCGTATCCTATAACATACTGTTAACTTTATGCGGTTAATTAACTCAACCATTAATCAAATTTTCATTAACTTGATGTAGAAAAAGCAACCTATGTTCCATTGTGTTACTACTTCAAAAATCATTGTGAAAATTTTGATTTGTTAAAACACATCACGGATACATATTCTAGTGCAACTAGCTCGGCTCCTCCAACTACGGAATGGCTAAAATAGGACTCAATAGTTAAATATTTGATTTTTCTAACCCCTACTTGAAACCCTTAAAGGTAGGCTTGTTACGGCTAATCTCAAATATTTGATTTTGTAGATTATGATACCCGTGTTGGCTTTCATTATAGTCGTTGTGACTCCTCATAATTTATATACCGCTATGGGATTGATATTGCTTACTTATTGTTATAAGTTGATGATACTATCTTAGCTGCATCTTCTACATTATTGTTATAACGTGTTATTGTTTCTCTTCATTAAGAGTTTTCTATGACTGACATTAGCTTGCTTTATTATTTTCTCAGGATATTGTTGTTAGTTCTTTTGTAGGGATATTATAGTCTCAGGATAAATATGCTTATGAGGTTCTTTTGCGTGTGCATATGCTCAACTGTAATCCTTGTACTACTCCGGTTGACACTGATTCAAAGTTGGGCACTGATGGTGACCTAGTTACGGATTCTACTTTATATTGTAGTTTAGCAGGTGCTCAATGGTATACTCGTCCTGATATTTCTTACGAGGTACAACATGTGTTAATATTTATGCATGATCCCGGGAGCCTCATCTTTCAGCTCCGAAGTGCATCTTACACTATGTTTGAGGCACTATGGGTTATGGTTTATAGTTGTTTTCTGCTTCGACCTCTTCTTTGGTTGCATATTTTGATGTTGTTTGCCTTACTAGTAGATGGTCTACTTCTAGGTATTGTGTGTTTGTTGGCAAAAACCTTCTTTCCTGGTCCTTAAAGTGTCAAGTGACGATTTCTAATTCTAGTGTTGAGGCTGAATATTGTGGTGTTGCAAATGTTGTTGCTTAAACTTATGGGTTGCGTAATCTCTAGCAGGAACTTCACACGCCATTGTCTTCCAATATGCTTGTTTATTGTGATAATGTTAGTGCGGTTTTTCTATCTTATAATCCTATGTAGTATCAGCACAAGAAGTGTATTGAGATAGAAATACACTTTGTTCGGGATTTAGTTGTTGTTGGACATGTACGTGTTTTGCATGTTCCATCGCATTATCAATTTGCTGTCATCTTTACCCAGGGTCTTCCATCTGCTTTGTGTTTTGAGTTTCGAGACAGTTTGAGTTTTCCTGATACTCACACTCAAACTGCGGGAGCTGTTAATGGATTTATATAAGAGTTAAACTTGCATTTGCATTTGTATTGCTTAAGCCCAAACCTAATAAATAAATTTAGTCATTACAAGTTTATTTAAAACCGGAAGGAAACTACGTCGTTTAGCACTGCTCATCTACAGTCCATTTTCCCGCCAAAAGCCCAGCCCAAAACGTTAGCCTGTTTACATGGCCCAGTTGTCAGTCCAGTTTGTGCAGTGGCCGGCCTTTAGGCTTATTAGATATACACAATACACAATACATGGTGATATACATTGTACGAGTACATATATACAATCAAATCTTTAATATTTGGCCAAAGTACAAACGTGTAATGTGTTTAGGCCCTTATCTCAATGGGTTGGTAATTTGCATGTGACTTTTGTGCATAAAATTCTCCAAAGTATGCTGCCTCAGTCCTTGGCCATTCTGCATTTAATGCAAAGAAGGACACTCTTTGACTTCTAAACCCTTATACTTTGCATGCTTAAAGTCATAGTTCATCTCCTTACTCAGATCTGCACCTGCAAAAATCAATACAATATACCAAAAAAAATCAGTTACACTAACAAAACTGCAGCTTTGCTTCAAGGTTTGTCTAACTTTGTTGTGTTTAACATGCTTATTACAAGTTTCTGTCTTTTTCTCTTACTTGCTTTGCATGGTTACCTTCATGCAGCTTTGCCTTTTCTTTTTCCTTTTTTCTTTTGCCAAATGTTTACATAGCTTATTTATATGTTATGATGCTTGGGTTCTAATGTATGTGTTTGATGATTATTCCTACCTTTCTTTGCTTATATATCTCAAAAATGCATTAGGCTTAGCTTCAGAAAATTACACAGCTTATTCATATGTTATGATGCTTAGATTCTAATGTCTATGTGTATGTGACTCTAATATATGTGCCTGTTACTTCCTTTGATGATTATTCATACCTTTCTTTGCTTATATATCTCAAAAATGCATTAGGCTTAACTTCAGAAAATATGAAGACTAAAAAAAAGCCGTACGTAGGATACCAACTAATGATATAGATCTAAAGAAGAATAGGCTGCTACCTAATGTAGATACTGTGGAAGTGCATTTAGATTTGTTTAGTGGTGACCCTAATGGTTCTCAAAATGATAAAAACTATGGTACCTTACAAAACCAAAAAGAATGTCATACCTTGCCTGTAACTTATGAATGTGGTGAAAGAAGTGCACCGTTATTGCCTGAAACTTTTGAGCCTATGCTAAGTGACACGGATACGGAAGGGTTTGCGCCGGTGCATCGTCTGCCTGCAGAGATAGCAAGTATGTATTATCTATCCACCTTTTAATGGTTGCCTTTCTGATACTCATGTATTTTAGGTTGCTTACCATTTAAAATTTATTTGTCTCACTGTTTTGCAGGTGGATGCAACATGGAGGAGGCACAAGCTAGAAACACGGCCACTTTAGATATGCAGCCTCCATGTCATACCAGCCCTGCATCTTTGATGGATAAAGGGAAGCGAAAAATATCTGATGTTTATACAGGGATTTCAAATGAAGAACAATTGCTATGTAATTTGCCCGTTTCTTTGATTTATTTGAGATTTTTTTTTTAATTGTATTTTACATGCATGACATCGGTGTCTTTTTTGGTTACAGGTTCGGACCATTTGCTTATGATAGATAGCGATTGCCAGACAGTTATAGCTGATCAGCATATGCTTTATACACAAGACATACCTTTTTCGCCGTGCTTAGATGGCAATGGCACTTCCTCAGCTCTCAATGACAATGGGAGTAACATAAGTCCAGCTTCCGATCATCTAAATATGCATATGAATGCTCATCAGTGTCAAAATCAAGGTTTCATAGCTTCTGTTTTTTTTGTTAGATGAATAAGTGCAGCATGAATTTGATGAAAGATTGCTTGCTTACTTACCGGCCATTTTTTTTGTACCTTCAGATGCATCCAATCCTTCAGTGTCCAGGAACTGCCGAAGAGTTGCTTTACGGAATGCACCTCGAACATCTGAGCAAGTGATGCGTGGGAATCGCACCTTGCTTTACCTCTCGAGGGATCTCGAGAAGCTTACAACCCCCACCAGGCAGTGTACCTGATCGTTGTAGTATAGTATAGTGACAAGTACCGGGGGATTGATCGTTCAGCTTAGGAATAGTGTCGCTAGGATTAGAAAACCTAATTAATAGTTCTAAAGGTGAGAGATGATTATTTTTGTATTTTTATATTTTTATGAAAGCAAGTAAAATCTCGGGTTTTGGAAGAGTGGGCGGAATTAGTTGCTATTCAACTAACCCAAAACTAAGATGCAATCAAAATAAAATACTAAAAATGAAATTAAACTAAATTATACTAAAGTTGTGAGCAGTAATTGGAGAAATTGTGTTTACTTAGACTTCACTACTCCCTATATATTTTTTTACACGTTAATTACTTGTTACACTTGTATGGATGACGGATTGTATTCCTTAATACCATTCGTGGGGTGGCATACATAACTCCCCAACTCTATGAGCTCTTATCTCCTCCTACACCATGACCCAACACAACTATAGGGATTGTAAACAGTGGCTCATGCATTAAATACAACCAATAAAGACCTAGTACGCCTCGGTTCATGTTTCTTAAGACGTTCAAGCATGTTACCATTTGGAGATCTGCCAGTTTTCTTAAGCCTAACATATAAAATCATTCATCCAAGACAAGAATAGACAAGTAATCAACACATAATCAACATCTAGGTTTCATTAGATCTAAGCAAACACAAAAGAGATCTAGCCTAGCATAGTAGAATTGAGACAAGAACAAGATATAAACAACCAACACATAGACATATTGATTGAATTGGAAGAACACTTATCTCAATTATAATGCAAGGTCTCAAAGGTTTGGAACCCTTGAAAAACCTGTAAAAGATACACCAAATTCGTCTTTAGGGTTTCACCAAAACTTTTCTCTCTTTAATGAAAAAACTAGAAAACTATGTATAGGAAAAGTAGGCTGACGGCGTCAAGAGTTACATGTGACGCCGTCACCTCGCCGCCATATACTTCCTCGGACGGCCTTGATCTACTTATGACGGCCTATGTGACGCCGTCATGAACCACTGTATTTTATTCTTGCCACTTTGACGCCGTCATGAAGGCGTTTGACGCCGTCACCACCTTCGGTATTTTAATCTTCATGTCTGACGCCGTCAAGATATTACTCTTGACGCCGTCACCTTGTATCTTCAGCATGGAAATTTGGTTCTTTGCCGTTTTCTTCACTTTTATGCTCCAAAAACGTCCAAAATGGCTTCTTTTCCAGAATTCACTCTCCAAACACCTAAAATCACAAAAGGAACGATTTAGGGCAATATTTGATCAAATAAATTCGGATTCGGGCTTAAATGACCCCCTAAAAACGGATCATTTTTCGCCTCATCATATACCCTTACACTTGAGATTTGCTTGTCCTCAAGCAAATGCGCTTTTATTCTACTCGAAAGACAAGTTAGGGGTCATTTAACACTAATATAAAAGTAATTACAACAAATAATCGTTCCACTAAAGACCAATAGACAAGCACGGAGGTCATACACAAGCACCTCACAAATAGTGTTTAGATACTCACATCTCTCGGGTGTAATAAAGTAATATAACATTATGGAAATGGAAGTTATCTCTCACTACCTGTCATAGCAAAATAGATTACCATAGGCTTGGGAAAGGATCAAACCTCCACCACATGGCGTAAGCACCTAGGATAAACTATCAAAGAGGTCTTTTAAAAGGGTTGTAACGTTAGGTGTAGGGATATGAAATACACGGTTTTGTGGGATAAAGGAAATTTTACTGGTGGCGAGTTAACAATCTTGATTAATTACATGTACAAGATGGCGTTGCTAAGCCAAGACTAGACTTGACTTAAGCTACTAAATGAAAAATAACAAAAACATAAAATGAACATAGAATAAAAAGGGGATGGTAGTCCGTATGTTTTTTCTCTTTTTCTTTTCTATTTTTTTTTTTCTTTCTTTTTCTTGAATTTTTTTTTCGATTTTTTTTTTTTTTTTTTTTTTTTTTTTTTTTTTTTTGTTTGCATACACTCTTACCCTACCATCCAAAATAATACATCATAGGGGTATAAACGTTCCCCTTACACTTGAATCTTTACATACTTTACATTTAACTAATCTAATGACTCGAATTAAGAAAATCAAAACACTTGGAGCACTTTTAAGATTAACGTACATATGGGGGTAATATATTATGTTCTTCCCCATTACTCCATAAAATAAGTACTTACCCATGAGTCCCAATCGTCCCAAAACAATATGTACAATGATATGACTCGACTTAGCAACCATGTAATCAATTAGAAAGTTAACTTAGGGTTTAACAAATAACAATAATGCACTAAAAATGAGCGCATACACGGAAGGCTAAGGCGATTTGGGTGTACATTTAAGTAGGGTGTAACAAATTCTTCCTTTAAGTAAGATGCTTAAAGTTAGAAACGAAAAGATAGGCTCGGAGGGGAGTACTAGGGGTTTCGTGTACTAAAAATGAGTACAACGCTAAGGTGTGGGAAAAATTAGTTGACTTAACTAGCCAAGTAATATGACTTAAATGGTCAAGTAATTATGATACGGGTTTAACACAAGGGTGATCCTAATGCCTCTTATCATGTAGTAAATCCTACCACACGAATGTAGTCTCACTCGCGGTCTCGGGATGCATCACTAACGCAAGTTCTAGAATCTAAATGCTACCGGTACACTCATAAGCACTAATAGTAAATGCTTTTCCTATCAAATCTAAAGGCAAACCTCACATTTTTGGGTGGAAAATTTTTCTGAATATACGGTTATGTGCTAGTCATACAATCTCCTATCCATGAGACGCTTGTTATGGCTAAAGTTTCACTCCTAAATGTTGTAAAAAATTTTAAATTTGGCGCTAAAATTACACTAACAAGTATTTCTCATAGTTTTATTACACATCTACTATCAAACAAAACAAACTCAAGCGAAAGTGCATATGTAAGGTATCATCTTTTTACCCTCCCCTTACACTTAGGATGAACATTGTCCCCAATGTTCAAGTAAAGAATGTAAAAGTTAAGAGGTAAAGAGAATGAAATCAAATACTCCCCTGATTCGCTCGGTATGGATTATAGGTTGGCCAGGTTAAATCTTCCTCCAAGAAAACGAACAATCAAAGCTTCCCTTCCAGAATATAAATCATCTTCTTGTCATAAATAACCTGTAAATCCTGACAACAATAGACAAGGTAACCTCGCGTAAAATCGGCGGCATCCTATATAAGTTACTAAATCCTAGAAAACAAAGTAAGATATAATGCTTGTGGAATGAAGTTTGCAGATTTCCTGGAGATTATAAAACTTAATAATTCACAAAAACCATAAGACTCCGTTAGAAAAAACAAAACCGGTAAAATTTCCAGATTTTAACTCCTGACGCCGTAAAGAGCAATACTCTGACGCCGTCAGAATGGACCTGCAGAAATTCTTATGTTAAGTTTCCGGAAAATTTCTGGAAAAACTTTGTCCTACTTCCTGGAAAATCTTGCAAAACTTCATTATGACTCAATACAAGCATTTGACTCTAACAAATACGAATATACATGTTCATTAAATATTGTGGAGAATCATGATCGGTTTGTTTCTTAAAAACATATTTGGGGTTTCCCCTTACACTTATCTTTTGCAAAAATACCTTTAGGTTGAAGTTAAGACTAGGCCAAACAACATAATAAAGTATTTCCACATTTTAATTGAGAAACATGATCAACCAACAATAAAAATAAAACATGCATACGGAAGCAAATAACAATCAAACAAATAAAATCACACAAAACATGGGTTGCCTCCCAAGAAGCGCTTTTCTTTATTTACGAGTCTTATAGCTAGACTCAAAGTCATGGGTTACTGCGTGATTCGGGTGAGTTCCTCGTTGAGGACATCTTTGGGATCAAACTTAGGTTTCAACTTTCTATCGGTTTCCTTAGTATGGTATGACCTTTCAAACTTTTCTCCGTTCGGATCATACAAGGTCATTCTAATATGCCATGACCCGTCACCTTCTTTAGGTGGCTTGTCCCACCTCCATTTAGACTTATCTCCCTCTCTTTTCCATTTATTCTATTCTATGTTGATGGGCATTACGCTTAATAACTCAATCATCTTCCTAAAGACTAAGGGATCCTCAAAGGGGTCTAGCTCCTCATCTCTAGCTATGAGTTGTTCTACTGAATGTGTCTTTTCAACAAAGTCCTTCTCTAGATAGAATGGGCATTAAGGTCCTATAAAGTTCCTTTCTATCCAAGGCCCATATCTAGATGGTCTCCTATTCATCTCTACCCAATACGGTGTTGGTTCCTCATCACAATCATAACTATGCTTCTTAACATCATACACCGACCAAGTATCGCCTTCACCTACCGTTATCTTTGATTCCTTGCAATCTATCATGGTACTAGCGGTTGCTAAAAATCCTCTTCCTACCAGTAATGGGCGTGTAGTGTCACTAACCATGTCTAGGACGTGAAAATCCGCTAAAACAGTTAACTTCCCTACGTGAACAACTACACCCTTAATCATTCCAACCGGGTGTGCAATACTTCCATCCGCTAGACCTATCAATACCTCCGTTTCCTCTAACTTTCCTAGCTTAAGAGTGGTGAATAAGGATAAGGGAATCAAGTTGAGGCTTGACCCTAAATCGGCTAATGTGTCGAAAGCTTCGGATCTTCCTATCTTACAAGGCAAAACAAATATACCCGGGTCATCAAGCTTTTTAGGTAACTTATTTTGAACGAAGGCGGTTCCATTTTTGCCTAGCTTACACTTCTCATACTTTTCTAGGAGGGCACTATAGTAGGGAGCACGCGCTAAGACATCAATGACGGGGCGTTCTAGGTGAAGTTCTTTGAATTCATCGTCAAGGTCTTGCGTAAGAGGTGTTTCAACAATGCTTTTGACCGGTTCTATAGTGGGTGCTTTATTTGATTGGTCCTTTTGGGGAACTTGGTTTTGTTTGAAACACGTGCTCGTTGATTTGACCGAATAATATTGTGGACACGAAGCGGGTGACGAAACGGATGATATGGAATTAACGGTTAGTTTCGGATTCTTGATCGTGTCACTTGGGAGTGCTCCCATTTCTCGGTCATTGAGAACTTTCAACAATGTGTCAATTCTAGTGGTCATCTCGCTTTGCTTTTGTTTGAAATCGGCTTCAAACTTGGATATACGAGCTTCTTGAGATGCCATGAACTTTGACATCAATCCTTCAAGATTGTTGGTACTACCATAGTTGTTAGAAGGACTGTTGTTGAAGGTACGGTTGGATGGTGGACCGTTTGGTTGATAACGATTAGGCGGATTGGAAGAATTGGGTTGATTTTGCTTCCACCTAAGGTTTGGGTGATTTTTCCATGAGGGGTTGTATGAATCACCGTATGTGTTTGGCTCGGGCTTGAAAGTGTACCACTTATCTCCCGCTTCGTCGGTACGCGTGGATGCGTAGTCCGCAAAAGCTGTTCCGGGGAGTTCCACACAATCATGAGTGTCATGGGGACCACTACATAATTCGCATGAAGAAGTGATTTTGTTCACTTGGCTTGAATGTTTCGGAGCTTCGTAAGATTTCATGAGAAACTTGACTTGGTCCTCAAGTTCCATGATCCTACGGTCGGGAGTGCTTGAATTGTTCGAAGGCAAAGATATTGCCTTGACCGTTTTGTTCAAATCACGGGGATCATTCCAACTTTCATTGTCATAGAGAGCAAGATCTTCTATGAGTTCCCATGATTGTTCCGCACTAAGATCACGTAGCTTACCACCAGCCGATTGGTCAATGGTTCGCCTCGTGGAGATGTCGATATGGTCATAGAAGATTTGGACTTGGAGCCAAAGATCTATGCCATGATGAGGGACTTTTTGGAGTAAGTCCTTGAAACGAGTCCATGCTTCATAAAGAGATTCATTTTGACGTTGTTGGAACATCAAGATGTCATTCCTAAGCTTAGTAGTTCTCCCCGGTGGGAAAAATTAAGCAAGGAAACGAGTGGTGAGATTATCCCATGTGGTGATGGATCCCGCAGGTAAACGCTCAAGCCATTGACTAGCTTGATCCCGTAGAGAGAATTGGAATAAGCGTAAACGGGTAGTCTCTCTAGTTTCAACACCTAGGTCTATGGAATCTACGATTTTGAGGAAGTCCTTAAGGTGTTGGTTTGGATCTTCGGAACGAAGTCCATGGAATGCACATCCGCTTTGCACCAACCGGATGGTGTCGGATCGCAAGGGGGTCACATTGTCTCCGGTGAGCTCAATGGTGTTTCGGTAGCCTTGGTGGCTAGGTCGGGAATACTCTCCTAAGGTTCGGGGCCTAAGGGGTTCTAATGGTGGGTTTTGTTGTGGTGGGATGATGGGTTCAAAGATGTTACCACCTTCCATGATGTCGGATGGTAAAGAGTTACGAACAAAGGCACGAAGAAATAAGATAGACTAAAGAAGACCTAAAAATAAAAATAAAAATCTTACTAGAAAGGAATCTAGCAAGTAGACCTAATAAAAAGAAATCCTAACCTAGACAATAACTATTCCCCGGGCTGCGGCGCCAAAAACTTGATGCGTGGGAATCGCACCTTGCTTTACCTCTCGAGGGATCTCGAGAAGCTTACAACCCCCACCAGGCAGTGTACCTGATCGTTGTAGTATAGTATAGTGACAAGTACCGGGGGATTGATCGTTCAGCTTAGGAATAGTGTCGCTAGGATTAGAAAACCTAATTAATAGTTCTAAAGGTGAGAGATGATTATTTTTGTATTTTTATATTTTTATGAAAGCAAGTAAAATCTCGGGTTTTGGAAGAGTGGGCGGAATTAGTTGCTATTCAACTAACCCAAAACTAAGATGCAATCAAAATAAAATACTAAAAATGAAATTAAACTAAATTATACTAAAGTTGTGAGCAGTAATTGGAGAAATTGTGTTTACTTAGACTTCACTACTCCCTATATATTTTTTTACACGTTAATTACTTGTTACACTTGTATGGATGACGGATTGTATTCCTTAATACCATTCGTGGGGTGGCATACATAACTCCCCAACTCTATGAGCTCTTATCTCCTCCTACACCATGACCCAACACAACTATAGGGATTGTAAACAGTGGCTCATGCATTAAATACAACCAATAAAGACCTAGTACGCCTCGGTTCATGTTTCTTAAGACGTTCAAGCATGTTACCATTTGGAGATCTGCCAGTTTTCTTAAGCCTAACATATAAAATCATTCATCCAAGACAAGAATAGACAAGTAATCAACACATAATCAACATCTAGGTTTCATTAGATCTAAGCAAACACAAAAGAGATCTAACCTAGCATAGTAGAATTGAGACAAGAACAAGATATAAACAACCAACACATAGACATATTGATTGAATTGGAAGAACACTTATCTCAATTATAATGCAAGGTCTCAAGGGTTTGGAACCCTTGAAAAACCTGTAAAAGATACACCAAATTCGTCTTTAGGGTTTCACCGAAACTTTTCTCTCTTTAATGAAAAAACTAGAAAACTATATATAGGAAAAGTAGGCTGACGGCGTCAAGAGTTACATGTGACGCCGTCACCTCGCCGCCATATACTTCCTCGGACGGCCTTGATCTACTTATGACGGCCTATGTGACGCCGTCATGAACCACTGTATTTTATTCTTGCCACTTTGACGCCGTCATGAAGGCGTTTGACGCCGTCACCACCTTCGGTATTTTAATCTTCATGTCTGACGCCGTCAAGATATTACTCTTGACGCCGTCACCTTGTATCTTCAGCATGGAAATTTGGTACTTTGCCGTTTTCTTCACTTTTATGCTCCAAAAACGTCCAAAATGGCTTCTTTTCCAGAATTCACTCTCCAAACACCTAAAATCACAAAAGGAACGATTTAGGGCAATATTTGATCAAATAAATTCGGATTCGGGCTTAAATGACCCCCTAAAAACGGATCATTTTTCGCCTCATCAGCAAGGTATATTCGTATGGTTGGTTTACCTTTTCATGTGAAAAATAAAATGACAGTACTTATATTCATTAATCAACTAAACTTTCTGATGAATTTACTTATCTGTGTAGTGCAGTTCTTGAAAATCCATACAATTTCCGTTATGCGATGCCGCCTGCCAATAATGTAGATTCACCTGCAACCAATCGCCGCCGTCAGCCTCAAGGTTTTCATTCACTTTAAAAATAAAACAATTAGCAATAAATCAATCTCTTACTTACTACATTACTCTATATTTACTTGCTACCTTTTTTTTGGCCGTATTTGTTTAAACTGCAGCACGTGCATCATCAACCAGTGCCTGGAGACGCCCTAGCTTGCAAAGCAGAGGTGCGGCATCTAGACAAGGTATGGTGCAACCTTACCTTGCTTTTTGCGTGTGTCAAATGAAAATGTAACTTTCTTTTGCCAAAGAACCTTTATTAAGGCTTACGGTTTTTCTATAATATAGGTGCTCCAAATACATACGCATACATGGGCCAATGTGACCAGGTTTGCCATCATTCCAATGCGCATTTCTGGTATGATGAAAAAATCACTTCAAGTAGCACAAGACGGCCAGAATATCATAGATGCTGTGGCGGTGGTAAAGTTAAGGTTGAAAGCCATGGCGATTATCCAGAGTACATCAAGGAACTATTCAGGAACCGTCACTTTATGGAAAACATTCGCGCCTACAATCAAATGTTTGCCATGACATCATTGGGAGCAGAAATAGACAACTCAATAAACAGGGGCCGTGGTCCTTACGTGTTCAAAATTTCAGGCCAGCTTTACCATCGGGTAGGAAGCCTGTGTCCAGAGCAAAATGCGCGCCCTCAGTTTCTTCAGCTATATATCTATGACACTGAGAATGAAGTAGCCAATCGCTTAGAAAGCTTTCAGAGATCCGGCCACGGCTTGCGTGCAGATATTGTGGAAAACTTGATAGAAATTCTTGATGAGCACAATGAACTGGTTCAGCTGTTTAGGACGGCGAGAGATAAAATAGCAGAAGCAAATGTCCCAGAGTTCAAGGTACGTTTGTTTGGTGTTATCGGTTCACACCAGCATGAACTTCCTACATGCGATTCAATTGGTGCAATAGTTTTTGAAGGTGGCCCTGATGCAGAGACTGATTTTGATGTGATTATTGAACAACATGATAGGCAGCTGAAATGTGTTAACAAGCTGAATGCTTCTTATATGTCGTTGCAATTCCCGCTTATTTTTCTGTTTGGCGAAGATGGTTACCATATAGGCCGTGTCTTATTAAGTCACCGTTCATTAGACGACCCACCAAAGAAAATGACAATGCTAAAATACTACTCATACCAGGTGCACGATCGAATTGATGAGTATGCCCTGCTCACACGGAGTGGCAGGCTATTTCAGCAATATGTCGTTACAGCCTACTGCAGCATAGAACAGTCGCGGATTGACTACATACGAGAACACCAGAATGATATTCGGAGTGATTACATGGCTGGGTTATACGATGATTTATCACGAGGCGATCAAGATGGATCAGATGTAGGTTCAAGGATAATCCTTCCTTCATCTTTTACAGGAGGTCCAAGGTACATGTATAGCCATTATTTGGACGCTTTGGCTATATGCCGTGTACATGGGAATCCATCATTCTTTATCACGTTCACATGCAATGTGAACTGGCCTGAGATTAAAGAATATATGCAAGAATTCCCGCATGTAACAGTCGCAGACAGACCCGACGTTGTTGACCGTGTATTTGAAAGAAAGATACATGATTTGGTGAGCTTCTTACGAGATTCAAAACCGTTCGGCCATGTTGAAGCAGGTATTATTTACATTACGTCTACTACTATGTCATGTAAAGTAGATACATTTCTTACTTACATTACTAATGTATTCTTATTACTTTTTCCTTGAAGTCTTATATACAGTGGAGTTCCAAAAAAGACGACTGCCACACTGTCATTTACTGCTATGGATCAAAGAAAGCGATTGTATACAAGCCCATGAAGATGTAGACGTATATGTATCAGCAGAGCTACCGGACCCGTTAGCTAACCCTGAGGCCTACAGAATAGTGACAGAGTTCATGATTCACGGGCCATGTGGCCCGTTAAATACATCTGCACCGTGTATGCGCAGTGGTGATGAGTGTACTAAGAACTTTCCTAAGGCATTTTGCTTTGCAACGTTCATCGATCCAAAAGGATATGTGCATTATCGTAGAAGAGATTCGGGCATCACAACAATGAAGCAAAATATTAACCTTGATAATGGATTTGTTGTTCCATATAACCGGTCTCTGCTGATGCGGTTCTACGCGCATATCAATGTTGAATATTGCGAGTGGTCCATGCTTATAAAATATCTCTTCAAGTACATTTCCAATGGCACTGATAGGATAGTCACTCACATTACACGGTCGATAGGAGATTCAGGAGCAAGCACAAGCTACTCTTCATTGCACATTGATGAGATAAAGAATTTTCAAGATGCAAGATACATCGGACTGCACGAAGCATGCTGGAGGATCCTTGGATTCCACATACATAGCAGAGATCCACCGGTGCAGATACTTGCAGTTCACCTTGAAAATATGCAACGCGTCACTTTTAGAAGCCAACAACAACTGCAAACGGTTGTTGATAACGACCACAACAAGAGAACGGCGCTTACTGAATGGTTCAACTATAATACTTACAATACAGATGGCCGACATCTTACATATTTGAACTTTCCTAAAGAGTTTGTGTGGTATAAGGATGGCAAGTATTGGCAGCGTAGAAAACGTTCGACTACCTTCGCAATCGGTCGTTTGGCATATATACATCCTAGCTCTGGTGACACATTCTACTTGCGCATGTTACTCTGTCACCAAAAAGGCAGCAGGTCATTCCAACATCTCCGCAAAGTTGATGAGGTCACTTATCCTACATATAGAGCAGCGTGCGAAGCAATGGGTCTATTAGGCGGTGATCAAGAATGGAACATTGCTTTACAAGAAGCTTCTTTCTCAGCATCTCCTTCTGAAATGAGGAATCTTTATTGCCAAATCGTCATCTTTTGTGATGTTTCCAACCCAGTTACGTTGCTACAGTCACACGCAGATTCCATGTCTGAAGACATCCCATTAATACTTGCAGAAGTATTACATATACCAAACCTTCATGTCAATCCAGATGACTTGGAAGGTAGTCTTATGTTTGAACTGCAAGGAATTTTTAACTTCTATGGGAAATCTGTCAAAGATTATGGCTTTGATCTTCCTCCACCCCACTTATTGCAAATCTTGAATAACAGGGCAGTCATGCAAGAAAGATCCTACAACCGTGATCTGTTAAGAAGTGAAAGTGAAAGATTGGTCCTTCAGCTTAACACTGAATAACGGATAATCTTTGATCAAGTACTAGATGGTGTTCAGAATCATCGGTAGATACTCATTTTTGTTTATGGTCACGGAGGGACAGGAAAAACTTTCGTTTGGAAAACTATAGTTTCTACACTAAGATCGCAAGGGAAGATTGTGCTGGCAGTTGCTTCTTCAGGTATCGCCGCTTTGTTAAATACCAGCTGGACAGACAGCACATTCAAGATTCAAAATCCCTCTTGATTTAACTGAAGAGTCGGTGTGCAGCATTAAGAAGAATACGCAGGTGGCAGAATTGCTAAAACAAACCGATGTTATCATATGGGACGACGCTCCTATGAATGATCGAAGGTGCTTTGAAGCACTCGATCGGACGTTAAGAAATATAATGAATACACCAGACGACCTCTTTGAGAAAAAAACGGTTATTTTAGGTGGAGATTTCAGGCAAACACTTCCTGTAAAGAAAAAGGCTCCAAAACAAGAAATTATTGCCTCTTCTATCACGCTGTCGTACCTATGGCCAGCTTTCCAGGTTATTCGCCTAAAACAGAACATGCGTCTGCAACGAACAGGCCTATTAGCAGAAGATTATGAGGCAACTGCCGCTTTTTCTAAATGGTTACTTGAAGTTGGGAATGGTACTATTGGACAAGCAGATGAAAGTGATGAGATAGATTCAAAATGGATACAGATACCAGACAGATATTGTATTCCCGATGGCGAAACAGCTATTCAACAACTTATTAATTTTATATATGATCAAGAAACTTTACAATCACCAAACGCAGCAGCGTTACAAGAAAAAGCAATTGTATGTCCGAAAAACAATACTGCATACCAAATAAACTCTGCAGTGCTAGATATGCTAGAAGGGGATACTTATACTTTTACAAGTGTCGATGAGGCGGTACCAAAGACGAATGATGGAGGAGCAACAAAGCTGTTATATCCTCAGGAATACTTAAACACTCTTTCCTTTTCAGGAATGCCTCCCCGTGAGCTTATAATCAAAGTCGGTGCACCTATAATGTTGCTAAGGAACCTAAACCTAGGTGGCGGCCTATGTAACGGTACACGAATGATTGTTACACATGTATATAGCAGGCTCATTCAAGTAAAGATCATAACTGGTACAAGAATGTCCGAAAAAGTTTACATACCGCGGATTTTGCTTATAAATAAGGACGACACCTTGCCATTTGTTTTTAAAAGAAAGCAATTCCCGGTAAAACTCTGCTACGCAATGACAATCAATAAAAGCCAAGGCCAGTCATTGAATAAAATTGGCGTATACCTACCCGAACCTGTCTTTGGCCATGGTCAACTGTATGTTGCGTTGTCAAGAGCAACGTCTCCTAAAGGTTTGAGAATGCTAATCAAACAGCAGCCAGGCAAGGATAAAAACATGACTAAAAATGTTGTCTACAAAGATTTTTTAAGCATAGTTTCATCTACACAGTTTACACATGCTCACGTTTGCATTTTTAATATATACCCACAAAAATCGCACCTAGCTATACAGATACCATTTAGCTTCCTAGCAAAAGTGCTTGATTATTATTCACATATTATGTTACATAGTATTCTACCTGTTCTGTGTTTGCTTGTCTTTCCAATTTAGAATATCCATGGTTGCATAACACTTTAATATATGTCTAAACATTTTTTTACCCTGTTTTGATATGCAGCCAAATGGAACAGACTTCTAGCATTGTACCATCATCCGATTCGAAAGGCAAGGAAATTGTTACGCACTCAGAAGAAACTAGCCTAGCTGATTTAAAAGAAACAGATCATGGTCAAGTTATATGTGCAAAAGTCTACCGAAAATGGACACCGACAAACAAACAAGGAAGGCCGGTTCTCTTTTGTGTCATACTAATTGATAAGCAGGTACAAAATACTATTCCAATATTTACCTGAACAATTACGCTTTCTTATATTGTCAATAAAAATGAAAAAATAAAAGATTATCTTACTTATAATTTCTATTTCATTTAAAGGGAGTGGCTATACAGGCAAATATCAGCTTACGAGACAAACCTAAGTTCGATGCCCTCCTTCAGATAAATAAAACTTACAGGATATCTGGATTTGGATTTCAGCCTGCAAAACTATGGATGCAGGTTGTCCCCCACTCGCTTTCATTGGCCTTCGGAACATGCACAGATATTCAGGACATGCCTGATACAGGTTTCCCATGCCACTATTTCAACTTTGCCAGCTATCGAGAACTGTATTCAAAAATAGATGTTAAAGAAGGATTGCTAACAGGTACATAATACATGCATATATAAAACAGACATAGGTGATATGCACAGACCTTACTTATCATATTTGCAGATTACATTGGACGTGTGCAATATGTGACTGAGATACAAAAATCACTAAAATCAACAAAAGATTCAGCTGTTTGGAGAGACATTGGTGTGCAAAACTTAGAGTAAGCATAAAACATTTATTTGTAAATCCTAATTACCGTATTTTCCCAGTTTTAAATAACATGTAATTTCAACAGTGGCCGAACAGTGCGCTTTACTCTATGGAACGAAGATGCTCACAGTTTCAGGAAGCAAGAATATGAAAAAGCCGAAAAACCAACAATCATTGCAGTTAGTTCATGCTTGGTAAAACAGTATGGAGGTAAATTTAGCACTTTATACTAATCATATAAGCTGTAAACTATATCTTTTAACACATATTTATACTAATACAGGCCTTCAACTTTCGGCTACAAATGCAATAGAATACTACTTCAATCAAGACACACCAGAATACCATGAAATTCGCAGTGTGTAAGTTAACAAAGTCACAATACAAAAATGCAAATCTAAAATTAAAAAGGCACTAAAACTATATGTGTTAACTATATAGGTATGACGATTTCTTTGATCCACCCGCAATATTGAATGTCCAGCACGAACGATGTGCAGATCCACAACAAGAAAAATTCAGAAACCGTGTTATCCTAGGAGATTTAGCAAAAGAGAATCCACAAAATCAACAGGTAATGTACACCTTAACTAGAGCACTTAGCAAATACAAACTTGCTAAACATTTACAATTCTAATGAACTAGAATGTTCGCTTTACTGTTGACGCAACAATTGACAAGGTCATTACAAAAAGGCCATGGTTTTTTCAAAAATGCCTAGACTGCAAGTCAAAGATTTCTAAAGGCTGGTCACATATCCATTGCAAGCAACCAACATCAGAAGATGATCTGCTCTACAGGTAACCTAAAATATCGGCAAATTATTCTACCACTATTTATATATGCCAACTTTTATGCAAATGTATCTATCACTAACAATACTTTCCGTGTTTTGTATACAGCTACTGCTTCAGAGTTGAATTATCCGATGGCACTGGCAATGTGACAATGACATGTTTCAGTAATGAAGCCAATTCATTAGTCACAGATTGTAAGGAACTTCTACAAACTATGCCGCACCAAGACTCCTATGATTACCCACCAGAACTACTTTCTCTGCAAGGAAAGAAAAGAATCTTTCAGTTGCATTTTGATCCAGAAAGCACAAAAGAACGACGGCTTTTCATTCTCGATACATGCTGGGATGACACACCCTTATTGCCACCACCCAATGCTGTTAATGCAGAAAGTACCATTGAGTCTTCAGGAACAAAATCTCCAACGAAAATAGAAACGAAAACAAACATTACAACCTCACAAACCAAAGACACTAAATCACTTGACTTAAAACACTCTGAAATGACCCCAGCCAGCGAACAACCAAAACCAATAACTGTACCAGCAGAAACAAAACCAGCATAACCGCTTGAGCTCAAAGAAATTCAGGTCAAGACACCAGCAAAAGAGGCTACACAGCCTGCAATACCGATGGACACACCGCCAGAAACACTAAAAGAACAATCCTCTTTGTCCGAAACATCAGACTCCATAAAACAAACGGTTAGAAAAAGTGCGAGGAGGGCCCTTTTCACAGGCAGCAATGATGAAAGCACAACATCAGGATTCAAAAAATCCAAAAAAGAAGAATGATCGGCTCTAAGTAAACTATGTATGTAATAAACTATTCCTTCAAGACATGTATTTCTATAAGTATTTGTACCAAGTACTAGTTACCAACCGTCAAACCAAAACTCTATTATGAAGTCGTCATATCGACCTGTATTTTGTACATGGCATCTATAGCCATGGCTTTAGTACTAATTAACTACTGCCTTTGCTTTTTACCACAAGTATTAATTCTCTTATCAACTATATGTTTAGTATACCATAAATTGCAACGATATAAACACTGATGCATATCAGAAATAATGCTATGATCATTTTCCATAAAAAAAATAACATACTATTAAACATAAACTTCAACTTATATTAACAACCACCAAACTTCATACATCCCAGTTATCATTCGCCAAAAAAAAAAAAAAAAAAAAAAAAAAAAAAAAAAAAAAAAAGACATGTTCCATGATAACACATCAACATAAACTGAACATTCCAAAACCAGCCCTAACCAGCAAACATACTTCTAATAAAAACACAAAACATAACCAAAATATACCACAGCAAGTGGCCAGCCCATCATTCGAAAAAGTAAAGATTCAACTTCTTTTCTTCCCTTCCTTTGCGCGCCAAATCCATAGTCTTGATCAATCCAACAAGCACCTTCCTCTCTCTCTTCAGTGTCTCCTTCAAACGGTCCAACCCAATATCACCGTGCTCTTGCAACGGCAAAAAACCCTCCCCTTCCTTTACCAAATCCTCTAACCACTTGACTTTTGCAGCAAGATGATCACGCTGCTCACCAAGCACCCTTAGCAATTGATCATTTTCAGTGTCATCTTGAGCAAATGCCACATGCAAGCAATCCTCTACTTCATTTGAACCAGCAGCAAACTTAAGGTTTTGGAAGTTAGGAGTATGCGCAAGTGCGTAGGCAGAGGTTCTTGGTGTTGAAGCCATAACAGAAGCAATGAATTACAGAAATGGAGATTCAGCTATGGTCCATGGCGATTGAATTGGAAAAGCTAGGGTTACGTTTGATTGAAAAGGGGGAGAATACCCTTTTATTACTCCCGGCTAAATGTTGACCGGCACATATACCTTTGTTGACCGACACATGCCTTTTAAAAAAATATTACAACACAAAAAAAAAAAAAAAAAAAAAAAAAAAAAGAACAAACAAATGTAAAAAATTACATTTAAAAAAAAATAAAAAAAATTTACCTACTAAAAATATTTATACATTTAAAAAAACGCATAGGCAATTAACAAAAAAAAAAAAAAAAAAAAAAAAAAAAAAAAAAAAAAAGTCAAGTATCTGATTGAAACTAAAACGGATAACCTAAACGGATACAAAAAAAATTGCGTGCTTAAATATTTGATTAAAACTAAAACATCATGGTAAAAAAAAAAATTCTTAGATACATAGAAAAAAAAAACGCAAATTTTCTTTTTATATTACTCATACATTTTCCAATAAAAACATTTGTACTATTAAAAATATTTTAAAAACGTCAACGCAGCTAAAGATCTTATTTTTTTAAACGATAAAAAACTTTGCATATAAATGCGCTAGCCCGTAACGCGGCGATCAGCGCCAATCTCGTTAGTATAAATATTGAGACATATGTAATAACAATTATAAACTATTGAATATCTTGTGTTAACAATTTTTCGACTAAAATATAAAAGCTTGAATAATTTTGTAACACGCGCATACATTTTTCGTAGATTTTTTTTTGGGGTAAAAGGGTATTCTTACCCCGGTAAAAATACTATTGAATTGAACTTACAATACTATTTAATTTTATAAACTTCGTATTTGTTATAAAGAAAAGAAGCTAAACGTCAACACATAAAACATTATGATTTAAAATACATAGAAAAACCAGAATATGTTATTTTCAAATACCGTCTTTTTAGGTAGAGTTCAATGTTATGGCTTAATAGTTAGTTTTCATTAAATAACAACACATTAATCGTTATATTGTAAAATGATCTTGTTAAAAAAAAATCACTAATTAAGAATTCGTAACTAATACTTGATTTGTGAATGGATAATTAATATCATACTAACGTAATGTAATAAAAAGTTGAATGTTACCGGTACAGTTTTGTTGAATAATATATATTTCATCTTTTGCAAAAAAATAAATAATAAAAAGTTACCTATACGTTGAAGTAAAGTTATGTATTTTTTTCACTACAAGTTCTAGCTCAATTAATATGTTATGAACATTTTAAATTATTTTGAAGATCATCGATTAACATGCCTAAATGTATATTTAATCCTATGTGTAAACTTTCTGTAATGAGTAACTTGCAGTTTGAATATTTCTCACGTTTAAAAACATATAAATCTTAAAAATCAGACTGTCTTCAACTTTTTGGTTTTAATAAATATAGTTTTTCTTCGGTATCGAAAATTCCAAATGCTATAAAGCTTAATTGAGACATGACTCTTCCAACAACCACATGTCTTCGAGATTTCTAGAAAGAACCTCTCATTAAATTTAATGGAGTAATTAAATGTATCTCACTATCAACCTAACGATCGCTAGTTGGTTTAGGTAGCCTTTAAAGAGTTTAGCTATATAATTTTTGATAGACTAGGAGGGGTGAGAGACAAGTTTTAAATTTTGCAATGTATTCTAAACATACATTTGATTTGTAAGTGAGATTGAAATTGGATTTGGATTTGGATATGGTATAAAAAAAAGTGATTAGAGAGAAAATTAATAATTATTTAAATTATGTATTTGTTTATATATAAATGAAATAAAATAAAATAAAAAATAAGGCTAACAATAAACAAATGTGTGCTTGAAAATTTAAAAGAAATAAAATGTAAAATTTTGATTGGATGATATAACGAAAAGACATTAGTGGTGGGAGGAATGAATCTATCATTCAAAGTGGTGAGGCTAAGGAAATAAAATGGTACCAATCAATTGATTTGATTTTTCTTTCAATCCATACCCAGTGATACCCGGATACCAAACGAGCCCTAAGTATTGGTTTGATTAGACATCCATTATATTGGTTTGGTCAAAAGGTGCTATCACTCTCTCATCGCTATCTCACCCCGAACATTATTGATTTACGAGGGCTTTGAGGGAATTTGTCATGCGTCCAGTTGCGACTCTTGATCATATCCTTGCTATCTCATCGCCAACATTATTGATTTACGAGGGCTTTGAGGAAATATGTCATGTGTCCAGTTGCGACTCTTGATCCTTGGTCATTGAAACATGTGCTTAATGATTGGAGGTGGGTCTTTGAGAAAAAGGATCAATCGTCATCTAAAAATGATGCAATAAATCAGAACTTTTTAGTTGATTTCATAGACGGACCCAGGATTTTTCAGAGAGGGTTGCATAAAAAAATTTGACTAACTGAAGTTACACTGTAAGAAACGAAAGTAGCAAAAGAAAGTTGGGGGTTGCACATATCACAAAAACGGCAGTTTTGAAATCTTTTTACACCTCGTGACCTAAAATTAAATGTACCCCGTGCCACACCCGGCATACATATGGTCCGTCCATGATTTAAACCGTTTGAGAAATTAAGTATACTACTAACATGTATTATATCTTTGAAAGAGTCAAAGTACCCAAAAACCATAAACACAAGGTGACTATCCTTAATGGTCACGGCCAATGTCACCTTTGTACCCATATCCAATTATCCATGTGTGTTCACATGGATCGAGTGACGATATACACGAATAGCCACTGGTGTATGTATAGTATACAGTTAGTTACACATGAATTTGTGTTGAACATTGAGTATCAACCTAACTTCGATATATGCTTCTTATCTTGACTGTATATGAATTGTGCAAGGTTGACTAATTGTTAAAATGAGAATTATAATACATGAATGGAAGTACTTGTTTTAATATGTGTTATTTGAATACGTTTCTACTCTATAGCATTTACTAAATGCAATTAGCATCGGAAATTTACCAACTATATCCGTTGCTAAAGTTTATATTTTATCAAAGTCAAGAATATTTTCAGAAACGAATCGATCGATAAAAACATGTCGAAAGTTTGAGATGAACACAATTCATTATGTAATCTTTACTGAAAAGATAGTCATTTGTCGTATCTGACTAGTTTGTTCTTTAGGTTTGTTTATGTTTAAGAAGTTATCGTATTTTACTCGTTTCATCAAAAGATAAAAGGATAGTTGTTTGTGTTTCTTCTGTTGGAATTATTATATCATGACCTTCATATAAATAAACCAAGTACATCAAAGTGAGCATGAGCGGAAGCAATTATAATAGATCGAATAACATGTAATTAATTAATCATTAATTTAAATAGTAAACATACCGTAGTGATTCTAGCCCGAACAAGAATCAATGCAATCTTCCGGAACCAAGAACCCTAATTAGGGTTTATAAGGATTATAAGAATTACCCCTTACCTTTTTGTAATTCAATCCAAGAATCAAACAATAGTGTGTTTGATTCACGTTCTTGTACACACGTACTAATTCAAGAAAAGTATTTGCAAGTAATAAAACAAAAAACCTTTTTGATACAAGAAAATCGAAACCCTTAGGGGTGTTCGTTTGATGAATCGACCAAGAGAGAAAGAAAGAAAACACCAAGATGTGTGTGTACAAGTTATGAGAAAAACCTACATCTTGGGTTTGCTTATATACTACACAAGACTTGGAGCTCAAGGCACAAAGGAGGTGGGTTACCCCCCTTTGCCGATCGGTTTGGATACCCCAAGGGTATTCCGGAACCTTCTCTTGTTTCCATGTTTTGTCTAGTAATTACTTTCCTAATCTTTATTTAATAAATAATTAGTCATTAATCAATAATACTAATTATTATTATTTGTTTTGTGTTTAATAATTAATTATAACATTTTATAAATAATTATTACATTTTCTCTTCATACGTATTGTGTGCAATCCCGTGATCTCAAGTTCGATCCTAGCACACGACTATTATTATTTTGTCTATAAAACCAACAGCTCCCACTTAGACATATCATAATAGTGTGATCACATCGGTTAGCGTCTTGCAACACGCCGATGCCTCTAGTACAACTTGAGTAAGGCTCCTGGAAAACCTTTTAATGATTTCTCATTATTATTATCCCTTTGTTTCTAATACCATGTTAAATAAGGATATGGATCTAGGTCACTCCTTAATTAACAATTATGTTTCTCGTTTTAGAAATTGACAAGATTACCAAATCTTTTGAACCTTTCAAGAAAGACCTTGGGCGTGGCCATGCAAACACCTTGACAACCCTACGATGGGCCCAGCAGTATTAAACTCCAAAAATTAATTTGAAGGAACAAATTCTTTATTGATTACGAGCAAAACACACAAACTTTGTAACACTTCCGAAAACAACCCTTATGACTACCAGTTACGTATAGCGTTAAGTTGTTCCACAAAAATGTACTACATTCATGACCGTTATCTTGTATCTCAAGTTTAAGGATAACTTCTTATGATTTACTTAATGACAAAATCCATAAAGTAACATCATATAGTTGGGATAAGTCCTATACTCAGTATCATCGAATATCGTCTGAAATGACATGTCTACGCATCAATATACTTAAGTATATTATATCAACTTCAGATTTGTCTTAATTTAATAATATTCTCATATTATTAACTGACAACGGACAATTTAGAATAACTCTTATTCATGGATTTAAACATGCAAAAATAGGACAACAATAATTAACAATAGAAATAAACATACCAACATACTTTATTTCATTAAATAATAATTGTTTACAATATCGTTTATCCAAATACTAATCACAGTTATGCATGAAACTACTAGCTAATTTAAGTCCAATTCCATTGGCTAATTCATTAAGCTTCTCTTTCGTCAAAGCCTTAGTGAATGGATCAGCTAAGTTTTCATCTGTGTGAACTTTCATCAGATTTATTTCACCTTCGTCAACCTTTTCACGAACAAAGTGATACTTCCGTAGAAAATGTCTGGTGCCTCTCATGACTCCAGGTTCATTGGCAAATATGATTGCAGCAGAATTGTCACAATACATATTAATAGGTAATTCAATTGAAGGCATAACACCAAGCCCAGAAACGAATTTCCTAATCCAAACAGCCTCCATAGCAGCTTCTGAAGCAGCAATGTATTCAGCTTCTGTTGCAGACATCGCAATTGTACTCTGCTTTTTGCTCCTCCAATCTACAGCTCCTCCATTGATAACAAAGACATAACCCGTCTGAGACTTCGAATCATCTTTATTACTTTGAAAGGATGCATCACAGAAACCTGTAACACAAAGTTCTGCAGATGGATTTCCACCATATACCAAAAACATATCTTTTGTATTCCTTAAATACTTAAGAATATGCTTAACAGCAATCCAATGTTTATCACCTGGATTCTGTTGAAATTGACTGGTAATATTTTGAGCAAACGCCACATCTGGCCTTGTGTACTTAACCGCATACATAATAGATCCTACAGCCGAAGCATAAGGAACTTTACTCATGCGAGCCACCTCAGCAGTTGTTGAAGCACAAAACTCATTACATAAGCCATGTTTTACTTCCATCGGCAAATATCCTTTCTTGGAATTTTGCATATTGAATCTTTTCAATATTTTGTCAATGTAAGCACTTTTACTTAATCCAATTAACCGCCTTGATCTATCTCTATAGATTTTGATTCCCAGAATGTATGCAGCTTCTCCTAAATCTTTCATAGAAAAGCACTTTCCAAGATATGCCTTAACCTTTTGCAAACTCGGAATGTCTTTTCCCATGATCAATATGTCATCAACATAAAGAATTAGGAAAGTTACATTATCACTCCCACTAGCTTTGTGATACACACATGGCTCATCAAGATTTTGATTGAATCCAAACTTTTTAATTTCAGCATCAAACCTCTTGTTCCATTGTCGTGATGCTTGCTTTAATCCATAAATGGATCTTTTAAGCTTGCATACACGATTTGGAAATTCTGGATTTTCAAACCCTTTTGGTTGTGCCATATAGATGTCCTCATCTAGATGACCATTTAAGAAAGCGGTTTTCACATCCATTTGCCAAATCTCATAGTTATAGTACGCTGCTATAGCTATGAGAATTCTTATAGCTCTTATGTCTGCTACAGGAGAAAACGTCTCCTCGTAATCTATTCCAAAAGTTTGAGTAAAACCTTTAGCAACTAGACGAGCCTTATAAATGTGTGCATATCCATCCATGTCAGTCTTAATTTTGTAGAGCCACTTACTCCCAACTACCTTGGCACCAGGAGGTAAGTCAACTTCTTCCCAGACTTCATTATCATGCATGGATTGTATTTCCCCATCCATAGCAGCTTTCCATTTAGCTTTTTGAGGGCTATTAATGGCAGCTCTATAACTAGTAGGTTCATTAAGATCCCCTAGTGTATGCTCATCGACCTCTACATTAAGACATAGACGGTCAGGAGCTTTCACAGATCTTGAAGATCTGCGAATGGGAACTACTTCAACTTCCGGTGGAGGACCCAGACTTTCCGGTTCTATAGGAAGTGTGCTAGTGTTTTCTGAAGGTAATGCATTATTTTGATCATATACTCTCCCACTGATTTCTTGAACCACAAATTCACTTTCAAGAAAATCACCATATCTTGCAACAAACACTTTGTTCACAGGTGGGTAGTAAAAATAGTAACCCATAGTTTCCTTAGGGTATCCTATAAAAATGCATTTGACAGATCTTTGTTGGAGTTTATCTTGTGAGTCACGTTTAACATACGCCTCACAACCCCAGACCTTTAAATAAGACAAGTTTGGAGCTTTTCCAGTCCATATCTCATATGGTGTCTTATCAACCTTCTTGGTGGGAACCATATTCAAAATACGAACAGCTGATTCAAGAGCATAATCCCAAAAAGACAAAGGAAGATTAGTAAGATTATACATTGATCGAACCATGTCCAACAATGTACGATTCCTTTTCTCAGATACACCATTTTGTTGTGGAGTATTTGGAGATGTGAGATTCTGGACAATTCCATTCTCAGTTAAGAAATCTTTAAAATCTTGACTAAGGTATTCACCACCTCGATCAGAACGAAGAGCTTTAATCTTCTTTCCCAATTGCAATTCTACTTCTGCCTTGAAAACTTTAAATGTTTCAAACACCTCATGTTTATGCTTAAGTAAATAAACATAACCATAACGGCTGAAATCATCCGTAAAAGTTAAGAAGTAAACAGCACCTCTCCTTGACACATGTCTAAGTGGTCCACATACATCCGTGTGTATTAAACCAAGTAGATCTGAAGCTCTTTCTATATTATTATGAAAAGGTTTCTTCGTCATCTTCCCAGAAATACAAGATTCGCATTTATCAAATGACTCATCATTGATATTATTCAAAAGCCCTTCACGTTGCAGCTTTTGCATGCGAGTCTTGCCTATATGGGCAAGTCTACAGTGCCAAAGGTAAGACGAATTCAAGTCATACTTCATTCTCTTACTTATGCTGTACATCGAATTATTATTATTGTTGGAAGTCACACAATTATTCATATCAATTTCAAACACACCATTCACAGCAATAGCATTAAAATAAAATACACCATTTAAAGAAACAAAAATTTTATTGCCATCAATAGTATGAGAAAAACCAAGATCCAACAAACATGAAAAGGAAACAACACCTCTAATTATAGAAGGTGCATAATGACAATTGTTTAAACAAAGTACTAAACCCGAAGGTAAAACTAAATCAAACATTCCTATGGCTTCAACTGCTGCTTGTGCTCCATTTCCCACATGCAGAAATTGCTCCCCATAAGCTAGTCTCCTTTCCTCTCTAAACCCCTGTAGTGTATTACAAATATTAATACCACATCCAGTATCATACACCCAGGAATTTAATTTACGAGATAAAGTAAATAATTCAATGACAAATAAGTTACCTGAAGTGCTGGCGCCCATGTGCCCAGTCTTCTTAACCTTATTGTTTCGCAAGTCATCGAGATAAAGAGGACAATTCCTCTTCTAATGGCCCATCACCTTGCAGTAATGGCATCCTTGATCCTTCTTAGGATTATTCTTGATAGGAGGGTTCTTCTTAGGTTGAGGTGGTTGATAAGCCATAACCTGCTTATTCTTATCAGCCTTCTTCTTTCCTTTACCCTTCTTCTTGTTCGCATTTGGCTTGTTAATTCTACCCCCTTGTATTGCTAGTACTTGGGGCGTAGGAGCCTTTGGTGTCAACCCTTTCTCATAATCAATGAGCAGTGCGTGCAACTCACTTACTGTCTTCCCCACGCAATGCATATTGAAGTTCCTCACAAAACCATTAAAATCCTTGTTAAGGGACCTATTGATTAAGTTCACAGCCATATCATTGTCATAGGGTTTCTTAAGTGTTTGTAGTTGATCCATGAAACTTTTCATCTTCAACACATGAGCACTCACAGGTTCACCATCACCCTGCTTACAACCATGTAGAGCCTCCATCAAATCGTAAATCTCTACATTTGATGGTTTCTCATAGAGTTTCTTGAGTTCATCAATCATGTTCATGGGGAAATACTCCTCAAACTGCCTTTGAAAAGGTGTGGACATCGCCCCTAACATCATTGCAGCCACATCAATATGTTCTTTGCAATCAAGATTCCATTAGGCCTTAGCAGCATCAGTAGCTGCATCGCCTTCAGGTTCAGCAGGACAAGGCGTTTTCAAGATTTCAAGTTGACCAGTCACTCGCAGGACAATCCTTAGTGAACGGTACCAATCATTGAAATTTTCCTAGCCAGTCAATTTTTCTCGTTCAAAATAAGTTTTGAACACAGAACGAAAGTTGGTGTTATCAGTTTGAGCCATTTCTACAGATAAAGAAAGTTCAAAACATTAGTATTTTTGATAATACAATTTTTCAAGAAAATTAAAATACCCAAGGAAATAATATCTATAGAATAATCTTGAAAACTAGGATCCTCCATAAACATAGTTTCATCACATCAGTTGATCTGCTAGTAATGAAAGTACAATATGAGGTAACTTGTCGTACAAGTAATTGGCATAACATTTGTCCAATTCCTAGATTTATGGGATTTACAATCACAAAACATTTGTATTGTAAGCATGTTTAGTCCCCATCTTAATGCCTTGAGTCCAAGTCTCACTTCCTACTCAATTTAAGTCGTCTAACTTAAAAACTGCAAACTCACAAATCCATCACATCAGTTGATCTGCTAGTAATGAATTTATGAAATTTACCTCTCCATTGCAATCTCGCCAAGTACTCTCATGACGTAAATTAAAACTTCAAGTGTTCTTAATTAGATGGCATTCGACTTAATTTTATAAGGGTATTACTATTTTGATGTGATCAAAATAATGTATGAAGAAGCATGCATACAACTTCATAACATTGGTTTTACAAAAAAATTTTATTACCAATTAGCTAAGAGTAAAATAACAAAGTTTTGATTGAGGTATCGGGTTCACCAATTAAAGAATAACCATCAATTATCGTCCACTATATCGTACTTTTGCATAAGCCCGAAAGCTTAGTGTTTCGGATAATCATTGTGGAATTGTGGATTATTCACCCTTAAGATGACAATGTACATGTAATGGTTGTTCGGTAAGTCTAATTTACATACAAACGAGCGTTAAGACAGAATGTTGTCTATCTAAGGCCACAATTTAATGTGTTGCCATCCTTATACCCATCTTATAGTGTGTAAACTTCGGTCGAGCCTATTTAACCATTACGTACAAAAACATCAATCAACCAATCCTTTGAGATTTAAACTCTTAAAAACCAAAACAATTTCACCATTATTTAGTCCGTATTATTTTTCTATTCAAAAAATTACCCTTTTCGTTTATATAAACATGTCTAACACAATAAATAAACAAAACAAGTAATATACAATAAAAAATAAAACAACTAAATAAACACATATACATAATCATAACAATTAAATATGTATAAAACATGTAGCCACATGCAAATCTTATTCAAAAGTCCTATTAATAATCAAATCTAGGTGTATTACGTATTAATTCAATTAGGGCTTTCTTTTTCTTGGAAAAAGAGCCACATACATCGATAAATCGATTGCGTAAGCCAAAATTAAATAAATACCACATAGCACATAATTGATTACTTAATATTGGAGTCTTCCCCAATTCGACATCTATTAAAATTTACATGTTTTAATATAACTTAACCATTAATATATATAAACAATTTAAATTATAACACAATAAAAAATCCATGCAAATATGCACCTTTTCATGGATTTAGCTTAACAATTAACATATTGCACCAAGATCGTTTACTAAAACGCATAACAATTACATGACATCTTAGGGTTTCTAATCAAATTAAAAAATTAAAAACCATAAACCCTAAAAACCCTTTAGGTCAAAATCGACCCAAAAAATTAGGGTTAGGGATCTAACACATAAACCCTAAAAACATGTAACTATACGAATCAAGATCCAATTTTTATGCGTTTCGATAATTAATTACACATTATAACGGCTCTAGATGCCACTGTTGGAATTATTATATCATGACCTTCATATAAATAAACCAAGTACATCAAAGTGAGCATGAGCGGAAGCAATTATAATAGATCGAATAACATGTAATTAATTAATCATTAATTTAAATAGTAAACATACCGTAGTGATTCTAGCCCGAACAAGAATAAATGCAATCTTCCGGAACCAAGAACCCTAATTAGGGTTTATAAGGATTATAAAAATTACCCCTTACCTTTTTGTAATTCAATCCAAGAATCAAACAATAGTGTGTTTGATTCACGTTCTTGTACACACGTACTAATTCAAGAAAAGTATATGCAAGTAATAAAACACAAAACCTTTTTGATACAAGAAAATCGAAACCCTTAGGGGTGTTCGTTTGATGAATCGACCAAGAGAGAAAGAAAGAAAACACCAAGATGTGTGTGTACAAGTTATGAGAAAAACCTACATCTTGGGTTTGCTTATATACTACACAAGACTTGGAGCTCAAGGCACAAAGGAGGTGGGTTACCCCCCTTTGCCGATAGGTTTGGATACCCCAAGGGTATTCCGGAACCTTCTCTTGTTTCCATGTTTTGTCTAGTAATTACTTTCCTAATCTTCATTTAATAAATAATTAGTCATTAATCAATAATACTAATTATTATTATTTGTTTTGTGTTTAATAATTAATTATAACATTTTATAAATAATTATTACATTTTCTCTTCATACGTATTGTGTGCAATCCCGTGATCTCAAGTTCGATCCTAACACACGACTATTATTATTTTGTCTATAAAACCAACATCTTCAACAAGGTTACTTTGGTATATCTAGTGAAATGAACTGAAGCCATGTTGGGGTTAGAGCTGGAGCTAAAATTGGGGTTGGAGTAAAATTGTAGCTTATACATTTTTAAAGCTATTTGGGGAATAAGTTGAATCTAAAACTTATTAATGTTTAATCATATAAAAAATACGTCAAATTAAATTTAGATTTTTTTTTTTCAACTTTTGCTTGATAATCAATTATGTTTTAAAAAATATTTGAGTAATTTGACTAACTATAAGCTCTTATAAACTTGTTTTAATCGGCTTGCTATTATTAAGGCTTATGAGTTATAAAAGCTTCCATAATTTTATGCGACAATAGCTTCTTTTCAAACCTCAACCCGTGATAAACGTTGCCCCAAATAGTCTTAAGCCACAAAGACCAGTGTACATGATATAAATCATCCATCATAATATAAACAACATGATTTTACGTATAGATGGTTACATGAAATTAATGCTGAAACATACAAGACCATTAATTGTTGACCTTCCCAACTACATTGAATGATATGGGGCGGTTGTAGTTGCCTCTCCTACCAACTTGTCCAATCTTTTAAATTTATGACTTTTATTGTCCCAACTGTATTATTATTATTATTATTTATTTTTTCTTATTAACATTACTTACTCATCAACTACCCTTTTTCGTGTTTCATGGCTAATTTATACACCTGGCTCCTGCCTTAAATTTTAAATATAATCTGAGGGAATTACGGTTCAACGAACAGTAACCTTTTTTCTTTTTGTGAAAATTAAAAGTTACATAAGTAACTCTCTGGCTCACTTGAAACTGTGAAACAAGTCCTTAAGGACCAACTGTGCAACAAAAAGTTACATAAAATGTGTTGTCGAAACTTTATAACAATGACACACCCATCACAATGAACGAGGTGAGAGAGGAGAGAGAGGGAGGGGGGAGATATTTTTGTTGCGAGACTGAAAGCAAGTCTTGTAACTATACGATTGGTCTCATGACTACACATTGTCACGAGTCTCTTAACCTAAACAAACAACATATTAAACGTACATAACACACTCTAAGAGTCTAAGCTATTACAGTACATAATTGTATACTAATGATTTATAAAGGTCCCTCTAGTTGACTGACCATTGCAAAAGTTGTCCCTATCATGAAGTTACATATATAGTCCCTTGGCTGCAACTTCAATTACAAAAAACATTCATGGGGACCATCTGTGTGACAGAATATTACAAAAAAAAAAAAAAAAAAAAAAAAAAAAAAAAAAAAAAAAAAATCTTGCTACTTACCCAACATTGCAGAATTCTTCCTTAGGTTTTAAATTATGTATTCTAATCCAAGGTTGCAATAAACACTTTTGATTTTCATAAAATGTTTTCCTTTCGTTCTATTTATAAGTCATGTGGTTTTTAACGTGTTTGCCAAAAACAAGAAGGTAATTTTCTTGTGTGTGTTTGTATTAAACCTTAGTAACAACGTTAATTAGTTGAGTGTAAAACCCGCACCCCGCTTACCTCCTTATTCAAATTGTGATGTAATCAATCTATGTTACTTTTATCAATTAAGCGTGAGGTCAAGTTATATGTCCTTGGTACCAAACATGTCATCACATGTTCGAAACACTTGTCAATGTTTACAAACAATAATACCTTTTTGTTTGTATTATCTCTTTTAATAACCAATCTAAAACCTCTATGTCGACATTGTCGTGCCCAGAATTATTGGTCATCAAATGCATTTCATAAGATAAAAGAAGATTTGTGATATAAATTTTTTGAGACCATCATTCTTTTTAATAAATATTGTGATATTAATCAAACCTAATATGATATTAATCTGGAGAGAGTGAGTGCACACATGATAAATTTAGAGAAAAAAGAGAGAGATAATAAGTGAATATCGAAACTTTATAACTGTGACATACACGTCACAATGAACGAAGTGAGAGAGAGAGAGAGAGAGAGAGAGAGAGAGAGAGAGAGAGAGAGAGAGAGAGAGAGGAGGGAGGGTATTTTTGTTACGAGACTAGAAGCAATTGTTACTATACGATTGGTCTCATGACTACACATTGTCACGAGCCTCTTAACCTAAACAAACAACATATTAAACATATTAAACGTATATAACACACTCTAAGCTATTACATAATTGTATGCTAATGATTTATAAAGGTCCCTCTAGTTGACTGACCTTTGCAAAATTTGTCCCTATCATGAAGTTACATATATTGTCCCTTGGCTACACCTTCAATTACAAAAAACATCATGGGACCATCTGTGTGACAAAATATTACCAAAAAAAAAGGGTCTCTTGCTGTACTTACCTAACATTGCAAAATTCTTCCTTAGGTTTTAAGTTATGTATTCTAATCCATGGTTGCAATAAACACTTTTGATTTTTCATAAAATATTTTCTTTTCATTCTATTTATAAGTCATGTGGTTTTTAACGTGTTTGCCAAAAAAAATAAATAAATAAAAAAAATAATAATAATTTTTGTGTGTGTATTAAACCTTAGTAACAACATTAATTAGTTGAGTGTAAAACCCGCACCCCGCTTACCTCCTTATTCAAATTGTGTTGTAATCAATCTATGTTACGTTTATCAATTAAGTGTGAGGTCTAGTTATATGTCCTTAGAACCAAACATGTCATCACATGTTCGAAACACTTGTCAATGTTTACAAACAATAATACCTTTTTGTTTGTATTATCTCTTTTAATAACCAATCTAAAACCTATATGTCGACATTGTCGTGCCCAGAATTATTGGTCATCAAATGCATTTCATAAGATAAAAGAAGATTTGTGATATAAATTTTTTGAGACCATCATTCTTTTTAATAAATATTGTGAAACAAGTTCTTAAGGACCAACCGTGTAACAGAAAGTTACATAAATGGTCCTTATAGTAGGGTTGTAAATGAACCGAACGTCAGCAAATATTTCATGAACGTGTAGTAAAATGTTTATTTACGTGCGTTTATTTATTAAATGAATGAAAATTAATAAGATTTTCTGTTCATTTAGTTAATTGAACGAACATAAACAAAAGTCTCATCCGTTTATTTATGTTTGTTAATGTCCGATTATACATTCATTAATGTTCATTTACTTGCTTACTGTCGTATATTTTATAATTTTATTATATCCTTTAAAAATTGGTATATTCAAACATATGAACATTCATATAACACAATAATTTGTATATTCTTTTATTTGTTTCCATACATTCATTTATATTCTTTTGTTTACATTCGTTTAATCTCTTGATGAACGAACATTAATGATCACGAACAACAACATTTTTTAATGAACGAACATAAACAAATCAATTCTTCCTTTAAGTGTCTGTGTCCGTTTGTTTGTCAGGATAAAACTAAATGAACAAACATGAACAAGGCTCCATTCGTATTCGTCCAGTTCGTTTACAATCCTACCTTGTAATTTACCTACTTTTGAGAAAATCGTCCTTAACAAGCAGTTACATAAATAGTCCTTTGACTTCACCTTCAGTTACATAAAAGTCCCTAAGGACCATCTATGTAACAGAGAGTTACAGAAAAACTCTGCTACTTATCTAACATTGCAAAATCTGTCCTTTGTTTTTAAATTTTCTATTTTAACCCATGGTTGCAATAAAAACTTTTGATTTTCGTAAAATATTTTCTTTTCGTTCTTTTTATAACTCATGTGGTTTTTAACATGTCGAAACACTTGTCAATTTTTATGAACAATAATACCTTTTTGTTTGTATTATGTCTTTTTTATAACCAATTAAAAACCTATATGTCGACAGTAGCTTGCATAAGATTACAGGTTATCAAGTGCATTTCATAAAACAAAGAAGAGTTGTAACACAAATTTTTTGAGAACATGTTCATTTTCAAAATATCAATGTTTCTAACACATATTGCGAAACAAGTCCTCAAGAACGAACCGTGTAGCAAAAAGTTACATAAAAGATCCACTTAGTTTACCAACTCTTGTGAAAACTGTCCCTTACAGGAAGTTACATAAATAGTCCCTTGTCTTCACCTTCACTTACAAAAAACGTCCCTAGGGACTATCTGGGTAACATAGAATTACAAAAAACCCCCTGCTACTTACCTAGCTAGCATTGCAAAATTCGTCCTTAGGTTTTAAATCTTGTATTTTTTTACCCATTGTTGCAACTAAAAGTATTTGATTTTCGGAGAAATATTTTCTAAATATCTTTCTTTTCGTTCTTTTTCATAACTCATGTGGTTTTTAACGTATTTGTCAAAAAAGAGGTTATTAACTTATTACTTTGATTTTTTTTTTTTTTTTTTTACTTTTTTTTAATTATTTTGTGTGTGTGTGTGTTATACCTTAGTAATAACGAAAATTAGTTGAGTGTAAAACCCTGCACTCCGCAACAAAACGCTAATGAAAATACCTCCTTATCCACATTGTGTTGTAATCAATCTATGTTACTTTTATCAATTAAACGTGAGGTCACGTTGTATGCCCTTGGCAACAACCACGTCATCACATGTTCGAAAGACTTGTCAATTTTTACGAACAATAATACCTTTTTGTTTGTATTATGTCCTTTTATAACCAATTTAAAACTTATATGTCGATAGTGGCGTCCTCGGGATTAGAGGTCATCAAATGCATTTCATAAAATAAAGAAAGATTTGTAACACAATTTTTTTGAGAACATGTTCATTTTTAAAATATCATTGTTTTTAATAAATATTGCAAAACAAGTCCTCAAGGACCAACTGTAAAAGTGTAAACCATAAAGTTACATAAAAGGTCCATTTAGTTTACCTATCCTTGCGAAAATTGTCCCTAACAGGATGTTACATAAATAGACCCTTGACGTCACGTTCAATTACAAAAAAACGTCCCTAGGGACCATCTAGGTAACAGAGAATTACAAAAGATCCCATGCTACTTATGTAGCTGGCATTGCAAAATTTGTCCTTAAATATCTTATACTTTTACCCATGGTTGCAATAAAAAACTTTTGATTTTTGTAAAATATTTTCTAAATATTTTTCTTTTCGTTTCTTTTATAAGTCATGTAGCTTTTTTACGTGTTTGCAAAAAAAGAAGTTAATTACTTATCGGTTTGAATATGTTTGTGTGTTAAACCTTAGTAATAACTTAAGTTAGTTAAGTACTTAAGTGTGAAACCCTGCGCCCCTGGTGAAGATTTCCTCTTTAATCGCATTGTTTTGTAATCAATCTATGTTACGTGAGGTCAATTTGTATGTCCCTGGTACCAATCCCGTCATCACATGTTCGAATCACTTGTCAATTTCTAAATAATACCTTTTTGTTTGTATTATCTCTTTTTATAACCAATTTAAAACCTATCTGTCGACAGTGGCGTACCCAGAATTAGAGGTCATCAAATGCATTTCTTAAGATAAAGAAGATTTGTAACACAAACTTTTAAGACTATATATGTTCATTTTCAAAATATCAGTGCTTTTAACAAATATGTACACTACGCGTGATAAATCCATAAGGATTCCGTGACCGTACACCCTCGAGAACCTCCCTCAATTTGCCCTAGAGTTACATGAGCTGTGTTTGTAAATCAATCATGTATAATACATTTATATTCTTTACTACTAGGTGACTTCTATAAAAGACTAGAAATATATTGATAAAGAATAACTGCTCGTTTAAAACAATACCATCATACGGTTCATAGGGTTGGTAAAGCTTCATTAGCATTTTATCTGCCCTTTCATTAGATAAAGGTATGGAATTTATATGGATGTTACTTATAACTTATACCAATCGCATTAAAAAACGATGTCCTATTTGTCTTTAAAAAAATTGCATCATCAAAATTTAGTGCTGATATTGGCGCACTCTGTTCCTAAGTTTTTGCATTGAAAGAAAAGAAGAGAAAAGTTAAAAATAGACAGAAAAGAAGAGAAGATGAATGAAATTTTATTTTTATTATCATGTTCTCAAGTTCGGAGAGAAAAGAAGTGATAACTGATAATTTTACAATTATACCCTTTATTATATATAAAAGTTATGTTTTATATTAGGCCATTTAAGTAATTACATTTATTAAAAACTTCCTAAAATAACTTCTCTTCAAATCATCCCACTTTTGGGAAGAAAGTTTTGGAGTGAAGTTTTGCCAAATTTCCTCTTCTTTTCTTTTCTCTTCTCTTTTGAAAAAAACTTTGGAACACGAATTTATTTTGTTTTCTTTCCACTTCTTTTGTCTTCTTTCAAAAATAAAACTCGGAAACGCAGTGGAAAAAGGAAACGCAGTGGAAAGCGACAATATATATCCAAGTAATTCGGACTCTATTCTTTGTCGAATATCACTATTGAGTAATAAAACTAATTACTAAAATTAGAAATTTGTTTGTTGGAGTACTACAATTCAGAGATAACATAATATACTTAGCTTCCGAATTATATATTTTTATAGCCAAAGATCTTATCTCGTTTATTCTACTTTCTCACCTATGATGTTAGCAAATAATTAAATGAAAAATTAAGTTACTTGGTTTTATATTCTAGATAAATAGTACAACATTTACTCAAACAATTTTCACCCAAATCAAACTTGACATATTCATCAAATGGTGGTTTAGTTCTTTTATTTATGATAAATAATTAAATATAGAAAGTCAATTTTCATCAAACTCTTTAAAGATATAGGTATGTCATACCAACTATAATTTAGAAATGCCCATAACATAAGAACTAAATGGTATTTTAGTAATTACTACAAGAAACTAAGACCTTTTATGTATATGAACAATTATATAAGTAGCAAAACCTTTCCATAATTCATTCATCCCACTCCAAAAGAACAAACCAAGAGTATACACATTTCCAACTTATATCAAACCAAACATGTCTCTTGTTACAGCAGAAATTAGAGCAAGTGCATCCGAAGTTTACCAAGGAGATGCCATATGTCAAGAAAAATCCAAGTTTTTGCTCACAGAAATGGGACTACCAAATGGTCTATTACCATTAGAAGACATTGAAGAATGTGGCTATGTTGAAAAAACTGGCTTTGTGTGGCTTAAACAAAAGAAAGAGAAGAAACACAAGTTCGAAAAGATCGGTAAGCTTGTGTCTTATGGAACCGAAGTAACTGCCTTTGTAGAGAAGTTCAAGATCAAGAAACTAACGGGTGTTAAAACCAAGGAGATGTTAATGTGGATCACACTTAATGAGATCTCAGTTGATAACCCAGACAGCGGAAAGATCACTTTTAAGGCCACTTCTGGCCTTTTCAGGACCTTTCCGGTGTCTGCTTTTCAACTTGAGGATGTTAAGAAAGATGTTACAAGTGTTGATGTGGCTAAGAAGGATGATGTTGCTAAGGATACTCAAGCTAAAGTTGATGTTGCTAAGGATACCCCCCAAGTTAAGGAGGTTTAATTTGAGTAAGTGCATGTTTTATTACTCTATGTATGTTTTATTACTCTATGGGAATGAAGTTTGATCATTTCATATATAGCAATATATGAAGTACAAATCTTCGTTGATGAATTCTACTACTTTCTCTTGTAAGATCTTATCAATGACTAAAAATATAATGTTTTCATGACTTCCATTTGTTGGAATCATGAATTGTTCTTCCTTATACTGAATGTTTTATTATCTTGGCGTTTAAACCTATGAGATGACCTTATCTACTTGAATAGTTATGGGTATACATAGTTATTAAGATGTAAAATAAATTGTTTGCATAAGATTCACCATATATAAAAATCGTCCTTAACAAGAGTTACAAAAACAGTCCCTTGACTTCATCTTTAGTTATAAAAAAGTCCCTGAGGACCATTTGCATAACAAAGAATTACAATTAAAAAAAAAAAAAAAAAAAAAAAAAAAGACTGCTGCATACCTGACATTGCAAAATCAGTCCTTAGGATATAAATTTTGCAGTTTAACCCATGGTTGCAATAGAAAACTTTTGATTTTCGTAAAATATTTTCTTTTGAGGTTATTAGATGAGATCCATACAGATCATCAATTTTCTAAAGAACAAGAGAGTGAATCATTGCCATTCATCTTATTTTTATCCAACGGTAGAGATCAAATAAAATAATAACAAACCAAAGGCAAAATTGTACTTCTAGTTCATTTAGTATAAAAACCAATTTTTTACCTTTTTTTAGAAAACAACATATCTTACAAACGGTAAATCTTCAAACCAAGAAAAATATAATATCGTGACGAGAATTTAATTATTTTTCTATAAATATACAATATTATATACTTTCGACATTTTTTTCAAAATTTCCGTCCAGAAAAATCACAAGTGATTTGTAAAATCACTTGTGATTTGTTATTTTAAAAATCACTTGTGATTTGTTATTTTAAAAATCACAAAATCACATGTGATTTTAGCTGGCTCGCTAGTCGGAAACACAACTTACAAAAAAAATCACGTGATTTCACAATGCGATCTTTAAAGTAATAAATCACATGTGATCTTCAATATCAAATCAACTTATTCCTTCCATTTATAAAACAAATTCGTGAAATCTCGTGATTTTTTTTTAATGAAAAAATTTAAATCGTGTGTGATTTACTCTTTGCTGTTATGAACTGAAACACATGTGATTCTGTTTTAATCTAAAAATGAGTAAATCACACGTGATTCTGTTTTTTGTTGTGATTCTTGTGTAAATCATATGTGATTCGTATGTAAATCACATGTGATTCACTTAAAAATACTAATTTGAGATAAAATCACATGTGATTTACTCTCTGTTTTAAACTATATCTAATTTGAAACAAAATGTAAATCGCGTGTAAACAATAACCAATATTTTGTCGTGTATGTGGATCATTCATGAGAAACAATAACCAATATTTTAGCTTTCCACTAACCACTTAAGTCCAATGTGATTCTTAAATAGAAAAAAGCAAAAATGCAATTTTTTAATATAAATAATCGAGAAATGAAGAACAAGGTAGGTAATGCACAAATCAAGAGCACAAAACTAGAAGAACATCTCATCATAAATTTACATTTTGGTGAACACAATCGGTAAGTAATTTACTTTACCTTCACTTACAGTAGGCCCAAAAATTATGATCTCAATTAGAAAAACAAAGCAAGCAACAAAAAGCGTATGTGAGTTTCAGACATTAATGAATCAAAATAAAGGCTTGAATTGCAAACTTATAACCAAAGTTCAAAATAAACTCAATACTCCATCGAAGCAAGCAACAACGGCGGCGGTTACAAAAACCACCACTGCAATATCAACATCTCCGATGGCCGAAAAAAAAAAGACGATACACGCAACGATTATTTAGATTGTGTTACTTCTTTTAGTAGATCCATTATGTAGAAGATATTTGGTTAATTTTGCATTTTATTTTGATAGAAAGAAGTTAGGGTTTGATTTGTGGGGATGGGGAAAGTGGTTGGTGATAGAGAGAAGTAATGTGATAAATGAAAAAATGTGTGACCCTGACGAGTGTATTACTTTTGAATGTGTAGTTATAAATTTGCCCTTTAATAATTAATAAAATTAAAATAACAATTAATCTTAGCCATTAGATGTTAAAATGATGGATCGTTGAGATGAACCGGTTTGATCTTTAGCAAAAAATGGTTCTGCATTGAACTTTTGTCATTTACTTATTGCTTTGAATTTATTTTTGTGTTATACATTAGTAATACCATAAATTAGTTGAGTGTAAAACCCTGCAACAAAACGCTAGTGAAAATACCTCCGTATTCACATTATGTTGTAATCAATCTATATTACTTTTATCAATTAAACGTGAGGTCAAGTTGTATGCTCTTGGTACCAACCACGTCATCACATGTTCGAAAAACTTGTTAATTTTTACAAACAATAATACCTTTTTGTTTGTATTATTTCTTTTTAAAACCAATTTAAAACTATATGTCGACAGTGGTGTGTCCAGGATTAGAAGTAATTATAGGTGATGTTGAATATATAAACATTAAAGAAACATATAAACGCAGCGGAAAACATCACAAACAAGAATCCATATAACCATACGATCAATCAAATAATAAACAACACATGTTTATACCTTTGTAGCGTGATCAGTTGAATCGAATGGAGACCGTCACCAACGTACACGAATCACCAATGAAACCCAAGTGATCAAAGAAGATCACCTTTATGTGTTTTCCTTACTACACTTCACCGTATACCCCTTGGATGCTAGTCCTTAACCCCGTAACCTTGGAATGGCCTTTGAATAAGCAAGATTCAAAGGAAGAGATCAAGAAAACCTAGATAGGTGTTTTCTTTTTGCCGTATAATAGAGGGATAGAGGGGGGGGGGGGGGGGAGAGAATTTGGTAATTGGTTATGTAATTATCAGTAAATCTCTCCCATATATTTGACCAAAAAATAAACTGAATCCCTCCCTTGAAAACCTCTAAGGCTGGCCATTCTAATGGGCTTCCCATTTATTTTTCAAGTCTAATGAATTAAGTACTTTACTTAGTCATTAGAAGCCCAATAGTGATCCCGAGTAACGTTAGGTTATTTATATATCGTAAATACAATAAACACGACATATAAAGTGGTACCTCAGTGTATATGTGTGTGACCCCATAGGCTCACATATGTCTAGCTATATAATTATTTATTATGACACGAGCATACTCCAATAGCTCCCACTTGCGAAGTCATAATAATCAAGTAATTATACAAGCAGAGGTTAGCATCTAGCAACATCCCAATGCCCTTAGAAATATGTGAGGGTAGTTTCTTAAACTTCTCATTTAAATGGTTTATATATCATCCATCCTTTTGTTACAGATACTATGTTGAACACTAGACATGGATCAAAGTCATTCCATTTGTCAACTATTATATTTCTCGATCTAGATATTGAACAATATTACCAATTGAATTAAGATTCATCTTAATCTCATTTGTGTACTGCCGTACAAACATCCGTTCAATTCATCGAGGGGCCCAATAGTATCTAACTCCATGACATGTTGGAGGAACAAATCCTATTTTGACTGCACGTGTCATTTATGTGTTTCAAATCATTCCTGAAAATGGCTTTTATAACTACCTTATTCAGGACAGTGTTTAACCATATCAAAAAAATGAAATTCCACACATGCAAGACCTACTTGCATCTCAAGTCTAAGGATAAGAGACGTAACCATTTGCGAGATTCACTATTAACGCCGATCCATGCAGTGAATACTCGAAGGTTGGGTCAGTCCAATGTTCATGACAATGAACAACATGTAAGTTTGGCAAATAAATCACCAACACGCTCACATTTGCCTTAATTTGATGATATTCCCGTATCGTCAACTGACAATGGACAATTTAGAACAAATAAATTATTCATGGATTAAACATGTAAATATAGAATACAATTGATATGAATGAAAATGACCATAACCATTACATCAATTCATTAAAGATATAAACTGTTCAACATTCCAATTATTCAAATACTAAAAATAAATTTACATGAGACTATTAGCAGTTCGAAGCCCAATGTTCCTAGCATGCTCCACATGTTTGGTACAAGACATTGGTTTTGTTAAAGGATCGGCTAAGTTGTCATATGTGTGAACTTTGACGAGATGAATATCACCATTTTCGACAACTTCTCGAATATAGTGAACTTTACGACGAAAGTGTTTGGCACCCTTAAGAACACCTGGTTCATTGGCTATGATAATAGCACCGGAATTATCGTAGTACATATCCATAGGTCGTTCATTGCTGGGGACAATGTTACACCCCATGCTTGCTTAGACCAAAAATTTGAAACTTTACGCGAAAATGACTCAACTTTAACAGACACTATTACCATAGGTATTAGTCTAAAATGGACCCTTTCTGGTCTAAGATAGACATATTCATCTGAACTTTAAAATAGACCCTATTACCAAAAGTATTAGCCCAAAATGGATCCTTTTGCAGTCTAAAATAGACCTTTTCCTGCACACTTACATATTTTGACCCATGTACCGGAAAACGACTTATACCACTTCCGTATTACATCAAAACTTCCAGATTTGCTTATTACATTCATAAGCTCATTTTCATACAAAAACATTTACCGTTTGACCCTCGGAATAATTCTTTACAAACAACGGGTTTTGTGCCAAGACCCGTTTTGACCCCTTTCTTGACATAAAACACGTACGACTTCCACAACACCTCAAACTTAACCAAAATCATTAACTTAACATATTAAATCCGTTTCATAATTACTTGATCCGTTAACAACCCAAAATGGGTAATATCATGCTTGTGCCAAACACTCCTTTAACTTGGCTCAATAACTCATAAAACATACTTTGACACATCAATTGACTACCAAATCATTACCACATCTTTGACATACACTTTACAAATCGTAGAAAGACTCTTGGGGGTACAACCTTGACTTGAGCTCGGTATTCTACCTAGCTCTACTATCTTACCCAAGTCCTTCTACATCGCATATCCAACTTAATCCTTGTCCAAGCCATCCATAACAACATGCCAACCTACAAAACGGTTAGACAACTAAACCGTAAGCACAAGGCTTAGTAAGTAAAACGATCATAATACAACATTATAACTCAATCACACATTAAGCATTATAATCTACTCATCCCATCACAATATAAACATAACACATACTTTGGCCACTTCAAGCCTTATCATTACATCTCAACCTTTCCTACACACTTACACTAGTCCAACTAAACTCTTAATCTTCTTTTGCTAGTTATGCCAAACTAGCCTTACCTCTACTTCTTCCTCACATAATCATTCAAACATTATCAATCATCTCATCATAACAATCATATAACACATAATGTAAGAAATCATTATAACATCAAATCATAACCGGTTTACTTACCTTAGTTTCCAAAGCTAAGTTAACAATAATAATACAACCATCATTATCATCATTACTAGTCATCATCATCCTTCATCATTCTCAACAAGACCTAATAACATAAAAATCAATATCATAAACAAGGGTTTATATAACCCATAACAACTTACCCATCATCCTTCTATATCATCGTATGATCATACTTTGATCATATGATGAAAACCCACTTAACATATTAACCTTAACCACTTAATCATGTATGATAGAGCTACTTACTTGTAGTGATCTTTGCTAGGAAGGACCCTTAGCATAATTTCTTCGTCATCTTGTTTCTACCTTTGCAAGCTACTCTTCTCCCTCCCTTTTCTTATCCAGAACCGTACAAACACAAACATACTCCAGGAAGGTGTGGAATATGCTAGAATTATGTGGACGGATGCTTATATACTTGCACAACTTTGACCATTTGGCATAAATGGTCCCTTGAGTCTATCCTTATATTTTGACCACATCTTTTATATAATAAAACAAAACCCCTAGTGGGGACTTTTCCATTTCAAAAAAACTAAACCATTCCTTATTTAGTATTTTTTTTTTTAATTTAGGAAAAAACTTAATAAATAATTAACACTAATTATTTCCTTATTTGTCAAAATAATTAAGAAAAAACGTTTTTGTATTGAATAGGTAAATAAAATCAAAAAAACACATGGGGCTCACTGCTATTTTTTTGAAATAGCAGCCAAAAATGTAAGTTTTGTAAAAAAAACACTCCCTCTTCTCACCACACATTCATTCTTCCCCAATCCCAAATCTTCATACATCCTTCCAGCCTTAAAAAAATAGCATCAGGTTGTTTAGTAGAACCCAGAATATGATTAAATACACGGTTCAAGCCTTCAAGGAGAAACAACCAGCAAAAATCAGGTTCGAATATATTCTTATATTGTTAATTGGTAACTATAACTGATGGTTCACATCTTTTGGTTCGAATATATTCTTATATTGTTAATTGGTAACTGTAACTGATGATTCACATCTTTTGGAATAACATAATATACTTGAAACAAATATTAAAAGATACTTAAAATTGTTAATTGTTCCTTACGATTAATTAGATACTTATATTGTAAAGTATCAGGTTCGAGTATTTGAGGGAGAGAGCTCTATATGGCTATATAATTTGTAAACTGATTATTTATGATTACATAGGAAGTTTTGTCAGTTACTTAGGAAAGAAAGGCTTATTAGATTATAGTTGTATCAAAACACAATATATCATATAATGTTTGGATTAGTTTCTTACTGCAAAAGTGTGATATGTGGAGAAACATATCTGAATAAGCTGCAAGCTTGCTTAAGAAGCCATACCTTAAGAGCTTCACAAAAGTAACTTAGTAAGCTTATAAGCATAAGCCGTTTGGCTACCCGAAAACCCAAATGTGCTTAATAGCTTTAACAAAAGGTGATGCGTGGGAATTGCACCAGGTTTTACCTCTCAAAGGATCTTGAGAAGCTTACAACCCCCACCAGGCAGTGTACCTGATCGATGTAGTATAGTATAATGACAAGTACCGGGGGATTGATCGTTCAGCTAGGAATAGTGTCGCTAGGATTAGAAAACCTAAATACTAGATCTAGAGATGAGGGATGATTCTTTTTGTATTTTTATATTTTTTTAGAAAGCAAGTAAAAATCTCGGGTTTGAAGGATTTGGGCGAAATTAGTTGCTAGTCAACTAACCCAATACTAAAGATGCAATCAAAATAAAATACTAAAAATGAAAATAAACTATATTAAACTAAGGTTGTGAGCAATATGTAGGAAAAATGTGTTTACTTAGATTTCACTACTCCCGAGATATCTTTTACACGTTAATTACTTGTTATAGTTGCGTGGATGACGGATTGTATTCCTTAATACCATTCATGGGTGGCGTACTTACTTCCCCAATCCTATGAGTGCCTACTTCACTCCTATGTCAAGCCTGCAAGAAGCTCCTAACATGGGATCATTAGAATTTACTCATGCATTAAATACAACCAATAAAACCTAGTACACATCGGTTCATGTTTCCTAAGACGTTCAAGCATGTTACCATTTGGAGATCTGCCAGTTTTCTTAAGCCTAACATTGAAATCATTCATCCAATACAACCATAAACAAGTAATCAACACATAATCAACATCTAGGTTTCATTAGATCTAAGCAAACACAAAATAAATCTAGCCTAGCATGTTGAAATCAAGACAAGCACAAGATATAGACAACCAACACATAGACATATTGATTGAATTAAGAGAAGACTTATCTCAATAGCACATGTAAGGTTTCAAGGGTTGAAAACCCTTGAAAAGCTGTAAAATTCGTACAAGGTTCGGCCCTAGGGTTTCTCCACACAAGTTCCTCTTTATGAATGAAAATTAGAAAACTATATATAGATTTTAGAGGCTGACGGCGTCAAGAACAAACTTGTGACGCCGTCATCTCGCCGCCAAAATAATCCTCGGACTGCCTAGATCTACATCTGACGCCGTCATGTAGTCCACTTTTGCTGGCCGTCACGCATTTAACTCTTGACTCTCTACTTGTGACGCCTACATGTTTGTACTGGGTCGTCATGGTATTTACTCTTGACGCCGTCAAATGCTCCCTCTTGACGCCGTCACACACTGTTACCAGCATGGAAAATTAAGTCTTTGGCGTTTTCTTCACTTTTATGCTCCAAAAACGTCCGAATTGCTTCCTTTTCCAGATTTCACTCTCAAAGTACCTAAAATCACAAAAGGAACGATTTAGGGCAATATTTGATCAAATAAATTCAATTCCGGGCTTAAATGACCCCCTAAAAACGGATCATTTTTCGCCTCATCATATACCCTTACACTTGAGATTTGCTTGTCCTCAAGAAAATGCGCTTTTATTTTAATCAAAATACAAGTTAGGGGTCATTTAACACTAATATAAAAGGAATTACAACAAATAATCGTTCCACTAAAGACCAAAGACAAGCACGGTGGTCATACGCTAGCACCTCACAAATAGTGTTTAGATACTCACATCTCTCGGGTGTAATAAAGTATAAATCACAATATGGAAATGGAAGATATCTCTCACTACCTGTCATAGCAAAATAGATTACCATAGGCTTGGGAAAGGATCAAACCTCCACCACATGGCGTAAGCACCTAGGATAAACTATCAAAGAGGTCTTTTAAAGGGTTGTAACGTTAGGTGTAGGGGTATGAAATACACAGTTTTGTTGAATATAGGCAGTCTTTACTGGTGGCGAGCTAACAATCTTGGTTAATTACATGTACAATATGGCGTTGCTAAGCCAAGACTAGACTCGACTTAAGCTAATAAATGAAAAATAACAAAAACATAAAATGAACATAGAATAAAAAGGGATGGTAGTCCGTATGTTTTTTCTCTTTTCTTATTCTATATTTTTTTTCTTTTTCTTTTTCTTGTTTTTTTTTCTTATTTTTTTTTCGATTTTTTTTAATTAATTTGCATACACTGTTACCCTACCATCCAAAATAATACATCATAGGGAATGAAAATTCCCCTTACACTTGAATTTTTACATACTTTACAATAAACTAATCTAATGACTCGAATTAAGAAAATCAAAACACTTGGAGCACTTTTAAGATTAACGTACATATGGGGGTAATAAATGATGTTCTTCCTCATTACTCCATAAAATAAGTACTTTACCCATGAGTCCCAATCATCCCAAAATAATATGTACAAGGATATGACTCGACTTTGCAACCATGTAATCAATTAGATAATTAACTTAGGGTTTAACATATAACAATAATGCACTAAAGATGAGTGCATACACGGAAGGCTAAGGCGATTTGGTTGTACATTTAAGTGGGGTGTAACAAATTCTTCCTTTAAGTAAAATGCTTAAAGTTAGAAACGAAAAGATAGGCTCGGAGGGGTGTACTAGGGGTTTCGTGTACTAAAAATGAGTACAGCGCTAAGGTGTGGGAAAAATTAGTTGACTTAACTAGCCAAGTAATATGACTTAAATGGTCAAGTAATTATGATACGGGTTTAACACAAGGGTGATCCTAATGCCTCTTATCATGTAGTAAATCCTACTACACGAATGTAGTCTCACTAGCGGTCTCGGGATGCATCATTAACGCAAGTTCTAGAATCTAAATGCTACCGGTACACTCATAAGCACTAATAGTAAATGCTTTTCCTATCAAATCTAAAGGCGAACCTCACATATTTGGGTGGAAAATTTTTCTGAATGGTACGGTTTTGTGCTAGTCATACAATCTCCTATCCATGAGACGCTTGCTATGACTAAAGTTTCACTCCTAAATGTTGTAAAAAAAATTAAATTTGGTGCTAAAATTGCACTAACAAGTATTTCTCATAGTTTTATTACACATCTACTATCAAACAAACAAACTCAAGTGAAAGTGTATCTGTAAGGTATCATCATTTTACTCTCCCCTTACACTTAGGATGAATATTGTCCCCAATGTTCAAGTAAAGAATGTAAAAGTGAAGAAAGTAAAAAGAATGAAATCAAATACTCCCCTGATTCGCTCGGTATGGATAATAAGGTGGCCAGGTTAGATCTTCCTTCAAGAAAATGAACAATCAAAGCTTCCCTTCTAGAATAATAATCATCTTCTTGTCATACATAACCTGTAAATCCTGAGAAAACAGACAAGGCAACCTCGCATAAAATCGGCGGCAATCTACATAAGTTACTAAATCCTAGAAAACAAAATAAGATATAATGCTTGTGGAATGAAGTTTGCAGATTTCCTGGAGATTATAAAACTTAATAATTCAACAAAAACTTTAAAACTCCGTTAGAAAAACAAAACTGGTAAAATTTCCAGATTTTTACACGTGACGCCGTCAAGAGTAAACTCGTGACGCCGTCAAGAGTAAACTCGCGATGCCGTCAGAAGTGACCTGCAGAAATTCTTGTGTTAAGTTTCCGAAAAATTTCTGGAAAAACTTGGTCCTACTTCCTGGAGAATCCTGCAAAACTTCATTATGACTCAATACAAGCATTTGACTCTAACAAATACGAATATACATGTTCACATAATATTGTGGAGAAACATGATCGGTTTGTTTCTTAAAAACATATTTGGGGTTTCCCCTTACACTTATCTTTTGCAAAAATACTTTTTGGTGAAGTTAAGACTAGGCCAAAACAACAAAGTAAAGTATTTCCACTTTTTAGTTTAGAAACATGATCTACCAACAATAGAAATAAAGCATGCATACGGAAGCAAATATCAAACAAACAAAATAAAATCACACAAAATCATAGGTTGCCTCCCAAGAAGCGCTTTTCTTTATTTACGAGTCTTGTAGCTAGACTCAAGGCCATGGGTTACTACGTGACCTCGTCGTTGATTCCACTCTCTGATTGTAAATGTTCTTTGTAGAAACCAATCACCTTTTTCTCAATCGCTCCTATAATCCTATGGGCAAATTCCTTATCGACTTTATACTTTTGTCCTAAAGTCAAGCAATCTTTGTAGAAAAGACTTCTCTTTTCCCATACATAATCCATGCCCTTTTTCTTATCCTCTTCATTGATGTCCTCAAAAGCACCAATGTTATCCTTGTCAAATCGGGATATAAAGCGAAATTCTTTCATTCTATTAGGCATCCTATAAGTGATCCTATCGGTGTTACTTGCAAATCGGATTGTCCCTTCTATCTCATCGTATTCTAACTTGGACTCCTCAACAAATGGTTTACCAAACACAACATTGGACAGTCGACAATCAATAACATTAGCAAGATCTTCCACAATCATAAAGTCGGTGACAAAAGTGAAATTCCCAACAAAGACATGTAGACCTTTAACTCTCCCGACAAAGTTACAAACTCCACCGGGGTATTTGGGATCTCTTCTAGGTTCAAGTCTTGTTTTCACTATATCATTATAAACACTTGAGGACATAATATTGATTGGGGATTTGAAGTCAATGTAAGCATTGTCAACGTGTCTATACCCGATCATACACGGTATCTTAGCATTCTTAGGATCGCCTCTCTTTATCTTAGGTTCGATTCTAGTAAAAGGAGGTCGAGGGTCATCAATAAGATTATTATAATATGAAATCTCCTCCTTAGTGGGGTATAGATTAAAGTAATCATTTAGCTTTGGATCTATTTCCCCCTCTTCTAGTTCCTCAACAACATTCACAAAATCATTAGGCCCTAGGTCCTCATTTGAATACAAGGCGGTCGCTAGGTCACTAAATGCATGGTCGAGCTCAACCTTAATCAACCTATTAAGCTCCCTAAGTTCCCTAATCTCACTCTCAATTTGTTAACGTAACACAGCCACTTCTCTAGGGGAAAGGGGTGGATTCGCGTTTTCCATAATGATCAACGGAATAGTCAATGAATTTAATTTACTAACAAAAGCACGAAGAAAAAGATAGACTAAAGAGAACCTAAAAATAAAAATAAAATCTTACTAGAAAGGAATCTAGCAAGTAGACCTAATAAAAAGAGATTCTAACCTAGACAATAACTATTTCCCCGGGCTGCGGCGCCAAAAACTTGATGCGTGGGAATTGCACCAGGCTTTACCTCTCAAGGGATCTTGAGAAGCTTACAACCCCCCCCAGGCAGTGTACCTGATCGATGTAGTATAGTATAATGACAAGTACCGGGGGATTGATCGTTCAGCTAGGAATAGTGTCGCTAGGATTAGAAAACCTAAATACTAGATCTAGAGATGAGGGATGATTCTTTTTGTATTTTTATATTTTTTTAGAAAGCAAGTAAAAATCTCGGGTTTGAAGGATTTGGGCGGAATTAGTTGCTAGTCAACTAACCCAATACTAAAGATGCAATCAAAATAAAATACTAAAAATGAAAATAAACTATATTAAACTAAGGTTGTGAGCAATATGTGGGAAAAATGTGTTTACTTAGATTTCACTACTCCCTAGATATCTTTTACACGTTAATTACTTGTTATAGTTGTGTGGATAACGGAATGTATTCCTTAATACCATTCATGGGATGGCGTACTTACTTCCCCAATCCTATGAGTGCCTACTTCACTCCTATGCCAAGCCTGCAAGAAGCTCCTAACATGAGATCATTAGAATTTACTCATGCATTAAATACAACCAATAAAACCTAGTACACATCGGTTCATGTTTCCTAAGACGTTCAAGCATGTTACCATTTGGAGATCTGCCAGTTTTCTTAAGCCTAACATTGAAATCATTCATCCAATACAACCATAAACAAGTAATCAACACATAATCAACATCTAGGTTTCATTAGATCTAAGCAAACACAAAATAAATCTAGCCTAGCATGTTGAAATCAAGACAAGCACAAGATATAGACAACCAACACATAGACATATTGATTGAATTAAGAGAAGACTTATCTCAATAGCACATGTAAGGTTTCAAGGGTTGAAAACCCTTGAAAAGCTGTAAAATTCGTACAAGGTTCGGCCCTAGGGTTTCTCCACACAAGTTCCTCTTTATGAATGAAAATTAGAAAACTATATATAGATTTTAGAGGCTGACGGCGTCAAGAACAAACTTGTGACGCCGTCATCTCGCCGCCAAAATAATCCTCGGACTGCCTAGATCTACATCTGACGCCGTCATGTAGTCCACTTTTGCAGGCCGTCACGCATTTAACTCTTGACTCTCTACTTGTGACGCCTTCATGTTTGTACTGGGTCGTCATGGTATTTACTCTTGACGCCGTCAAATGCTCCCTCTTGACGCCGTCACACACTGTTCCCAACATGGAAAATTAAGTCTTTGGCTTTTTTTTCACTTTTATGCTCCAAAAACGTCCGAATTGCTTCCTTTTCCAGATTTCACTCCCAAAGTACCTAAAATCACAAAAGGAACGATTTAGGGCAATATTTGATCAAATAAATTCAATTCCGGACTTAAATGACCCCCTAAAAACGGATCATTTTTCGCCTCATCAAAACCAATATGCCTAATTTAGACACTTACCCAAACACCCTTTAGTTAGATGTATTATGAAATCTGTTTGGCCAAAGGCAATGACCCATTCAACCCAGAAACTGGAAAGCCGGTGGTGGAATGGCCAGGGACTTTGTTTCTCTCGGGACATTTACGAACACCGTAGTTTTCTTGATTTATACTCAGTTGTTACTATGTCGTTTACTTTTCGTATACTCAAATTCGGGACCTTTATCATCTGTGTGCTTCCTTAGGTGGGGACACTTAGGTACAAGGCACCAGAACTTCTTCTTGGATCCTGGCACTATACTATTGCTGTTGATGTTTGGTTGGTTGTATGTTTGCTGAGATGGTGAACCGACAACAACTCTTTCCTGGAGACTCTAATATTGATCAACTGTTTACGATTTTCAGGTGATATCTGCCCCTTTTCAATAGACAACACGTACTCCTGTAGACATACTCATGTTATTCTGTCATCTCTTTATTTGTAGAATCATGGGGACTCCTGCTAAAGATACATGGATTGGTGTAACTTCTTTGCTTTACTGTAATCCTGTCTTTCCAATGTGGTTATCACAGGTGATTAGTCTTTCTTTAGTAAATACGCTAACTATACTCCAATCATAGATGGTCGTACGCTTGCGATGTTTAAGGATATATGAAGTCAAAAGAACTAATTGATGCATCCTTTGCTATTCAGGACTTGGCAGCTGTTGTTCTGGATCTTGAAAACACTGGTCTTGACCTTTTACGGGTAATTTTAAAGTAATCACTACCTCATTTCTCACCTGTAAATGGTTATCCATATACATTAGTTATCATATGCTACGCACAGCTTTAAGTTTCCCATTAACTCTTATTTAGCTTCCATCAAATTTTTTACAGATAATTGGTTGCCTCTAATAAACTAAAAAGGCTATTTGGCATAGTGTTTTATTTATCACAGTTGCATCTTTTTAATAAGTTTCTGTTTGTTGAAAACTTTTTTACATATTGTTGGACTAAAGTGTAATTTAAAAAAAAATCAGACTTCTTAATACAAAACCAATTTAAATTGTATTACAATTGTAATTCTAATCTAATGGGGACTTCATCGAAGCATTATATAAACTCAATTGATTTTCCAATTGTTTTTAATCCATCAGAATTTTTGATCAAAGTAATCTACAGATCTTTCAACAAAAATCAACAAATCACCAGGTTTGTATCCCCATCTTTGGTAAAACATATGAAATATTTATATCTAATTATGATCTTATTCATTAGGATTTCTTTTTCATCTTTGTTAAAACATATTTAAATTTATTCTTAATCTTTTTTATCTGCTGTTAGTCAATAAAAACATTTGATATACTTTTGTTTGTAGGATTTGGCGGACAGAGAGCTCATCTAGCCCTTGCCAGGTGTCATATATCGATGCTCTTTGAAAATAGCTCTTAGTGATAAGTGGTTATTAGTTCTTCATGGAAACCCTTATATTGTAGGGACATGAACAGGGCGGTTTGAGACTTTACAGCAAATCAACTCTTAGCATGCAATCATGTCGTATATAGGTAAATTGTTGAAATTCAATCATAATCATAATAGTGTCATTCTTATTAGGTTAAAGTTGATGCTTATTAGGTCATATTGTGATGTGACATGGTCAATTTCCATTTTGCAAGGGACATTTTCGGATGTGGCTACTTTTCAGTTTCCATACAATTATGAATCTCTGGTATGTATCATCTCAACTTGGCATGATTTTTTTGAGATTAATTATATACTAATTGGATTCTGTTGGTTATGATGTCATATTGTGTGATTTCTTTATATACTATAAATCATAATGTGCAATACATCATTCTTTTGTATATGAATTTGCATATAGCTTGGAACAAGATGGGTCGGTTGCATATAGCCAAATGGGGTTGAATTGGAAGGGATCATTTTTGTACGGGTTGGGTTGGTTTGAGATACACATACTCTTTCGTCCATATCATATATACTCCAATAGTTGTTTATTTTTTGTGTAATCATTGGCATCCTCTTTGATTTAAATGATGCACATATGATCAAACCTTAGGAAGTCACATGCTCTGCCTCGCTCAGGTATCATGAAAAAGAGTTTATTTTTAGTAATATTATGTTGTCTTTTGATTTAAAGCTATTCTCAATCTCTTTTACTTTGTGGTGAGAGTGGTCTTGCTATGTCTCAAGTGGTAACAACTCTCTATTTCTTGATTATCATCAGAATCCTTTTCTAAATATTTTGAAATACTTTTTAATCTGCTAATTCGATTTATTTTTTTGTCTTTTCACCAGCTACTTGATAAACTCGAATTCAAATTGTTGGGGTTTTACTCAGAATAGTAGATATTGGTAAAGGAACATTATAAGAAGATTAATAAGTATGCATTAGTTTATAAATTATCAATTGTTTGAATTATTGGTCATATCGGTTCAAGTTAATTCACAAGTGTGCTTTGTTAGAGCTTATAAAAGAGTATAAACATTCCTATTAACCATAATAGGATAGCAGCTAATGTCACACCCCGCCAAGGCGGAAACGCGAGTGTGTAACTTCATGGATATCATCACAACACATGGTGTCTATATAGAGAATAACTACATGCAATAAATATGGCAAAGTATAGACACAAAGTGTCATAACAATACCCGAAAGGAAACAACATGATAAACTCCAAACACAATAGATAAACCACTTCCAATGCAACTAAGGTCTCATCTAATCACTTCCTTCTATCGTAGCCTAAGAATGCTCACCTGAAAATGATGCTTAAAACATCAACATAATGTTGGTGAGATTCATAGGTTTAGACACACTTACACTCACAAGGCAACCAGTTTACTGTGATCGTAAAATATAGTTGGACGAATAATTAAAGTTATCATATAAACTAACATGTAATCACACAAGATAAAGGCAACCAACATACATAAGGCAACCAATGGGACGGAACGTGTCCCCCACTCCAATATAGACAACATTCCCGGCCGGAATGTGACCCCTGCTCCAATATAGACATCAATTAGGTCGCATGCGCGAGCAACAGGATAAGCATCCTCCCAATTAAGTCTCTGATATGCATGTTTGATATTGACATCAATTAGGTCGCATGCGCGAGCAACAGGATAATCATACTCCCAATTAAGTCACTGATAATACATACCTGATAACTCCCGATAATCCACAATAATCACAACACCATAATAATCATCACATATAGCATACATACGATAACATTATAAGTCCAAGCTCTTTTAAATCACACATAATCACAGTAACTCAAACCATTTAAGACAAGCATCATTCCCATCCCAAGTTTAAAACAAACTAAAAATATGGGACTATGAACTCACCTCAACTTTGCAGCTTCCAACAAATAACAATCACAAATCTATACAACACAAATAAGTTCACGTTACACATGGTCAAGCTAAAAGCTATAACCCATGCAATACTCATATGATGGATGTCTAAGATTCATATGACCCACTATGGATCTCCTAGACCACATACTAACCATCACCATAACCTAATACTCACTAAATCCCTTGCACTTTTAAAATCAGAAAACGCAGAATTTTAGGGTACATTTGCCCACATGAAATAATAAAAATTAAAGCTCAACAACTCACACCCAAAATTCACCATGGTCTTTCATAAGCATACAAGCTAATTCCAGAAGTCCATGGTCTAATAACACACACAAGTACCCATAAGAAAATCAAACTTGTCAACTATCCAGATTCGGATCTGAACGCACACCAAAAAGTTTTGATTAAAATAAAATAATTCTACAACTTTTTATCGCGAATCCTTTTTGTGGGAGTCTAAGATAACCTAAAACTCAACTTTCCCAGAAGGGCTAACCTTAATATCACTTTTTCACCCACAATTCACTATCAAACTTTTACCCAAATTCTGTCCCGGTTTAACAACTTTGATACCTTATCAAAGAAAAATCAAAAGACTAACTTCCCGACCTTGAAATCAATCGTGGCCGGACTTTTTGGAAAGCTCTTTAATTAAAATTCAATTTAGACTAAAATTTCGTGATCTAACTCATCACCATCTATTAAATACCTTCGAATCTTTACAACACTAATTTTCTGTCCAAACCCTAACTCAATAACTAGCATGTTTTACGCTCAATTCTCTTCACCAATCACCATACTATTATCAATTGATGATTCTAACATGTTTTACATCATTAATTTACAGAAGTTTATAACCCTAAACCCATCATATCAAATATTACATGAATTGAATTAATAATTAACCAATTATATGAAAACTAGTAACAAAATTATACCTTGATCTTGGTTTTAGCTTCAATAATAAAAACCCTAAGTTTTCTTGCTCTCCTCCTCTCTTGGTCAATCATAATATGCAGAAAAAAGGGATTATGGGTCGTTGGGTTTGGTATATAAGGGTAGGGGTTGGGCTTGTTTGGGTTGTACTAGGATTCCTTAGCTTTAAATTGTATTTGAGCTACAGTTGGGTTTCCTTTTTCCCTTAAAACACCCTATGGGCCGATTTTCCCCTCCTCCCATATTTTTTTTATTAAACTTAATTATTACACTCAAAACCTTATGCTTTTCATATTTTATAAACTCCCAAAACAAAACCTAATGTCTTTCGCGATAAACCTTAACTTTTACGACAACCGGAAAAATAATCATTTTCAAAACAAAGTTTCCAAAAATAGATTTTCACTCCTTTATGAAATTTAACTCATAAAAACAAAACACACATAACTCGCTTACGCTCATTAACTTGAACGAAGACTCGTTACGCAAAACCTCCAAAACACCAAAGAAAATCTCATAAGTCATTTCCACACCACTAAAGTGATCAAATGAACTTACTCACCATCAACTCTATTCAAACAAAAAATGACATCTCACACTTAGGGATTTAGTTCCAGAACTCACTTATCTCACATATAACACTTCAATCACCTAGGATACACCAAACAAACGTCAACCGAGTCAAGACTATCAGTTAAACTGACTTGCTAAAACCACGGTTGTTACATCATCCCCCACTTAGGGAAATCGCGTCGTGAGATTTCAACTACTCGTCTCACCAATAGCATCAACAAAAGAAAATTTATGGTTATTTGAGCGGAATAATACCACAAAAATGTGAACCGACTATATACCCGAATTCATACGATAGAAAACACTCTGACACTCCAACGATACACGAAAATAGATACACTACACCGATCAATAACACCAAAGATCCTTCTCACAGATAGGTACGATACTCTCGAACCAAATGAAAATCCAAATGGTAACCGCAGGAAACACCACATATAATGGATACTCACAAAACAAACATTAATTACATCTGATTCTCACGATCCCAACTCAGGACCACGCTTAGAATCCCACCATACCTTTACCAACGCTATCTCACCACACTTCAAACCCTTAACATCTCAATCCATAATCTCAACAGGTTTCTTGACAAAACGGAGGGTCTTGTCAACCTTAATCTCATCTAATGGCACATGCAGACTAGTATCCGCCAAACACTTTTTCAAATTAAATACATGAAACGTATCATGCACTCTACTTAACTCATCAGGAAAATTCAACCGATATGTCTCAAATCCAATCCTTTCCGTAAATCTCAAATGGTCCTACGTATCTCGGTGCTAGCTTGCCTTTCTTATCGAAACGCACAACACTCTTCCAAGGAGATACTTTTAACCTCACAATATCACCAACACCAAACTCTAAGGGCTTACGGCAATAACCCGCATAACTCTTTTGGCGATCTCTTGCTGTCTTAAGTCTTTCCTTAGTCAGAAAACCTTGTTTGTAGTCTCTCGTTCTAGTTCAGGACCAATTAGTTGGCTTGTTCCAACCTTTGCCCACAGAACAGGTGACCTACATTACCTTCCATACAACTTTTCACACGACACAGACTCAATACTAGACTGATTTTTTTGATATAGGAGAACTCAGCTAAGGGTAAATGTATACCCCGGCTTCCTCCAAAATCAAACACAACCATGCTCTCAGCTCACCATCCAATGCCTGATTTGTGCGCTCACTTAGTTCACTCATTAGAGAATGATAAGTCGTACTCATATACATACACGTTCTCAAGACTCTATAACACGTTTACCACTATCGCGAAGTAAGTATTTCATCATGTTTCTTGATGATCAACGCGACACCCCATGGCTCTTTACCAACTCACCAAGTGAAAAGTCTCGCCAACTCCTCCTTAATAAAATCTCCAGGCACCTCTGGCTGTTGCAACACCCTAATAATTGTTGACTACAACCTTTACCTTCAAGCATTTCAAACACTTGCTAAAGTATCGGTATTCTCCTTCATACCCACTCCTCCATACACCTCTTGCTAAGGTAATAATACGTCTTATCCATTCTCGGATGTATCAAATACCTTGCATAATTGATGTCCTTACGCTTTGATGAGGCGAAAAGTGAACCACTTTTAAGGGGTCATTTAAGCCCAGATTCGAGATTATTTGATCAAATATTGCCCTAAATCATTCCTTTTGTCATTTTAGGTACTTTTGGAGAGAAATCTGGAGAAGGAAGCATTTTGGACGTTTTTGGAGCATAAAAGTGAAGAAAACGGCAAAGTCTCAATTTTCCTTGCTGGGAACAGTACCTGACGACGTCAAGAGTCTCCAAGTGACGGCGTCAAGAGTTACAAAAGAGGTGGAAGTGGAAGATACACGTGACGGTCCAGAGTGTTTTGTGCATTGGACATGACGGCGGCACCCAAGGCCGTCATGGTCCAAGTATTAGTGACGGCCCAGAAGAAAGTTACACATGACGGCGCCAAAATCAGATCTAGGCAATACGATTTCATTATAGGCGGCGAGTTGACGGCGTCAGAAATTCCTTCTTGACGCCGTCACCCTGTAAAATCTATATATAGTTTTCCAAATTTCATTCATTAGTGTGCAACTTTGAGGGAAAAACCCTAGGTCGAATTTTACAGCTTTTTCAAGGGTTTCAACCCTTTGAATCTTTCATGTTCTATTAAAGATAAGTACTCTTTCAATTCATTCAATATGTCTATGTGTTGTTTGAATATATCTTACGCTTGTCTTCAATTTAACATGCTCGGCTAGATTTCTTTGTGTTTACTTAGATGTAGTGAAAACTAGATGTTGATTATGGGTTGATTGCTTGTTTATAGTTATTACGGATGATTGTATTCGATGTTAGGCTTAAGAAAACTGGCAGACTTCCATTGGTAACATGTTTGACCGTCTTAAGAAACATGATCATAGGTGTACTATGATTTTTGTTTGTATTTAATGCGTAGGAGAATTCTAATGATCCCATGTTAGGAGCTTCTAACGGCTCGACATAGGAGTGAAGTAGGATCCTATAGAGTTAGGGAATATTGTACACGGCCCTACGACTAGTATTAAGGAATACGACCCGTCATCCATGTAATTATCACAAGTAATTAACATGTAAAAGATATCTAGAGAGTAATGAAATCTAAGTAAATAATATTTTCCTCATTATTGTCACCACCACATTAGTATAATTAGTTTCATTTCATTTTTGTTATTTTATTTTGATTACATCTTTAGTTAATTGGGTTAGTTGGCTATCAACTAATTCCGCCCACTCTTTCATAACCCGAGATTTTACTTGCTTTCATAAAATATAAAAATACAAAATGAATCATCCCTCACCTTTAGACTTATGATACGTGGGAATCGCACCAGGCTTTACCTCTCAAGGGATCTTGAGAAGCTTACAACCCCCACCAGGCAGTGTACCTGATCGTTGTAGTATAGTATAGTGACAAGTACCGGGGGATTGATCGTTCAGCTAGGAATAGTGTCGCTAGGATTAGAAAACCTAAATACTAGTTCTAAAGGTGAGAGATGATTCTTTTTGTATTTTTATATTTTTTAGAAAACAAGTAAAAATCTCGGGTTTGAAGGATTTGGGCGGAATTAGTTGCTAGTCAACTAACCCAATACTAAAGATGCAATCAAAATAAAATACTAGAAATGAAAGTAAACTAAATTATACTAAGGTTGTGAGCAATAAGTGGAGAAAATGTGTTTACTTAGATTTCACTACTCCCTAGACATCTTTTACATGTTAATTACTTGTTATAGTTGCATGGATGACGGATTGTATTCCTTAATACCATTCATGGGGTATCGCACTTAACTCCCCAATTCTATGAGCTCTTATCTCCTCCTATACCATGCCCAGCACAACCATAGGGATTATAAACAGTGGCTCATGCATTAAATACAACCAATAAAGACCTTAGTGCAATCGGTTCATGTTTCCTAAGACGTTCAAGCATGTTACCATTTGGAGATCTGCCAGTTTTCTTAAGCCTAACATATAAATTCATTCATCCAAGACAATTATAAACAAGTAATCAACACATAATTAACATCTAGGCTTCATTAGATCCAAGCAAACACAAGATAGATCTAGCCTAGCATGATGGAATTAAGACAAGAACAAGATATAGACAACCAACACATAGACATATTGATTGAATTAAAAGAATACTTATCTCAATTACACATGAAAGGTATCAAGGGCTTAGAACCCTTGAAAAACCTGTAAAATTCGCACCAAGTTCGTACTTAGGGTTTCTCCAAAACTTCTTTCTTTTTAATGTGAAAATTAGAAAACTATATATAGGAAAAGGGGTCTGACGGCGTCAAGACCAATCTTGTGACACCGTCACCTCGCCGCCAAAACTCTTCTCGGACTGCCTTGATCTACATATGACGAGGTCATGTGTTATGCATTTCCAGGCCGTCATGATTTTTACTCTTGACGCCCTTTCTTGTGATGCCGTCAAATCTGTACTTGGTCGTCATGGAAATTACTCTTGACGCCGTCAGGATTTTACTCTTGACGCCGTCACCTACTGTTCCCAGCAAGGAAAATTAAGACTTTGGCGTTTTCTTCACTTTTATGCTCCAAAAATGTCCGAATTGCTTCCTTTTCCAGATTTCACTCCCAAAGTACCTAAAATCACAAAAAGAACGATTTAGGGCAATATTTGATCAAATAAATTCAATTTCGGGCTTAAATGACCCCCTAAAAGTGGTTCATTTTTTGCCTCATCATATACCCTTACACTTGAGATTTGCTTGTCCTCAAGCAAATGCGCTTTTATTCTAATCAAAATACAAGTTAGGGGTCATTTAACACTAATATAAAAGTAATTACAACAAATAATCATTCCACTAAAGACCAATAGACAAGCACGGAAGTCATATACTAGCACCTCATAAATAGTGTTTAGATACTCACATCTCTCGGGTGTAATAAAGTGTAAATTACAATATGGAAACGGAAGATATCTCTCACTACCTGTCATAGCAAAATAGATTACCATAGGCTTGGGAAGGGATCAAACCTCCACCACATGGCGTAAGCAACTAGGATAAACTTCAAAGAGGTCTTTTTAAAGGGTTGTAACGTTAGGTGTAGGGATATGAAATACACGGTTTTGTTGGATAAAGGAAGTTTTACTGGTGGCGAATTAACAATCGTGGTTAATTACATGTACAGTATGGCGTTGCTAAGCCAAGACTAGACTCGACTTAAGCTAATAATTGAAAAATAACAAAAACATAAAATAAACATAGAATAAAAAGAGATGGTAGTCCGTATGTTTTGTTTTTTTTTCTCTTTTTCCTTTTTCTATTTTTTTTTTCTTTTTCTTGATTTTTTTTTCGATTTTTTTTTTTTTTTTTTTTTTTGGTGCATACACTCTTACCCTACCATCCAAAATAATACATCATAGGGAATGAATATTCTCCTTACACTTGAATTTTTACATACTTTACATTAAACAAATCTAATGACTCGAATTAAGAAAATCAAAACACTTGGAGCACTTTTAAGATTAACGTACATATGGGGGTAATAAATGATGTTCTTCCCCATTGCTCCATAAATTAAGTACTTACCCATGAGTCCCAATCGTCCCAAAACAATATGTACAAGGATATGACTCGACTTAGCAACCATGTAATCAATTAGATAGTTAACTTAGGGTTTAACAAATAACAATAATGCACTAAAAATGAGTGCATACACGGAAGGCTAATGCGATTTGGGTGTACATTTAAGTGGGGTGTAACAAATTCTTCCTTTAAGTAAAATGCTTAAAGTTAGAAACGAAAAGATAGGCTCGGAGGGGTGTACTAGGGGTTTCGTGTACTAAAAATGAGTACAACGCTAAGGTGTGGGAAAAATTAGTTGACTTAACTAGCCAAGTAATATGACTTAAATGGTCAAGTAATTATAATATGGGTTTAACACAAGGGTGATCCTAATGCATCTTATCATGTAGTAAATCCTACTACACGAATGTAGTCTCACTAGCGGTCTCGGGATGCATCACTAACGCAAGTTCTAGAATCTAAATGCTACCGGTACACTTATAAGCACTAATAGTAAATGCTTTTCCTATCAAATCTAAAGGCGAACCTCACATATTTGGGTGGAAAATTTTTCTGAAAGTACGGTTATGTGCTAGTCATATAATCTCCTATCCATGAGACGCTTGCTATGGCTAAAGTTTCACTCCTAAATGTTGTAAAAATTTTTATATTTGGCACTAAAATTGCACTAACAAGTATTTCTCATAGTTTTATTACACATCTACCATTAAACAAAACAAACTCAAGCGAAAGTGCATATGTAAGGTATCATCTTTTTACTCTCCCCTTACACTTAAGATGAACATTGTCCCCAATGTTCAAGTAAAGAATGTAAAAGTTAAAAAGTAAAGAGAATGAAATCAAATACTCCCCTGATTCGCTCGGTATGGATAATAAGGTGGCCAGGTTAAATCTTCCTCCAAGAAAATGAACAATCAAAGCTTCCCTTCTTTAATGTAAATCATCTTCTTGTCATACATAACCTGTAATTCCTGAAAAAATAGACAAAACAACCTCGCGTAAAATCGGCGGCATCCTATATAAGTTACTAAACCCTAGAAAACAAGATAAGATATAATGCTTGTGGAATGAAGTTTGCAGATCTCCTGGAGATTATAAAACTTAATAATTCACAAAAACCATAAGACTCCGCTAGAAAAACAAAACCGGTAAAATTTCCAGATTTTTACACGTGACGCCGTCAAGAGTTAACTCTTGACGCCGTCAGATGTGACCTGCAGAAATTCTTATGTTAAGTTTCCGAAAAATTTCTGGAAAAACTTGGTCCTACTTCCTGGAAAATCCTGCAAAACTTCATTATGACTCAATACAAGCATTTGACTCTAACAAATACTAATATACATGTTCATTTAATATTGTGGAGAATCATGATCGGTTTGTTTCTTAAAAACATATTTGGGGTTTCCCCTTACACTTATCTTTTGCAAAAATACTTTTAGGTGGAGTTAAGACTAGGCCAAAACAACAAAGTAAAGTATTTCCACTATTTAATTTAGAAACATGATCTACCAACAATAAAAATAAAACATGCATACGGAAGCAAATAACAAACAAACAAAAATAAAATCACACAAAGCATGGGTTGCCTCCCAAGAAGCGCTTTTCTTTATTTATGAGTCTTGTAGCTAGACTCAAGGTCATGGGTTACTACGTGACTTCATCATTGGTTCCACTCTCTAGGTCGTCTTCTAAACCAGTTTTGTATTCCGGACCTAGTTGCAAGCATTCTTTGTAGAAACCAAGCATCCTATTCTTTACATACTCTACTCCTCTACGTCTATCCTCCTCATTCTTATAATAATCCGCTTGCTTGTGTTCCTTTTCGAAATTAGAGAGAAGGCGGTATTGCTCAATCTTGTAGGTCATTTGATAAGCAACCTCATCATTCTCTTCCTTGAATCTAACTATCCCTAAAGTTGGATCATAACTCATCCTAGTGGCCTCAACAAATGGTTTTCCAAATATTATTTGGCTTAGGCAAGCATCTATCACCGGACGAGTGTCTTCAACTATCATAAAATCGACCTCATAGGTGAGATTCCCTATAATCACATGCAATCCCTTTACTCTTCCTGCAAAATTACTTATCAGATTCTTATTAGGCATCATCCTAAAATTAAGTTGCTTCTTCATCACCCAATTGTAATAAGTCCTAGTCATGATGTTCACGGGGGATCTAGGGTCGATGTAAGCTTTCCATATATGCATGTGCCCGATATTGTATGTTAATGTTAGAGGGGTCTCCCATTTTGATAAGGGGGGTGCCAGGGATATATGGTCTCTCGGGACTATCGAATAAATCCTTATGGTATTCCCGTTCTTCCTTGGTGGGCAACTTATCAAAGTATTTTTCTATAGGCTCTACCTCCTCTAATTCCTCTCTCCTATTAACCTCAACTTTCCTGCTCTCATCCTTGGTCTCGGATTCTACTCTAACTTCATCCTTGTCACTCTCTTCTATCTCCTTATCTATTGGCTTAATGGTGACAACATTGACAAGGTGCACATGTTTAGATGATGAGGGATCCTTAATTTGGATTCCGTTATTGGTGTCCCTAGTGTCCTTCCTAGGTGTGATTAACGCTTGGTTATTGAGGGCTTTCAACAAGTTGTCAATCTTGTTGGTCATCTCCGTTTGTTGTTGGTTGAATTTGATTTCAAACCTAGCTATGCAAGCTTCTTGAGATGCCATAAACTTTGACATCAATCCTTCAAGATTGTTGGTACTACCATAGTTGTTAGAAGGATTGTTGTTGAAAGTACGGTTGGATGGTGGACCGTTTGGTTGGTAACGATTAGGCGGATTGGAAGAATTAGGCTGATTTTGTTTCCACCTAAGGTTTGGGTGATTTTTCCAAGAGGGGTTGTATGAATCACCGTAAGGGTTCGGCTCGGGCTTGAAAGTGTACCTCTTATCTCCCGCTTCGTCGGTATGCGTGGATGCGTAATCCGCAAAAGCTGTTCCGGGGAGTTCCACACAATCACGAGTGTCGTGGGGACCACTACATAATTCGCATGAAGAAGTGATTTTGTTCACTTGGCTTGAAGGTTTAGGAGCTTCGTAAGATTTCATGAGAAACTTGACTTGGTCCTCAAGTTCCATGATCCTACGGTCGGGGGTGCTAGAGTTGTTCGAAGGCAAAGATATTGCCTTGACCGTTTTGTTCAAATCATTGGGATCATTCCAACTTTCATTGTCATAGAGAGCAAGATCTTCTATGAGTTCCCATGATTGTTCCACACTTAGATCACGTAGCTTACCACCGGCCGATTGGTCAATGGCTCGCCTCGTGGAGAGATCGATATGGTCATAAAAAATTTGGACTTGGAGCCAAAGATCTATGCCATGATGAGGGACTTTTTGGAGTAAGTCCTTGAAACGAGTCCATGCTTCATAAAGAGATTCATTTTGACGTTGTTGGAACATCAAGATGTCATTTCTAAGCTTAGTAGTTCTCCCCGGTGGGAAAAATTGGGCAAGGAAACGAGTGGTGAGATCATCCCATGTGGTGATGGATCCCGCGGGTTAACGCTCAAGCCATTGACTAGCTTGATCCCGTAGAGAGAATTGGAATAGGCGTAATCGGGTTGTCTCTCTAGTTGCAACATCTAGGTCTATGGAATCTACGATTTTGAGGAAGTCCTTAAGATGTTGGTTTGGATCTTCGGAACGAAGTCCATGGAATGCACATCCGCTTTGCACCAACCGGATGGTGTCGGATCGCAAGGGGGTCACATTGGCTCCGGTGAGCTCAATGGTGTTTCGATAGCCTTGATGGCTAGGTCGGGAATATTCTCCTAAGGTTCGGGGCCTAAGAGGTTCTAGTGGTGGGTTTTGTTGTGGTTGGATGACGGGTTCAAATATGTTCCCATCGTCCATGATGTCGGGTGGTGAAAAGTTACGAACAAAGACACAAAGAAATAAGATAGACTAAAGAAAACCTAAAAATAAAAATAAAATCTTACTAGAACGGAATCTAGCAAGTAGACCTAATAAAAAGAGATTCTAACCTAGACAATAACTATTCCCCGGGCTGCGGCACCAAAAACTTGATACGTGGGAATCGCACCAGGCTTTACCTCTCAAGGGATCTTGAGAAGCTTACAACCCCCACCAGGCAGTGTACTTGATCGTTGTAGTATAGTGTAGTGACAAGTACCGGGAGATTGATCGTTCAGCTAGGAATAGTGTCGCTAGGATTAGAAAACCTAAATACTAGTTCGAAACATGAGAGATGATTCTTTTTGTATTTTTATATTTTTTAGAAAACAAGTAAAAATCTTGGGTTTGAAGGATTTGGGCGGAATTAGTTGCTAGTCAACTAACCCAATACTAAAGATGCAATCAAAATAAAATACTAGAAATGAAAGTAAACTAAATTATACTAAGGTTGTGAGCAATAAGTGGAGAAAATGTGTTTACTTAGATTTCACTACTCCCTAGACATCTTTTACATGTTAATTACTTGTTATAGTTGCATGGATGACGGATTGTATTCCTTAATACCATTCATGGGGTATCGCACTTAACTCCCCAATTCTATGAGCTCTTATCTCCTCCTATACCATGCCCAGCACAACCATAGGGATTATAAACAGTGGCTTATGCATTAAATACAACCAATAAAGACCTTAGTGCAATCGGTTCATGTTTCCTAAGACGTTCAAGCATGTTACCATTTGGAGATCTGCCAGTTTTCTTAAGCCTAACATATAAATTCATTCATCCAAGACAATTATAAACAAGTAATCAACACATAATTAACATCTAGGTTTCATTAGATCCAAGCAAACACAAGATAGATCTAGCCTAGCATGATGGAATTAAGACAAGAACAAGATATAGACAACCAACACATAGACATATTGATTGAATTAAAAGAATACTTATCTCAATTACACATGAAAGGTATCAAGGGCTTAGAACCCTTGAAAAACCTGTAAAATTCGCACCAAGTTCGTACTTAGGGTTTCTCCAAAACTTCTTTCTTTTTAATGTGAAAATTAGAAAACTATATATAGGAAAAGGGGTCTGACAGCGTCAAGACCAATCTTGTGATGTCGTCACCTCGCCGCCAAAACTCTTCTCGGACTGCCTTGATCTACTTCTGACGCCGTCATGTGTTATGCATTTCCAGGCCGTCATGATTTTTACTCTTAACTCCCTTTCTTGTGACGCCGTCAAATCTGTACTGGGTCGTCATGGAAATTACTCTTGACGCCGTCAGGATGTTACTCTTGACGCCGTCACCTACTGTTCCCAGCAAGGAAATTAAGACTTTGGCGTTTTCTTTATTTTTATGCTCCAAAAACGTCCGAATTGCTTCCTTTTCCAGATTTCACTCCCAAAGTACCTAAAATCACAAAAGGAACGATTTAGGGCAATATTTGATCAAATAAATTCTATTCCGGGCTTAAATGACCCCCTAAAAGTGGTTCATTTTTCGCCTCATCAACTTAGTTTAGGAGACTTTCTAATCCTAGCGACACTATTCTTGAGTTGAACGATCAATCCCCCGGTACTTGTCACTATACTATACTACAACGATCAGGTACACTGCCTGGTGGGGGTTGTAAGCTTCTCGAGATCCCTCAAGAGGTAAAGCCTGGTGCGATTCCCACGTATCACGCTTCCTCTCAATGAAACCAATAGCTGGTCCGCAAAGTACATTCCTCCATCTTCGTTCCTTTCCATTTCTGGTCTAAACCAAGTAATCATTCTTCTTACATGTTCTCATCCTTGAACCTCTCTCTCTAGGCTGTCAGCGTCATCCTCTTAACTCCGAACTGAATTATCATAATCATTGCTCACGAACATCTAAGTTTCACTCGTTCACTCCCGCTCAGTGCTCTTACCACGATGTCCGTCCTTCCTTGACGGTGGTGAATCAGACAATCGTAGTCACTGAGAAATTCCACACCCAACTTCTCTTCTACATATATTAGCCTCTTGTCAAATATATGCTAAAGATTCTTATGATCTGTGTAGATAACACTTTCTGCTCCATACAAATATCATCTCCAAGTTCTACTTCCCAACTTTAAATCATGTATCACACAGTTCCTCTTATGGATCTTCCACCTCCACGATGCCTACGCAATCTATAGAAAGATAGAAATGAATCGTCAATAGTACCTGCCAATCCTAAGGACAATCGTCTCTCAGATGGTGTCTTAGGTACTTTCCACTCTTCACCATTTTTATCTTACTAATGTTCACGAACACTCGCTATCGTTGACCACCGTCCTGAAGAACATACATCTTAAAGCTACACCTCTCACTTGAACAACTTGGCAAACACCCTCTTCTTCTTCAACGAACAAATTGATAATCAAAACAACAATCTATCCTAGGTAAACGACGCGAACCATGAAACCGGTCGAACTAAAACATATATCAACGAACTCAAAAGGGGTACGAATTACCAACTAGCGAAGTAACGAACATCAAAATCAAAGCTAGAAAAACACAATGAGAAATTTTCCCCTAATAAAAGTAGACACGGATAAAATGTTCATGAAAACCCATACAAAGAAAATATAAAATACACGTACCCATAAAACATCCACAAGCGTACCTCAACTAAAAAAACACTCGATGAACCAAATACATAACAAGTTTGATAAATGAGAACCATAGACAGTTCTTATTCCCGTACTCGACCTTCCCAAAAACAAATGAACACCGTTTTTCACAAGACATATCTTAAACTTATACATTTTTTTTAATAAAATATATATAAACCATTTTATGTAAGACATCAAAATAACCATTTTTTTCCACACTTCATTTTCACCATAAAAATAATAGTTTCTAACAAATGACCTTGAAATACCCAAAACGAATTTTAAAATACCATAAGGACTTTAACACAGAAGAATCACATAATCAAAATAATCATCAAACGAATCTCATACCAGTGAACACTCACACAAATACATTGCAAACCAAACGATGAACTTACAGACTCATTCGTACAACGATCAAACCAAAATCATAGAAAAACACCGATACTAACAGGTCACAAAACATGTCACGAACTTCAATTGGTGTGTGTGTAAATGAGGGATCAAATATCCACACCAACTCGTCGCGAAAGAACAATACTTGAAGAATATTATAACATTCATCCGAAGAATGAATGTATGGAATAACCAAAGAAACGAACCAGTATCCAAGAAAACAAATTCAGTTACCCAACACCTATCACGACATCAAATAGAAAGAATATGACATCTGTACCATCATGGTACGAATAGGAATGCCAACCTAAGAATTAGGTATAAAAACGGAGTGTCTAGCAAACGAATCAACTTAAATACCACAATATTAATCCCAACAGATATTTGAGGTATCAATCATATGATAGGTAGAGTGGAATCTTACCACTTACACACCCCACATATACTGGTTGCCCAAACGGTTAAGAGAATACTTCTCTAACCATACAACCATCATCAACATGACATCACATACCACCTACCACAACATATAACAACAAACATCAATCAATGCGATAATGGTCACAAGTCCACGTGTGTGATACCCTTATAATTATGTTCGCGACCATAGTTATAAGACATATTTCACACGCATACTTACTTCCAAAACCACACATCTTAATGATAATGCACATATACCACATAGCACCTAATACACCATGCAATCCATGCTATCATACTTGCAAGTCCACTTGTGTTGTGACGCATGTATAATTATGTTGGCCACCATAATTATCTATGCCCCCTTTCACAAGTGTTCTCCCTCCTATGACAACACATCATCCAAACAATCATGCAAACAAAAATAAAAGACGTCGCAAACAATCATCTCACATGGAACAATTTCAACGATAACGTAAACTCTATAATCAAAATCACTTGGATAAGGTCGATCCAATATCCAAGAGTAATCACGCTCCAACATGGCTCAAAACAGCAAAAGACAATATACGAATTCCAAAACATAACACAAAACAAAAGACGCGCACAATGGCTAAAACTCCATTCTCGCACTTGCCTGCCCACTCAAATAGGTTAAACTTACTACTCGCTGTGGACTCCAGATCCGAATCCACATTATTCCATCCTAACTCCCCTTTCATCTTTACTCAACCAATCATTCCTATTTCCTATATGTTGAGGAAATCGACAACATACAAAACCATCTCTATTCTTTTATTCCAATTCCACATGATCCACAAGTGCATACGAATTATGAGGTTTGGACTGAACCACCTTTCCTTCGCCTGAAAAGTGAGGAAACTTCCCAGGGTACTCGGTAAGGGTTCCATCTCTAGAAGTCATCGTGGTTATAAACCTCTCAACTTCTTCTCTACCAACGTATTCTATAAACATCCTCTCCTTGTTTGAACATGGATACATGCTAGCGAGAACTCGGATTCTGCGGTTAGTCCGCTTCATCCTACCACTTCTCTCGCATCTGATAGCGACAACGGTAGTCCAACGAAGCATCTTACGTGCGGAAGACGATATAATAAAGTTGATATATACAATACTACGTATAGAGGATAGAATAGACGTCCGAAACTCAATAAAACATCTCATAAATAAAGGAAAATAGACATATAAAATACTATACTTACACATAAATCCTAAATGCAACTATATGAAGGACTCCTAGGTTATAGTCTAGGTTCAACAACCTACTTCTCTATAACCTGGCTCTGATACCAATCTGTCACACCCCGCCAAGGTGGAAACGCGAGTGTGTAACTTCATGGATATCATCACAACACATGGTGTCTATATAGAGAATAACTACATGCAATAAATATGGCAAAGTATAGACACAAAGTGTCATAACAATACCCAAAAGGAAACAACATGATAAACTCCAAACACAACAGATAAACTATTTCCAATGCAACTAAGGTCTCGTCTAATCACTTCCTTCTATCGTAGCCTTAGAATGCTCATGCTTAAAACGTCAACATAATATTGGTGAGATTCATAGGTTTAGACACACTTACACTCACAAGGCAACCAATTTAACGTGATCATAAAATATAGCTAGACGAATAATTGAAGTTATCATATAAGCTAACATGTAATCATACAAGATAAAGGCAACCAACACACATAAGGCAACCAATCGGACGGAACGTGTCCCCCGCTCCAATATAGACAACATCCGGGCCGGAACGTAACCCCCGCTCCAATATAGACATCAATTAGGTTGCATGCGTGAGCAACAGGATAAGCATCCTCCCAATTAAGTATCTGATATGCATGTTTGATATTGACATCAATTAGGTCGCATCCGCGAGCAACAGGATAAGCATACTCCTAATTAAGTTACTGATAATACATACCTAATAACTCCCGATAATCCACAATAATCACAACACCATAATAATCATCACATATAGCATACATACGATAACATTATAAGTCCAAGCTCTTTTAAATCACACATAATCACAGTAACTCAAACCATTTAAGACAAGCATCATTCCCATCCCAAGTTTAAAACAAAGTAAAAATATGGGACTATGAACTCACCTCAACTTTGCAGCTTCCAACAAATAACAATCACAAATCTATACAACACAAATAAGTTCACGTTACACATGGACAAGCTAAAATCTATAACCCATGCAATACTCATATGATGGATGTCTAAGATTCATATGACCCACTATGGATCTCCTAGACCCCATACTAACCATCACCATAACCTAATACTCACTAAATCCCTTGCACTTTTTAAATCAGAAAACGCAGAATTTTAGAGTACATTCGCCCACATGAAATAATAAAAATTAAAGCTCAACAACTCACACCAAAAATTCACCATGGTATCTCATAAGCATACAAGCTAATCAAAGAAGGCCATGGTCTAATAACACACACAAGTACCCATAAGAAAATCAAACTTGTCAACTATCCAGATTCGGATCTGAACGTACACCTAAAAGTTTTGATTAAAATAAAATACTTCTACAACTTTTTATCGCGAATCCTTTTCATGGGAGTATAAGATAACCTAAAAATCAACTTTCCCAGAAGGGCTAACCTTAATATCACTTTTTCACCCACAATTCACTATCAAACTTTTACCCAAATTCTGTCCCGGTTTAACAGCTTTGTCACCTTATCAAAGAAAAATCAAAAGACTAACTTCCCGACCTTGAAATCAATCGTGGCCGGACTTTTTGGAAAGCTCTTTCATTAAAATTCAATTTAGACTAAAATTTCGTGATCTAACTCATCGCCATCTGTTAAATACCTTTGAATCTTTACAACACTAATTTTCTGTCCAAACCCTAACTCAATAACTAGCATGTTTTACGCTCAATTCTCTTCACCAATCACCATAATATTATCAATTGATGATTCTAACATGTTTTACATCATTAATTTACAGAAGTTTATAAACCCATAACCCATAATATCAAATATTACATAAATTGAATTAATAATTAACCAATTATATGAAAACTAGTAACAAAATTATACCTTGATCTTGGTTTTAGCTTCAATAATAAAAACCCTAAGTTTTCTTGCTCTCCTCCTCCCTTGGTCGATCATAATATGCAGGAAAAAGGGATTATGGGTCGTTGGGTTTGGTATATAAGGGTAGGGGTTGGGCTTGTTTGGGTTGGACTAGGATTCCGTAGCTTTAAATTGTATTTGGGCTATAATTGGGTTTCCTTTTTCCCCTAAAACACCCTATGGGCTGATTTTCCCCTCCTCCCATATTTTTTTTTATTAAACTTAATTATTACACTCAAAACCTTATACTTTTCATATTTTATAAATCCCAAAACAAAACCTAATGTCTTTCGCGATAAACCTTAACTTTTACGACAACCAGAAAAATAATCATTTTCAAAACAAAGTTTCCAAAAATAGATTTTCACTCATTTATGAAATTTAACCCACAAAAACAAAACACACATAACTCGCTTACGCTCATTAACTTGAACGAAGACTCGTTATGCAAAACTTCCAAAACACCAAAGAAAATCTCATAAGTCATTTCCACACCACTAAGGTGATCAAATGAACTTACTCACCATCAACTCTATTCAAACCAAAAATGACATCTCACACCAAGGGATTTAGTTCCATAACTCACTTATCTCACATATAACACTTCAATCACCTAGGACACACCAAACAAACGTCAACCGAGTCAAAACTATCAGTTAAACTGACCTGCTAAAACCACGGTTGTTACAGCTAAGATAATTGATATTGGTCATGATAGGATAGCAGTTAGGATTATTCAGATCGGGCATGTCATTTGCTTTGGAATCATGTTGTTGATATTGTTTATGTAAAAGTTAAGGTTTTCCCTTTTGATACCAATATTAAACAATAGCTATAGTAGTATAGTATAGGCATCTTTTGCCGTAAGGTTAAAAACAACCCAATTTCAACAATTATGTGTAAAAATCTGCAGGCTAAATTAGCACGTATAAATGATAATATGCTTCCTATCCAAGTATACGTGAAGCATGATGTTTCTGTCGTGTATCCATAATGATTGTGATGCATGGTGTCTATAAATTTATATATGTCTCGATAATCGGTATAAGGGAAGTCGAAAAAGCATTGAACAAATATGTGTTTAGTACAGTCATGCTCCTGAGTTTCATTGAACCATTTAACAGCTTTAGTTTCACTGATAACTCACTGTATTTTAGATAAAAATGTAACTCATCGTCTCATCGATACTATTTGCATTAGAAATCTAATTGAACCATTTGCTTTCATTTGAGGCCCGACATATGTTACGCTTTAGGGAAAAAAAGTGAAACTAATATGAATGTGGTTTTTAATTTTTAGTGACACCATAAACACTAGAAGGGGTTGATCAGGCATAAGAAACACGAAGCACCATCCTAGGCTAATAACTTAATTAACAAAGGTTGGCTGCAAGAACCTGATTTGGTTTCTAAAAATGTTACTAATATTTTTGCAGGATTTGTTATTTGGTGCATGAGTCGCTACACCAGATTAAAATATGAGTAACTCACAGAAATCAAGCTGAAAAGTCAGAATGGTGTAAATGGACATGGACATCAGAAGGAGATATGATGTTGAATGGAGGTTTGGCAGGAGGAGATTGTTGTTTTTGGTCATTCTCAAATTAGTACATATTTAAGAGTGCATGAATAATGTCTTCAATAGGTACAAAACTGTTTTTTACATCAATAATATTGTTCCAAAATTGCTTGATATTGTTAATGTCCAACTTGGAATTTTAGTTAGACTCAACAAAAAAATTTCCTTTTTGTTGTGTACTCTGTAATTGCAACCTTCAAACTCACAATATTGAATATCGTATTAACATCATAATTAAAATTTTTAAGTAAAAACCCCGTGCGTGCATGGGTATTATAACTAGTCACATATATAACACTTTGATACTAGGCAACTTTAGCCCCTTAAGTTATGCATCATAACCTCCAAAACTATATAATACATTCGTTGACCATCACTTTGACTATCGGGTCTGACCATTACACAATATTCGTTGACTAACCAATCACGTAAGGCCCTTATCCCAATACATCTAGGGTGGGGTCCAAGTACCTGGGAAACGGGCCTAACAGACAACGCCAAGCCCAAAAATGAATTTCCATATCCAAAATTGCCTCCATTGCAGCTTCAGAAGCAGCTATATATTCAACTTCTGTAGAGGACATCGCAATAGTGCTTTGCTTGGCACCCTTCCAGTCAACAGCACCTCTATTCATGATGAAAACATATCCTATTTGGGATTTGATGTCATCACGATCTGTCTCCCAGCTTGGATCAGTATAACAAGTAACACTGAGCTCACGTTCAACATCACCACCATAAACAAGAAACATTTCTTTAGTATTCCGCAGATACTTCAATATGTTCTTAACAGCAGTCCAGTGACATTCTCCTGGATTCTGTTGAAATCTACTCGTTAGGTTCTAAGAGAACGCTACATTAGGTCTAGTGCGGCTAACCGCATACATGATGGACCCCACAGCCGAAGCATATGGGACTCCTTTCATCCTCTTCACCTCAGTTTGTGTAGAGGGTCCTTGAGTCTTACTCAATTCCATATTTAGTTGCATTGGAAGACTTCCACGTTTGGAATCTTGCATCTTAAATCACTTCAGGATTTTTTCAATGTATGCGCTTTGACACAAGCCGATTAACCGCTTTGATCTATCTCGGTAGATCTTGACTCCAAGTATGTATGATGCTTCTCCTAAATCTTTCATAGCAAAACACTTTCCAAGCCAGGATTTTACATCTTGTAGCATCGGAATGTTGTTTCCTATGAGTAATATGCCATCGACATATAAGATTAGGAACACGACTATACTTCCACTAGTTTTCATGTATACACATGGCTCATCGAGATTTTGAGTGAAACCAATCTTTTTGATTTCCTGATCAAATCTCTTGCTCCGACTTCTAGATGTTTGCTTCAATCCATAAATGGATCTTTGAAGTTTGCATACTTTGCTAGGATGCTTTGGATTCACGAAGCCCTCGGGTTGCACCATATAAACGTCTTCGTTTAGGTGGCCGTTCAAGAAGGCTGTCTTGACATCCATTTGCTAAATCTCATAGTCATAATATGCTGCTATGGCCAAAAGAATCCTAATTGCTTTAATGTCTGCAACAGGTGAGAAGGTTTCTTCATAGTCAATCCCATAGGTTTGAGTGAAACCTTTTGCTACAAGACGAGCTTTATAGGTATGTACATTGCCATCCATATCGGTCTTCTTCTTAAAGAGCCATTTACTACCAACGGTCTTAGTATTAGGAGGTAGGTCAACCTCGACCCAGACATCATTGTCTTTCATGGATTGCATTTCCACATTCATGGCTTCGTTCCACTTATCGTGTTCAGGACTTGATAAAGCTTCTTGATAGTTAGTGGGTTCACTATGATCCCCTAACTCATGTTCCTCAGCATCGATATAGAAACCATATCGTTCAGGTGCTTGAGGTATCTTTTCGGATCTACGAATGGGAGCAACATCTCAAAGAGGCTCAAATTTTCATGTTCAGTCTCATTTTGATGTTCACTAGTGTCACTAGAAGGTTGTGCATCTTCGCTTTGAAGTACATCAAAGTCTACTGTGCTCCCACTTGCTTCTTGTGAGATGAGACTGTTCTAAAAAAACTCAGCATATCGAGCAACAAATATTTTGTTCTTGGGTGGGTAGTAGAAATAGTAACCCATCGTTTACTTTGGGTATCCTACAAAGATACACTTAATAACTCTAGGCTCAAGTTTGTTTGGCGTATCTCGTTTTACGAGAGCCTCACAACCCCAGACCTTCAAGTAAGACAAATTTGGGACTTTCCCATGCCATATTTCGTATGGAGTCTTATCAACCTTCTCAGTTGGAACCATATTAAGTATGCGAGCAGCAAACTCTAGAGCATAACCCCAAAAGGACCTTGGCAACGTTGTTAGACTCATCACAGATCGAACCATGTATTGCAAAGTTTGATTTCTCCTTTCAAACACACCATTGTGTTGTGGTGTATATGGAGGAGTGAATTGTGAGACTATCCCACACCTTTTTAGATGATCTAAAAACTCTTGACTCATATATTCACCTCCTCGATCGGATCGAAGAGCTTTAATAGTCTTGCCAAGTTGATTTTCTACTTCACTTTGGAATACTTTAAATGTTTCAAAGGCTTCATGTTTATGTTTAATCAGGTAAATATAACCATATCTACTGAAATCATCAGTAAAAGTGATGAAGTAGTTAGCTCCTTCTCTAGACATTGTTCTAAATGGGCCACATACATTAGTATGAATGAGTCCAAGTAGATCTTTAGCTCTTTCTCCAACATGGGAAAAAGGCTTTCGCGGCATCTTACCATATATGCAAGAAATGCATTTATCAAAGACTCATTGTCGGTTGACTCTAAAAGCCCATCAAGTTGCAGCTTCGTAATGCGTTTCTTGTTTATATGGCAAAGACGGCAATGCCATAAAAAAGTGGAATCCAAATTACGTTTGGATTTCTTGTTGCTAAAAGTATATATAGAACCATTATTTGAAATAGGATCACGCATATCAATTTCAAAAATGCCATCACGTGGAATAGCATTAAAATGAAAAACATAATCCTTAGAAACAGAAATGCCAAAATCCGTAAAAGTATGAATGTAACCATCATCTTTCAAAGCGTGAAAGTGAAACAACACCTCTAGTGATAGTAGGTGCAAAATGACAATTATTTAAAACAATAACTAGTCCATTTGGGAGGATAAGATCAAAGCTCCCAATTGCTTCCACAGCTGCACGATTGCCATTACCAACGTACAGATGTAAAGCTCCTTACTTCAGCTTTCGACTTCCCCTAAGCCCTTGCACATTATTACAAAGGTGAGTACTACAACCAGTATCATATACCCAGGATTTGTTAGGAAAAGTATAAAGTTCTATAGTGAAGATACCCGATGTGCTAGCGCCGCTAGCTTTGTTCTAGGTAGGCGGGACAGTTTCGCCTCCAGTGCCCAACCACTCCACAGTGGTGGCAGGGGGTGTCCTTGGCCGGGTGCACCTTCTTGGCAGGTGGGGGAACTTTGGGTTTGGGGATGTAAGCAAGCTTACCCTTGCCTTTCCCTTGTCCTTTTCCAGGTGCCAACAGTTTTCCCTTGTTCTTTTTCTGAATTCTGCCTTGGTTGATAGCTAGGACAAGTGGAGCCTTATTGGGCATGCCTTTCTCTGCAAGTTTCAGCATGTTATGCAGTTCGGTAATGGTCTCTCCCAGGCTGTGCATGTTATAGTTCTGCACAAATTGGTCATAATCCTTCGACAGTGAGGTAAGTATCATGCTCACTCCAAGGATTTGAGGCATGGGGTATCCCAGTTACTCCATCTGGTCTAGATAGCTTTTCAGTTTCATGACATAGCTACTGACCGATTGTTCTTCTTCCTGCTTACAGGTATAAAAAAATAGTTCTTTCTCTGCTTGCTATTCGAACATGGTTTTCAGTTCTCGCAGCATGTCAAATGCTGCAAAGTTCTCTAAGTTCTTTTGCAACTCAGGGATCATGCTTGCCAGCATGAGACAAGCCACTTCTTGTTGTTCATTGCACCTACGAGTGTAGGCGTTACGAACAGCTGTAGTGGCATTAGCAGGAGGTGCTTCAGGTAAAGCTTCTTCCAGATGGTAAAACTTTTGTTCGGCCTTGAGGACAATCCTCAAGTTGCAGTACCACTCCAAAAAGTTGTTACCATTCAATTTCTCTTTCTCGAGAATTGATCTGATTGACGAGTTGTTCATGGTTGAAGTTAGAGTTGTCATCTACAAAATAAACAAAGTTCAATTTTAGTAATTTTCGATAATTATTCCCTTTTAAAGTTAACTACCCAAGTTTGCAATATTAAAACAATTAATTTTACGAAAAAGGCTAAGATCCTCATTGAGGTTCCACCATCACATCAGTTGATCTGCTAGCAATGGAGGATTCAGTAGGTAGATAACGTCGACCAATTGCATTACAAGTGCAACTCTTAGATCTTTATGGGACTCATGGCACTAGTGAACAAGCAACTAGTGTCAAGCTGGCATGTTTAGTCCCATCTTTGCCTCGGGTCAAGGTCTCACCGCTTAACTCGATTAAGTCATCCAATTTGAGAACGTGCGAGAATATATCTAGGTCTCACGCATAGAGAATAGTCACCTTGGGTTACAATTCAACCTAGGTCCCACGCATAGGCAAAAAGTAATTGCAAGTGTTCTCAAAATTGAACGGCATAACTTAAATTTTGACGGGTAAAAGTTTTGATGTGGATCAAAAAGTGTACGAAAGGAGCATGCATTCATCCTTCGTAGCACAAGTTAAAAACTTTTCTTAACTTAAGTCTAATCATTGTTTTAATTTATGTGTGTCAAGTTTTCCATTTTCATGACTAATATACATCCTACGTGGATAATAAGTTTGGATAAAACATAAATGGAATAACATACATAACAAGTTTAAGTGTTATTTTAAAAACAATGATTTCAAGTTTCAAAAACTTTGTAAAACTAAATCAAAAGACTTAGTTTTGAAAATGGTTTGTATTTCGTTTTAAGTTTTTAGAAAACTATTTGCAATTTACATATGATCACAAGATATATAAAAAGCAAAATCACAAACACACAACCACAATATGCAAAGCCTCAACCGATGAAAAAACCTATACTCGGTTTCGTGAGCCATCATGAGAACCAAGAGTCAACTAGGGACAAACCACACAACTACACGGAGGATTCCCACTTTCTCCGAGACAATCAAGAGCAAGTAGAAACCCCATTATGCACATCAAAAGTAGTTGCTGTTCTTCCAGAATTTTTGTGTTCGGAGGCCCAAACGACCTTGAAGGAGGCTTCCCCGGGCTTAGATGAAAACTAGAAAGTTGTAGGCCCATGTCTTGTGTACCTACAAAAAAAAATTTAACCAAAAACTCCTTACCAATAATTGAGAAACTCCATTTTACAAACTGGTGTTTCAGTAGTCATTTTTAGCAAAAATGTCTTTAACTCTTTCGCCTTTCACCACCAAGTCACGATTACATGATATTGAAAGTAAAACACTACTAATCTACTTTCTACCTACTGTAAAAGTGCCCAAACAATGGCTACAACTATAAAGAATATCATTACATAAATGTCGAAACAATGGCAAAAACCCCAAAACACGAAATTAAACAACATTCACAACAATCCAAGGCACAAGTGGTCTAGGTTTTCATCGGCTTTGCATATACACATAATAATACCATAATATTATGATTAAAACAAGGTGTTGGCTAACTTCATGGACAAACACGCATGTATTTGCCATGAAAACAAAATAAATGACAAGAATTAAATTGTTAGCAAACAAAATCGAATAAATTAATTAACAAGAATTAAAACCCCGATTGGTACGTGTGTCAAATGGCCTTAGGTTCAAAACTCAATGATATTAGGACCTTCTTAACATTATTTTACCACAGAAAATTAAGCCATAGGGGCTGAATTGAAATCGTTTCTTAAATCGATCAATTAAATGCATTTTAGGCATTTTTCACGTACCCGACAAGTATATCAATTAATATATGCATAACAAATGGCCATTTGATCAAAAAGTGCAGATCATAAGACCCCTTATAGGTCGAATTATTTACAAAAAATTAGCATTTGGGGCTGTTTTGAAAGCACCCTTCTGAATCCATTAAAACACGCGTTTTTAGCCATTTTTACGCATGCAAGATGATCATATGACATCATAAGATGGCTCGTGATACCACTATAGGTGATGTTGAATATATTAACATAAAAGAAACATATAAAAGCAGCGGAAAACATCACCAACAAGAATCCATATAGCCATATGATCAATCAAATAATAAACAACACATGTTTATACCTTTATAGCGTGAACGGTTGAATCGAATGGAGACCGTCACCAACGTACACGAATCACCAATGAAACCAAGTGATCAAAGAAGATCACCTCTATGTGTTGTCCGCACTACACTTCACCGTATACCCCTTGGATGCTAGTCCTTAACCCCGTAACCTTAGAATGGCCTTTGTATAAGCAAGATTCAAAGGAAGAGAACAAGAAAACCAAAACCCTAGATGGGTGTTTTCTTTTTGCCGTACAATAGAGGGAGGGGGGGGGAGAGAATTTTGGTAATTGGTTATGTAATTATCAGTAAATCTCTCCCATATATTTGACCAAAAAATAAACTAAATCCCTCTCTTGAAAACCTCAAAGGCCGACCATTCTAATGGGCTAAATGGGCTTCCCATTTATTTTTCAAGTCTAATGGATTAAGTACTTTACTTAGTCATTAGAAGCCCAACAATGATCCCGAGTAACGTTAGGTTACTTATGTATCATAAATACAATAAATACGACATATAAAGTGGTACCTCAGTGTATATGTGTGTGACCCCATAGGCTCACATATGTCTAGCCATATAATTATTTATTATGACACGAGCACATTCTAACAGTAATGAAGTGCATTTCATAAATAAAGAATATTTGTAACACACAAAGTTTAAGAACATGTTCATTTTCAAAATATCAATGTTTCTAACAAATATTGTGAAACAAGTCACAAAGACCGACTGTGTAGTAGAAATTTACATAAAAGGTCCACATAGTTTACTTACCCTTGCGATAATTGTCCCTAACATGAAGTTACATAAATAATCCCTTGACTTCACTTTAAATTACAAAGAACGTCCCTAGAGACCATCTGGGTAACAAAGAATTACAAACAAAACCCTGCCACTTACCTAGCTAGCATTGCAAAATTCTTCCTTAGGTTTTAAATCTTGGATTTTTACCCATGGTTGCAATAAAAGAACTTTCGATTTTCGTAAAATATTATCTAAATATTTTTCTTCTCGCTCTTTTTACAACTCCTGTGGTTTTAACGTGTTTTTGCAAAAAGAAAAAAGTTATTTACTTGTTACATTGAATTTATTTTGTGTTATACCTTAGTAATAACGTAAATTAGTTGAGTGTAAAATCCCGCACCCTGTAGCAAAACGCTAGTTAAAATACCTCCTTATTAAATTGTAATCAATCTATGTACTTTTATCAATTGAATGTGAGGTCAAGTAGTATGCCCTTGGTAATAACCACATCATCACATGTTTGAAACACTTGTCAATTTTTACGAACAATAATACCTTTTGTTTTATTACGTGTTTTTATAATCAATTTAAAACCTATATGTTGATAGTGGCGTGTCCAGGATGAGAGGTCCCCAAATACGTTTCATAAAGTAAAGAGGATTTGTAACACAAATTTTTTGAGAACATGTTCATAAACAAGTCATTAAGGACCGACTGTGTAGCAAAAAGTTACACAAAAGGTCCATGTACTTTACCCATGGTTGCAATAAAAAACTTTTGATTTTCGTATAATATTTTCTAAATATTTTTCTTTGCGTTCTTTTTTTAAGTCATGTGGTTTTCTACGTGTTTGAAAAAAAAAAAAAAAAAAAGATTTAGTTTCTTATTGTTTTCAATTTGTGTCTATGTTAAACCTTAGTAATAACATAAATTAGTTAAATGTGAAACCCTGTGCCCCGCAATGGAGCGTGGGTGAAGAATTCCTCTTTAATCGCATTGTGTTGTAGTCATTCTATGTTACTTTTATCAATTAAATGTGAGGTCAAGGTGTATTTCGTTGGTACCAACCACGTCATCACATGTTCGAATCACTTGTCAATTTTTACGAACAATAATACCTTTTGTTTGTATTATGTCTTTTTTTAACCAATTTAAAACCTATATGTCGACAGTGGCATGTCCAGTGTTAGAGGCCATCAAATACATTTCTTAAGATAAAGAAGATTTTTAACACAATTTTTTTTTATATCATGTTCGTTTACAAAATATCAGTGTTTTTAACAAATATTTACGCTACGTAAGATAAATCCATAAGGTTTCGTATACCCTCGAAAACCTCCCCCAATCCGCTCCTGCGTGTATAGTTACATGAGATGTTTTTGTTAATCAATCATATATAATACATCTATATTCTTTACTACTAGGTGATTTCTATAGTTACATGAGCTGTTTTTGTAAATCAATCATATATAATACATATATTCTTTACATCTATATTCTTTACTACGAAATAACACTACTACTCGTTTAAAACAATATCATTATACGGTTCATAGCATGGCCGTCTTGTGAATTTCGGTGGCCCCATGCTACTATCACAAAGAGGCTCTTAAACACATACACAAAAATACATATGTAGCAATAGTGTATGAATTAACTAACGTCGACCATCGTGTATACAGATAATAGAAGTGCATAGAATTTTGTGACCTTCGGCAAGTAATGACCTTATGCAATAACATCGCTTGCACTCTCCTAAAAATGACCCTGGTTCATAGGGTTGGGGTAAAGCTTCATTAGCCTTTTATCTGCCCTTTTATTGGATATAGGTATGGATTTTATATAGATGTTAGTTATAACTTATGCTAATCGCATTAAAAAGCAATGTTCTATTTGTCTTTAAGAAAAATTGCATCATCAAAATTTAGTGTGAAATTGGACTATTTAGGAAAAAGGAAAAGAGGAGAAAGCGACATTATATATCCAAAGCAATTTGGACTCTATTCTTTGTCGAATTCAGTATTGAGTAATAAAACGAATTACTAAAATTAGAAATTTGTTTGTTGGAGTACTACAATTCAGAGATAACATAATATACTTAGCTTCCGAATTATATATTTTTATAGCCAAGGATCTTATCTTGTTTATTTTTATTCTACTTTCTCACCTATGATGTTAGCAAATTAAATGAAAAATTAAGTATTTAAGTTACTTGATTTTACATTCTAGATACATATTACAACATTTACTCAAACAATTTTCACCAAATCAAACTTGACATATTCATCAAATGGTGGTTTAGTTCTTTTATTTATGATAAATATAGAAAGTCAATTTTCATCAAACTCTCTTTAAAGATATAGGTATGTCATACCAACTATAATTTAGAAATGCCCATAACATAAGAACTAAATGGTATTTTAGTAATTACTACAAGAAACTAAGACCTTTTATGTATATGAACAATTATATAAGTAGCAAAACCTTTCCATAATTCATTCATCCCACTCCAAAAGAACAAACCAAGAGTATACACATTTCCAACTTATATCAAACCAAACATGTCTCTTGTTACAGCAGAAATTAGAGCAAGTGCATCCGAAGTTTACCAAGGAGATGCCATATGTCAAGAAAAATCCAAGTTTTTGCTCACAGAAATGGGACTACCAAATGGTCTATTACCATTAGAAGACATTGAAGAATGTGGTTATGTTGAAAAAACTGGCTTTGTGTGGCTTAAACAAAAGAAAGAGAAGAAACACAAGTTCGAAAAGATCGGTAAGCTTGTGTCTTATGGAACCGAAGTAACTGCCTTTGTAGAGAAGTTCAAGATCAAGAAACTAACGGGTGTTAAAACCAAGGAGATGTTAATGTGGATCACACTTAATGAGATCTCAGTTGATAACCCAGTGTTAACGTATGTACCCTCCGGATACTTTCCGTACGATGATAAACCCTCCGGATCCGTATCAGATAAAACGTACTCAAATGTGTTCAAACAACACGGATCAATATCCGATGGGTTACGAATGTCCGTACGAGCTCAGTCCTCCGGATATCACAAACCCTTCGGACGAGCCAACAAGTACCTAGACCAAAGTACAAGCAAGTACGCCAAAGTATACGATAATGGAGTTTAAACTAGCGAACATTAGGGGTTAAGTACGAAACAGCCTGGCACCCCATGTGGAAAGTCTATAAATAGAGAGTAAATCTTCACTTAAGGTTAACTAATTCTCTTTTACTTTCTTGTTTACTCCACACTTTCTCTCACTAAGACTATATACTTACTCTCACGCCGGAGGTTGGTCCTGGGATACATTCCCGGGGCGAGTCTAACGGACGTATTTGTTTTGCAGATATCCGAAGGAACACACAGTGATCGAAGTCACCTTGAATCCGAAGGACCTATTCTAGTCCGAAGGATTCTTCTAGCTTGTTCGAAGTGAGAGCAAACTTTTACTTCAACAAATTGGCGCCATCCGTGGGACCCGTCATTCACTCTACCGAAGCTAATAAATGACAGGTCCTTCCCTAACCACACCCGAAGGATCCGGAAGTCGTCCGGATAACAATACCAATCCTGTTAACCTTGAACAAATCCAAAGTCACTTTGCTACTCTAAAATCTCTCATCCAACAATATAATGTCTCGGGAGAAACACCGATTGACCCCATCCAACTCGACTTTGAGGTTGCCGGATCTCATGATGTCGAAGCCCAAAAAGCCGAAGAAGAAAGGACGGACGACTTATCCAAGCCTTTCAAGGCAGCGTCCAAGAGTCCGTTTACCCGGAGGATCATCGATTTCTCCGGACCAAAGGGTTCAAAGTATCTGATGCCTTCTCATTTAAAGTTATACAACGGATCTACAGATCCTGATGATCATATCACCAGATTTGAAGGGGCGGCCAATCAAGGTGCATGGCCCATGCCCATTTGGTGCATGATGTTTCAACAGACCCTGGACGACGCTGCTAGAGCATGGTTTGATCGTCTTCCGCGAGGTAGTATTGACAATTGGGATGAATTGAGTGAACAGTTTGTTTAGAGGTTCGCCCTTCGTAGAAAATGTATCAGGGATCCGATGGAAATTACCAAGATCATCCGTAGAGCCAACGAAGCCCTCCCGGAATTTAAGGAACGATGGACGGATGAGGCCAGCCGCATTTCAGGAGTACCAGAGCTGATGCAGATATCCTCTTTTATTGATGGTTGTAAAAGTCCGGAGCTAGCGAAGAGATTCTCCGAGAAGGTTCCCCAGAGCATAACCGAAATGATGATACGAGTTGATGACTTCGTCCATTCCGAAAGAGTGTATCGGCTAACGGAAGTACCGAAGGGAGAAAGGATGGATAATTCTCGTAGAGATTATCAACCTAATCCGTACGGCCGGAATGACCATAACACACAACGGTCCTCCTTTAGAGGAAACCACAGGAAAGATGTCCAAGACTTCAAACCAAGACGAAATGAAAATTTCGCACCATACATGCCCAGACGAAACGACAATAACACCTATCGGACAGACTACCGGAGAGATCATCGGCGTGACGATGGAAATAGAAGAGATACCAGACCATTAGACTTGAACATGCTCACAAAGGCCCCTAAAGAGATCCTATCAACGGAGCACCAGCTCAGGCTACCGGCACCACCGCCACTAAGAGGAAGACCGTCGAGAGAAAACATGGATAAATACTGTGATTATCATGGAGAGAAAGGCCATCTCACCAACGACTGTCACAATCTAAAAGAACAACTCAAGATAGCCCTGGATACCGGCAAGCTTGACCATCTGATCAGAGACGTCCGACAAAGAGACAGAGCACCGCCTAGAAATAACCAGCAAAACAACCAAGGTCGAATCATCAATATGGTCCGATACCAAGAAAGGAATCCGAAGCGAAAGACAATAGATCAGGAAGAAGAGTGGATGAGAGCCCCCATAAGCTTTCCTCCGATCCTTCCGGGGGACGCTTCCGATGAGCCACTTATAGTGGAAGCAGAAATTGAGGGATATACTGTACGGAGAGTATATGTCGACCAAGGTGCGTCGGTAGAAGTAATGTATGAACACTGTTTCCTAAATCTGGACCCTTCCATCCGGTCACGTCTATCTAAGACAAACACACCGCTAGTGGGATTCTCAGGAGAAAGCATAAACCCGTTGGGGAAAATTGAACTAGAAGTATGCTTCGGAAGTGAAGGGCTATACCGCCGAACTATCATGAAGTTCGCGGTAGTTAGATCTCCCTCTCCGTATAATGTGATACTTGGTCGATCCGGAATCAAAAAGCTAAGAGCTATCCCGTCAACTATACAATCCATGATGAAATTCCCGACGCCGAGAGGCATCGCCACTCTAGTAACCCGATCGGTCATCATCTCAGAGTGCAGAAAGCTCGAAGAAAAATTCTTAATGGAAAAGGAAACTCAAACAGAGATTTCCTCGGAAACACCCAGTGAAGAAACCGCTGGAACCGAAGATGTGCTGGTCCATCCGGCTTATCCGGAACAACTAGTGACAATAGGAAGGAATTTCTCAAGAGAAGGGCGAAGACAATTAATAACTTTACTCAAAAATAACCAAGACATTTTTGCATGGGAACCCTCAGATATGACTGGCGTTCCCCGATGGGCAGCTGAACATAAACTCAACGTAAACGTCCAGGATAAACCGGTAGCTCAGAAAAAAAGATTCTTCTCGGAAGAAAAGAACCAGGCCATAAATCAAGACGTAGAAGAATGGCTAAAGGCCGGAATAATCAGACCTGTGCGATATCCGACCTGGATCTCTAATCCGGTACTAGTAAAGAAGCCGGACGGTACCTGGAGAATGTGCATTGATTTCAAGAACCTGAACTCATCGTGCCGCAAGGACTACTATCCGTTGCCCGAAATAGACTGGAAGATCGAGTCGGTAATAGGATTCCGATACAAATGTTTCTTGGACGCTTACAAAGGATATCATCAAGTACAAATGGCAAAGGAAGATGAAGAGAAGACGGCCTTCTATACAGATCGGGGAACATACTGTTATGTGAAAATGCCGTTTGGTTTAAAGAATGCCGGGGCAACCTATCAGAAATTGGTAGATTCCGCCTTCCGGAAGCAAATAGGCCGGAACTTGGAAGTGTATGTAGACGATATGGTGATAAAGAGCCAAACGGAAAGAGAGCTATTGGCCGATATCGCTGAAACGTTCGACAATCTCCGGAAAATAAACATGAAGCTAAACCCTAAAAAATGTTCTTTCGGAGTGGAAGAAGGAAAGTTCCTTGGATATATGATAACGTCCGAGGGGATTAGGGCCAACCCCAGGAAAGCCAGAGCAATCGCCGATATGCAATCACCAAAATCACTAAAGGAAATGCAAAGCTTAAGTGGCAAACTCGCGGCACTCAATCGTTTCTTATCAAAATCGGCCGAAAGGTCCCTCCCTTTCTTTGAAACTTTAAAAAACATCACCAAGGAAAACAAGGAAAAATATCAATGGACGGAAGCAGCTGAAAAAGCCTTCCAAGATATGAAGAAAATGATTCTGGAGCTTCCCTGCTTAACGACTCCGAAACCCAAAGAGGATTTGTATCTGTATCTGTCAGCCGCAGCAGAGGCAATAAGTGGAGTACTGATGGTCGAAAGAGAAGGACGACAGATCCCAATTCATTATGCAAGTCGAACCTTACACGAAGCCGAAAAGAGATATGCCCCAGTTGAAAAGCTGGCTCTAACCCTCCTGCACTTATCAAGAAGATTGCGGCGATATTTCGAAGCCCACCCCATCAAGGTCATAACGGATCATCCCATCAAGCAAGTGCTCAACCGGGCAGAATCATCCGGACGGTTAGCCAAATACACAGTAGAGTTGGGGGCTTACAACATCACCTACATGCCCAGAAATGCTGTCAAAGGACAAGTGCTTGCTGACTTCATTAATGAAATACCCATCGGAACAGCCTCCGCGGATCCGAAGAGGAGAAGCAAAGAGATATGCAACGTTTCTCAACCAGAAGAATGGATCCTATATACTGATGGGGCCTCCAGCAGGAAAGGTGCCGGAGCAGGATTAGTGTTAATCAGTCCGGAAAAAGAAGAATACACATATGCTCTCCGTTTAAATTTCGAAACTACCAATAACGGAGCAGAATACGAGGCACTCCTGGCCGGATTGAGAATTGCAAAGGAGATGCACATAGAGGCATTGGACGTACGAGTGGACTCTAACTTAGTGGCAAGCCAGATCAATGGAGAGTTTACTGCATACAAGGAGAGCATGGCGAAATACCTCGCGAAAGCCAAAGAATACATCACTTATTTCAAGCGCTTCAAAATAAAGAATATCCCAAGAACTCAGAACCAAAAAGCAGATGTGCTTAGCAAGCTAGCATCCGTTGCATTTAACCACTTGACGAAAGAAGTCCTGGTAGAAGTATTGGAGAAGCCGTCCACCGAAGAAGAAACAGTCAACGCAATAGTGGAAGAAGAAGAAGAAAATTGGATGTCCCCCATATTCCGATGTTTAAACGAAGGTATATGGCCGGAAGATCAAAATGAAGCTCGGAGCCTCCATATGAAAATAAGCCACTACACACTAATTGACAACGTGCTATTCAAAAAATCTTATCTCGGACCAATGCTACGATGTGTCGGACCTCTCCAAGCCAATTACATAATCCGAGAGGTGCATGAAGGAGCCTGTGGCATGCACTCCGGACCCCGGACGGTCGTAGCTAAACTCATGCGGCAAGGCTACTATTGGCCAACCATGCACCGGGACGCTAGGGAAGTCATCCGAAAATGCGATGCTTGTCAAATACATGCTCCGGTCCCCAAGCTGCCAAAAACGGTATTAACCTCCGTCATGGCACCATGGCCCTTCTTCCAATGGGCAATGGACATTTTGGGCCCTTTGCCCGAAGCTCCAGGAAAGGTCAAGTATGTTATTGTGGCAATAGACTATTTCACAAAGTGGATGGAAGCAAAACCGTTGGCCAAGACAACCGGAAAAGAGGTTAAAAAGTTTGTATGGGACAACATCGTCTGCAGGTTTGGACTACCCAAGATAATTGTTACGGATAACGGAAGTAATTTTGTGGGAGATCCGTTCAAAAGTTGGTGCGAAAGGCTAAATATTACACAAATCAACACGGCCGTAGCTCACCCTCAAGCCAATGGGTTGGTCGAAAGAGCCAACAAAAGCCTGATGAAGGGATTTAAGTCCCGGCTAGGAAGAGAAAGAGCAGGATGGGTAGACGAATTACCTAACGTACTATGGGCTTTCCGGACCACTCTGAAAACCAGCAACGGAGAAACCCCTTTCAGTCTAACTTATGGAAGTGAGGCAGTCATTCCGGCAGAAATTGGTATGCCTACCTTCCGGACTATGATGGCAAACCTCGAAAACAATGACGATGAGCTAAGTCTAAATTTAAACTTACTAGAAGAACGGAGGGAAATGGCAGCCATAAGAGAAGCAAAATACAAAAAAAAGGTAGAACAATATTACAACCGGAGGGTTAGACCCGAAGCCTTCAAAGTGGGAGATTTCGTGTACCGAAAAAACGAAGCGAGCAGAGTGGAAGATCAGGGAAAGTTGGGACCTAATTGGGAAGGCCCATATCGGATAACGGAGGCCTATCAACACGGCACGTACAAGCTCCAAACCATGGACGACGTGGAAGTACCCCGAACGTGGCATGCAATTAACTTGAAGAAATGTTTTATGTAACCGATTATGTACTTTGATTTTTCAGGACCTATTGTAAGGCATGAGCCATTTTCACATCAATAAAAAGTCCGATGCATTTTCACCATATAAAGTTATTTTCCGTAAAGCACAGGTTATCCAATGAATAAAACCCCAAGTGGGTATTAACAAGGCCAAGAGCCGAAGGGTACAGGTTACCCCGTCAAAGAAAACCCCAAGTGGGTATTAATAAGGCCAAGAGCCGAAGGGTACAGGTTACCCCGTCAAAGAAAACCCCAAGTGGGTATTAATAAGGCCAAGAGCCGAAGGGTACAGGTTACCCCGTCAAAGAAAACCCCAAGTGGGTATTACTAAGGCCAAGAGCCGAAGGGTACATGTTATCCCGTCAAAGAAAACCCCAAGTGGGTATTACTAAGGCCAAGAGCCGAAGGGTACAGGTTACCCCGTCAAGTAAAGATAAGAGGAATAAGCCATGGTCTAGATCCATAAGGCGTATGTTGACCGGTAAAACGGAACCCCATGAGTACATAATTAAAAAGCCAAGTTACATAAATTGCATATTACTCAGAAACACACATGTAAGTTAAAAACAATACGGATAACAAAAAAGTGATATATTCATATGATCCAAATTCGGTTACATCAAATATTCCGGAATAACGAAATAACAAAAATTGAATTTTAACCCTATTCTATTACATCAGTTGGTAAGCTTCACAGGGAATCCGAGATACCTAAATCCATAGTCAAAATGGAGGTATCCGGACTCCAACATACATCAAACACATGAGCAGCTTCAGGCGAAGACTGAGGCATTCTGAGTGTCGGAGGGATTCTCGATGTGAGATTCAACCTCCGGACCCTCAGTAGTTGACTCTTCGGCTGGGGCAGGATCAGGAACCAAGGCATTTAGCTCATCAAATTTCCGAAAGATAGTTTCCTGGATCTTCTAAATGTAAGGATAATCCTGAGACAAAGCCTTGTCGTACAACGGACCATATTTGGCCCCGGCCTCCATATCCATTCCCTCGACCTCCCCTAACAACTTAGCCGCTTTCTCCGGCTCCTCAAACAAACCTGCCCCATCGACTAGCCCCGAAAGATAAAACAAGTTGAAGGGCTCTGCCAAGGCTGATCGAAACTCATGACTCCCGAGAAAACGGTGGATAGCTTCCGGGATAAATTCATTCACAATACGGTTCCTATCCACCTCGGCATTGCCAGCGGTCACAGCAAGATCAACCTTCTCCTGACAAAGCTCGCTGTAAGCCTTTTCCTCATCCTTCAGCTTCTGCTGGGCCTCGGCCAACTGCCCCTCCAACAACCTAATCTTCTCAGCTTGCTCACCGGACACTCTTCTCCACTCATTCTTTTCCAACTCAAGATCACCAACCCTCCCCTCCAAACTTGCATTCTCTGCACGAAGCTTCCTCAACCCCTCCGGATTCACCTCGGCACACTCCTTGTGTTCATCCTTCAATTTCTGAAACTCTCCGGACATTTGCTGGAACATCTTCCAGTTGTCATCCAAGGTTTTATCACAGATCTTGTGGATCTCAGACAATTTTTGATGCTCCTTCAAGAGGGACTCAAAACGGAAAATAACATCCGCTTGAACCGTAGCACATTTACCCAACATCAACCAGGACCTTCGGATAGCTTCCTCATCACTCTGATCATCCAAATACTTCTCCTCCCTAGGAGTCGCCAAATTGATCATCATATCCCTACAGACATTCGCATTATTCATGCGATGCCCCCTCCTCACCGACCAAGCAGGAACAAAAACATCTTCGTCATCACCATCCCCCTCTATATCAACCTCTGTATCCTCCTCAGCAGCAGTTTCCTTCCCCAGACGTTGGGAGGCAGCCCCCGAACCCCCTGACAACAAAGTTTATATTAACAGACGGTAAAAATGCCGGAAGGAAAGACAACTAAAAATATATAAGCAAAAAAGTAAGTCATAACATACCAGCACCTGATCCTCTGGATTGACCCTTCAAAATTTGATCCGGATGTAATGAACGGATAGGGTCCGGCCTCTCCAGGGACTCTCCGGTATCCAAGTCAATAACTGTATCACCAGCAGAAATTTTACTCCTCTTCTGAAGGCGAGAAGAGACACTCCCTGCTCCAGTTCTCTTCAACGGAGGCTTCTTCAAACCCGCCTTCTCAGCCTGCTCCTTCTTCCTCTCTTTAGCAGCTATCACTTTGTCATCAGCAACTTCAACATTCCTCAACTCCTCCGTCTTCTCCGGTACCTCAGTATTGGAGGCCAAGGGAGGAGTAACATGCACTTCACGGGTATGCCCTTCCGGAAACGGGGTACCTTGAACAATTTTTGTATTCTTTCGTAGCGGAGGTTTCTTTAGATAACTTGACATGGTTATACCTGCGGACAAACAAAACCCAACGTTAAAAACAAAAAGAGGTGCACAATATAAAAAACACGCGTTATAATAAAGGCTATACCCCTCCCCTGCTCATCCCTCAATGCCGGACGATACCCAGGAAACTCCCAATGATCCGATAAACCTAGAGCATACAAGAACGCTTGCGGAATTTGACAAGGCTCAATGATCGTCTCGGAAAGCCTTTCGGCATGAGTAACATCATACTCACTCGCCTTTGGAAACGGATCCGATACGTCCGAATCCGAATGCCTCCATGGCATGGCGAACGGAATAGCTCGTCTATCGATCAGAAAAAAATTATACTTCCAACCCTTCAGACAAGAAGGGAATTCCCCAAAACAAACTTTCCTATTCTTATGGATGCGTTTCTCGAAGGAAAACCAATCACCCTGCTTGCTAAGCTTGTAAAAGACACGGAATAAAGAAGAGGTAGGAGGAATGTGCATGCTACGGCAATACACCTCAAATAGGGTAGCCCGATGCATACCCAACGGAACCAGCTGAGAAATGTGAACTTTGAAATATCTAATGACCTCTAAAAGAAAGGTGGAAAAAGGGACGACGAGACCGCCCTCAAAAAAGTACTCCGCATACAAGCCTATGGCATCCTCCGGAAGCTGGCTCATCGTCATACCCGATGGAGGTATCCTCGGATGTAAATCCTCTGGTATCCCGAACGCTTCTACCACAGCGATCACATCAGATTCATCCATGGCGGACATTCTTAAATGCATATCTTTTTTCACATGCGAACCGTCCGGATTAGACGCATCTTCGTACTCAAACGATGCTGTAGATTCCGACATAACGAACGAAAAGGAGAGGAGAATAGCCAAACGACAAAAAATAAACTAAACGGGCCGAGACGTACCTCAAAGACGATGCGAATAATCGTTCGGAATACGGAGGAGAAGAGATGTGTCAGAGGTATGTGTGTGAAATAAAATTACGGTGCTGTAAATAAAAGAAATAGGACTATTTATAGGCGGTCAAAATAGGCGGGAAAGGGACACGTCACCCGTAGGGCTAACGTGTCAGCCATCCACACCGTGTCTCTCAGAAAACGCGTACGTGTCCCAATCCAAACGACGCGGTAAAAAACGACGGCGCACCTTAAACGACACCTTAATTACTTTTGGCATTTTGCGTGACTTACAAAAGAACAAAGCTATGACTTACCCTCCGGAAAATCGCAAAAAATAAAAACTTAGTATCACACTATTGGCACAACCAATACTATGATACTGGGGGGGACATGTTAACGTATGTACCCTCCGGATACTTTCCGTACGATGATAAACCCTCCGGATCCGTATCAGATAAAACGTACTCAAATGTGTTCAAACAACACGGATCAATATCCGATGGGTTACGAATGTCCGTACGAGCTCAGTCCTCCGGATATCACAAACCCTTCGGACGAGCCAACAAGTACCTAGACCAAAGTACAAGCAAGTACGCCAAAGTATACGATAATGGAGTTTAAACTAGCGAACATTAGGGGTTAAGTACGAAACAGCCTGGCACCCCATGTGGAAAGTCTATAAATAGAGAGGAAATCTTCACTTAAGGTTAACTAATTCTCTTTTACTTTCTTGTTTACTCCACACTTTCTCTCACTAAGACTATATACTTACTCTCACGCCGGAGGTTGGTCCTGGGATACATTCCCGGGGCGAGTCTAACGGACGTATTTGTTTTGCAGATATCCGAAGGAACACACAGTGATCGAAGTCACCTTGAATCCGAAGGACCTATTCTAGTCCGAAGGATTCTTCTAGCTTGTTCGAAGTGAGAGCAAACTTTTACTTCAACACCCAGACAGCGGAAAGATCACTTTTAAGGCCACTTCTGGCCTTTTCAGGACCTTTCCGGTGTCTGCTTTTCAACTTGAGGATGTTAAGAAAGATGTTACAAGTGTTGATGTGGCTAAGAAGGATGATGTTGCTAAGGATACTCAAGCTAAAGTTGATGTTGCTAAGGATACCCCCCAAGTTAAGGAGGTTTAATTTGAGTAAGTGCATGTTTTATTACTCTATGTATGTTTTATTACTCTATGGGAATGAAGTTTGATCATTTCATATATAGCAATATATGAAGTACAAATCTTTGTTGATGAATTCTATTATTTTCTCTTGTAAGATCTTATCAATGACTAAAAATATAATGTTTTCATGACTTCCATTTGTTGGAATCATGAATTGTTCTTCCTTATACTGAATGTTTTATTATCTTGGCGTTTAAACCTATGAGATGACCTTATCTACTTGAATAGTTATGGGTATACACAGTTATTAAGATGTAAAATAAATTGTTTGCATAAGATTCACCATATATAAAAATCGTCCTTAACAAGAGTTACAAAAATAGTCCCTTGACTTCACCTTTAGTTATAAAAAAGTCCCTGAGGACCATTTGCATAACAAAGAACAAGTGCAATACCCGTGCGTTGCCCAGATAAACCGTGTTAATGATAAATAAAATCCATAGATTTTCTATTTAACATAGTCTGTGCGAATATACTAAAAAAATTAAAAAAATGCTAAAATTTTACTGAAGTACTGTGTACCATTGGGGCATTGCCCTGGTGGCATCACTCCCCACCCCAAATGTGCATTTTTGTTCTGCCGGCATCTAAAAAAGTTGTGCGGGGTTAGGGTTTATTCATCAATTGAACCTTTTGAAGAAAGTTATAAAATTGTGTGTCATGTGTAGACACGGGTTAAAGTTTGTTTATCTCTATATCTTGTCATTTGATGAAAAAAAAAGTTTGGTTTCGTGAATTGGAACATTTAACTTCAAAATACCACTATTGGGTATATAATTCTATAACATGACCTGACCCACACAAATTAGACAATCTGATTCACTGTAATTCAACTTTATTCTAACTCAAGTATCTAAAGTTAAAAAAACTAATCTTTATCTCTGAATTAATCACTCAGCGAGGTACAAATTCTACAAAGTTTCACTCCTATATTCATTGATGTAAAATTCCTAAAATTTGCGTACACATATCTACAATTAGAATTCATCAAATATAATCATTGCTTATATATTATGCCCACTATCTGAATATCAATTACAAAATATACTATCTCTAAACTGCCAAGTCACAATAACAAACCATACCCTTAATACTACGTACTTCGACCGAAAAACCAAATGCATGCTTTTTAACGACGAATTACCCATTGTAACTGATCGTTTGTGGATGTCCACTATGAGATTTGTAGTGTCTGGATGACAATAAGACATTCTGATTGTTGGTATTAGCAGGAGAAGGTGTCGAGTCCATCAATGAGTGCCAAGAAGTATTGACCAACAATGCTATGAAACCACTACTATATGTTGTAAACACAAATGATTAATAACTGGACTAAAAGGGAAATGGTTGAACCGATGAGGTGAAGAAACTCAACACAATCTTGAAGACACGTACACACAATTTGGAAACATTTCCTAAGCCATAATACCGTATACAATGATTTGTGTGAAAACATGTTAGGAATATGTGTACTTTTGAAATGGATAACCTTCCTTTTAGTCTTGATCATGAGCTTTTACTTAAAAGGTAAAGCCAGGACATAGAAAGAGTTTTGCAATTTAATTTTGTCCGGTTTAAAATATCAACAAACTTCACTACATTTTTGTTATAGATTAGATTAACGTAGTTGGTAACATTTAGATTTAAGCTACAATTGAACATGTGCTCATTAAATATTTACCTCCCAAAATTTAATGTAAGGGTTTATAAATTAAGTTAAATCCATTTTAAATGGTCCAGATTTATTTTCGATTTAATCCGACGGCAGAGAGGTGATGCCATGTCACTATTCTTTCTCTCTGCTCCGTCGGCAATATATATATTAATTACAATTTAAAAAAAAAAAAAAAAGACTGCTGCGTACCTAACATTGCAAAATATGTCCTTAGGATATAAATTTTGCAGTTTAACCCATGGTTGCAATATACGGATCATCAATTTTCTAAAGAACAAGAGAGTGAATCATAGTCATTCATCTTATTTTTATCCAATGGTAGAGATCAAATAAAATAATAACAAGCCAAGGGCAAAATTGTACTTCTAGTTCTTTTAATATAAAAACCCATTTTTCACATTTTTTTAGAAAACAACATATCTTACAAACGGTAAATCTTCAAACCAAGAAAAATATACCATCGCGACGAGAATTTAATTATCTTTCTATAAATATACACTATTATATACTTTTGACGATTTTTTTTCAAAATTTCCGCCCGGAAAAATCACACGTGATTCGTAAAATCACTAGTGATTTGTTATTTTAAAAATCACAAAATCACATGTGATTTTAGCTGGCTCACGAGTCGGAAACACAACTTACAAAAAAAATCATGTGATTTCACAATGCGATCTTTAAAATAATAAATCACATGTGATCTTCAATATCAAATCAACTTATTCCTTCCATTTATAAAACAAATTCGTGAAATCTCGTGACCTTTTTTTTTTTTTTTTTTTTAATGAAAAAATGTAAAACGCGTGTGATTTACTCTTTGCTGTTATGAACTGAAACACATGTGATACTGTTTTAATCTAAAAATGAGTAAATCACACATGATTCTGTTTTTTGTTGTGATTTTTGTGTAAATCACATGTGATTCGTATGTAAATCATATGTGATTCACTTAAAAATAATAATTTTAGGTAAAATCACATGTGATATGAGGTAAATCACATGTGATTTGCAGTAAAATCACAAGTGCTTTACTCTCTGTTTTAAACTATATCTAATTTGAAACAAAATGCGTGTAAACAATAACCAATATTTTGTCGTGTATGTGGATCATTCATGAGAAACAATAACCAATATTTTAGCTTTCCACTAACCACTTAAGTCCAATGTGATTCTTAAATAGAAAAAAGCAAAAATGCAATTTTTTAATATAAATAATCGAGAAATGAAGAGCAAGGTAGGTAATGCAAAAATCAAGAGCACAAAACTAGAAAAACATCTCATCATAAATCTACATTTTTGGTGAACACAATCAGTAAGTAATTTACTTTACCTTAACTTACAATACGCCCAAAAATTATGATTTCAATTAGAAAAACAAAGCATGCAACAAAAGCGTATGTGAGTTTCTTATGTGAGTTTCGGACATTAATGAATCAAAATAAAGGCTTGAACTGCAAACTTATAACCAAAGTTCAAAATAAACTCAATACTCCATCAAAGCAAGCAACAACGACGGTACGACAGTTACAACAGCGGCGGTTACAAAAACCACCGCCGCAACATCAACATCTCCGATTGCCAGAAAAAAAAAAGACGATACACGCAACGATTATTTAGATTGTGCTACTTCTTTTAGTAGATCCATTATGTAGAAGATATTTGGTTAATTTTGCATTTGATTTTGATAGAAAGAAGTTAGGGTGCGTTTGGTATGCTACCATGAATGACAATGGTTATGAGTTTGATAGTAGCGGTAGGTCCCCCACCTATGAAAGATTCATACCTAGCCATATTGATGTATATGGAGTATGGATTATATCTATCATTCATTACCATAGTGTTGGGCCCCCTCATCTTAAACAAACACCTTTAATCACTTTCATAGTCATAGTTTCATTCCCATAGTGGGATACCAAACGCACCCTTAGGGTTTGATTTGTGGGGATGGGGAAAGTGGTTGGTGAGAGAGAGAAGTAATGTGATAAATGAAAAAATAAAGGAAATGTGTGACCCCGAGGAGTGTATTACTTTTGAATGTGTAGTTACAAATTTGCCCTTTAATAATTAATAAAATTAAAATAACAATTAATCTTAGCCATTAGATGTTAAAATGATGGATGGTTGAGATGAACCGGTTTGATCTTTAGTAAAAAATGGTTATGCATTGAACTTTTGTCATTTACATATTGCTTTGAATTTATTTTTGTTTTATACATTAGTAATAACATAAATTAGTTGAGTGTAAAACCCCGCAACAAAACTATAGTGAAAATACATCCGTATTCACATTATGTTGTAATCAATCTATGTTACTTTTATCAATTAAACGTGAGGTCAAGTTGTATGCTCTTGGTACCAACCACGTCATCACATGTTCGGAAAACTTGTTAATTTTTACGAAAATAATACCTTTTTGTTTGTATTATTTCTTTTTAAAACTATATGTCGACAGTGGTGTGTCCAGGATTAGAATTAATTATAGGTGATGCTGAATATAAAAACATAAAAGAAACATATAAACGCAGCGGAAAACATCACCAACAAGGATCCATATAGCCATATGATCAATCAAATAATTAACAACACATGTTTATACCTTTGTAGCGTGATCGGTTGAATCGAATGGAGACCGTCACCAATGTACACGAATCACCAATGAAACCCAATTGATCAAAGAAGATCACCTCTATGTGTTGTCCACACTACACTTCACCGTATACCCCTTGGATGCTAGTCCTTAATCCCGTAACCTTGGAATGGCCTTTGAATAAGCAAGATTAAAAGGAAGAGATCAAGAAAACCAAAACCCTAGATGGGTGTTTTCTTTTTGCCGTACAATAGAGGGAGAGAGGGGGGGGGGGGGGAGAGAATTTTGGTAATTGGTTATGTAATTATCAGTAAATCTCTCCCATATATTTGACCAAAAAATAAACTGAATCCCTCCCTTGAAAACCTCTAAGGCTGGCCATTCTAATGGGCTTCCCATTTATTTTTCAAGTCTAATGGATTAAGTACTTTACTTAGTCATTAGAAGCCCAATAGTGACCCCGAGTAACGTTAGGTTATTTATATATCATAAATACAATAAACACGACATATAAAGTGGTACCTCAGTGTATATGTGTGTGACCCCATAGGCTCACATATGTCTAGCCATATAATTATTTATTATAACACGAGCATACTAAAACAGCTCCACACTTGCGACATCATAATAATCAAGTAATTATACAAGCATAGGTTAGCATCTAGCAACATGTGACAACCCGAAAATTTCCGTCATGTCCTAATTGGAGAAACAACGAGTTATTTTGAGTTTGGCATCAATTTTGAGAAATCAGTCGTATTTATAGTCCATTTTATCGGAAATGGTATTTTGAGCAAATCAGTGTAATTCCCGTGTCTTGTATTTACCTTTTACTTGTCTAAACGAGCTCCGAGCCTCTTTCGTGAAAGGTTAGATTACAGCTATGGTCCCTATGGAAATAATTCGCAACTACCCCTCATCTTTTATGAATGCTACAAATTGTATTTGAACCTTTATTATTTTTAGGTCAAGTATAAAAAGGGAGTTATAATTAATCTTGTATCATTTTTAGGGTTCCATCCCCTCCCCCTCTCTTTCCCAGCCGACAAACACCATTCCTCCACCTTCTTCTCCAGCCGTTTTCGGCTGCCATGGCTACACCACCGGCCACCTCATTACACCACCACCATCATCTTGTTTATCTCGACCTCACCATTATTTCTACATAAATCACGCGCTACAAATCACCCTAAACACCTTTCTTGTTTGCGTTTCAGTCGCGACCCATCACCCACCAACACCATATATCTCTTTTCTTGTTACCGAAGACCAAACCCACCATCTCGTGGTCGTTTACACCTCAAGACCCACGAGTCCTCGAGGGTTTAGAAGTAATAACGAAGCTAATTGATTTAAACTCAATTATAGTATATATTTATTTTCCGAAGAAATACTTAGGAAAGTATTTCCCGGGTCGTTCTCCCAACGAAGGTTCAAATGGAATTTTGAATAATCGAATTGGGAATCGTGTAGTGAAAAGTGAATAGTGAGAAGTGATTGTGAAACTCAAAATATGAAAAGATATAGTGAATTGTGCAAAGATTACAAGCTATATATGCACAAAAGTCTAAAACGTAAAAACGGAAATGCAAACGCGATATTTAAATGATACGTACGAAATAAAACGCGACTTATATACTAAAAATGATCCTACAATTGTGAAACAAATTTCTAAAAATCTTTAACTATTAAAAAGAATTTTGAGAAAAAGAAAAATATTTTTTTGACTTTTCAATTATTTTCTATGAATTTATTTTGATTTTTGTAATTTTAAATGAAATAAAAATTGAAGAAAATAGAAAAATGAGTTGGAAAAATGAAAATTAAATTCTGAAAATTCTAAAATATTATAAAAGAATTTCTAAAAATATTTTTGTATTTTTCACAGCTTTTTATGAATTTTATGTATTTTTGTTTATTAAAGACTATTTAAAAATGGATAAAATCAAAAGGAAATTAAGAAAAATACTAAAAATGCTTGGAAAAATCTGGAAAAATTCCAGAAAATCAAAAATAATAAAAAGAACTCAGAGAAAAATTTTGGAATTAAAAGAAGCTGGAAAAGCGCTTATTTGAGATAAACTGCCTATCACAAGTGCTTATTATTAAGCACTTGTGAACAAAATGTTATTAAACTGCAAACACAGTCTTAGTATGATGCAATATGCTCAGTTATGCAGAAATAGATCAAGTTTTATCACAAAAATCCACAGAAGCTCAAGAATATTCAATAAGCTCAAAAGATAAGCTCAGACAATAAGCACAACAAGCAAATACTGATCCAAAAGCAAAGTTGTGATACAAAACACTCAACCTACTCAGATACAACTTAGAATCAAACACAATTCACAAATACAAGCACAGGAACTCAATTGCAGGCCTAAGAGGAGTACAAAAACCCTGTCTCACACAGGCTACTAGACAGGTTCAATAAGCTTTACAAATAAGCTCTAAACTCAGGTATTATGGGGGCAAATGCTCAATAACACAACTTAGAAACTAGATCAACTAACTATAAGTCCAGAAACAACTAATCATTAACCTAAATTTGACTGAGTTCAGCAGCTATGGAACTAGTTAACAAAGCAACAATTGACTATTTGTATGTCACTAAGTTTTGACCAAAATGACTTTTAGTAGATTAATTCTAAATCTAATGATATGTATTAAGCTACAATTTATAAAAATATAAGCTATCTATTACTACAGTTTGACTATAAGCTAAATTTAACTAACACTATAATACCTCAAATTAGCTGTAAATTCTAATTTACCACTACTTTGACTTTTGTTAAACCAACTAAAGAAATTATACACTATCTAAGCTACTATTAATCTCAGTGAGCTGATTGAGCAAAATTTACCAATCTATAAACTCTAAACCTCAGCTAACCATTCTTATCCAAACATTCCTTAATGACTGATCCACCTTAATGAAACAGTAACTCTAATCACTAATCCACAAATCAAGATCAGATAATGATTATGAAATCTAAATATATCATAACTCAGATCTAGATAAAAAATTATCCACATATCTAGAAGAAATCAACAAAACTCAGATCCAATATCATAATGAGCCACAGTCATTCAGATCCAAAACACTATGATCAAATTATCAAGTATCAATCACAACCAGTTACACAATCCAATTCCTCAACTATAACAACTTATTAAATAGATTTATGCTTATTCAAACAGACAATATCACTTCTAGATTCTAGCAACAGTTAATCAATATAAATCTTCAACTACACAGATCTAAGCTATCATATAAGACAGATGAATAATCCAAATCTACCACCACAATAACAACTAGTATAACAGTAAACTCTAAATCAATCAAACAGTAATACTATTAGCTACACAATTCAACTAGTATTAAGCTATGAACTCAGAATTTAATCAGAACTTACAAATTGATTCTATCTCAGCAAAACAGAGATAGATTCACTAAGCTTGCCTATCTCTAGTATAGGCAGGTCCTTCCATCTCTGACCATACTTATCCAACATATACCACTGCAACGCATGATCAATCCTCCTTTGACTTTAGTTGACTTTGATCAACTCTTACTTAATGAAACAGTACAAGTATACAACAAACTATATAAGTTTGAATATACTATTTTATAAGCTAAAACAGCTTAACTCAGACCTGAAACAACTGATTTGAAACATTTTTTTATTTTTTTATTATTTTTCTGATTTTTATTGATTTTCTTTTTCTGTAAATGAAATTAGATTTAAATGAGAGTTTAGAAAACAAACTAGTTACAGCTAATGTTTAAGCTAGATTAAGAGTATTGAAGAACAAAACAAGCTATTTAAAATGAATTATAAGCTAAGAAATATAAGAGTAAACTGAAAATTTTATTAAAACTTTGAGTAACAATACATTCACTAACCTAAATACAAGCTAAAGAAATTTTGACAGCATTTTCTTACACTAAAAACTACTCTTCAAATAAGCTAAAATGAGGTCTATTTATAACTGAGGTGAAGGGGTTGGGGTCTTAATGCCAGGTTGGCGATCCACACCTCTCTTGTGCTTCTTCAGTCCATCTCATCACCCTTGGATACGTTTTGTGTTTCTTTGATCAATCAATACCCCTTGGATCAAAAATCAATGTGTGGCCTGACCAATCATACCTTGCCATCTGTTCCCATTCGTGTGCTCTTTCTCTGACTAGTCAGCAGAATCCAAGGAAGGAATGTGAGGTGTTGTGCCCAATGAAACTATGCCATGTGTACTCCTGACATCTCATACTCTCTCTGACACCTCCTGAGCATGTGACTAGTCTTCTAGAAGTCCCAATGATTGCCTAATCATGGTTACTTGAAGTGGTAGTAATCAATTGACCCTGGTTGATTAGCTAGGGTTCATGGGGGTGTTAGTATTTCTGGAAATTAGGGGAAAAGAGATAAGCGGGGTGATTTATTTTGACCATTTTGATTTCTTTTGACCATGTTAAAACTTTGACCGAGTGTGGATGGGCTTGGGTAAGGGTTATTGGGCTTTTGTAATTTTAAAAACATGGATTGGATTACACATGGGCCAAAACTTTGAATTGTTTTTTTTCAGATTTGTAATATTAGAATCCAAGGACCAATTGTGTAATTTGCCAAACCTTCAAGGACTGATTTTGTCACTTTCTTAAAATATATCTCAGGGACTTATTCTGCCAATCTTGAATATATGAAGGACTTAAGTTGACTTTTGGATCCCAGCTTTGACTTTTTGATCATCTCCCACTCTCGTGCCCGTATTTTCGGTTTTTGCATGATTATTTGTCTTTTTGTGATAAATCCGTACCTGCATGTTCACAACATAAAAACACATATTTCTTTGGCATTTGTTAGCACATTTAGTCAATTAGGGTCGGTATTTGGCCATAAAATGGTATGTGAATTAACACATACCACTAATAAAAGAGTTGTACTCGTGAGGACACCACCGCCGTCTTCTCCATCCCTCGTTTTATTTGACTGTTTTTACTTATTTAGATCCAGATTTGTTTTATTTGTGAAGGTATTCGATTATTGTGAGTTTTCTTTTAGTTGTATTGTTGGTATTTAGCGATACCACCACTAGAGTGGAGTCCTTTTTGTTCTTGGTTCATTAAGAAAACACCCACATAGGGTGGGTTAGTTGTGTTCGGTTCACCAGGAGACGACACCGAGAGGGTGGTTGTTTGTGTAGTGGTGTTGTGATTTTGGAGGAAACAAATATGCTAGGGCGCGTTTGGTTCTAATCATATAAAAGTGAAATGTTTGGTTTTAATATGTAAATGAGTTAAGATTTCGTACTAGTTAGTTAGTTTATTACTTTACTGGTGTTGATATTGTGCGAGTCATTTAACTCATAAAACTTATGACTACGAGTTGTTATTTGTCTTTGACATCGGTACTCTGGGTAAGTTTCGGATTATACTTGGGATATTGGTACGTTTCAGACTATGTTTGGGATATATAACTTGGATATGGATACTTCGGATAGTTACTATTGAAATGGAACTTGAAAATACATGAGCATTTGGATAATTATTGGACGATTCATTATTGATTTATTGAACATTGGACGTTGGACAATATGGACTTATTGTACTTGAAACGAATACAATATATTAGACTCCGAAAAATTTAATATATATGATTCACAACAAATATACAATAAGAAAATAATGTCTAATAAACAATGAGTACTCTTTATTAGCTTCCTTTTAAATTGTCGGGGAAATATTGTTTGAGAAAATTGATTTCAATAAAGTCACGTTGACTTGGAAGTGTTTTATAAAAGAACGCGTCATGCTGAACCTTATACAAGTTTCTAAACTTATAATTCTTGTTCAAAACCTTATATTCTTCTAAAACCCGACAGGAATATAAACTTATGGTTTATGAAGTTGAAAGGCCTTTTGCTCGAATTTTGAATTCAAACTTATTTTTTTTATAAAACATGTATGTTTTGTATAAACTATTTGGGGTTATGGGGTAAACACTGAAACTTACTTATTTTATTTTACATAGATAATTGTCGTCATGATCTATGTTTTCTTTGGTTAGCTTGAGCGTTGTTAGTGTTTTCACGACTTTGTAAATGTTTATTCCTCTTTGGCGTGAGTTGTTTGTCGATATCTTTTCCACTTTGGCGTGAGTAACATTTGGAGTCCGTACTTTCTTACCACCACATGAAACATAAAGCTTTCTTACGAAATGTCGATACTAAACTTTTTATAAGTTCTGAACTTGAATAATCCACGAAAACTATGACACATTGTCTTTTATTGACTTTATTGTTTTGCGAGCTACTTTCTGAGATAATCGTATGGGTATTAGGTTACGCCATCTCTATACCATTGTACTCGTGAATACCTATCTTCTGGGATTATCGTTGTGATTAGCTCTAGATGCCGGTCATGATCATTGCATTGCTGTGGCTAAGGTGAGTTCATACACCTACTTTTTAAACAATTTTTCATAACTATTTTGGGGGAGGATACATGCTCGTTTTAACTAAACTCAATGATTGTTTATCTGAATACGTGAACTATTTGATTAAGATCTGATTGATTGATTGATTGATTGACTGATATACTTTGATTTGGCTTTTCGAAGGCATTATGTGTTTACCTGATATATGTGAGCTCCCTAGCTCAAAACTATTCTATCGGACCTGCTACTACTTGTTTTGCTATATTGTGTTGACTGGTTAGGGTTAGATTGCGATCGATGTTGTCTTAGACTAGGGTAGCAACCATTGCTATAACTTTTGCTGAGATAAGTATAGATATCTACATACGGCCTAGTCCAGGGTAGTAATGGGTGGTTCCTTACTATAACTGTTGCCTGGCTAGTGAACGCCAAGGGATCCACTCACTATGACCACTTATATATTTAAGATAAGAAATCAATCGTTTGTGAATTGTTATGATGTTGGAATGCGAACCTGCCTCTAGTCACACATAGCACTAAACTCTCAGGTCCACAACTGATTTATAACTTAAAACTATGAACTCACCAGCGTAAGCTGACCTTTAGCATGTATTCTCAGGTATAAGGCGATAGCTCAATATTTGAAGGCGCTTGGCAAGGGGCATAGGTCATAGGAGACTCTGATAAAGCAATTGGAACCATTTCAACTATTTATGGGCCTATTTCTGCACTTCTTTTATAAAATGTAAACTTAACGTTTTGTTAATACATTTTATTCTCAATGAATGAATTTAAAACCGTTCTTTGTACTTATGTTATGATGCCATTGTAGTAGCACCCCAATGACATGTATGCTTCCGCTAGACCTGAATTTTGGGGGTGTTACACAACATGCCAATGCCCCTAGAAATATGTGAGGGTAGTTTCTTAAACTTCTCATTTAAATGGTTTATATATCATCCATCCTTTTGTTACAGATACTATGTTGAACACTAGACATGGATCAAAGTCATTCCATTTGTTCAACTATTATGTTTCTCGATCTAGATATTGAACAAGATTACCAATTGAATTAAGATTTATCTTAATCTCATTTGGGTACGGCCATACAAACATCCGTTCAATTCATCGAGGGTCCCAATAGTATCTAACTCCCAATAGTATCTAACTCCATGACATGTTGGAGGGACAAATCCTATTTTGACTGAACATGTCATTCATGTGTTTCAAATCATTCCTGAAAATGGTTTTTATAACTACCTTATTCAGGACAGTGTTTAACCATATCAAATAATGAAATTCCACACATACAAGACCTACTTGCATCTCAAGTATGAGGATAAGAGACATAACCATTTGCGAGATTCACTATTGACGCCGATCCATGCAGTGAATACTCGAAGGTTGGGTCAGTCCACTGTTCATCACAATGAACAACGTGTGAGTTTGGCAAATAAATCACCAACACGCTCACATTTGCCTTAATTTGATGATACTCCCGTATCGTCAACTGACAATGGAAAATTTAGAACAAATAAATTATTCATGGATTAAACATGCAAATATAGAATACAGTTGATATGAATGAAAATGACCATAACCATTATATCAATTCATTTAAAATATAAAATGTTCAACATTCCAATTATTCAAATACTAAAAACAAATTTACATGAGACTATTAGCAGGTCGAAGCCCAACGTTCCTAGCAAGCTCCACATGTTTGGTACAAGACATTGGTTTTGTTAAAGGATCAGCTAAGTTGTCATCTGTGTGAACTTTGAGGAGACGAATATCACAATTTTCGACAACTTCTCGAATATAGTGAACTTTTCGACAAAAGTGTTTGGCACCCTTAAGAACACCTTGTTCATTGGCTATGTTAATAGCATCGAAATTATCGTAGTACATATCCATAGGCCGTTCATTGTTGGGGATAACGCGAAGCCCAAAAATGAATTTCCATATCCTAAATTGCCTCCATTGCAGCTTCAAAAGCAGCTATATATTCAGCTTCTGTAGAGGGCATCGCAATAGTGCTTTGCTTGGCACTCTTCCAGTCAACAATACCTCTATTCATGACGAAAACATATCTTTTTTTCGATTTGTTGTCATCACGATATGTCTCCCAGCTTGCATCAGTATAACAAGTAACACTGAGCTCACGTTCGACATCACCACCATAAATGATGACGTATAGCCTATATTTGGGCCAAAAGCCCAAATGATAGACATTACTTACACTTAAACCCATCACGAATGGGCTACCATGACAAATGGTATGGGCCGCGGTATTAATGCTTGGGCTCACAAAGCTCAAAGGCCCAATCTAACTCACCTTATACCCGATAAGGATTACCTATTCAAGGAATAGATATCCTTACCTCGGATAAGCACCACGCGTGCGAAGAGTGAGGAGCAAGAAACCTACACGTTTTCTATGTCCTATATATAGAATGATACATTCTCATTCAAAGGTATGATTTACATAATCCCTAAACTCTTCAACCGAAACCTAAATTCGATTACTTACTCTCACGCCGGAGTCTAATCGGGGGAGACAATCCCTCGATAAGCCTAACGGTGTTATTCTCTTTTCTTAGTACGCAGGTAACAAGTGCTAAGGATCCAATTGATATAAGAGCAAAGCCCAACAACCAGGTACGTCCAACTTTTGTATCAACAAGTGGCGCCATCCGTGGGACCCTACAACGAACTAGAATGACAAAACACAAGAATTCGAGCCAGCGGACTCCGCAGTCAGAAAAACGTGACCATCAAAAGAAGAATCGACAAGATTCAACTCCTAAGCAGGTTGCTGGGACAACCAGCGCACCTGATCACCAGGGGGCGGGGATAACCCAGCCTATTCCAACAATGGAATTACCCATAATCTCGACAGTGGTCCCAAGCGCTGAGGAACTCCAGCGCACTCTCTTTACCACTCCTCATCAGGCTACACCCGTAGTGAACAACACTATACCGCCAGGCGCGCCTGAACGAAACAGGGCGTCCCATACTGAGACAGAGATCCTTGCAACGACTGAGGACATACCTGACCTAACTTTGGGTAATTTTGTATCCCAAAATTATGAAACCCTAGCCGCCCTCATGCAGGAAGAGGCGGCAAGAAGGGCAGGTACGGATTTGCAAACCCGACTTAACTTTGGTCCAGAACGTGAACCATCACCACTGCGTCACCCACGAGGAAGACGTACAGAACGCACCAATGTCCACGACAGGTTGGGTATGGTATCCGGCTCACAAAATTCTGGAGACAGCGGTAGGCGCACCAATGTTCATTCCAGACTCGGTAGTCGGGGAATACACGATCGATTAGGCCCTCAGCATTCGCCGAGCCAAGGATCCTCCAACCCCAGAAGTAGGCGGGTCCAAGATAGATTGGGTAGAAGACGATCCCCAAGCAGAGATCCCTCAGGCTCCTCTTCTGAAGGGAGCAGGCGCAAACGCCGACGGAGAGATTATCCTTCCTCCAGCGACTCCTCGGACAACGGGGATAAAGAAACAGGACACTGGAAATCAAAAGGACGACGTCGCGAGGAAGAGAACGAGGATATGTCTCTCCCATGGCGACGCCATAAAATTGATGCGTTCACACGTCGCATAAGTGATTACTCAGACGACAGACGCAGACGCATGCCCACTAATGTGAAAACATATGATGGAACAGGTGACCCTGACGACCACCTCAAAATTTTCGAGTCAGCCGCAACTATCGAAAACTGGCCACAGCCTGTGTGGTGTCACATGTTTAATTCCACATTAGTAGGGAACGCGCGCACATGGTTTAGCAAACTCCCACGTAGGAGTATTGGCGGCTTTGAGGAATTGCGAAAAGCATTCCGCCACAACTTCACCCAGCGAAAGAAGTGCGCTAAAAATCCTGTGGAATTGGCAAGGGTGAAGCAACGTCAAGGGGAATCAACCAGCGCCTTCATGGAGCGCTTCAAGGATGAGTGCATACAAGTCAAAGCATGTCCCGAAATACTAAAAATTTCAGGGTTCATGAATGGAATTAATAATCCAGAACTCATCCGAAAGCTCAATGATAGAGTTCCACAATCTTTTGATGAACTAACTAAACGTACCAGATCCTTTATACAAGGAGAAGCAGCTGCTGCGGACAGCAAGAAAGGATATTCAAATTATCGGCAACAAGAACAGCCGCGGAAACAATCCAATGATCCACACAACCGCAGCAGGAATTACCGCAGTGGAAGAGACAACGACAAGTATACTCCTCTAACTAAAACTCCAAGGGAGATATTCGCAACAGAAGGTGCGAACTTCCCAAGACCACCACCGATGCGCACGGCGGAAGAAAAGCGCCTAGGTGGTGGATACTGCGAGTACCATGGCTAAAAAGGCCATACAACCAACGAGTGCGTCCAGCTGAAACAACTGATCGAGAAACTAGTCAGAGAAGGAAGGATGGGCCACCTCGTAAAGAATATAAAAGAGGGAAAAGATAGATCTAAAAATGGTGGCAAGAAAGAACCTCCAAAGGAGAAGGCTGAGACTATATACATGATACAATCATGGCAGCGCAAGATAAAGCAGAGAGTCAGCCAAAAATTCTCTCCAGAAAAAGAGATATCCTTCCCTACAATCGCTGCGGACAACGCAGTCGTGGAACCTCTGACCATTGAAATACATGCAGGAGGACACGATATCCACCGCATGTATATTGATGGAGGAGCATCCGCAGATATCATGTATGATCACTGCTTCAAAAGGCTGCGACCTGAAATCCAAAATCAGTTGATACCAGCCACAATGTCACTAACAGGATTCACAGGAGAAAAGATCTGGCCCATGGGGCAGTTACGCTTATTGGTGGTCGTAGGAGATGAGCAACACTCAACCGCGGCATGGATAAATTTTATGGTGATCAAGTCTCCTTCACCATACAATGGTATAATTGGAAGACCAGGAATATCATCCATGCGCGCAGTACCATCTACAGCACACGGAATGCTCAAATTCCCAGTTGAAGGAGGAGTGGTTACTCTCTATAACACAACGGTACCACCAAAAGAGTGTATCGCAGTGACAACTGGAGCAGATACTATTCCAGAACAGCGCACTGAAAAATCGCCAAATTTAAAGGTCGCTATTCATCCAAATTATCCGGAACAACAAGTTTCGATTGGAGGATCTTTATCTGACAAAGGCAAAGCAGCCGTATGCGCACTCTTGCAAAATAACCTAGACATCTTTGCATGGGAACCAAAGCATATGACAGGAGTGCCTCGCTCTATCACAGAGCACAAACTACAGATCCGACAAGGATATCCTCCAATACGACAGAAGAAGCGCGGCCAGGCTCCAGATCGTGCAAAAGCTATTTTGGAGGAAGTACACAAGTTAGTGGATGCGGGCATCATGCGCGAAGTATACTACCACGACTGGCTCTCTAATCCAGTCATGGTAAAGAAGAGCGATGGTAGCTGGAGGATGTGCGTGGACTTCACGGATCTCAATAAAGCATGCCCGCAGGACTGCTATCCATTGCCAGAAATAGATTGGAAAGTCGAATCCTTATGCGGATACCCCTTCAAGTGCTTCCTAGACGCATATAAAGGGTACCATCAAATCCAAATGGCAGTGGACGACGAGGAAAAAACAGCTTTCCACACCAGCCAAGGGGTATACTGCTACACAAAAATGCCTTTTGGCTTAAAGAACGCAGGCGCGACATACCAACGGCTAGTGGATACAGCTTTCGAAAAACAAGTAGGCCGCAACTTGGAAGTCTTCGTTGACGACCTTGTTATAAAAAGCCATACAGAGGATGAGTTAGTGCGCGACATCGAGGAAACATTCCGAACGTTGGGGCGGATAAACATGAAACTGAATCCAAAAAAGTGCACCTTTGGCGCGACTGAAGGCATGTTCCTCGGATACTTAATAGAACCCGATGGAATCAAACCATGCCCAGAGAAGACGAAGGCTGTTATTGATCTCCCCTCCCCGCGCACACTCAAAGAAGTCCAATCACTGAATGGAAAGCTGGCAGGGCTGAACCGTTTCTTATCTAAGTCAGCGGACAAGTCCCTTCCTCTCTTTAAAACACTCACGAAGTGTACAAAAAAGGGAGACTTTCGCTGGACCAATGAGGCGGAGGAAGCTTTCCAACAACTCAAACATCATCTGGCATCTCTTCCCAAACTAGTCGCACCGCGACAAGGGGAGGAACTAATCATGTACTTATCAGCAACCCAGGGAGCAGTTAGCGCAGTACTATTGACAGATAGAGACTCCGTCCAGACACCCATATACTTCGTAAGCAAAGCCTTAAAGAAAACAGAGGTTAACTACAGCGCCATGGAAAAACTGGTCTTGGCTTTAGTGTTCGCCGCGAAAAGACTGCGCAGGTACTTCCAAGCGCATCCAATTGCGGTAATCACTGATCAGCCAATTAAACAAGTTATCTCTAAACCAGACGCATCGGGACGCTTACAAAAATGGAGTGTAATGCTAAGTGAGTACAACATCTCATACAGACCGCGCACTGCTATCAAAGGACAAGTCTTAGCTGATTTCATCGTGGAGAAGCCAGAGGGCGACAGCCCAACATCTGCAGCAAAAACGGATCTACAAGAACCATGGACACTGTTCACGGATGGATCCTCAGGCGCAGATGGATCAGGCGCAGGACTTATTCTTACAAATCCAGAAGGTATGGAATTCACCTATGCGCTACGCTTCGAGTTCACAGCCACAAACAATGAGGCAGAATATGAAGCCCTACTGGCCGGACTACGCATCGCAATTCAAATGGGTGTACGCAACCTAGAGGCAAACGTAGATGCTCGGCTAGTCGCTAACCACGTGTTAGGAGAATACGAGGCCAAGGATGACCATATGATCCAATACCTGGAAAAGACAAAGTCTTTGATAAAAAACTTCGATAGGTTCACAATAAAACAAGTACCTAGAGGGGAAAATAGAAAGGCAGACGCACTCAGCAAGATCGCATCCACAAGCTTCGCACACCTTTCAAAACAGGTATTGGTGGAAACCTTAAAGAACAAGTCAATCCATGACATGGAGATATCGACGGTGATAGAAGAACACGATCCTACGTGGATGACACCTATCATCGAATTTATCAGTAAGGGAACCCTACCCCAAGATAATAAAGACGCTCGAAGAATACGACGCACAGCGCAACGATTCGAATTCCGCGACAACGTACTCTATCGGCGGTCTTTCTTACAACCATGGCTCAGATGTGTTGGACCACTTCAAGCAGACTATGTACTCCGCGAACTTCACGCCGGATCATGTAGTATGCACTCAGGACCGCGATCCGTGGTGGCAAGCGCTTTAAGGGCAGGATACTATTGGCCAACAATGCACCGCGATGCACGCGACCTAATAAGAAAGTGCAGCAACTGCCAAGTACATAGACCTATCCCGCGCCGACCACAGCACGAGCTAACACCGATCACCTCACCATGGCCATTTTACAAATGGGGTATTGACATCGCAGGACCTTTTCCCGTCGCAGCGGGAGGAGTCAAATTCCTCATCGTAGCCATTGATTATTTTACAAAGTGGATCGAAGCAAAAGCTGTGGTGAACATTACGGGAAACCAAGTCAAGCGCTTTGTCTGGGACAATATTGTCTGTCGCTTCGGCCTACCAGGCGAGATCGTATCAGACAACGGAAAACAATTCTGTGACAACCCATTCAAAGACTGGTGCACCAATTTGAACATAACACAACACTTTGCTTCAGTCAAACACCCACAAACCAATGGCCTAGTTGAGCGCGCCAATCGCAGTCTGGGCGAGGGAATAAAAGCGCGCCTAGACAAACACAAAGGAAGATGGGTAGATGAGCTCTCGCATGTCTTGTGGGCGCATCGCACAACAATCAAAACCAGTACTGGCGACACGCCATTTTCCTTAGTCTATGGAACAGAAGCCGTCATACCAGCTGAGATAGGAATGCCTACTATACGCACAGCAGAAGTCAACGTCATGACAAATGACGAGGAACGGCGCATAGACTTAGATATACTGGAGGAGAGACGCGAACGCGCAGCTATACGAGAAGCAAAGGCCAAGGCAAAAATGAAGAAATATTATGATGCAAAGGTCAAGAACACTTCATTTAGACCAGGGGACTTTGTTTATCGAGCCAATGACGCAAGCCATGCAGAAGACACAGGAAAACTTGGACCCAAATGGGAAGGACCCTACGAGGTCACAGACGCGCTCGGCAACGGCGCATACAGGTTGCGCGATATGGAAGGTCAAGACCTGGCGCGCACTTGGAACATCTGCAATCTCAAAAGATGTTACTTTTAGGCTACGGCCCTCACACAAACACACAAACACCCTACGAGGTGCCCAATAAGTGTTTGCCTTTATTTTATTGTTTAGGAATTTTATCTTTTCAAAAACTTGCAAGTATTAATAAAATGTTATGGTTTCTAGCTAACTCCATAGCGTACCTTTACTTTATTGCATATATGTCAATATTGTCTATCTTATATTTTCTGCCTACATGGCGTGCATGCACCAATTAAAGACCCACGACGGCATAAAGGATAAGTTAACCTACTAATTAACTTGTTGAGTAAGAGGGTTGCAAACCCATCAACGATGGATCACGAATCCTTGCTAAGCGCCTTACTCTCGAGACGTTGAGGTAAGATTCGCATGCGCATCCCACGACGGACGCGCATATACCAAGTACACCGTACCAGCTTAGCAACATAACGAGCCAAGATACTTGGTCACATAATAACACTTCGCAAACAATGCAAGTATATTTAAGCTACGCACTTAAAAGACTCAGTGAAATCAATAGCAAACAATGCAAACACATTTAAGTTACGAACTTATAAAAATGTATCTTATTCCATATTTATTAAAATTACAAGGAAAATACATACAAAAACCTATATACTATGACGGTAATCATGGCTCTCTTCTGGTGCGGCGGAACTCCCCGCCTCTGTCAGTTTCCTCAAGGTTATGGCATCCTTAAGTGAAACAGTGGGTACACTGACAGGCACGCCATCAGATCGAGGAAGATGCGCAGCACCAAAGCCGCACATCACGGCCTTGCCTTTAATGCCCTTCTTCACAGCGACCCTTTGCACATGACGTTCCAGCACCTCCTTCAAAGGAACTTCCTTCTCCAAAGCAAAGGGCTTGAGAATATCGCGGGGCTTTGCAAAAACAAGCACTTGTAGCTGCGAGAGGTCAGGCTTTAGGTAATAGTCTAACTCCTCCTCGGCGTTTCCCTCCAGATGACGCTGCAACGTCAGACCCGCCATGAGCACATTAATGGGGTCATCTTGATCACGCTCCAATTTCCCAATATGGGGCAGCTCAAGGACTTTCAAACCAGCCATCGCCTGCACCAGCTCATCGTACGCCGTTGCGCTATAGCCAGGAATCTCTGTGAATTCTTTCTCCAGCAGCTTGGCTTCGCGGAGCTCCTCCAGGGCCTGCGAACGGCCACGCGCCATAGCGCAGTGGACGACTTTCCCAAAAGCCTCCACTACTTCCGCCGACTCTAAAGTACTTAGAGCGGCCAGACGCAGCCCATGGCTAATCAACCACCTGCATTCACAAAGTATTAACAAGATAAGATAACAATGGAGTGAAGAAAAGAAAATTTTTTAGACAAGGAGTAAGAATACCTGCGCTCAGCTATCACAGACATAAGGTGAGGGTACAGCTCCTCATCGTACTCAATGCTAAGGGCGCGCAGCTTCTCCTCATACGCCACAAGCGTCTTCTCCATGTTTTCCTTGAACTCTTGAAGCTTGGCATAATACTCAGATTTCTGCTCTTCAAGGAAGGACACGGACCACGCCGCCTTGGCCTTTATATGCTCGAGCTTCTTCCTCGCATACAGAAGATCAGTTAGGATGCTCATCTTATCCTGAGCGATCCTCTCTCCATATGCTTTGGACTCCCCAAGTTCAGCCTGCACGCCCGCCAGTTGCGCGCGAAACCTCTCCAACTCCTCCTCCTTCTGGGCCAGAGCACGCCTCTCCCCAGCGCGTTTTCCTTTCAGCTGCGCCACCAGCTCAGCCTGACGGGCAGTCGTCGCAGCCAACTCATTAAACAGTTGCGCCTCACCACCATCAGCAGCCAAGGTATCCTCCTCCTTGTTTTCATTCTGCGGAGAGGATATTTCATCATCCTTGGCACCATCATCACTGCGAAAACAAAACAAAAAAGGATTACGACAAGTAATAACAAATAAAAGGAGAGAGAGAAAGGACGACTGCGTTACACTTACAAAAAGGGGGAAGCTTCAGCCGCCTTCGCCCGTGCGCCAGAGGTCGAGGTATCCTCCGCATTCGACTCCGCGTCCCCAATAACGTGGCGGCGCCTCTTCCTCTTCTCACTACCACCAGCCTGAGCCTTGCGCTTCGAGCTCTGCGCAACCTCTTCCCTCAACACTTCCTCAGGCTTCAGAATCTGAATACTATCAGATGACCCTGACTGCGCCTCTTCATGCGCCACCTCCAATGTAGGCACCACCTTTTCAGTAGGCTCCGCCACCACCTCGGGAGCCACAGTCTGCACAGGCTCCACCACGAGGGGAGGCGTACTCTCAGGGGTGGTCGAGGGCAGAGTAGTCAAGTGCCCCGCGGTCGCGTCAAGAAGGGGCATCTCTCCATCCTTCAATGGGCGAACTCCTATCGTGACCTGCTTTGGTTTGTCAAGTTTCACGACCGCAAACAAGTCCATCTCTGCATACACAAAAACAAACAAACAACATATCAGTTGGCAAATGAACGGAGGTAAATGAAGGAAGTACTTACAACCAAATTACAAGGGATGAACACCCACCCCGGCCATCCTCACTCAGGAAAGTGGGAACCTCATCAGCTGCGCCAAAATACGCGCGACTCAATCCTACATGAACCAAAAACTCCTCTGGATAAGGGTTAATGGCCAATCGATTGGCATTTAACGTCTGCGCGTCAGCAATCCTATAGGAACCGGGTGCGGGGCGCCCATCCCTTGGTAAGGATAACTGAGTATAAAACTCAAAATCGGAGGGAAAGACCACGTCGTCTACCCAAAAGAAATATTCCCTCCAATTCTTGAGTGCGTCAACCTTCTCCGTGTAACACTGAAACGCCCCCGGGCGCTTCGCAAAGGACACCCAACCATTTGACCACGTTGAGTGGTAAAAAGAGCGGAACAAGTCCACGGTGGGTTCTATCGCCAATAAACGGCAGTTTATCTCAAAATTCGACACCTTCGCCGCACCTATACAGTGCAGCTGGGAGATGTGAAGGCGATAGTGATTGAGCAAGTCGCTCAGAAATAAAGAAATAGGTACGCGGTAATTAGCGTACTCAAAAAATTTTGTATATAAACCTATTTTCCCTTCGGGGAAGTCGGATATACACGCATCGACATCTGGCGCCTCAGGATGAACATCCAAAGGCACGAAATGGTCGGAGGAAAAATGCATTACATCCTCGACAGACATCGCAGAGCGAAAATCATCCAACTGCGCAACAACTTTCATCTTAAACCTAAGCAGACGCACTAATTACCTACGAGGGATTAAAAGGTTTTCTGCAAAAAACGCTATAGAAATGAAGAAGAAGATGAATAGTTGCTTTGTGTGTTTTTACTGTGTGAGTAAAAATGGGGGAGGCGGTGACCTTTATATAGGGGTAGTAAAACCCTAATCCTTGTCCACGTGGAACCCACTCACAATGAAATGTGTGGCTAGAATGCGAAAAGATACAAACACTTTTTCCCGAATCCCAAGTGAAACGTGGACACCACCCCCGATTACCGAGGTAACTATTTCAAACATGTTAGGTGCATGGCACCTCCAAAAAGGCGGTAACAATTTGATTCATTCTCCCGCCACGCTTACCGCTGCTTACATTAAAGTCTAGTACCCGCGACTACGTGCCGCGCATACTAGACTGGGGGGACATGATGACGTATAGCCTATATTTGGGCCAAAAGCCCAAATGATAGACATTACTTACACTTAAACCCATCACGAATGGGCTACCATGACAAATGGTATGGGCCGCGGTATTAATGCTTGGGCTCACAAAGCTCAAAGGCCCAATCTAACTCACCTTATACCCGATAAGGATTACCTATTCAAGGAATAGATATCCTTACCTCGGATAAGCACCACGCGTGCGAAGAGTGAGGAGCAAGAAACCTACACGTTTTCTATGTCCTATATATAGAATGATACATTCTCATTCAAAGGTATGATTTACATAATCCCTAAACTCTTCAACCGAAACTTAAATTCGATTACTTACTCTCACGCCGGAGTCTAATCGGGGGAGACAATCCCTCGATAAGCCTAACGGTGTTATTCTCTTTTCTTAGTACGCAGGTAACAAGTGCTAAGGATCCAATTGATATAAGAGCAAAGCCCAACAACCAGGTACGTCCAACTTTTGTATCAACAATAAACAAGAAACATATATTTAGTATTTCGCAGATACTTTAATATGTTCTTAACAGCAGTCCAGTGACATTATCCTGGATTCTGTTGAAATCTACTCGTTAGGTTATGAGAGAACGCTACATCAGGTCTAGTGCACCTAACCGCATACATGATGGACCCTATAGCCGAAGCATAAGGGACTCCTTTCATCCTCTTCACCTTAGCTTGTGTAGAGGGTCCTTGAGTCTTACTCAATTCCGTATTTAGTTGCATTGGAAGACTTCCACGTTTGGAATCTTGCATCTTAAATCGCTTCAGGATTTTTTCAATGTATGCACACAAGCTGATTAACCTCTTTGATCTATCTCGGTAGATCTTGACTCCAAGTATGTACGATGCTTCTCCTAAATCTTTCATAGCAAAACACTTTCCAAGCCATGATTTTACATCTTGTAGCATTGGAATGTTGTTTCCTATGAGTAATATGTCATCGACATATAAGATTAGGAACACGACTATACTTCCACTAGTTTTCATGTATACACATGGCTCATCGAGATTTTGAGTGAAACCAATCGTTTTGATTTCCTCATCAAATCTCTTGTTCCAGCTTCTAGATGCTTGCTTCAATCCATAAATGGATCTTTGAAGTTTGCATACTTTGCTAGGATGCTTTGGATTCACGAAGCCCTTGAGTTGCACCATATAAACGTCTTCGTTTAGGTGGCCATTCAAGAAGGCTGTCTTGACATCCATTTGCCAAATCTCATAGTCATAGTATGCTGGTATGGCTAAAAGAATCCTAATTGCTTTAATATCTGCAACAGGTGAGAAGGTTTCTTCATAGTCAATCCCGTAGGTTTGAGTGAAACCTTTTGCTACAAGACGAGCTTTATAGGTATGTACATTGCCATCCATGTCAGTCGTCTTCTTAAAGAGCCATTTACTCCCAACGGTCTTAGCATTAGGAGGTAGGTCAACCTCGACCCAGACATCATTGTCTTTCATAGATTGCATTTCCACATTCATAGCTTCGTTCCACTTATCGTATTCAGGACTCGATAAAGCTTCTTGATAGTTAGTAGGTTCACTATGATCCCCTAACTCATGTTCCTCAGCATCTATATAGAAACCATATCGTTCAGGTGCTTGAGGTATCCTTGCGGATCTACGAATGGGAGCAACATCTCGAAGAGGCTCAACATTTTCATGTTCAGTCTCATTTTGATGTTCACTAGTGTCACTAGAAGTTTGTGCATCTTCGCTTTGAAGTTCATCAAAGTCTACTATGCTCCCACTTGCTTCTTGTGAGATGAGACTGTTCTAAAAAAACTCAGCATATCAAGCAACAAATATTTTTTTCTTGGGTGGGTAGTAGAAATAGTAACCCATCATTTCCTTTGGGTATTCTACAAAGATACACTTGATAGCTCTAGGCTCAAGTTTGTTTGGCGTATCTCATTTTACGAGAGCCTCACAACCCCAGACCTTCAAGCAAGACAAATTTGGGACTTTCCCATGCCATATTTCATATGGAGTCTTATCAACCTTCTTAGTTGGAACCATATTAAGTATGCGAGAAACAAACTCTAGAGCATAACCCCAAATGGACCTTGGCAACGTTGTTAGACTCATAACAAATCGAGCCATGTCTTGCAAAGTTCGATTTGTCCTTTCAGACACACCATTATTTTGTGGTGTATATGGAGGAGTGAATTGTGAGACTATCCCACACCTTTTCAGATGATCTAAAAACTCTTGACTCATATATTCACCTCCTCGATCGGATCGAAGAGCATTAATGGTCTTGCCAAGTTGATTTTCTACTTCACTTTGGAATACTTTAAATGTTTCAAAGGCTTCATGTTTATGTTTAATCAGTTAAATATAACCATATCTACTGAACATCAGTAAAAGTGATGAAGTAGTTAGCTCCTTCTCTAGACATTGTTCTAAATGGACCACATACATCAGTATGAATGAGTCCAAGTAGATCTTTAGCTCTTTCTCCAACATGGGAAAAGGGCTTCCGCACCATCTTACCAGATATGCAAGAAATGCATTTATCAAATGACTCATTGTCGGTTGACTCTAAAAGCCCATCGTGTTGCAACTTTGTAATGCGTTTCTTGTTTATATGGCAAAGACGGCAATCCCATAAAAAAGTGGAATCCAAATTACGTTTGGATTTCTTGTTGCTAACAGTATATATTGAACCATTGTTTGAAATAGGATCACGCATATCAATTTCAAAAATGCCATCACGTGGAATAGCATTAAATTAAAAAACATTATCCTTAGAAACGGAAATGCCAAAATCCGTAAAAGTATGAATGTAACTATCATCTTTCAAAGCGCGAAAGTGAAACAACACCTCTAGTGATAGTAGGTGCAAAATGACAATTATTTAAAACAATAACTAGTCCATTTGGGAGGATACGATCAAAGCTCCCAATTGCTTCCACAGCTGTACGATTGCCATTACCAATGTACAGATGTAAAGCTCCTTGCTTCAGCTTTTGACTTCCCCTAAGCCCCTGCACATTATTACAAATGTGAGTACCACAACTAGTATCATATACCCAGGATTTGTTAAGGAAAAGTATAAAGTTATTTAGTGAAGATACCCGATGTGCTAGCGCCGCAAGCTTTGTTCTATGTAGGCGAGACAGTTTCGTCTCCAGTGCCCAACCACTCCACAGTGGTGGCAGGGGGTGTCCTTGGCCAGGTGCTCCTTCTTGGCAGGTGGGGGAATTTTGGGTATGAGGACGTAAGAAAGCTTACCCTTGCCTTTCCCTTGTTCCTTGCCAGGTGCCAGCGGTTTTCCCTTGTTCTTTTTCTGAATTTTGCCTTGGTTGATAGCTAGGACAAGTGGAGCCTTCTTGAGCATGCCTTTCTCTGCAAGTTTCAGCATGTTATGCAGTTCGGCAATGGTCTTTCCCATGCTGTGCATGTTATAGTTATGTACAAATTGGTCATAATCCTTATTCGTTAGTGAGGTAAGTATCATGCTCACTCCAAGGATTTGAGGCATGGGGTATACCAGTCGCTCCATCTGGTCCATATAGCTTTTCATTTTCATGACATAGCTACTGACCGATTTTCCTTCTTCCTGCTTGCAGGTATGAAAAGATTTGACCGTGTCAAATAGTTCTTTCTCTGCTTGCTGCTCGAACATGGTTTTCAGTTCTCACAGCATGTCAAATGTTGCAAAGTTCTCTAAGTTCTTTTGCAACTCAGGGATCATGCTTGCCAGCATGAGACAACCACTTCTTGTTATTCGTTGCACCTACGAGTGTAGGCTTTACGAACAGCAGTAGTGGCATTAGCAGGAGGTGCTTCAGGTAAAGCTTCTTCCAGATGGTAAAACTTTTGTTCGGCCTTGAGTACAATCCTCAAGATGCGGGTACCAGTCCAAAAAGTTGTTACCATTCAATTTCTCTTTCTCGAGAATTGATCTGATTGACGAGTTGTTCATGGTTGAAGTTGGAGTTGTCATCTACAAAATAAACAAAGTTCAATTTTAGTAATTTTCAATAATAATCCCTTTTAAAGTTAACTACCCAAGTTTGCAATATTAAAACAACTAATTTTACGAAAAAGGCTAAGATCCTCATTGAGGTTCCACCATCACATCAGTTGATCTGCTAGCAATGGAGGATTCAATATGTAGGTAACGTCGACCAATTGTATTACAAGTGCAACTCTTAAATCTTTATGGGACTCATGACACTAGTGAATAAGCAACTAGTGTCAAGCTGGCATGTTTAGTCCCATCTTTGCCTCGGGTCAATGGAGGATTCAATATGTAGGTAACGTCGACCAATTGTATTACAAGTGCAACTCTTAGATCTTTATGGGACTCATGGCACTAGTGAATAACCAACTAGTGTCAAGCTGGCATGTTTAGTCCCATCTTTGCCTCGGGTCAAGGTCTCACCGCTTAATTCGATTAAGTCATCCAATTTGAGAATGTGCAAGAATATATCTAGGTCTCACGCATAGAGAATAGTCACCTTGGGTTACAATTCAACCTAGGTCCCACGCATAGGCAAAAAGTAATTGCAAGTGTTCTCAAAATTGAACGACATGACTTAAATTGTGACGAATAAAATTTTTGATGTGGATCAAAAAGTGTACGAAAGGAGCATGCATTCATCCTTCGTAGCACAAGTTAAAAACTTTTCTTAACTTAAGTCTAATCATTGTTTTAATTTATGTGTGTCAAGTTGTCCATTTTCATGACTAATAAGTTTGGACAATACATAAATGGAATAACATACATAACAAGTTTAAGTGTTATTTTAAAAACAATGATTTCAAGTTTTAAAAACTTTGTAAAACTAAATCAAAAGACTTAGTTTTGAAAATGGTTTGTGTTTCGTTTTAAGTTTTTAGAAAACTATTTGCAATTTACATATGCTCACAAGATATATAAAAAGCAAAATCACAAACACACAACCACAATATGCAAAGCCTCAACCGATGAAAAAACCTATGCTCGGTCTCGTGAGCCATCACGAGAACCAAAAGTCAACTAGGGACAAACCACACAACCCCACGGAGGACTCCCACTTGCTCCAAGACAATCAAGAGCAAGTAGAAACCCCATTATGCACATGAAAAGTAGTTGCTGTTCTTCCAGAATTTCTGTGTTCGGAGGCCCAAACGACCTTGAAGGAGGCTTCCCCGGGCTTAAATCAAAACTAGAAAGTTGTAGGCCCATGTCTTGTATACCTACAAAAAAAAATTTAGCAAAAAACTCCTTACCAATAATTGAGAAACTCCATTTTACTAACTGGTGTTTCAGCAGTCATTTTCAGCAAAAATGTCTTTAACTCTTTAGCCTTTCACCACCAAGCCACGATTACATGATATTGAAAGTAAAATACAACTAATCTACTTTCTACCTACTGTAAAAGTGCCCAAACAATGGCTACAACTATAAAGAATATCATTACATAAATGTCGAAACACTGGCAAAAACCCCAAAACACGAAATTAAACAACATTCACAACAATCCAAGGCACAAGTGGTCTAGGTTTTCATCGGCTTTGCATATACACATAATAATACCATAATATTATGATTAAAACAAGGTGTTGGCTAACTCCATGGACAAACACGCATGTATTTGCCATGGAAACAAAATAAATGACAAGAATTAAATTGTTAGCCAACAAAATCGAATACATTAATTAACAAGAATTAAAACCCCGATTGGTACGTGTGTCAAATGGCCTTAGGTTCAAAACTCACTGATATTTGGACCTTCTTAACATCATTTTACCACAGAAAATTAAGCCATAGGGGCTGAATTGAAATCGTTTCTTAAATCGATCAATTAAATGCATTTTAGGCATTTTTCACCTACCCGAAAAGTATATCAATTAATATATGCATAACAAATGGCCATTTGATCAAAAAGTTCAGATCATAAGACCCCTTATATGTTGAATTATTTACAAAAAAGTAGCATTTGGGGCTGTTTTGAAAGTACCCTTTTGAATCCATTAAAAACACGCGTTTTTAGCCATTTTTACGCATACAAGATGATCATATGACATCATAAGATGGCTCGTGATACCACTATAGGTGATGTTGAACATATAAACATAAAAGAAACATATAAACGCAGTGGAAAACATCACCAACAAGGATCCATATAGCCATATGATCAATCAAATAATAAACAACACATGTTTATACCTTTGTAGCGTGATCGGTTGAATCGAATGGAGACCGTCACCAATGTACACGAATCACCAATGAAACCCAAGTGATCAAAGAAGATCACCTCTATGTGTTGTCCGCACTACACTTCACCGTATACCCCTTGGATGCTAGACCTTAACCCCGTAACCTTGGAATGACCTTTGTATAAGCAAGATTCAAAGGAAGAGATCAAGAAAACCAAAACCCTATATGGGTGTTTTCTTTTTGCTGTACAATAGAGGGAGAAGGGGGGGGGGGGAGAATTTTGGTAATTGGTTATGTAATTATAAGTAAATCTCTCCCATATATTTGACCAAAAAATAAACTGTATCCCTCCCTTGAAAACCTCTAAGGCCGGCCATTCAAATGGGCTAAATGGGCTTCCCATTTGTTTTTCAAGTCTAATGGATTAAGTACTTTACTTAGTCATTAGAAGCCCAATAGTGATCCCGAGTAACGTTAGGTTACTTATATATCGTAAATACAATAAACACGACATATAAAGTGGTATCTTAGTGTATATGTGTGTGACCCCATTGGCTCACATATATCTAGCCATATAATTATTTATTATGACACGAGCATATTCCAACAGCAATCAAGTGCATTTCATAAATAAAGAAAATTTGTAACACATAAATTTTGAGAACATGTTCATTTTCAAAATATCAATGTTTCTAACAAATATTGCGAAACAAGTTCACAAAGACCAGCTGTGTAGTAGAAAGTTACATAAAAGGTCCTCATAGTTTACCTACCCTTGCGATAATTGTCCCTAACATGAAGTTACATAAATAATCCCTTAACTTCACTTTAAATTACAAAAAACGTCCCTAAAGACCATCTGGGTAACAAAGAATTACAAAGAAAACCCTGCCACTTACCTAGCTAGCATTGCAAAATTCTTCCTTAGGTTTTAAATCTTGGATTTTTACCCATGGTTGCAATAAAAGAACTTTCGATTTTTGAAAAATATTATCTAATATTTTTCTTCTCGCTCTTTTTACAACTCCTGTGGTTTTAACGTGTTTTTGCCAAAAAAAAAATTATTTACTTGTTACATTGAATTTATTTTGTGTTATACCTTAGTAATAACGTAAATTAGTTGAGTGTAAAACCTTGCACCGCGTAACAAAACGCTAGTGAAAATACCTCCTTATTCAATTGTAATCAATCTATGTACTTTTATCAATTCAATGTGAGGTCAAGTAGTATGCCCTTGGTAATAACCACATCATCACATGTTCGAAACACTTGTCAATTTTTACGAACAATAATACCTTTTGTTTTATTACGTGTTTTTATAATCAATTTAAAACCTGTATGTTGATAGTGGCGTGTCGAGGATGAAAGGTCCCCAAATACATTTCATAAAGTAAAGATGATTTGCAACACAAATTTTTTGAGAACATGTTCATCTTCAAAATATCAGTGTTTTTAACAAATACCGAGAAACAAGTCCTTAAGGACCGACTGTGTAGCAAAAAGTTACACAAAAGGTCCTTGTAGTTTACCTACCCTTGCAAAAATTGTCACTAACAAGAAGTTACATAAATAGTCCTTTGACTTCACCTTTAATCATAAACGTCCCTAGGGACAACAAAGAATTACAAAAGAACCCCTGCTATTACCTAGCTAGCATTGCAAAGTTTGCCCTTAAGTTTTAAATCTTGTATTTTTACCCATGGTTGCAATAAAAAACTTTTGATTTTCATATAATATTTTCTAAATATTTTTCTTTTCTTTCTTTTTATAAGTCATGCGGTTTTCTATGTGTTTGCAAAAAAAAAAAAATAAATAAATAAATAAATAATAAAAAAAAATGGTTATTTACTTATTGGTTTGAATTTGTGTCCATGTTAAACCTTAGTAATAACATAAGTTAGTTAAATGTGAAACCCTGTGCCCCGCAATGGAGCGCGGGTGAAGAATTCCTCTTTAATCGCATTGTGTTGTAGTCAATCTATGTTACTTTTATCAATTAAACGTGAGGTCAAGTTGTATTTCCTTAGTACCAACCACGTCATCACATGTTCGAATCACTTGTCAATTTTTACGAACAATAATACATTTTGTTTGTATTATGTCTTTTTATAACCAATTTAAAACCTATATGTCGACAGTAGCATGTCCAGGGTTAGAGGCCATCAAATACATTTCTTACGATAAAGATTTTTAACAAAAATTTTTTTATATCATGTTCGTTTTCAAAATATCAGTGTTTTTAACAAATATTTACGCTACATAAGATAAATCCATAAGGTTTCGTATACCCTCGAAAACCTCCCCCAATCCGCTCCTGCATGTATAGTTACATGAGCTGTTTCTATAAATCAATCATATATAATACATCTATATTCTTTACTACTAGGTGATTTCTATAGTTACATGAGCTGTTTTTGTAAATCAATCATATATAATACATATATTCTTTACATCTATATTCTTTACTACGAAATAACACTACTACTCGTTTAAAACAATATCATTATACGGTTCATAGCATGGCCGTCTCGTGAATTTCGGTGACCCCATGCTACTATCACAATTGGCACTTAAACACATACACAAAAATACATATGTAGCAATAGTGCATGAATTAACTAACATCGAGCCTCGTATCGTGTATATAAATAATAGAAGTGCATAGAATTTGTGACTTTCGTCATGTAATGACCTTATGCAATAACATCGCTTGCACTCTCTTAAAAATGACCCTAGTTCATAGGGTTGGGTAAAGCTTCATTAGTATTTTATCTGCCCTTTTATTGGATAAAGGTATGGATTTTATATAGATGTTAGTTATAACTTATACCAATCGCATTAAAAAGCAATGTTCTATTTGTCTTTTAAAAAAAATTGCATCATCAAAATTTAGTGCTGAAATTGGACTATTAGGAAAAAGGAAAAGAGGAGAAAGCGACAATATATATCCAAGTAATTTGGACTATATTCTTTGTCGAATATCACTATTGAGTAATAAAAGGAATTACTAAAATTAGAAGTTTGTTTGTTGGAGTACTATAATTCAGAGAATACATAATATACTTAGCTTCCGAATTACTACGTATATATTTTTATAGCCAAATTATCTCGTTTATTCTACTTTCTCGCTTATGATGGTAGCATAATTAAATGAAAAATTAAGTTACTTGGTTTTACGTACATTCTAGATAAATATTACAACATTTACTCAAACAATTTTCACCAAATCAAACTTGACATATTCATCAAATGGTGTGTTTAGTTCTCTTATTTATGATAAATATAGCAAAGTCAATTTCCATCAAACTCTTTAAAGATATAGGTATGCGATACCAACTATAATTCAGAAATGCTCATAACATAAGAACTAAATGGTATTTTAGTAATTACTACAAGAAACTTAGACCTTTTATGCATATGAACAATTATATAAGTAGCAAACCCTTTCCATAATCCATTCATCCCACTCCAAAAGAACAAACCAAAAGAGTACACATTTCCAACTTATATCAAACCAAACATGTCTCTTGTTACAGCAGAAATTAGAGCAAGTGCATCCGAAGTTTACCATGGAGATGCCATATGTCAAGAAAAATCCAAGTTTTTGCTCACAGAAATGGGACTACCAAATGGTCTGTTACCATTAGAAGACATTGAAGAATGTGGTTATGTCGAAAAAACTGGCTTTGTGTGGCTTAAACAAAAGAAAGAGAAGAAACACAAGTTCGAAAAGATCGGTAAGCTCTCATCCTATGGAACCGAGGTAACTGCATTCATAGAGAAGTTCAAGATCAAGAAATTAACGGGTGTTAAAACCAAGGAGATGTTAATGTGGATCACACTTAGTGAGATCACAGTTGATAATCCAGACAGCGGAAGGATCACTTTTAAGGCCACTTCTGGCCTTTTCAGGACCTTTCCGGTGTCTGCTTTTCAACTTGAGGATGTTAAAAGTGTTGATGTGGCTAAGAAGGATGAGGTTGCTAAGGATACTCAGGCTAAAGTTGATGTTGCTAAGGATACCCCCCAAGTTAAGGAGGTTTAATTTGAGTAAGTGCATGTTTTATTAATCTATGGGAATGAAGTTTTCATTTCATATATAGCAATATATGAAGTACTAATCTTTGTTGATGAATTCTACTTTCTCTTGTAAGATCTTATCAATAATTCAAAATATAATGTTTTCATGACTTCCATTTGTTGGAATCATGAATTGTTCTTCCTTTATATATTAAATTTTTGGATTTACATATGGTAACAGGCTGCATCGCTGGCGTTTCTAGATTGCAAAACTAGTTCTTTTGAAAATTACATCTGCGGATCTATGTGTCATAACATTACTATGCATACCTCGTTTAAACCTATGAGATGACATTATCTACTTGAATAATTATAGCTGCACATAGTTATTAAGATGTAAAATAAATTGTTTGCATGAGATTCACCATATATCAAATATAAGTTAAAGCATTTGTTAGGTTTAACGCTATAGCATTAATTGAGGATTGTTCTGCGTCTATTTTGCAACTAATTTCTCATGTAAAGATAGAGAAAGAAAACGCGATATGTTATAATCATGTTGGTGTAGCAATACCTAACAAGAAATCTAATTATTAAAAAATAAAGACTATACTATACGTAATTATACATAGAAAATGACATGTATCTAAACCTTTTAAAGTTTAAAGACTGGCCATTCATTTTATTTAATACTACGTAGTATCAAGTGAACTAAATTAAATCTTGGCTAACGTATGGTTCTAAAGGTTATGTGAAGTTATATATGTTTTAATTATTTTTTGTACCTTCTTAAAATAGTTCATTATCGTGTCCAAATGTTTTGTTTGCCAAAATTGATGCAAACGACACAATCAAGGTATCAACGAATATCCTTTAGCATGATAAAGCTCTTTAGTGTTAATACATTTACCGTCATCTAATGACTTAGTGGTAAGTCACGTAACGTCCTCAAAATAGATCAAGGGTTCAAATCTAACTAGCTATATATAAGGGTCGTAAACGGTCATATGGATACTTAAGTTATAACGTGTACATCTGAGTCAAGCATTCGCTTCTTCCAATGTAAAGCCTCATCCGTCCTAAAAATAGATATATGTCCTAAAAATAGATATAGGGTTCAAATCTAACTAGCTATATACAAGGGTCGTAAACGGTCACATGGATACTTAGGTTATAACGTTTACATTGAGTCAAAGATTCACTTTTTCCAATGGAAAGCCTCATCCGTTTACATATTTATATATATATTCCAAAAAGCGTGAATTTCACTGTAGCAACAGTACTCACGCAAATTTCACGTTTGCCAATTTCAGCCCCTGAGGTTAGTGATCAATTGCGAAGTTAGTCCTTAACGACCGTTATCTAACAAAGATGGATTAAATTTGAAACGGAACAGTAACTTCAGGGGCTTTTTTGTACAAATAATAAACAGAAACAGCCCCTAAGGTTAACTTTTTTTTCACCGTTAGTCCCTAAGAACTAACTTTGCAAAGAACGCCACGTTAAGGGACTAAAACTGAAAATAATGTTGCTATAGTGCCAAATAGTAATGCTACAGTAAAAAATTAGTTTGTAATAGTTCATGTACTGTAGCTAAGGATTTTACACTTTTAGTCCCTCACGTTAGCTATAAATTGCACCGTTAGTCCCCGTTAACGATCTTTTGCAAATTTAGTCCCTAAAAAAATTAAAAATAATAAAAGTAATTGACCGTTCTATTTCGAGTTTGGATTAAACACAACATTCCCGCAGCAACGCGCGGGTGCCCGGCTCGTTGATATACTAATATTTGACACTAGCACAAGAAAAAATTGTGCATTAAATTTATCTGACATGGGTTGGTGAAAAACAGCGTGTGTGATTTTAATGTATGGCTGTTCTGATAAAACCTTCATTAAGTTGTATTGTTACACATCTTTGTCATCCCTCATCAATGAACTATATTCATATTTGCCTTAGTTTACAAGTAATATTATTAGTCATATTAAGTTATTAACTATTGCAAGGAAACAAGTGGTCTATGACTTGATTGTTCCATTGTATTATAATAACTCATAAAATTACAATTTGTTTAGTTCAAAAATTTTCAATTTGGTTGAGCATTTACAAGATTTCTAGCCGGGGATGGAGCTAGAAATTAGCAATAAAGGACCAATTTTTTTATTTTATTTTTCAAATTAACAAAGCTAAATAACTAAAACTTTAAATTACAGGTTCTAATGATTACATACACTGAGTTATAAACTAAAAAATTTTGATAAGAAAAAAAACACCGACAACTAATAAAAAAATATTAGATGAAAAACTTTGTGCATAAAACGATGTAAAGATTCTCTTAATTCTTTTGTCATATAAAAGGTTAGGGGGTGTCATTTGCCTATAATTAGGTTTATAGAATTAAATTTTGTAAGATAAATATCAAAACAATTGAGCGTGTTGAAGGAGGCCGAGCACGTCCATGTTTCCAGCAAGGAGAGTTCCATAAAAAATACTCCGTATGTGGATCAATATTTGAAGTAGTTTTGATGTAATATAATATAAATCGTTATAAACTGGCCCAAATGTTGGCCTATAAACTGGCCCATGAATATAATTATTTTAGCTTTTTAAGATTTTCTGTGGTGGGCCTTTGGCAATTGGGCATTTGGGCATAGTTTTGTTCGATTTGTTTCTACAGAAGAGAGAAAAACTTGTGATTTGTTGTCTATTAAGTATGCACATTAGGTAAAAGATATATGTAAATATGTAATCATGTTATTCCAAGAAGCTTACTGATTTGAGTAGTAGATCCAACTTCTTATTTGGATAATCGGCTCAATTTCGGCTTAGTTTTCATTGAGCCCCAAGCTAAATAGATACTAGTTAGAAAAAAGTTATAAATAAATCAAAGAGATCTTAAACCTTTGATTTCACATATCCAGATTGCCAAATATTTCAAAAGAAAAAGAAATGGTAAATAGTGATGTCAATAATTAATCATAATCATGATAACCGTTAATGATAAATGTCGTATTCAGACTAGAAAAAAGGGTCGACTATCGCTAAAATAAAGAGACCACTTTTTTTTCGAGATATGACTAACTTGATATCGGGAAGTAAACATAATTTAGGAAGATACTTATTGATTGGTAAGTGCATAACTAGGAGGTTCCGCAATCCATGTGAGAATTTTCCTTTCAATTCTAGGGTTAACTTTTGTAAAAAAAATAAATCCTGATTTTTCTTAAATGCATTCAGCCTGTGAAATAGATTCAATGATTTTATTATTAAAAATATTTAAAATAATATACAATGTATTTTTCTAAGACATGTATGATTCATTTTTCACATTATCCATGGATTTAGAAGAGTTTTTGGATACCTTTTTCTTTTGATGGCATAATGACTTAATGAGATGTCTTCTTAATTAAGAAGTTGTTTGCACTTTTGTAGTCTCTAGAAAGAAGTTTTCAATGAATTTATTGCCAATAGGATAGGAACTTTATGAAATGTGTATGCCTTTTTAAAACTAACGTTTAAACTAACTCTTTATACTAACTAAGTAACTATCATCTTGAAAGTCCCATAAATAAGAACTAGAAAATGGCATTTTTGGTTACTTAAGAAACAAGACCCAAAAATGTATCTGCCTAATTGCTATATAAGGAGCATACATTTGTCCCACACTCCACAATAACAAACCAAGAGCCATATAAAAGAAGGATCCTAATTCGTATTACACCAAAATGTCTCTTGTGACACAAAACATTAGGGCAAATGCAGAAATTTACTATGGGGATGAAATTTGTCAAGAAAAAATAAAGCTTCGGCTCGTAGAAATGGGACTTCCTAACAATCTCTTACCTTTAAAAGGCATTGAGGAATGTGGGTACGTCAAAGACACGGGCTTTGTGTGGATTAAACTAAAGAACGAGATGAAATACAACAACGAAAAGATTAAGAAGGTTACATCGTATGCAAAGGAGATAACCGCGTTCATGGAGAAGTTAAAGATCAAGAAATTGACGGGTGTTAAAAGTAAGGAGCTTTTAATGTGGATCCCCGTAAGTGAGGTCAGTGTTGACACTCCACCTACGGGAAAGATCATTTTTAGTACCAGTTCCGGTCTTTATAAATCTTACCCGGTGTCGGTTTTTCAAATTGAGGATGTGAAGAAAGACGCTATAGGTGCGAGTGTTGCTAAGGAGGCCCAAGTAGTCAAGGAGGTTTAAGCAAGAAGTAATGAAGAAATTTTAACCGATGAATATCACTTTATATATCTTGTCAAAAATTAAAGATCTAATGTTTCGTGACTTACACTTGGAAATAAGACATGTTTTCATTTGACATATAACAATGGCATAACATCGTATCATTTTCTATGTAATTTTGTTAAACAAAATGACTCATTTGTAACATATCTTTTTAAAATACCAAAAAGTCATAAAAGGATGGTGCCTAAATATACTACGTAGTAGGTTTACAAACTAACGAAATGCGAACTTTCTTTGGATTACATATTTGAAGTTTTCATGATACTGGTTTAATTGTATAGACATAATACATGTAAAGTGCACGAAGCCCTTCCACAAAATGAACATAATAATTAATCCGGCAACAACCCTCACAGTTGGAGCGAGAGAATGACGAACACTCAAACTTACACGAACTCATCAAACAAAGCAGATTTGGTGAAAAGGCATTAAAATCCTGCAATCTTAAGAGGGATCCGATGAGTCCATAGGTAAATAGACCTAACACTATAAAGAAAAAAGAATAAGCTTTGCGTGTAAGCATATTGCTATAGACTATATAAGAACATAAACTAGTCTCGATCATTCACAAAAAAATGTTCTAATCTAAGATATTGCTGATATTAAAGTAAAGCGGTTTTGCTCTTGCAGAGTTTGTCACTTAAATTCCGTATGGAATTATCAATTGTGCACACCCTATACAGAGTGACACATACATTATTTGACAATTTCCCTTTGAAAGTTTGTGTCAAAAGAGTAATGGTTCCTTAAATTTGTGTTAAACAAGGTTTTAAGCCCCGCGCTTTGCAGTGGTATGTTTGAATACAAAATTATTAATTTTCGTTGCGTTCTGTCGCGAAGAGCGAGGGACTAACTCTGTAACAGATCGATAACCCCAGGGACTATTTTCGTAAATTGATTTTAGTTTTGTTACGGATATTGTCCTTACGTTAGTGTTTCGTTGCAAAGTTAGTGATGAAGGACTGACTTTGCAACGAACCTATAACATGAAAGACCAATTTTGTAAAATCTGTGTTAGAGTTTTTTTTTTTTTTTTTTTTTTTTTTTTTTAATATTAAAGATAATGATCGTTACTTAACCGGCCATTAGCACTTCTCCCCGATTGGGTGAGTATTTAACAACAAAAAAGAAGAAGAAGAAGGAAAAAAAAAAAAAAAAAGTTGCGATGACTATATTACTTCTAAATGGTAAAAGTACTTTAGTAGTAATATAGTCATCGCAACTTTTTTTTTTTTTTTTTTTTTTTTTTGGCGAATGTGATCGTGGTATTTCTTTTCCACTTAACAAGTAGGCCCAAAACTTATCACTTTTATTGGGGAGGTCAACAAAAACTTCTATCTCTCATTTAAAAGGCCAAAATAGATTTCTCTTCAAACTACTTAATTTACTAAATAGCTCTTTAGACTAAGTGTAATGGTCAGCACACATGACAACGATAATTACTGTCACATCAACTTTTTCTCTTTACATTCTTCTTCATTATTAATTTAATATAATAAAGTGATCGCGAGCATTATTTTTTTTGTTTCTCATTTTATTGTTTTAAAAACTAAACTAAAATTTCATTCATGATTAAAAAAAAATTAATAATATGCATTTAACATGGATTAAGTTTGCAATTTAGTTAGAATTGTGATTAACCATACCTCTTTTTAAAGTTTAGGGGCTAAAACAGTATAACAATATTTTCAAAAGTTTGAAATAAAACATGGTTTTGTTAACAACCTTAAGGTTGTTCAACAATTGATTTCTGAGAATCATGCTTAGAAAATTTACCGTGTTCAAACAAAATCATGAATAATTACTAATAATTTTCTTAATTTTCTCAAACTCAAATATAATGCAATCTCTCCATTGTTCATTTACGCTTAAATGAGGGATTGATTGGTATCCTTGTCTTAATATTAACAAGTTTTTCAAAAAGCTGATTGTTAACAACAATTCTTTGTATTGTTGTTAGCATTTCCCAAAATAAAATAAAATAAAAAGTCATCTACTTGTATTCATGGCTTCAATATTTCAAAATCACACACACAGCCATTTCTAAACCTTCAGAGAACATGAACACAAACAAAATCGCAAAAACAAGACGAAATCACAAACACAACCACGTCACATGACTTGATCGAATATGTGACCGAGTCTTCTCTTTTTTTTGCTAGCCGTCTCATATACTTGGGTCACCGTAACAAAGAGGAATGCGTCCAAGGTGGGGTGACCGGCCGTGTGACACTCCATTACAGATGAAAAAAATGACATTACGAATATAGACATTACCAAAAACGATATAAAAACATAGACTATTTTTCTACGTGGTCCGAACAGGATATACTTAGTTATCGATTAGAATAATCACGCGGCTCGTCTTGAAACACTAAATCCTAGATTTTGTCTACATTCGACCATTCCTATGTCTCTTATCCTAGTCCAATCAGTCTGACACTTACATTCTTCTAACATTTTCGTATTCACTTACAAAACAATTTTCTTTGGTCAGCTAGTGGGTCATATTTTTGTCTACCAGTAGTAATGCTACTATATGTGTCACATTATAAAGAGTACTCCATTTGGTAATCTTTGGTTCAAATTTGGTTTTTATCAAGGGAGATGGCTGGTAAAATACCGGGACTCGAATGTGCTCGAAGGAGGCGATTTCCAGGGAGTAGCCGGTGGTCGGATTCTTCGATTATGCTTAACTCGGCTTTTCGTTCTTCAAGGAGTAGAGGGTTTTATGATACTCATTTCACATCTACTTCATTATCAGTAAGATTTACGAGTTAGGAAAGTTTATATATGTATGTTTCATCTTGTTATTCTATCAACTTATCAATGGTTCATGTTTGAAAACAGCAAAGAAGCATGATAAACCAAGTAGATGAAGATGAAAAGCTAGAAGGCGCAGCCCAAAATGCCAAAGAAAGACTAGATGGGAAGCTTAGAAGCCACTGGCAATTAGACCTCAATAGGTACTTACTAATCTAGTAATCTTAATGGTCAAGGCACATGTTAGAAAATCAACACAAAACCTACTAAACAAAAAAGTTGTCATTTTTTGTTACAGTTTTTATTTTCTGATGTAATGAAAGAGAGACTAACTCACATGCCTAATAATATGGCTAATCCATATAAAGATTGACACATGTAATGGTCATTTGATCTCTTTTTATCTCAACTTTTCAATTTGTCATGTGTTGCAATCATATTATTAGGCGTGATTTTAGACACAAGTTTTAGGCGCACCAATCATTTTCCTTTCTGATATAGGTTATCTTTTTTGACTTGTTTTGTATCCAAAGTAGCCAAGAAAAATCTAGGAGTGCTAGTCTTGTGGAAGAAATTAGGAGAAAGCCAAGTACTTCTATAGTTGTTGGGGACTTGCAAACGGAGGTTTTTGAATCGAAAAAATGTGGATCAAAAAGGTTTAGTTGGTGTAAAATGGGGTTGAATTGGAAGTCATGTGACCAATACGAGTGTGTCGTTTGCTTGGAAAAGTTCAAAGTTGGCGATAAGCTAACTCGATTGCCTTGTGCACACCGTTTCCATTTCAAGTGTATGGTACCATGGTTAGAGAACCGGACAATATGCCCTTGTTGTAGAATGAGTGTTTTCGGCTCGAATTGACTTGTTTGCTTGTTTATATCGATTTACAGCTTGAAGTTTTATTCTTAGTTTTTTTGGCAAATGATATTGAAATGTATGTAAATTAATGAAAGAACATTTATCAGACTAATTTAATTTAACAGTTTATAAGCAAAATCTTTACTGTTTGTTTCAATTATGTATCATGTTAAAACTGGTGGTGTTTGTTTTTTATTAAGAGGCTGCTCTTAACAACCTCTTAATCTGAACCATTCAGACGTGTTCAGAGACAGTAAGATCTTAATGGTCTAGACTTGAGAGGGGTGTCTGAATGCCTCTTGTTGCCTCTTGCTGACACAAAAGAAAAAAAAATAGTACAAGCAAGCAAATGTGCGGTTCAAACATGAGTTTTTTTTTCCGTTCAGATGCGGTCAGATTCAGATTCAGATATGCGGTTCAGATTCAGAGCCTCTTAAAAAACAAACACCACCTATAGATTTTATTCAGACATATAAGTTTTATTTCGTGGGACCTTAATCATAGTAGTTGATGTCAATTATTTGTCCCTTTTATGGCACGCATCAAATATCTAAGGATTAGGTGTATCTTATAAAATTATAATGTCTGGATTCAATTATTCGCTAGGCATCACCACATAAATTTCTTGAGATATTACTTTTGAGATATGTACATGTCTACATTTGTCTCATCGTTGTGTCGAGGTTCCGAAACAATCATTTGTCAAAATCAAGATTTTACTATCCGTCGTCGTTATGAAGTGAAAAGCGGACCATTAAGTCTGCGCCTATTCTAAAATCATCGGTCAATGCGCTATAAAAGCTAGCGCTATGTTGTATAATGTAAACACACATAGTTACAAACATTAACCAACATAGCATACTGTCAAACTGTATAATTCATGTTAACATGGATAATGTATTCATGGTTGCAATTAAATCAAAGTTAAGAACCTGTGGACAATGATAATCAACAAGATAAGTGGAGTATAATTCATCACCAGTTTGTGAAATCAAATTGAGACTTTTGTTTATGATGGGCCTAACCCTTTGCATATACCCAATAAGCTTATTCTACTGTTTTGCTGGGCACAACATAAAAAGTAAAATTAGGCCTAAAAGATGCATTAAAATTGAAATAGTAAAAAGAGTCGAAGAAACTCAAGAATGATACGAAAATTTTTATAATAATTGCAGAAATTGATGATAAGCTAGAAAGTAAATTTACCAAGTATCATACGATGATTTGATTGGGTCTGTTGTTTTTAGACCTATATATTAAACGAGGGTTATAGTCTTATAGAGACCGTGCTTCAGCGATATCAAAAACACATATTCTTTTAATCAATGAGTTATAGCTAAACTGTCGAAACGTAAAACTTATGTACTACTATATCTTCATTTATGTGTTAATGTTATGAAAATAAATAACCCGCTTAAGTCATTTGTAATTTTACGCTTTTAGCTATAATTTGTAACTAATAACACATTTGTACTTCTTATAGCAAATAGCTAAATGAAACAACAATTTTCAGCTGGGCCAATTTTAAGATCAGTCGTTATGGTGCTTCATCACCACACAGGAAGGAAGCCTTTGGCACGTGAAGGCCATAACGGCCAAAAACCATCACACGCAAAGGAGGGGTTTTAATGTTGGTTAGGTGGTGGAGATCACCTAACGAAACTTAAGGCGAATTTTTTGTTTGTGAGTGTGTGAGGTATATTTGTGAGATATGTTTGTATAAGTTGAAGTATTTCTATGTGTTTTATTAAGTGGTGACTTATGTCTCTAAAGGTGGTGGTAAGATGATGTATTGAAAATCCGATATGGCACTAATATAAAAGTGGTGGTCAAGTGACCATTACAGCCAGCGTAAGTAGCCTAGTAAAATTTAGGTTGTTGATGTTGCATCCAAATTTGAGGTTAAATAAAGAAAAGAAATTATATCATGGTGGGAGTCAAACTAAGGGGGTGTTTCTTTTTAATGTTAATGAGTCTTAGAGCATGTGTATCCGTAACATTTTGGGCTGCGTTAAGGGTGTTTTAACGCATGTTAACGTGCGTTATTGATGTGGGAGGCCATGTTAAGGCCACGTTAACGTGGCAAGTTAAGCCACTAACGTGGCGTTAACCCACATTTGATTAAAAAAAATTTACACTTCTGGTCCATGTATTTATGTTTGTGTTTTGACAATTTTGGCCCTTGTAATTCTTAAACAATACTGATTTATTCAAACACACACGATACGGAAATACAATTACAAACGATACGAGAAACAAATACAACAGATACGATTTATATAGCTTTGTAATTGTCGATTAGATTTGACTTCTCCTCCCACACTTGCAATACTTGTTCCCTAACCATTTTCAAGGCGACCTGAAGTTGCAAATCTATTTCGTTATTTATTAATAGAGTTTCTAGCCCGACGCTGATGATTGGATGGTCTTGAGGCATATCACGTAACCTTTCGACATCAGGAGCACGACTATGCATCTGCATTATACAACGAGATATCTCACCAAGCAAACTGTTAACCAACTTGAGTTCCTTCTCTTGTTCGTTGCGTAAACGGGAAAGAATAGATTTTTGCACCTCAGCTAGGTTGTTTGCCATTTTTTGTGTGTGTTAATAGTATTGATATTTGTGTGAGAAAATATAGTTCTGTTAAACTAGTTTTTATAGGGGAAAAGTAGCCGTTAAACAAATAGCCGTTGGAAAAGTAGCCGTTAAGCGTTTTATTCAAATTAAAAGTTAAACAAACACAAGATACAACACAAACGACTGCTTGTTCATTGAACCTTTCTGTTACGACTTGCCAAAAAGGTCCTTCGCCGGCATGGAATTCATGAACCACTTGCCACATATCGGCTAGCAAGGTTTCTTCTTCAATATCCCAACGATTTGCCATTGTGTAGAAATTGAAGTGTGTGTATAATTATATGATAATGTATACTATATATAGGAAAGTTTAAACGTTTAAAATTCAAATTTCAAAATCTGAGCGGGATATTCAAATTTCAAAATTAAGTTTAAACGTGTTTAAATTTGAATATTCAAATTCAAAAGCGGGATTATTTTTAAATGTTTAAAATTCAAATTTTGAAATGTATGGGCGGGATTTATGGGCTTATTTAACACCCTTTGACAGTTCACACAACTCACAAACAATTCTCACACAACTCTAACATTATTCTCTCAAACAATGTCTCGCAAGGATTTCTCCCAACAATTCCCAACACACCGTGACTTCTCCCAACAATTTCCAACTTACTGTGACTTCTCTCAGCAATTTCCAAGTCACCATGACTTTGGCCAGCAATTCCCAAGCTCTAGCACGATTCAGAATGCAACTGCACCGGTGAACACTCCACCGGAAGACATCTTTCCGGTATTCACACCGGAAAGTGAACCGGTGCCCAATCAACCTGTTGTCCAACAACAACAAGATCAACCGGTGAACAATCTACCTGAAGAAAACCAACCCATTTGGAGAGGGTTGACTGATGAAGAATTTGAAGAACAAAACATGCAAGAATTGTTACGTGTTGAATATGAGGAAGAAATGGAGGCAAGAGCTCGTGAGCTGCGAGCAAAAGCTAAACAGGATCGTCGAAACCGTCAAGCAGAATGGCGATGGGCAAATGGAATAGACCGTGTGCCAACGAGTGAGGACGATTCGAGTGCCTCCTATTCGAGTCATGAAGGGTGGGTGTCCGACGATTCGTTCTATTGATTCACAGTTTTATGTTTAATTATTTTAGTTTTATGTTTAATTATCTTACTTTATGTTTCATGTTTAATGTAACTTGCGTTTAAGTTTAATGTATGTTTAAATTTTAAGTATTAATATAAGTTGTTTTTATTAGTTATTAAATGAAATAATAGTTTTAGTTGAGGGTAGAATTAGAAAATATTTGAGTTAAAGCTGAGTTAAGGCTGAGTTATTGTTGTGGGCAAGGTTTTGAAACCCGGGTCGACCCGGCCGGGTTAACCGGTTCGACCGGTTCCGGCCGAAATAACGGGTCAAAACAACCCGGGTTTCTAAAACCGGGTTAACCGGTGTGACCCGCCGGGTTTTGAGTGACCCGGGTCAACCCGATTCTCGAAACCCGTGTCGACCTGGGTCGACCAGGGTCGACCCGGCCGGGTTAACCGGTTCCGGCCGAAAAAACGGGTCAAAACAACCCGGGTTTCTAAAACCGGGTTAACCGGTGTGACCCGCCGGGTCTTGAGTGACCCGGGTCAACCCGGTTCTCGAAACCCGGCCGGGTTTCATTTTTTCAAAAAAAATTAATAAAAACCCGGGTTGACCCGGTGGTCGAACCGGTTGACCCGGTCAAAAAAATAAAATAATAATAAATTGAAAACCGGGTTGACCCGGCGGTCTAAACGGTCGAACCGGTTGACCCGGTGCCCGGTGACTTGACCGGGTCGATTTCGAACCCGGTTTTCAAAACATTGGTTGTGGGTGGATTTTTCTGAGTTAAAGTTAAAGTGTAAAAGCTGATGTGGCGCTGACGTGGCGCTGCGTTAACTTTTAACGTGAGTTATGGATGGGCATGCTCTTAGTGGGTAGATAGTGGTGAGGCCACACATATATTAATGTTTCTTTATCTCTTAAATGGTCTGTATGGCCAAAGAATGCAAAGGGTGCTCCTCCCAGTAAGTGGAAGCATCAGGAAGGGGTTCACCCACTTAATTTAGAAAATAAAAGAAACACCTCCTAAGAACATCTACAATGCAAAAAGTCTTTAATGACTTTTTACATTTAATGCATTTAATACTTCTCATGTTTAATGTAAAAGACTTTGAGTTTGCCAAGTCTTTCTACAAAGCTTTTCAAAAAGCTTTCACTACAATGCCAAAAAAAACCCTTTCAAAAGACTTTTGGTAATAATAAAAAGCTATTGATAGTTTGTGCATTGTGGATGCTCTAAGGACCTTATAGTTGAGAGGGGATGTCTTTGCCGCTATATCAAGTTGTCTTTTTTGTTTGTTGTTTACGTAAGGTATGTATTGAGGTGAGGATAGTCACTTGTTTGGTTTCTTACGTTTGAGAATGACCCTAATGTCATTACTCAAAGTAAAAAAATCAACGTACGTTTCATGAAAAGTTAAGAATACGATAAGTCACAAGAGAGAAAAATTAAAACTAAAACTAAAGCACAATTGATTCTGATAAACCGTAAAGCTCTACTATATTCATTGGATTGAGACACTCGATCTAATGTTCAATTTAAACATGACAGGTAATGTTGAAATTGTTGTAAGCAAAGTCGAACTGGTTTAACTGGGAACGGGGATGAAGCCGCTTTATTTGAAGAGGTTGAACTGCCAATGAATAACCCATACCGGCAAGAACCGGTGAACCGCGGACGAACAAGCCACAAGTTGTGTTTGTTTACTTGTCGGTGTTTTGGTTAGTGTTTATAGTTATGTATGGTTTGCTTCACATGGCAGTGGTTGGTTGAAGGAGACTAATGAACAAGAAAGAGATACATCTTCTTTTCGATTTTCTTGGCTTTTGTTTTGAACAAGAAAGAGATACTTGTCTATTCTAGAGACCTGTTCTTTTCGATCTTCTTGGCTGTTGTTTTATTACGGGTTGAACATGAAACCAAAATTGTTGACGGTTCTCTTGTTTGATTTTCAAAACCTTGGTTGTGAGAGTGAATTTAATTTCTAACAAAATTAAGGTCTCACAAAGGCTCACTTTTTTTCTCAGTCACTAAAAACTCAACATAATCTCATGCTCAAATTGAGCTCGGGGGATGTTGATCCATATTCAATACATAAATTATATGCCAGGTCGTAGTTTTATGTAATATAAACTAGGATAATTGTCTAAAAATGTATCTTATTTGTCACTTTTCTGTAAATTAATTTTAGTGTATTGATTGAAGAATTTTGGGTATTAAATTAGGTATTTGCGAGAATCGATATACAAAATAATTGAAATTGAAAATGTTACTTATTAAATAAGGTGATTGAAACGATGCTACATACAACTTAAAAAACTGACGAATAAGATACATTTTCACATAGTTAGCGCAATCAAATAACTAGAAGAGATATAAAAATGCTTCTGCTACCTTCACACGTTTCTTCTTCAAGGCACTTTTTCATGAACTCTTTGACCATATTTCTTACAGTAATTCCTAATCTTTGAGGATATAAAATAAAAGGACTTTACATTGGTAACTTAGGAGCAGTACTGTTCTTTAAACATTCAGATATATAGCGCTAAGATACCGGACATGATTGCATTACAAAGTCACATATTATTATTCCATGCATATAGTAAGACTTCATTTGTTTATCTAATGCGCGCAGGCTATGCTCATTCTACATCGGATGCATGACCTACAATCCAAACATGAATTGTAGTGCTCCAACATATGATCGCTCACTAGCTTGTTTTAACCATTTCTATCTCAATTGCGCTTTGGATTCATTTGGATTGTGTTTCATTTCAAGGGAATCCATACCTCGAAATTTAGCGAAAAGGCAATTGAGGAAGAAATTTGGTCAACATGGTGAAACAAGTTGAGTCATTTATAATTTTTTTCTTATTGCAGGCATAATTAATAGCCTTTTCAACGATTAAAGCATAGTATGATACTAGGAAAGGCTTTTCAACATATGCCCTTGACACAAAACATATGAAGTTACTGAAATCAAATTTGTCTATTGACCACATTTGTTACCCTAGGTTTTAGCTGGAGCTTAGTCTTTAAAACACAAACTTTTACTCTAAAAAGCTTCAAAAAGCTCCGTACCAAAGATGTAATCCTAGTTCTTCAGTTTAAAAACATGAATGAACCCAACAAACTTAATATTCAACCAAAAGAATTATCCAAGAGAATAAGAGATCTACCGGTTCTTCACCTTTAGGTACTACCAACATCATCTACGTTTTTGGTGTCCCCACCAACAACTAGATTACTGCCTTCAACTGTGACGTTATTAGTCACTCTCCACCAGGACCCATTATTTTTTATTGCTACAAGGACGTTGTTTTCCCCGATCATCATACCTCTTGTCAGCTCCACATCTGGTCGCATAACAAGTATCCAGAATTCAGCGTCACTAAGGGGTTGGCTGCTAGTTTCCATTTCCTAGCAAATAATTTAGGTGTAGGTCACGTACAATGATTAGAATCACATTTCAACATTATATAATGCAAGTGTAATAACTACGTAAAGATGGAAGAGAAATTTCTTTTTAAATATTGGCAAATCACATCTATTGATCAATGATTTATTTTCATCAAAAACTTATGGCAAATGTTTAATTAGATCCATCATCCGTTCCTATGTTTTTATCCTCAAAACATCAACTTTTCAGGACTTACGAATTAGAATGTTAAACCATGATTATATTGGTTCAAACTCGAAAACAAATATGTTATTAAAACACTTAGAGATTTATTAACATTCATCTCATACCTCAAACTGAACTGAATGTCAGAACGAAACTTTGGTCTCCAATAGTTAGGTTTAATATAGCTTCACAGAATTAGATTTTCGTATAATAGATTGGCATTTGGTCTAAACGTAATTTTATTTAGGATTTGAGGACATGCATCACTTAGATACTTCTTAAAGTTAGATAATAAGTGTCCCAAAACTTTGATGATAACCACCTCGACGTGATTGAAAGTACGGGTGGCAATTTCATACACGACATGATAACCTACACGAAGTTAAACAGGTATGGATTGAGAATAAACAGATTTGGGTCAACAACAAGTCAACCCGTCTAACCCGTTTAATAAATGAGTCATGTTTGAGTTGAGCAAGTATTAAACAGGCTAATTTGTGGGCCTGTGTAAGTATGTAAGCGTCTAAAAGTAAAAAATTTAACCAAGATTTTATGTGAGATTAAGGTGGTGTTTGTTTTTAAGAGGCTCTGAATCTGAATCTGAACCGTACATCTGAATCTGAATCTGAGGCGTAAATGTCTGAATCTGACCAAAAAACTCATGTTTAAACCACACATTTGCTTGCTTGTATTATTTTTTTTTATATATATATTTTTTTTATTTTTTTTTTGGTCAGCAAGAGGCATTCAGACACCCTCTCAAGTCTAGACCATTAAGATCTTACTGCCTCTGAATACGTCTTAACGAAAAAAACGGTCTGAACGACCAAAATGTCTAACCACGTTTGAACAGTTAAGAATAAGAGGCTGTTAAGAGCTTCTTTATGAAAAACAAACACCACCTTAATTTGGATTTAGATGCATTTAGCTATTTTCTTTTGGACGGTATATAGTTATGTACTTAATATGACAATAAATTACAATTATAACTTAGATAATATTGAAATTGTTGAATATTTATTTATATGTTATACAATTATTTTTTAAAACTATTATATTATTTTTGGATCTAAACAAGTTAAATCGACAAATTACAAACCACAATAAACAAACCTTCACTTTCTTCACCACTTCTATTATTTACTTAAACAGGTTAAATGTGTCACAAAAGGGTTGCACGTGTTATGTAGGTGTATGTTAGGGTTGAGTTTGTTCACTTGTTGACACGATTAATAAATAAGTCATGTTTGGGTAGATGTTATACTAACCCGCTAACCCCGAATAAGACAACCCAAACACGACTGGGTTACCACCTCTAATTGAAAGTACCATAACATATGCATTTTTCAATTTCTTAACAAAGTTAGGGTTGTGTTCATTGAAACTCTTTTTTAATATCAAATCATTTAGCTTCACAATTTACATATAACCAATGTCACGCATCATATACCCAAATTTGCAATTTGCAAATATAGAACCATACTCGCAATTTTCTAGGCCTAAACCATAGCAGTAATTAAATACTTGTCCCATTTCTTAAACCCTTTTTCAGAATTACTAGTCACGTAGATTTTCATCAAAGACATACATTTGTATATCAAAAACTAGATCGATTCACATCGTTCGAAAACACGGTTTCAACAATATGATTGACTCAAATGATTTATCAAAACGAAAACAGCCATGTAAGATTTAACGTATATACCTGTGACGAATATCTTCTTTAACCTCGACGCTCCTTTGTTGGTATATTTTCTAGGTTTAGGTTCGTGGTGTTAACATACGGTTTACTTATAACTTATAAGCCTCAATGTAACACAAAACAAAAACCTAATTACGTTAATTTCCCATATTAATTCAAACAAATTTCTTTTGGGCCCTTTAGCTTCCCACTAATGTTTATGTAAGTTCTTTTTACACTTACCTTTAACTTGTGTCGTTATATTCTCGAATCTATATGACTATTACCTAAGTTAACATTATGCTTTATGGTTTTGCATGACTTTAGTTCATGCATGTGAGAAATTAATAACTATGAGAAATCATGAAAATCGCAATTTGTAACCTTGATTCATGATTTTTAATGATTTGTTTTTACGTAAAAATTTTTTTTAGTTGAATAGAAACATATTGGTGATTCAAAGTTTTGAAAATCTAACACCTTATTCATATTATTTGTTGTTGTGCCAATTCAGTGTCCATTGTCCAATATATAGTCTCTAATTATTATTTGAACATAAAATATACTAAGTGTCAAAAAAGTCATTGAATGAAAGAACATTCAAGGAGTTATCTTCGGAGTTCTTTAGAGTCAAAGAAGAAGTCTCACCACTTAATGAAGCGGTATTCAGTAAGTGTAGTACTGAATCAAAAGAAGATGATGGGATCAGTGAGATCCGACAATCTCTAACTGACTCCCCACTAACATCAATAGCATTCTGAACCTTGATGCTTATGAAAATATCTAAGCATCCAATAATATTTAGGTGGAAACTTTCTTGGAAAGATAAGTAGGAAAATACTCATCAATAAAGTCAAAGAATAGTACAAGAGTTCGTATAAAAGGAGAAACAGTTGTCAACATTGTTCTCTAAAGTGAGATTAGACATATTCCAATAATAGAAGCATTTGATGAAGTAATGTAGCAGTGTACTTTATAGTTAGAAGCTCAACACGTCCCTATTACCCCATGGGGTAACCACCTTGAACTCTGGCTATATAAGAGAATGTTTCAAATGAGTAAATGTTATCTCTTGCAATTAATATAAAAGACATTTAAGAGCATTATTCAGAGATTAGCATAGATTTTACTTAAACATTAACTTTGGTTATGTTTAAGTCAGTGAGGAGATCACCGAATAATTGTCATTCAACTGGGATTGTTATTCCGCAAACAGTTTTAGTAAATTTTTTGATTCATCACTACAAAAAATAATGCTATTCTCCACACTTATTTTGCTACGGTATAGTCAATTGCGGATTTTTTTTTATACGGATAATAATTTTGCTACATTTAATTATAAGTGTGACAAATATTTAAAAAATAATCCACATATATCTTTTATATAATAAAACAAAACCCCTATTGGGAATTTTCCATTTCAAAAAAATGCATTCATACCTTATTTCGTAATAATTGTATTTAAAAAAAAGATTATTTTCTTATTAGGTAACATTTTATATTTATCCATAACACAAGTAGAAGATAAATACAAAAAATATAGATAAGATGCAATTAACACAAGTAGAAGATAAATACAAAAAATATAAATAAGATGCAATTAATAATAGGATTAAAATTTTTAAATAATTATCTTTAATAATAAAAAACTATAATTAAACATCATAAATCAAACAAAACAAAGATTAAATTATTTATTTTTTAATAAATAAAAATATACGATTAAAAATTTTTAAAAAAACCCGCGCGTGCGCGGGTATTATAACTAGTAAGTGTGTACAATTACAATAAAGTTACACTTATTGGTATAGCAAATGTATCCACACTTTTATTTTTGAACATTTTTTGCAATTTTGCCACACTTTTAGGTATGGACATTTAAAAAATGTTTTCACACTTTTAACCGTAGACATTTGTATAATATCTCCACACTTATATGTGTAGCAAAATTTGTCACAACCATTATTATCACACTTGAGAAAGTGTGAAATCAATAATTTTACACATTTTTAAATGTGGCCATTTGGCCTTTAAAATGTGAAGAATTTAACTAGTTTTTTTGTAGTGGATCTCTAATAAGAGTTTAAACGTTCAAAAAATACTTGTGTAAATCTTTGTTACTTGTTTGTTTTCTTAAATTGTATTTAGATACTTCATTAGCATGGAAATTGTTCAGATAACTTAATTAAGTGTATTATTTATAATCAGTTTAAAAGGAACAATATTTGCAAAATATCATATAAAAATACGGATCACAAAAAATACGATTTGGAAGCGTATTGGAAGATGAAAGATAGTGTTGGGTTTGGAAGATGAAAGAAGATGGTGATGATGAAAGAAGATGGTGATGAAAGAAGATGGTGATGATGCGGTTGTTGGGACCGGATTTGGAAGCGGTGTTGGCAACTTGGCATACTAGGTCCTGTAGTTGATGCAAATGCGATTAATGATGGTCGAAACATTGTTAATGTTCTTGAAAACTCAAAAGATAGTGTTGGGTTTGGAAGTAGTAATCTTGAAAATGTTGTTGGATGCGGGTGATCTAGAAAATGTAGCACCCGTAATTCATGTTGGGGTACTTGGAACTTGGAAGTAGTATTAATCTTGGCTCAGTTGAAGAAATTGAAGGTGAGAAACAAATTGAAAAGACTGCTGATTTGGTGAGGATTGAAGAAAGTAAGAAGAGCTTGAAACTGATCAGATGGATTCGATAAAAGATGATGGTCAAGTGAATGCTGCTGAACGAAAAAGGGATATGCATCAAGACGATGACGCGTCCTCTAACAAGGGTCTACGGGTATATCAGCGGAAGCAAAGAAAATTTTAAAATTTGTGTTATTGTTATTGATTGTGAATTGTAGTATCTCATGTTTTCGTCGTATAATTGGTAGAGTAACTACTTAACAGTGATTTTGAGGGTTGTAATCTTTTGATTGGTATAGTAAAGTTTCAAGCTTTCTCGTATATTTTTGCCCGCCTATTACTAATTTTAGTGTTGTTAATCACTGCACTTTATAGAGAGGGAAAACGAGTGTAAGGTAGAAAATTAATAACGCACAAATCTTCCAAGGCACTACACAAGGATCACAAACTGCCACCTGATCGACTGTATCTTTCATGTGTAACGAGTTTTTGTATCACTTGGGTGTAAGTCTGCAACCGCATATGTGCAAACGTAATCATGATTTGATTGACCTGACCTTATAGTCTTGAGCAGCTCAGGAATTTGATTTCGGATGGACGACACAGACTAATTTAGAAGTGAACCTGCAGACAAAACCAGTCACACAGACATAACTACAGTTGTATAGGCCGGTCTCACTTGAATTCACAGTATACAATTCCATAGACACTGATTCTTACTCAATCTTATTACGGAGTATTTAATAAGATAATATAGTTTTTCAATTTATCCATCATGAGCAATAAGCGAGTAGTTTGATGAGGCATTATAAGAAGGGGTGGTTAATTACCCTTTTCAAATCAAATGAGATAAAACTTGTTTTAAATGACATGCTAATGTTATGTGGGGAGCATGAGTGTTTAACTCAAATGTGTACGACGTAAACGAAGTATTCTCGTGAGTCGTGATTGTTTTCGAACTTTTTTTTACCACCCAAGAATGGTTACCTAATTAAGGATCAACTTTGAACCTAAGACCTCTTGTGAGAATAATAGAATCTCTTATCGATCACTAGTCCACCGTAGCGATGGTTTATAAAGTTGATTTAAAATGGAAAAATATGTGTAATTTTATCTAATTTTTTTTAATCAACTTACATGTTTTTTTGAATATAAATTACTTAAAGTAAATTAAAAAAAATAAAAAATAAAAAAATCTTAGCTTAAATAATAATAACTAAAGTTCAAATTGAATATTATATTGCCATTTAGAACCTACAAGCCATGCAGCTTATATAGTTGACCATTCGTTGACCACAATATTTCCCTAACCAACTATAACTAAAATCTTGAAAACCATAACTGATTTACCCTCCACCATTCTCACATATCATTTACATTTCAAACAAACAAAATCAACATCAAGAAATCAAGAAAACAAATGGAAACCAATAAGCAAGAAAGTGACGCGTTATTCTGGGAACTCCTGCTTTCAGGTGAAGACGTTGAATTACGAGGGGAGAAAATCATTCGTGGAGACAATAATGTAGTTATCGGGTTCAGAGATGAAAACGGCTTTTGGAGGAGAGCCGAAGAAGAAGTTAAAGAGGTATTTCAAACTCCAGACTTGAACAAAGAACCACCAAAGGAGGATCAAGAAGAAACAACAAGAAAAAGATATCGAGAGGATGACAGTACTGCTGCAAATGAATTTCCAAACAAGCATCCTGCGGTTACACCTACGCATGTGGAGAGCAGTGGCGCCAAAAACAATATGGAAGTGGTGGTGTCCCAAGAAGGTGATCAAGAACAAAGCTAAGGTCGTATAACTCAGGTTTAGAGCAATTTTTGTAATATGTCTCATTGTGGTGAATATTAGATTGTTTTCTCAGTGGTTTGGTAGTAAATGACTAAATGTAGCAGTTAGCGTAAATATTTGAATTTGATTTGGTTTGTAATTGTGAGGGATCTCTAGCTTGATGAATGTTTTCGGAAATGATACCAGTTTTTCTACGTTTAGCCGATATTATTGTATATAACTTGTTGCATATATTAGCTTTCAAAATAGTAGTCTTTGAATTAGTTAGTCGATGGTTAAAAGTAGTATTCTTATCATCACAAAATCTATAGATCAGTAGATAATGAACTGTGTAAAAGTAGTCCTATAGTAAGTCCATAAATGAATTGACACGAAATAAAATATAATTCATACTATTGTTAAAAACTAGGATAACAGTTCTGCGTTTCGCTGCAGCCTTTAAAGTTACAAAATAATGACTGCAGAAACTAGTATACGCGTCTTCCTTTGTATATGAAATAAATAAAGTTACATGTTTTTTTACCGCGTGCATAGTCGAGAGCATACTGTATACCATATACGTATATGTAGCTGATGCCGTTGTCACATTCCAATATAAAGATCTGTTGTCATTATTCATTAGTTGCATGAATCATCAATAATCATTCGGGTTACCTGCATACATTTGTTTATTAATTAGACATGCGATAGGAATACATATATATTGCTTATTGATTAGAGGTGATACTTGATACGTGACTTAAATACTAAGTTGTAAAGTTACTGTTATTATACTTGCGCGATCATTTTTCTTCTTCTTTTTCTCCCCCACCCCGGCCCCAACCAATTTTTTGCTGCATTAGTCGTTATCTTTGTCTATGTTTCTGGTGTTTGCACATCTTTCAGCAGTCATTGTTTACCACTATATCAGTAAAAAAAATCTAATATTTTGTTGATTTGAGCACAGTAAAATCATAAAAAAGAAATGGAGCATAAGCTAGCACTTATATTTGGTTTCAGTTTGGATTTACCGGCCTGAACATGTCCTATACTCCTATGTAATCTGTTAGCATAAAATATGTCAAGAACAATCCGAAATGTGAAAATATAAACGGGCCTAGTTTTATATTACCTGTTGGATGTCAACTTTTTGCATCCTTTTTTTTACAGTAGTTAAGTTTTTTGCCAAGTGTTGGTTTATTAATAGTTGAAATACTGCTGCTTCGTGAGCTCCTTAGAGTAATGTATGTCGTCAAAATCCATATATAAGTTAGATTTCTCATCTCTGTGTTGGAATAGAAGGTTGCAGTTGTCATTAAGGTAGCCATATAAATCATACAGTTTTGTGCAATAACATGCAGTAGTAGGCTGTTGGACCTATGTGCGTGTGACTCGTGTTTGGTTTGTTTTCCACTGATCCACTTTTTTCCTAGTCTTCAGCTAGCTTTAGATCATAATACGAGTAGCTTTTACCCGCGCCATCCTGGTAACAAACTGATTAGATAAAAATTTCATGTGGCAATCTATGGCGTATGTAAATCTTTCAGTGCATCATTAACTGAATAGATTATAAACGAGTTGAGAGTCGGTTTAAAGTTTTTGTTAAAACATTGCAAGTCGTTTAATACATACATCTTGTGCTACGCTGTTATCATGAATAACACTGCTTATTTAGAAATAAAAATAATTTAAAAATGCACAAAGAAGTATGTGTGGGTCAAACAAACCAATCTAGCCCTTTGTCGACCCGTAGAAGATGTGACCTCTTTCAAACCATACTCAACCTACCCATCTTAGCGCATCCTTCTTTTTTTCTCTGAACTACTCAAAGGTGGAATATACTTGCAAAAAAAGTTATATATATGGTCTTCACATAATGGCCCGTAGCAACTGATCATTCAACGAACTGTGAAGTAATCACAGTCAATAAGTTATCCTAGTATACCGCTGCTATACCATGTCACTGAATATTTGAGTAAATATACGCAGACACACATTGTACATGATAGGAAACTATGTAGCGAAATTCACATAAATCACCTTTTTAATCCCCACAAATAATGTTCATGCCCGTACAAATATTTTCTCAGGTAAGTCTGCAGTCTCATGTGTGCACAAATATTACTAAATGCGCCTACTACTCTACAAACGAGGGCATGACACATGAAGGTTCCAACATACGAAATATGTAAATAACAAATCATTTGAATCTCTTGTACTTGTTTGATTCTTGTGAAACATTATCGATTCTCCTTTACACAATCGACCCTAGTGACGCATTTTTGCTCCTCGTATAACGTCAATGATGATTTGGCATGTTTGTTGCGGGCACAAATATACCGTACAAAATACATTTATAGAGTTATAGATCATGGTTCAAATTAGTAATTTCTTTTTCATATATACCATTACGAATGTTATAAAGTTGAAAGTGCAACAAACTAATACTTGATTATATCATAATCCAATTAATAATCAAGTTGAAAAAATGAGTGTTAAGTAGATAATAAATGGGAAAATCTTCACGGTACTGCAAAAATCACAAACTGCCGCCTGACTGTATCTTTCATGTGTAACGAGTTTTTGTAACCACGTACAGGGGTGTAAGTCTGCAATCGTATATGCATGTGAAAACGTAATCATGATTGACATGACCTTAATTATAGTCTTGAGCAGCTCATGAACTTGATTTCTGATAGAAAGATATATATGGTATTTTAGGACCTCACTGCAGTCTGCACTAAACCACGATACAGACTAATATAGAAGTGAACCAGCAGACATAACTACCAGTCACGCATGCAACGAATCATGAGCAAGGTTAAAGATATGTCCTTGATTAACAAAATGAATTCAAGGTTTAGTTACGAAACTTTAGTATTGATGCAAAGATTGAAGTCTACTTATCAGCCACATCAGGCTATAAATTTTGAGTTTGTAATACCAAAAAGTCTATCAGTTACTTTATATGCCTTCGGGTGCCGTTGATATACAACTACACCCAAGTAAAATCATAAGATCAGCTTAATTTGTGTTAGCCTGTTTAATGTTGTTATTACAAATATGTTAATGTTTAGGTTTAAGACTTTTAGTTTATGTGTAATTCGTATGTATGTTTAGTGTTTGGGTCAGAATGTTAAACATTGGGTCGACTTCTGTTATAAGTCCAAACAAAGCCCAATGTGATGACAGTTATTTAGTTTAACCGTTTTCAACAAAACGTCACAACGTTTTGTATGAAGCAGTAGGTCGTTTAGTTGAAACATCATGACAGTTGGTCTAGTATATAAGGGTTTGATCTTCGACCTGTGAAGGTAACCCTTCATTCATATATATCATATTCATTTAAAGGGTTCAAAACCCATTCTCTTGTTCTTATTATTCTTGATGATGATACATACATGATGCTTGTTTGGTTATAGACGATCCTGGAATATGAAGTATGGAACCTGTGAAAATACCAATATGGTATTAGAGACACAAGGAATCAAACAACACAACAATTCATGATTTTGATCATCACTCAAAATTCAAAAGCCGAGACAAACAAAGTTGTCTAGGGCACGGATTGTTTCAATCAACACATAGAAAGAAGAGTATTGTGAAACAACGAAAGAAGGATACAAGCAACAGCGGAACGACAAACAAAACACTTTTGTTTAGACGTTGATAGAATACCGTAGGGTATAAAGGAAAAGTCGACTAGAAGATTGTGTATTATCGAGATACACAAAGGAGAAAGAAGAAAGAAAGACGCGCAGAAATTCATTGGCGTTGCTTGGATAAGAGAAGATACCGGTACAAGAAACAAGATAAAAAGGTCGTTGGCAATACAAGAAACAACAACAACAATTTAAAGAAGACACGCGACTTGATCACTCGCTGTAAAGGAAAAGAATACCGCTAGGTATTGAAGGTTGTTGGAAGAAATACGGTGTGGAACAAAGAAGGAAAAGAGAAAAGGGTAAGCAGTTTTGAGTGATAAGTATGGAATGATTGAAAAACTTCAAGGACTAGATACCAAAGATGATGAAGCAGTTGCGACTGCATGTTATAAGAAGTTTGTTGATCTCATTGTAGTCTACCATGAAATTGCATAAGTTGGTTTTAGAAGATTTCTTGTTAACAACAACAACAACGCACTTGTTGGTTTTACTACAACGCAACAAGGGAAAAGGAGAAGCCGATAGAAGTGGGTGAAACTAAGCAGCCAAGGACTCACCAGGCCAGAAGAATAGTGCATGTAAATCGATGTTGATGCACAATGCAGTGAAGGATGGAGCAATAGAGATAAGTTAGAATCATTTTGGTGTTAGTCTTGAAGATGATGAAGAAGACAACATGATGGCAGTCAAGACAGCAATGAACTTTAGACATTGCTTGAAGAAAAATGAAGATCACTCAAGGAGAATTTGATACTAACACATTAGGGGGGAAATTGTTAGCCTGTTTAATGTTGTTAGTACAAATATGTTAATGTTTAGGTTTAAGACTTTTAGTTTATGTGTAATTCGTATGTATGTTTAGTGTTTGGGTCAGAATGTTAAACATTGGGTCGACTTCTGTTATAAGTCCAAACAAAGCCCAATGTGATGACAGTTATTTAGTTTAACCGTTTTCAACAAAACGTCACAACTTTTTGTATGAAGCAGTAGGTCGTTTAGTTGAAACATCATGACAGTTGGTCTAGTATATAAGGGTTTGATCTTCGACCTGTGAAGGTAACCTTTCGTTCATATATATCAGATTCATTTAAAGGGTTCAAAACCCATTCTCTTGTTCTTATTATTCTTGATGATGATACATACATGATGCTTGTTTGGTTATAGACGATCCTGGAATATGAAGTATGGAACCTGTGAAAATACCAATAATTTGAACCTAAGACCTCTTGTGAGAATAATAGAATCGATCTCTTATCGATCGATCACTAGTCCACCCTAGTGATGGTTTATATATAACTTTATATAGAATATGTGTAATTTTATCTGAATTTTTGTTTTAATCAATTTAAATGTTTGTGAATATAAATTACTTAAAATATATAAAAATAAAAAAATCTTAGCTTAAATAATATAACTAAAGTTCAAACTGAATACATTATATTTAGAACCTACAAGCCATGCAGCTTATATAGTTGACCATTCATTGACCACAATATTTCCCTAACCAACTATAATAACTAAAATCTTGAAAACAATAATTGATATACCCTCCACCATTCTCACATATCAAAATCAAGAAATCAAGAAAACAATGGCAACCAATAAGCAAGAAAGTGATGCGTTATTCTGGGAACTCGTGATTTCATATGAAGACGCTGAGTTACGAGGGGATAAAATCATTCGTGGAGACAATAATGTAGTTATCGCGTTCAGAGATGAAAACGGGTTTTGGAGGGAAGTCGTTCAAACTCCAGAATTGAACAAAGAACCGCCAAATGAGGATCACAAAGATATAACAAGAAAAAGAGATCGAGATGATGACAGTAGTACTGGTGCAAATGAATTTCCAAACAAGCATCCTGCGGTTACACCTACGCATGGGGAGAGCAGTGGTGCCAAAAACTAAACTGAGGTGGTGGTGTCCCAAGAAGGTGATCAAGAACAAAGCTAAGGTTGGATAAATCAGTTAGCGTAAACATTTGAATTTGATTTGGTGGTAGTAAATGGCTAAACGTAGCAGTTAGCGTAAACATTTGAATTTGATTTGGTGGTAGTAAATGACCAAAACGTAGTAGTTAGCGTGAATATTAGTTGTGATCGATCTCTTGATGAATGTTTTCAGAAATGATACCAGTTTTTCTACGTTTAGCCGATATTATTGTATATAACTAGTTGTTTTAGCTTTCAAATACTACTCTATGAATTAGTTAGTAGATGGTTAAAAGCAGTCCTACAGTAACTCCGTTAATGAAGCGTACACACAAAATAAAATATAAACTTCACTATGGTTTAAAGCCCGAGGATAACAGATCTGCGTTTCACTGCAGCCTCTTAAGTTACAAAAATAAAATGATGACTGGCTAAAAATTATGAGTAACGCTGACTACGTGCAAGTCCAAACCATATATACTGTATACAGGTTACGGAGTATATGTAGCTGATGCTGTTATATTCCAGTTAAATATCTGTTTTCATTATGCATTAGTTGCATGAATCATCAATAATCATTTGGGGTACCTGCATACATTTGTTTATTAATTAGACGTGATAATTGATATGTGACTTAGTAGAGATAAATACGTTGTAAGTTACTGTTATCATGCCTGCGGCGATCATTCTTTTCTTTTTCTTTTTTCATTTGTTTATGCATTAGTCTTTATCTTCGTCGTTGCTTCTGGTGTTTATCAGTAAAAAAGATCTAATATCTTGTTGATTTGAACATTGTTGAATCACAAAAAAGAAATGGAGCTTAAGCTCAACGCTTATATTTGGTTTCATTTTGGATTTACCTGAACATGTCCTATACTCCTATGTAATCTCTTAGCATAACATATGTCAAGAACAATCCGATATGTGAAAATATAAACGCAGCCTAGTTTTATATTACCTGTTGGATGTTAACTTTTTGCATCCTTTTGTGTTGGTTTCTTAATAGTTGAAATACTGCTGCTTCGTGAGTTCCTTAGAGTAATGTATGGCGTCAAAATACATACATGAGTTAAGATTTCTCATCTCTGTGTTGGAATAGAAGGTTGCACTTGTCATTAAGGTAGCCATATAAATCATACCGTTTTGTGCAATAAAATGCAGTAGTAGGCTGTTGATCTTATGTGTGTGTGACTCGTGTTTGGGTTTGTTTACCACTGATCCACTATTTACTTGTTCTTCAACTTTAGAGTATAGCTTTACTCGCGCAATCCTGGTTATAATTAACAAACTGATTAGATAAAAATAAAATATAGCAAGTTATGGCATAGATCTTTCAATGTATCATAAACCGACCAGATTATAGAAAATGAACATTTTCGGTGGCAATAAAAGCGAATGGGTCACAAATTGATAGGCCTGGCAAGACGAGTTGAGAGTCAGTTTAAAATATATATATATATTTTATAACATTGCAAGTAGTTTTATGCAGTTATCTTGTGTTATGTTATCATGAATAACACTGAATGTTCAGAAAATACAAAAACAAAAATGCACATAGAAGTATTTACTGGTCAAACAAACAGAATTTGCCCATTGTCAACCCGTAGAAGATCCGGCCTGTTTCATACCACACTCAACCTCAAGTCACCATCTTACCGCATCCTTTTTTCCTCTCAACTGCTGAAAGGTGGAATATATTTGCAAAAAAAGTTATACGATCACATAATGGCCCTTAGCAACTGATCATTCAATGAACTGTGAAGTAATCACAGTCGATAAGGTATCCTAGATTCCTAGTATACCGCTGCTATACCATGTCACTGAATATTTGAGTAAATATACACGGACACACATTGTACCTGATAGGAAACTATGTAGTCAAATTCACACTTTTTTAATCCTCACAAATAATGTTCATACCCGAACTAGCATTTTCTCAGGTAATTTTGTAAGGACATGGGTGTAAGTTTGCAGTCTCATGTGCACAAATATTACTAAATGCGCCTACTACTCTACAAACAAGGGCGTGATTACACCTGAAGGTCGCAAGTGGAAATAAGTTATCTTAATATGCCATATGAAATATGTAAATGACAAATCATTCGAATCTCTTGTATTCGTTTGATTCTTGTGACACTTTATCGATTCTCCTTTATTTGTTTGATCCTAATGATGATTTGGCGTGTTTGTTGCCAGTGCAAATATACTATGCAAAACACATTTAGAGATCATGTTTCAGTTTGTCATTTGTCTAGAAAACTATAAGGAATCATTAATTTTTCGACCACAAAGTTCGACTAAGCATGATAGATATTTCAAGTTTTTTTTGGAAAAATATGTTACAAGATACCATTACGATTGTTTTACATATATAGACTTAAAGTGCAACAAATTAATACTTGATTATACACTAACTGGAAATAATTATTTTGATAAAAACGTTTCTTAATTAAACATCTCCAAACACTACGTGCGAAGCATTTTCAGGCGCAATTATTTGTTAATCATATATATCTTGCTAGTATGATTAAGTATATTATAATATAAACATCGTCAATGTAAACGATTTTTTTTTTCGAAAGGCTTCAATGTAAACGATTTTACTTAACTACATGAAACTAACAAAATCATTGAAAACGAACATATATTTAATTTAGTACTCCGTATTTATTAAACTTTGCCGGCCACCTAACCCAAAGAGCGTTGAAGTCTATAACTTAATAATTGAGCATGACGTACTGCATGAGGCTTATAAATTCAAACCATCTCTTGCAATAGTTAAACCACTCACAACTGCATACAAACACAAAGTTTTTTTTTTATCACATAAACAAACATGACCAAGCCAACACCACCATCAGCTCACCACACCACACCACCCGCACCCGTCGTCCACACCCCTCCGCCACCCGTGGTTCACACTCCTCCACCACCCGTTGTCCACGCTCCTTCGCCACCAGCTGATCACAAACACCACAAATGAGCTTTGCTTGATGATCAAGTAACACCATATATGTTTGTTAAATTTAAAGTCTCGTGCTATGCGGTTTTATGTTCATAGCACGTTATATAATGTTTGGATTGTATTCTGAATTTCTTTTCGACGTGTATTAATAATTGTGGTGTTATTTGAAGATATATGATGTGTTGTGACAAAATGTTTTAATGAAATTATAATCGTTGTGTATATGTTCAGCATATTTTGATCATTTAATTTACTTGTGACCATTGTTTCATGGATTGTCTAGTTTACGTTACTACCATCAACCATTTTGTTTCTTGTTCATGATCTAGCTAGCTAGTCACAATAATTTAAGTAGTGATGAACGATCTTATCTCGATCGTTGGTACATCCTAACCAAATACTGAAGACTGGTCTTGCGCGTGCTCGCAATCTGAATCAAATTAAGGTCCCTGTGACCGAGTTGCGCGCATGATGTTTTTTTCTGGGCTGTACATGGAACGTGCCATCCGATGATCCGATAATGACATATCAAAATAAGTAGAAGAATAGAACCATCTTATTGAGTTTATACAATTCCTAAATCGCTAGCTCCATAAGATTTATGAAACATAAATGTAACATGATATAAACTACTATACTGCTAGATGTTCATCATCATATATATCATTCATTCACCACAAAGGCACAAATATACAAGACATCACTATATAAGAGAAAATATGGTTCAAATAGCCAAAGTTGCGTTTCTTGAAGTACTTTCCATCTCTAATGACCATGAAAAGAAAATATTTTGTGATTAAACCATAATCAAAGCTGTTAATGTCAGTGAGAAAATAAGAACATTAAAAAAAGATAATCGTATATTCTAATGTTGTATATTTTTAATGTTGTAATTTTCACTCCCTCCATTTGAAAATTACTGACAACTTTCTCGTTTGGTACAGCTGCTCACTTTTAATTAAATTTCATCTATCAAAATACTTTAAAATGGTAAAAATAATTTTAAGATGAATATATGGATTCTATATATATATATAAAAACTTTATTAGTCAAAGGTTAATATTTTTATAAATATGTCGGTAGCTAATTGCAATAAATTTGACATGTATGATGTATATAGTACCCACGTTTTTTCTCCACAAGTGCCATAGTCATGGGCTCATGCATGTTTGTTGTCACAGTCTCACAGAAAACTATATAGTACTTTATAAAATATCTAGAGGTGATAATTGTATGTCGATATGTAACTAAAAAACAGTATAAAAGCAACTAAAAGGATATACTAGCGGTAAGATTATCAGTTTTTCAAAGCGAAAGTCACAGGTTTGAGAGAAAATTAATCCTTTTGCGGCCACGAAGTTTCACTAATGCCGACTTCAGGCTATTTAAAATGATAGTCTTCTTGAGATTAGTCGTAATGTCAAGTTGGAAAATCAAATAAATAGAAAAAACCAAGGTTTTGAAACCCGGCGGTCGAAAAAACAGGTCAAAACAACCCGGGTTTCTAAAACCGGGTTAACCGGTGTGACCCGCCAGGTTTTGAGTGACCCGGGTCAACCCGGTTCTCGAAACCAGGCCGGGTTTCATTTTTTCAAAAAAATTTAATAAAAACCCGGGTTGACCCGGTGGTTGAACCGAATGACCCCGATCAAAAAAATAAAATAATAATAAATTAAAAACCGGGTTGACTCTGCGGTCGAACCGGTTGACCCGATGCCCGATGACTCGACCGGGTCGATTTCGAACCCGATTTTCAAAACATCGGAAAAAACAATAGAAAGTACACTAACATTATCACGCGTATATATTTATTAAATGATGTTTCGTGATTGGTAGATATATGCCACCAAACCCACGATAGCATCAAAATTAATGTAATTATTTGACTAATAAACGTCACATTTTCCTTTATATATTCATACACACCCTCAAACATACAAATCAACCACAAAGACTTTAGACAAAAACACATAACAGAAAATGACTAAACCAACACCACCATCAGCTCACCACACACCACCACCCCCAGCCCACCATACACCACCACCACCCGTCGTGCACCACCCTACACCACCAGTGGTCCACACTCCACCACCACCCGTTGTCCACCACCCTCCAACAACACACAAGCACCACTAGTGAAATTTGATCATGTTGTTCATGATCTAGTAACACCATGCATGTGTTAAGTTGTTAATTACTTTTGTTAAAGTCTTTTGCTATGTAAAATTTTATGATCGTAGCATATATATATGGTCTAGTTGACTAGATCATCATGTACTAATTTTCTTTTGTGATGTATCAATAATTGTGGTGTTACTGTTATTTTAAGATCTATATATCTAGCAGGATGTGATGTAACAAATTATTAATGTTAACTAGTTGTTTGTATACGTTGATGAATATATGATCATGATCGTTATCTATGCGTGTGATATTGTGATAAAGTTATGATCGATCTTTGTTGTTGATATCTTCGAATCACATGGGTTGGTGATCTTGTAAAGAAACCTAAATGATTAACCAGTTTTGGTCTGGCTAATTAATGTCCAAGATCAGACCAAATTAATAGATACGAGTATTTGTCAATACGATTGATTTGCAAATGTTTTATCATTGTGTAAATCCAATGCTATCGAAACACTAGCAAGTGACTGCGGTTGTGACTTTCATCGAAATAAATTCCCATCCCTTTCACTCAACTAACCAACGCTTGTATCATATCGATCGGGCCAGGTAATTGCGCTATGTACGTGTTAACTAGTTTGTACACTAGTTCCACAAACGACGTGAGAAGAACACGAGTCATATGATAAAGTCTTTATACTGCGTTTCATTCTATTTCCAACCGATCGAGATCAATCAAATTCACACCATCATGCTTCCCTCTCTTAATGAAGTCGGCGAATATTAACACCATGAATCGTATGTTAAATTAGAATTCCTTTGAAACACTCTCACACAAGTTATCATATGTAAGAATTCTGAACCATAAAAATGATTGCCAATATCATTTTGATCCATTACATATCCTAAGTGTACTAAATTAGACATTGAGGGGTCAGAAGATCCCACACTTAACGAAATATGTTAGAAATGATACTAGGGATCGTTTCCCTCTTTGAAAAATCAAAATTGCAATGTGATAAGGTGGCCGGTAAGAAGGACCAAAATACTATGTCCTGTAATTCTATTAGTTTTAGATCCTCGCACGCAGAGAACTTTGCCATAAATCACACTAAAGAAGTTCTACCATAAGTCAATAATAATTAAGTTTGATTGTGCTCCAATTAAATAAAAACATTATAAAATACAAAATAACAATAAATATCATTTGTTTAAAATAAAGTTTATGAAGTATATGTTATATAAAATTCAAGATTAAGTATTTTTATAAAGTTTTTGGCTTAAAAAGTAAACTCTATTTACCAATAAGAATATAATGTTATTTTGAATTTAACCTTTTAATTTTAATTACTGACCTTTTCTTTTTCTTTTCACTCTGTATTAAGTTTCTCTATTGTCAATTTACACTACTTTAAAAAATATTTACTACATTAAATTACATAATCAAATTTATTAATATTTTAATTCTAGCTACAAGAATTTTAAAAATAATCCTCTCTTTTCTTTTGCAATGTTGACACATATACGTTTACGTAGTTTTTAACTGGACGAAAAATTAAACAATGTTGGCAAAAACCTCAATTTTGACTTTTTAGTTGGTCAATAGGAGACATTGATTTGGAATTAAGATCTCCTATTAGTTGATGCGAATAATGCATTTTCTATTTTTTTCTTTTTCGTTATTATATAAGAGATGTGGGATTTTAAATAGAGTAAATGTTGCATGAACATTGTTTCAAAAAAAACAACATATACAACTAAAGTTTTTTTTTTTTTTTTTTTTTTTCCTTATGTTTTTTAAGTTTGCAGTAATGATTTCATTTAAAATTAATATGACAAATTTGATCAAATTTACTTATCTATTTCTAGTAATTGACAACTCAAAAAATGATTGTGGACAAAAATTGAGATAGGTAAAGCAATATGTGCAATTTTATAATTTTAATACCAGGCCAACAATTTTGCAATCGCTCGTATGCATAAAAAGATCTTAGTGGAGTCCATTGGATCTTTTGACATCGAGATCATAAGATCGTGCGCCTACAAACATGGTTACGATTTTACTTAGAGGGTATTTCTTCTCCACTTATTAAATGGAAAAACTTCTCTCTCTTATTCCAAAACACTTAATTTCAAAAACATCCCCTTAGAAAAACAGCCATTAAACCATTATTTATAAGGTGTTTGACTTGTTGACTTTTTTGAGATTTTTTAGTTTGAATCTGAATTACTTCCCAATAAGCTCACAGAAGCTATATAAAGTTAATATGAACTTAATCTAAAATAGAAATAGCTATTTGAAGCTGAGTTTAGTGATTGAAAACATATTTTTGTATTTTTTTTTTTTTTTCCTTTTTTTGTGTTAATCAAACAGTGAATGATAATTGAAGAAAATGCTTTTAGAAGCTTATATTAAGATAAAAGAGTAATCAACGGAGCTTGTGCAAGCTTAAACTAATATTTATGAGAATTATAGTAAATGCTTGAAATGCATATTAGAAGAAATAAACATGAAATAAACTAAAATTTTATTGAATTAGAACTTGATTACACTAGAAATTGAAATTACATTAATTGAGAAAACAATTTAACACAGGCTCCCTACTAAATTCTACACACTGATATGAAATTACATTTTTTGAGTGTTGAACGTTGACTTTTGACTTTTCTTCAAATAATGTATCCCAGGGACTAATCTTGTCATTTGATGAAACATGAAGGACCCAACTTGTAATTTCTTCAAACTTCAACCAAGGGCCATTTTTGTCATTTCTTGAATCATGAAGGAATTGTTTTGAAAATTTGAGCATTTCTTTGATCCAAACTTGTATTTTTCTTCCCCGGCTTCGGCTTTTGACACTTTTCCAAATCTCGTGCTCATTTTTTTCTTTTTAGCTTGATTTTGTATCCATTTTTGCAACATCCGTTCCTGCACAATTACAAACACAAAAACACAGTATCTTTGTCATTTATGGTCAGTTTTTTGTCGTTTTGGTTTACTTTGGCAAATAAAAAGTATGTGATTAAGCACATACCACATTCCCTAGCAAAATGACCAGTGTTGTGGCACTTGAAGCATTCAAGCTTCTTCTTATCGAAGCCAACAGGTGCCTTTCCATCAAATATGATTGGTCTACCAATCTTCTTGTAAAACCTCTCCATCCTAATAGCAATCATTGCTATATGCCAGTTAATGTCCATCTTTTCAATGTCCATGTCATTGATCTGTTCAAGGTCCTCATTAAAGAGGTCCAAGTCTTCTGATTGCTTTGCAAAGAGAGAATAGATGACTTCATCAGCAAAACCAGCATGAACTTCCCTATCTTTCACATTGCTTGAAGAAGAAGTATTGTAGCTACCAGCTGATTTAACCTTGTTAGTACTGCTCTTGCTTTGGGAGACAAAAGCAACATTATGAGTACTTGCAGATGGTTTCGAATAGATTTTGATTTACTGTTCAAATACCCTAAGGTTATTGTACAAGTCATCAATCGACAAGGTATCAACATCTGGTTTGGTTCTCATAGTCATTGCCAGATGTGACCATTCTTGAGGCAAAGATCTGAGAAACTTGTAATTTGCATCTTCAGTGGACACTTCACAACCATGAGCTTCCAACTGTGAAAGGAGTTGTTGGAATCTGTCATACCCCTTTTCCAACCTTTATGAACTAGAGATAGTAAATGCTTCAAACTGTTGTTTTAGAACAGCCTTCTACATCTTCTTTGAGTTAGCATTGCCTCCAAACCTAGTTCTGATGGCTTCCCAAATTTCCTTAGCATCATCCATTCCATGAAATCTTCTCATGTGCTACTTGGGAATGGCCATCAGCAAGATGGTTCTAGCCTTCCTCTCCTTTTAAACAGCATGAATCTCTACAGCAAAGACTTGTGGAAGCACTCTAACAACACCATCTTTCCTAACTGAAATCGTCTTCTTAGAGTTTCCATTCTGTATTACCTTCCAGACATCATTGTCAAGATACTCCAGGTAATGTTCCATCTCCATAGCCCATATATCATACTCCTCCTTCTTCAGAATTGGGAGTTTGATATATAAAATAGTGGTTGTTGCAGACATGATTTGTTGTTGTGGTTTTGGTTTACTGGTTTCTGAGACAGCATCATCATGGTTTGAAACATCATCATCACTGTTATGTAGAGAAAACTCATCATTGGCAGGGTGAGACATTTTTCAATGTGTTGTGAATAAATGAATGTTTGTGGTGTTTGTGTTTCTTAAAATTCAGAGTCCCTCTATAGGCTCTGATACCACTTGTTCTAAGTAGCCTTTATAAGATAATAAATATCATGAATAAATCCAAATTAACTATATGAGAAACTCTTAACAATAATTGTTTAAGTGTTAATGCGGAATCTTAACACAAACAGTATGAAGAACACAATAAGAATAACTAACTTTGTATTTTATATTAAATTCTAATAGGCTTGAATTGTGTGTCTAACATAATGTCGTAGAGTTCCTTTTATACACCAAGGAAACCCTAATATTACAAAACGTGTAGAAGGATAAACATATCTTTTGCTAAGAATCTAATGCGTGTGTATATCATTCCCTAATATATCTCCTAAGATATATATTCTGTTTTTCATAAACAGACTTAACTAAATAATACTAACAGTATTAACTATGTTTGTCAGACTTAACATTGAACTGGCAGACTTAAATAAGCTAAAAGACTTAACTATGACAAACAACATAATTAAGTATGTTCTAACTAATAATTTCCAACAAAGTTTATATGTAAAACAAAAGTGAAAATAGGTAAGTTGTAGATAAATTGGTCGTGTTCAATTAGTAATTACAGAGTTTTTTTTTTAGTCGTTGGGTTCAACGGTCTTTTTATGATCCCACGTCCTCATTCTTTTGAACCCACTTCCTCTCGCCATAGCGTACGCCATTCGGGTGGTGTCCTCGAGCATGCAACATGTCTGACGCGGTCCCCAATGTCTTGTCGAGGCAATGGTGCATGCCATTAGCCTTTGGCGTCCTCTCACTTGTGATGACACCCAATGCCTTAACGAGCATGTTAAGACTTAAGAAGGAAAACCAAGAAGCGTTTATGCCTTTGAACTATCAAGATCATAATGTTAGGTCAAGATTGTAAGTACTATAGATTCCAGTATCCCATAAACATATGTGTGATTTAGACAAAGTAATAATTACATAATTTTATCTAAAAATGCTTAAAATGATCCTATTACGTATAGTAAATATTTTCTTATGACATGTACTATGATCTTACTACATATCATGTGCAAAAAAAGATCTAATTGTTACGACATTACTAATACGATCTCAATTTTGATAAGTTACTTATAAACTTTTAAAATGTTAGACCACTCGTAATCAGTTGAGTGTTTACACGTCAAACACACCTTAACATGTTACAACCCACTGCGTCCCTCCCACTTCACGTGTTAACAGCACTGAAACATTTTTCTTTCTTTTTGTATGTGAGTGTATTGCGAGGTTTGTTGTGTATTTGGTTTGATTGTCACTACTACAGAACATGAAGCTAAATCTAGTCTTATACTGTTATGATTTTTTTCCAAGTAATTAATCAAATAAGTTAAAGTTGTGGGTAGAAAACGTAATTTATTGAAAACATGAGGCGACAAACATATCAGCTTATAAAACACACACTGAATTTCAGGACGGAATTCTCTTAAGGGGTAGAGACTGTAACAATTCGCATTTTCGGGTTTTAACTATTCATCCTGGAGTTAAGCTACATATTGCTAGAACGTTTCTAGTAATATTATCTTCATTTTATGTCTTACGCTTTTTTACATATTATTTATTTATTATCATTAAGTAAATAAATAAACGTTTTTACACAATTTTCATACATAAACAATGACTTTGTACTCCTAACATATAAATATCTAGTTACTATTCATAAATGGTATCCTATACATATATGTCCAAACTTTTATGCCTCTTCCCCCTCAACTTAGAGAGGTCAATGGGTTTTTGAATATGGGTGCTAGGGCCATCAATGGTATCTTATACATAAATGTCCAACCTCGTGGCAATGTCACCTCACAGGATTCACCATCCTCCATCTAAGATGTTCACTGGCTCTCACTTTATCGGTTCCCATTCCCACGCTTTGAGGGCCGTCAAAATTCTCCATTGTTTTTCACTCATCACCTCACACTCACGCCTCCCCATCCCAACCTCTAAGGTAACTCATCATCATTTTTCACTTCGTTTTTGTTTCTTTGTTCAACTTTTGAATAAGTAAACCTGATACTGGATGGATTTGATTCTTCCTGTACTTCAGTTTTGGTAATATCTAAGCACTCAAAGTTTATATAGAACAACCTTGGATATTTTATATTGTAATCTCTTCTGCTAAAAAATAAAATAAAAATAAAAATAAAATAAAAAATAAATAAATAACTTATCGACGCAAATGGGTCCATATTCCTTTATATCTTTGTTTACACAGTTGTATCATTGACTTATGTATGTGGTATATATATGTTTGCTTTGCATTCGTCACTCATCGCCATTTGGATTGAAGCATATGGATATTCTTAAATGGGCTGATAACTTGGCATAGCTTATATATGGTGATTCGTAAACCTTTTTTGACCAAGAGATATTTTTGCAAAAAATTACTCTATGATGATGTATTTCCAACATTTGAATCTTATTATTAGTACGCTATGTCATGAGCACCTATGCTCTATTGACATTCATAGTTCAGATCTAGAACTTGTTGGATTTGCTTAATTTAGTCCAATCTCAGAGTAGTTGGGTTTACCATGACTTATTACGATGCTTATAATTTTTGTATTATATCGAGTCAGATCCAGTTGAGTTATCTTTTGTCTAAAAGGTCAAATATTCATATGGTTTAAGCTAATAGATTTAACTATTAGCAAAAAACTTTATTTCGAAAAATAGGTTCTTATTGTGATACTTTAGAATTTGTGATTATACTTATCTCCCCTATGTTTAGCAAGTGTTTTGAGTCTGCCTAACATGACCTGCACTAAAGTGGTACATTTTTATCTGACGTGTTATCCAACCTGTCAAAAGTATCCAATTTACAACCTCAAGTTATGTATATAGTAAGTTAGTTAACCGTGTTATATGTAACAAAAGTGAAAATAGGTAAGTTGTACATAAATTGGTCGTGTTCAATTGGTATTTACAGTTTTTTTAATCGTTGGGTTCAACGGTCTTTTTATGATCCCACATCCTCATTATTTTGAACTCACCTCCTCTCGCCATAGCGTACGCCATTCGGGTGGTGTCCTCGAGCATGCAACATGTTTGGCGCGGTCCCCGATATCTTGTCAAGGCAATGGTGCACGCCATTGGCTTTTGGCGTCCCCTCACTCGTGATGACACCCAATGCTCTTAACGAGTATGTTAAGACTTAAGAAGGAAAACCAAGAAGCGTTTATGCCTTTGAACCATCAATATCATAATGTTAGGTCAAGATTGTAAGTAATATAGACTCGAGTATCCTATAAACATATGTGTGATTTAAACAAAGTAAAAATTACATAATTTTATCTAAAAATGCTTAAAATGATCCTATTACGTATAGTAAATCTTATCTTATGACATGTAGTATGATCTTACAACATATCATGTGCATAAAAAGATCTAAATGTTACGACCTTACCAATACGATCTCAATTTTGATAAGTTACTTATAAACTTTTAAACTGTTAGACTACTCGTATTCAGTTGAGTGTTCACACGTCAAACACACCTTAACATGTTACAACCCACTACGTCCCTTCTACTTCACGTGTTATCAGCACCGAAACATTTTTCTTTCTTTGTGTATATGAGTGTATTGCGAGGTTTGTTGTGTATTTGGTTTGATCGTCATAACGGCAGAACATGAAGCTAAATCTAGTCTTATACTGTTATAATTTTATTCAAAGTAATTAATCAAATAAGTAAAAGTTGTTGGTAGAAAACGCAATTTACTGAAAACAAGAGGCGGCAAACATATCAGTTTATAAAACACACACTGAATTTCGGGACGGAATTCTCTTAAGGGGTAGAGACTGTAACAATTCGCATTTTCGTGTTTTAACTATTCATTATATAGTTAATCTACATATTGCTAGAATGTTTCAAGTAATATCATCTTCATTTTATGTCTTACACTTATTTACATATTATTTATTTATTATCATTAAGTAAATAAATAAACGTTTTTAGACGATTTTCATACATAAACAATGTACTATGTACTCCTAACATATAAATATTTAGTTACTACTCATAAATGGTATCCTATACATATATGTCCAAACTTTTATGCCTCTTCCCCTTCAGCTTATAGAGGTCAATGGGTTTTTGAATATGGTTGCTAGGGTCATCAATGGTATCCTATACATATATGTCCAAACTCGTGACAATGTCACCTCACAGGATTCACCAGCCTCTATCTAAGATGTTCAATGGCTCCCCCTTTATCGGTTCTCATTCCCACGCTTTGAGGTCCGTCAACATTATCCATTGTTTTTCACTCACCACCTCACACTTAGGCCTCCCCATCCCAACCACTAAGGTAACTCATCATCATTTTTCACTTCCTTTTTGTTTCTTTGCTCTATGGCATTAGTTTGGATGACGACAAAAGGATGGTTCAACCAATCTTTTTTTTTTGAAAGGATGGTTCAACCAATCTTACGGCCTGCACCGGAGTGGAGGGATAATCCTAGGTTCGTTCGGACTACTCTGCTTGATGTTAATGGTAGCCACTTTATCCTTATGTTAACAACAATACCCCAAGACAGTTTGCTTGTTGTAAATCCTTTTGAACAACTTACTCACTTGGTTGATTTAACCCCCCCCCCCCCCCCCTCAACCCCAATTGCTTTTATTACAGCCTCACCATGTTAGTATCCGCACTAATCCGGATTCTACTTATAGTATTGTGTATGTCAGACTCGTTGAAGAGCAGCCTCTTTATCATTTTTATTACAGCCTCACGTGCTGGTGAGTGGGTGTCCACGATGTCCGTCCGACCTCCTGACGAGTTTCCAAACTTTGTTTTAAACATTCAAGTTCTTGATGTACGCCGTGCTTGGTTGTACACCCTCTACTGTCCAAGAGGTGTAACCAATCCTTATTATCGTCGTACACATGTTATTGAGCATTTTGGTAGTGATAGACCAGGAGAGTCTTCCACCTTGTTCTATGCTGGCAAATAGGCGGTCATTTACAGGTGTAGGTTGTATCCAGATAACGAGGTTGTGCTTCTCAGCGTTTATCTCTTTCAGCTTAGTTGTGGTAATTATCAGTTTGTGACTTTTATGCCTCTTCCTCTTCAGCTTAGAGAGGTCAATGGGTGCTAGGGCCATCAATGGTATCCTATACATATATGTCCAAACTCATGGGAATGTCACATCACATGATTCACCGCCCTCCATCTATGTTTTTAGACTCCGTATTGAAGGTGCTTAGTGGCTCCCACTTTATCGGTTCACATTCCCAAGCTTTGAGGGCCGTCAACATTCCTCATTGTTTTTCACCCATCACCTCACCCTCAGGCCTCCCCATCCCAACCACTAATTAAGTTAACTCATCATCATTTTCCATTTCGTTTTTCTTTCGTTGTTCAACTTTTGAATATGGAAACCTGATATTGGATGGATTCGATTCATCCTGTACTTCAGTTTTGGTAATAGCTAAAGTTTAAATATGACAAACTTGGATATTTTATATTGCAATCTCTTATGCTAAAGAAGATCATAAACAAGTCTTGATCATTCAAAAAAAATGTTATAATCTAAGATGTCGTTGATATCAAACTAAACTCGTCTTGATCTTGCAGAGTTTGTCACTTTAATTTCGCATTGAATTATGTAGTAACGAAGCTAGTAATTTAGTTACTGGTGGGCCAAATAACTTAGCATCTACAAAGTAATATTGCTAGAGAATAGTTTTATTGTTAAATATTGACTTGTTTTTTGTTTGATATTATTGTTCTTAATCGTAGGTTTGTTTTTTGTTTGATAAAGTGTTGGGTAAGTGTGAGAAAAAAGATAAGGTGTGTGTTGTGAGGGTGGGAGGGCAGGTGGGGAGGTGTAAGTGAGGTGGGTAGATAAAATATAAAAATGAGGATATTTTATTATTTTGATACTTCTGATAATAAGACAAAATATCACATCATATGTACTTTTATTATAAAATAAAAGGACACGTGTCGCACAATAAATGGAGTTGCATATTTGCACATGACCATTTAGGGAAGATGTGTTATTTTTGTACCTCTTTGTGAAATAAAATATGATAACTTGACACACTTCTTTCATGTTGGCTTACATCCATCAAGCGTGCGAAGTAAAAGACAAACTGTATCCCTGTCCAAAATAAAAACAAACCAATCATTACCATCCTTAAAACCTGCAACAAAAAAAATATAAACCCTTACTTTTATTTAAAAAAAATAATGGACCGACCACCACCATTAAACCGTCTCTAAACCCTCCCGGAGGAAATAACTTCTATGATTTTACATAACTTAACACTCGACCTCCCTGAGGTTTTCGTAGGTTAGATAGTTATTTTTGAGACTTTACTCTTAGTGCTAATTTTGTTAAGGAATTCAACAATCATCAGACAACCCCTGTTTGGATTTTCTGTCATGCTTTAACTGAGGATCATCGCGAGTACAGAGTCGTGTATGGCCTTAGGTTGGATGACGGTAGAAGGATGTTTTCACCAATCTTACGCCCTGCACCGGAATTGAAGGACAATCCTAGGTTTGTTCGTACTACTCTGCTTGATGTTAAATGGTAGCCATTTTCTCCTTATGTTAACAACAATACCACAAGACAGTTTTTGTGTTGTAAATCCTTTTGAACAAGTGACTCACTTGGTTGATTTACCCCAACCCCAAATGCTTTTAATACAGCCTCACCATGTTAGTATCCACACAAATCTGGATTCCACTTATCATATTGTTTATGTCAGACTCGTTAGCGGGCAGCCTCTTTATCATGTCTATTCTTCACTTGTTGGTGAGTGGGTTGTCGAGGCGTCCGTCCGAGCTCCTGACGACTTTCCAAACTTTGTTTCAAACATTCGACTTCATGATGTAAGCCGTGCATGGTTGTACACCCTCTACCTTCCAAGAGGTGTACCCAATCCTTATTCCCGTCGAACACATGTTATTGAACGTTTTTGTGGTGATAGACAAGGGGAGTGTTCCACATTGTTTTATTCTGGCGATTGGGCGGTCATTTATAGGTGTACATTGTGGCCCAATAATGATGTTGTGTTTCTCGGCGTTTATCTTTTTGGGCAGACAGATGTTAGTCGGGGTTATGAGTTTGTGAATTTTATGCCTCTTCCCCGTCAGCTTAGAGAGGTCCATGGGTTTTTGAATATGGGTGCTAGGGTCATCAATGGTATCCTATACATATATGTCCAAACTCGTGGCAATATCACCTCACAGGACTCACCAGCCTCCATCTATATTTTTAGACTCCATATTAAAGATGTTCAATGGCTCCCACTTTATCGGTTCCCATTCCCAAGCTTTGAGGGCCGTCAACATTCTCCATTGTTTTTCACTCATCACCTCACCCTCATGCCTCCCCATCCCAACCACTAAGGTAACTCATCATCATTTTCCATTTCGTTTTTGTTTCTCTGCTCAACTTTTGAATATGGAAACCTGATACTCGATGGATTCAATTCATTTTGTACTTCAGTTTTGGTAATAGCTAAAGTTTAAATAGGACAACCTTGGATATTTTATATTGAAATCTCTTCTGCTGAACAAAAAAATACATATCGACGCAAATGGATCCATATTCCTTTATATCTTTGATTTTACAGTTGTATCATTGACTTATGTACGTGGTATATACAGGTTTGCTTTGCATTCATCACTGCTCGCCATTTGGATTGGAGCTTATGGATATTCTCATATGGGATGATAACTTGGCGTCGCTTATGGTGATTCATAAACCTTTTTTTGACTAAGAGATACTTTTGCAGAAATTTACTCTATGATGATCTCTTTGAATCGTATGATTGGTACGCTCTTTATTATTATGTGTAACTCATGAACATCTATGCTATTTTGACATTCATACTTCAGTTCTAGAACTGGTTGGATTTGCTTAATTTAGTCCAATCTTAGAGTAATTGGGTTTACCATGACTTATTACGATGCTTATAATTTTTGTATTATATCGAGTCAGATCCAGTTGAGTTATCTTTTGTCTAACATGTCAAATACTCTTATGGCTTAAGCTAATAGATTGAACTATTAGCATAAAACTTTATTTCGAAAAGTAGGTTCTTATTGTGATACTCTAGAATTTGTGATTATACTCATCTCTTCGATGTTTAGTAAGTGTTTTAAGTATGCCTAACAGGACCTACACTAGAGTGGCACTTACTTAGACGTGTTACCCAACTTGTCATGAGTATTCAATTTACAACCTCTAGTTAAAAGTGCTTGAATTTGTTCTTGATCTGATGTAGTTACATTATGTGCAAGATGATAGTAACTGGGGTGTGCTTGAATTTCATAAATCCTAAAAATGTTAACAGTGCGGATGTTTAAATTTCTAGTTAGCATTATGTTATTTGTTATTGATTGACGCTAAACCACCAACTTATATTGACCAAGTAATGGTCAACAAAGTCAAATAGCCTAGGTCAATGCTCCGGGTAATATAAGGTATCACCAGGTCGTTAAGTCCCGTTGAAGTGTGAATTGTAACTTTAGCGTATTCGTGATCGGGTAATTATTCACAGAAAAGGGTTATGATCAGAATTATTTGGAAATTATTAACAAATATAGCTTAGGAAAGCTACGTGATTGATTACGGGAATTGAGATTACAATGATTTGAGCTAAAACTTAAAAACGTACGTTTTAATTAAAAACGTACACAGACGAACAAATTGAAAAGTACAACTGATGGACTGGAAATGTTACAAATGTAAAATTATTATTTTTACAATCCTATTAATTAAAGAAAATTTTAAGAAAATTAAAAACTATTTTTACACTATTTAATTATTTATTATTAACTAATTACTAATTATCTTATTTATTACTAATTAAATTAATTAGAATTATTAAAGATACTAAAAGGACTTAGATAATTAAGAAAAATTTTATAAATCTAATTAACCATTACAGGAATCCTAAAAAATTATAAAAAGTTTATTTTATGTATTTTTAAACTAATTCACTAATTATTAACCTAATTACTTATTAATTTCTAATTAAACTAATTATATTATAAAAAATAGAAAATGAGTAATATAAATTCTAGGAAAATTTGTAAAAATGTTTTAACTAAAATAAAAGCTAGAAAAATTATAAAAACTAGGTTATACTTTATAAAATATAATTATGCTATTTAATTGCTTAATATTAATTAAAACTTAATTAAACTAAAATTAATTAGAAAAACCACTAAAAGACAAAATAAAAACCTGGAAAAATTAATAAAATTACTTTAACCTAAAAGAGAATTTCTAAAAATATCACATTGATATATTGCTTATAGATAAGCTAAAAAGAAAAATAAAATTGATAAATCCTATTAAATAGAAGCTATCACTAATATTAAAGTTGCTTTTTTGGTTTTTTTCTTTTTCTAAACTAATTATAAACTAAAAACAACAACTTTTAATAAAAACACTTTTATTTTAACCCAAGAAATAAGCACATGGAGTGCTTATTGATGCCACAGTTGACTTTTGTTGACTGTGGAAGATAATTAGCTCAAATGAAGGAAAGTGGGGTCCACAATGACAAATTTTGGTTCCTCTGAGTTTAATGAACAAGAATAAGCAAGTTTGGCACAAAAATTAAGCTTCAATAAGCCACAATAATCAAATAAGCAATTTGCTTATTGCAAACTGAGACAGTTATGGGATAGACTTTGGGCACAAAGTTAAGTGGGGTCCACTGGTCTTAAAGTCAAACAAAAGGTCAATATACACTCCCTGGTAGGAGGGGGGTTGAAAGGTGCCAAGTCTGAGGTGTGGGACCCACTGGGTCAGTCACAAACCACCACCAAAGTTGGGTGGGTGGAACATGTCACACCCCCAATTTACCTGACTTGCAGCGGAATGGAATACCTGGGGGTGTCTGTCATAGCACCACAGTTACAGTTACATTGAACGACCTAAAGTGTCGTTTGGAAAATACTGCATTTGATCATTGAAATAATCCAGAGTTTACAAAATGAGGTCCCCAAAATGTGTTGCAAGTTTATGAAAACAAGTCATACTAGATCAAACGTTTACATAAGTGCATGAAATAATGATGAGACGCGTCGACTCCGCGACTCCATGAAGGTCCAAATGCATGTCACATGAGCTACCTTAATAACCTGAAATACATTGCTAAAACGTCAACACGAATGTTGGTGAATTCCATAGGTTTATAAAATGTAATGATGTACGGCCACCACAAGTAAAAGTGCAAGATAAAAATCTCATGAAAATTGTACAATTGACCTTAAGCTCATGACACCGAAGCTATGACTGATGAAACTCTATGCCCCTCCCGAATGTTCTGCCGAAACATTCAAATGTAAAAGACATGACATGCATCCGCTTACTGTTGGTAATCACTACCACGGATGGAGGCGTCACCCTCGATAGATCTATCCACTCACTCTCGCTTAACGGTAAATTAACGGTTCATGATGTTACAGGGGACTTATCACATGGCAAGGTAACTTAAGCAATGTACATGTTTGAATACTTGGGCTCGTACTAAAATGATTGATGCAAGGTATTCCCCCCGTGGGATTTGAAAACAATCAAAAATGTTGAATTGAAAACGGGGCTATGAAAACTCACCTTAACTGATGAAACTGTGATGAAATGAAATGAACACCAATGAACAATTAGCTGCCGCAACCCAATATGATGGTACCATGAACATGTAATGAGCTGAAAAACAAGGCGCGCACACTAGCCGCAACCTAATATGAATGATGAACAATCTACTTTAGATCATGAAATGATGTTATGAATGTCCATGCACATGTTTCCTATACCACTCTACTCTTTGAAAAACACTTGTTGTTATCAAAAGTATATATTCCAAGACTTAGGAAAATATGGCTATTAGAAAAATAAACTAGTTGTAATATATATACTTATATATATATCGTATGTACCAATGTTTGTGTTGAAATCCTCGGTTTGAAATCCTTGAAATAACGCCTTGTAGTAATGAAAATATACTTGTAATCACTAATACATCATTAGTTATGAAATTGGGTACTTGGTTAATATTTCTAGAAAATCTAGAAATTTAGTACGTAGAAGTATTATTACTTCTATTTGTGACAAAATGGTCTCGCAAAACTAGTCGTGAAATAGTGAATATTAGGAGTTAGGAAAGAAGCTCAGTAGTTTTGAGAAGATTTTCACCATATCTAAAAAGTCACAGAAGTGAAGTTTGTCCATACAGGTCTCGATCATAAAGATAATTAGCCGTCAAGTGTGGTGTTTGGGCTGTTTTGGCAGATTCTGGGCAGTTTTCGGGAAAGTTTGGAAGTCCATAAGTTGTTCGTTATAAATCCTTTTGACAAACGGCTGGATGTTTTGAAAACTAGGCTAGGTGAACTAACTTTTTGTCAATGACGTAAATTTTCCAGAAATGAGTTTATCAATGAGTAAATTGGCTCTCAACATGATGTCTTACAAAAACTGTTTCTATACTTAGTAATATTTTGCTAAAAAGCTGATGGAAATAAATAGAGTTTCGCCGATTTTGAAACGTGTATATCTTGGTCGTTATAAGCTTGTTTTCTACGTTCTTTATATCCCCGAAATCGTGGGACAACATACTAATATATTTTTGATAAGTCGGGATGGCTAGATCAAGTTTTACACCTCAGATTGCCCATTGAAAATCGTGGGACAGCATGTACAATTTTCAGAAAATAGTTTTCGTCGTTAAACTTGCAAAAATCATATCTCCTTCGTTATAAACTCGTTTTAATCCGTTCTTTCGCCTACGGATTCGTTTTTGAAAGTATTTTCTAAAAATTTTGCCAAAGTTTACTTTGTATTTACTGATTTTCCTGGATTTACAAAAATGGGACAGCATGTATAAATACTTGTTAGAAATCTATTTCCAAGGTTCAAAACTAGTTTTTACTTCAACCAAATCTCTTGCAAACTTCACAAAACTAATCTAATCCTACCATACACCTTCTTAGGGTGCCATGGGTTCCTAATCAAGTTATTATAGCAAGGGGATTCATAAATAAAAAGTTAGGGTTTGTATGTTCCATTTTTGACAAAATAAATGGTGGTA